>CM055966.1:59460000-60200511 GCA_029531755.1 Holothuria leucospilota | reverse complement strand
CCAGCTGATTAGCTAGCCTGCGCAATGGTACCGTAATTTTTCCCTTACTATGGTTATTACGTAATACTCCACGCCAATATGGCAAGTCATTTAGCATTTACCTGACAATTCCACTTAAGTGAAATACATTTCACTTAAGTGGAATTGCGTAAATGGTCGCTGTATTTCACTTAAGCTAAATTCTATTTCACTTAAGTGACATGCCATTCAGCTTAAGTGAAATTGTATTCCACTTAAGTGAAATGGCATTTCACTTAAGAAAAATTGCATTTAGCTTAAGGTGAATTGCATTTCACTTAAGTAAAATAGCTGGGCTATTCGACTTAAGCAAAACATAATTTCAAGTAAGTGGAATTGTGGAATTGTATTCCACTTAAGTGGAATACATTCCACTTAAGTGGAATACAGTCCACTTAAGTGAAATACATTCCACTTAAGTGTAAAACAATTCCACTTAAGTGGAATACATTCCACTTAAGTGGAATACAATTTCACTTAAGTGGAATACATTTTACTTAAGTAGAATACAATTTCACTTAAGCAAAATGCATTTCACTTAAGTGGAATTCAATTTCACTTAAGTGGAATACAATTCCTTTTAAGTGAAATGCATTCAATAGAAGTGTTGCCATTTTCACTTAAGTGGAATTGTATTCCACTTAAGTGAAATTGTATTTTACTTAAGTGAAATGTTTTCCACTTAAGTGAAATGTATTCCATTTAAGTGAAATTCTATTCCACTTAAGTTTCCACTTAAGTGGAATTGTGAGGTAATGTTAAAACGGCTTGCCATACGGCAATGAGTCAGCGATGCATTGAGCGCGCTACGTACAAGCCATGCCGCGTCTCAATAAATCACTGCAGCACTGGGGATCGTGCATTGTTTCACCAACGTCAAGTGATCGCGCGTCTCTTTGGTTTTGAAGGACAAGCGTCCATTGTGTCACAGAAGTATCTATGGTAATGCCGTGCGCGTGTGCTCTAAATATGCTCACTGCGTATGTGTGTTTTGCCCTCCAGTGCTTGGAAATCCAACTCGCTTGACGTCACAAAGAATCCCTCAATAGATAGTTCTCACGTGACGTCATAGGAGCTTTCACGTGCGTATTTTAGCCATGTTTAGGGGGAATCCCCATATGTACGCACAGGCCTGCCCTTGGACATGGCGGTTGCTAATGCCTAGTTGTGACGTCACTGAGAACTATCTATATTAGGTAGGCCTACATAAACGCGCAGTTAGAAAACGACAAACCATGGAGCCACTACACGGACAAACACGAATCCATAGTGACCGCCAAAAGCACAAATTTAACCAACGATAGATCAAAATTATAAGGTGTTATATAAAAGAAATAATGAATGTTTTTCATTCGTGCAATAGCCTAGTATGAATAATTTCATTCGTTGAAAGCGTTCTATTTAACTCGGCTTTCCCTCGTTGAATAGAACGTCCAATCTTTCAACTCATGAAGTTATTCATACTATCGCACTCATAAACATTCATTATTTGTATACTAACCCACGGCAATGAGTCAGCGATGCATTGAGAGCGCTACGTACAAGCTATGCCGCGTCTCAATAAATCACTGCAGCACTGGGGATCGTACATTGTTTCACCAACGTCAAGTGAACGCGCATCTCTTTGGTTTTGAAGGACAAGCGTCCATTGTGTCACAGAAGTATCTATGGTAATGCCGTGCGCGTGTGCTGTAAATACGCTTACTGCGTATGTGTGTTTTGCCCTTCAGTGCCTGAGAATCCAACGCGCTTGACGTCACAAAGAATCATCCCTCTATATCAGGCAGGCCTACATAAACGCGCAGTTAGAAAACGACAAATTATGGAGCTACTACACGGACAAACACGAATCCATAGTGACCGCCAAAACACAAATTTAACCAACTACTAGCAAAATTATAAGGTGTTATGTAAAACAAATAATGAATGTTTTTCATTCTTGCGATAGTATGAATAATTTCATTCGTTGAAAGCTTTAACGTTCTATTCAACTCGGCTTCGCCTCGTTGAATAGAACATTCAATCTTTCAACTCATGAAATTATTCATACTATCGCACTCATAAACATTCATTATTTGTATACTATCGCACTCATAAACATTCATTAAATCTCATCGCTCCGGTGAGGAGGATAAGATAGTGTAGTCACTTGACCTGTTGGGCTATATTCGGCAATACCAGCAGAAATAACAACCGCTGCCATGGTAACAGTTAATTTTCACAAGTTACTAGTCTAAAGTCCTAACCCATGGTGGGGTACCCCAGCCTGTGAACAAAAGTCCATAACGGAGGGAGGGGTCAAAACGTGCACTCACAGACACCTCCTTTGCGGGACGTAGGCAGCCGGCGAGAGCTAAGCTCTCGCACGTCTTTCCTACCTCACGCGCGGCTCGAAACTGGCGTAGCTGCCCGAGAATTCCGTCACTGGAATGAGAAGTCTCGCGCGGCTGCTAGTGCCTGCCTTGCGAGCAGGCCGCCCTCCAGACACGTACGTCTGCCGGGTGAGTTGGAGGTCAGCCAAGCTCATGGGGAAATCCCGCGAATTCCTTACCGGGTCCTGTGTACGTGTACCGGTAAGGCAGCGAGGGTGCGTGTGTGTGTGTGAGTGTGTGAATGTGTGCGTGGGTGTGTGCGTGTGTGTTTGTGTGTCCAATTTTTTTTTCTTAATATCTCCAAAACGGTAAAGCCGATTTTCTTCAAATTTGGTGGGAAGGTGCCATAGGTGGAACCCCAGTTCTACATTGACTCCTGGAAGTAAAGGTCAAAGGTCAAATTATGTGAAAAATCACTCTTTTTATAACTCCAAGAAAAAACATCCCATTAACATGAAACTTCACACATATAATAAGAGTGTCTGGCACTACAAAAAATATATGGTTGCCATGGCAACCAAGGTCAAAAGTCACGTGACATTAACATTTTAAGCGAAAAAGTTTTCCATGAATTCCTCCTTGTGGGCAAGACCGATTCTTTTGAAATTTAGTGGGCAGGTACCCGAGAGTATTTTTAGTATAATTCCAGAAGGAAACATTCCACATACCTAAAACTTTTTTCTGTGTGTATTATCCGAAATACTTGACGCACACTTCTGCGCTCTTGGGAAGCAAACGCACTAGTTGATTTCCCGTTGTGAGGGCGTAAGAAATTAAACGCGCATATATATAAAAGTGCGTTACTTAAAGTGGGTATGACACGGCCAAAGTAAGTTTCTCAGTAAATATTCTTTGGGCACATCTTGAACTAAAGCAAATGTTTTTCTGTCTAAACTACGTCCCTCCTATATACCGGAATACGACCTTGTGAATTCTCAAAACAGGCCACACTCAGTCCATCTGAAATCCGAAAGCGAAAAAAAAGTAGTGAGCGCGTCTCAAGACGTGACGTCATTGGCGGCACGGTCACTAGCACTTCTGTGCATGTATGAGGCAGCTCATCTATCGTTTCCACACACCGAATCATAGACATGGTAACGCGCGTTAGTAGGTACATCATCTCAACTAACACCTGTGCTACTGTGATACTTGAGTAGCGCGTGCTTAGCATTGGCAAAAACACTGTCACTGAACAGCCTATAACAAGCGCTTGTTATGGACTGTTCATATAATACATGTGCATAGCTGTTCTGTACAGCGCGCGACCATACCGCGTACCTTTTTCACAGAAACTGAGCTGAAGTTTATGTATGTAAGAAAACTAAAACACGCGCTCTCATATGCACGCGCTCGTACATACTGAACAATGATGTGTTCCAAGCCCCGACCACTGAGCTATATAACTGGAGGACGCACGTCAATGCGGAATACGCGACGAAACTGAAGCCGACCTGGAGGGTCACGTGATGTAGGTTAGCTTACTCAAGTCGATTCCATTGCCCTAGAAACGCGCAGCTACAAGTGAAAATAATGTAACGCAGAATCATTGATGTACACGCTAAAGCAACCGTTTGTTACTCATTACGTCGCTAGTGCTTTTGTTGTAATTACTTAGTAGGACATCTGTACACTATGATTCATGATTGTGTGATCAAAAGATTGTTTTTTTTTTACAAACTTTCCTTGTGTTTAGGAGTGGCCCTGCCTATTTGAAGGACAGCGCGTGTGACCGCATTTCGTATGGTGCGTCGAGACGCGATGACTGCGTAACATTCGCGATAACACCGTCACTGAACAGTACACAGAGTAGGCGCTCTTGTAACTGACTGTCCATACCTGTGCACAGATAATCTGTACAACGCGTCGAACGCGTCCTCTTGACAAAAAAAGGCGCACGAAGGGAAAGTAACACGCGCGCACATGCACGCGTGCATTTTGGCCAGTGATGTGCCTCAAAGCTTCCTACACGATAAGCGTTTGGTGCTCTGTATGTTATACGGCTATTGTGATGTATTCCTTTCAGGAAGTTGCTAAGGCAACTTTACCTCGGCGCAATGGTGTGCATGCTAACGCGTGTTAGCCGGCAAATGAGCGTCCAAGAGGCTGAAGAGACGCTAAGGCCGACTACTGTGCGTTAGCATGTACATCATTGCCTAAGCGTTTTCACTCCTAGGTACGCGTTTCTACGGTGGTGTAGACTTGAGTAAGCTAACCTACATCACGTGACCCTCCATGATGGCTTCAAAACCTTATTGCGGAATGATCCTTCCTAGCATATAGTTCAGTGGCCCCGACCTGTATGACGTGTATGCACGCTCGCAAACTCGTCGTAGCGCGCGTGCTCGAGTGCACGAGCGCCTTAGCATGCACATTATTGGTTCGCGCTTTGTGTTCTGTATTGTGATGTAAGCATTTTCATGAAGTTGCTAAGATATGAAACCTTCCCAAAGCGTTGTATTAGTTCCACATCTAAATACGCGTCCTAACACAGCGCAGTGCGGGGTGCCCACTGAACTATATGCTAGGAAGGAGCATTCCACAATAATGTTTTGAAGCCATCACGGAGGGTCACGTGATGTAGGTTAGCTTGCTAAAGTCTCCACCGCCGTAGAAACGCGTACCTAGAAGTGAAAAGGCTTAGGCAATGATGTACATGCTAACGCGCCGTAGTCGGCCTTAGCATCTCTTCAGCCTCTTGGACGCTAATTTGCCGGCTACCACGCGTTAGCATAAGCGCCATTGCGCTGAGGTAAAGTTGCCTTAGCACATTCCTAAAAAGGCATACATCACAATAGCTGTATAACACACAGATCACCAAACGCTTACCGTGTAGGAAGCTTTGATGCACATCATTGGCCAAAATGCACGCGTGCATTAGCGCGCGTGTTACTTTCCCTTCGTGCGCCTTTTATGTCAAGAGGACGCGTTCGACGCGTTGTACAGATTTTCTGTGCACAGGTATGGACAGTCAGTAACAAGCGCGCCTACTCTGTGTACTGTTCAGTGACGGTGTTATCGCGAATGTTACGCAGTCATCGCGTCTCGACGCACCATACGAAATGCCGTCACACGCGCTGTCCTTCATTTAGGCAGGACCACTCCTAAAAACAAGGAAAGGGAAAGTTTGTTAAAAAAAACAATCTTTTGATCACACATTCATGAATCATAGTGTACAGATGTTCTACTAAGTAATTACAACAAAAGCACTAGAGACGTAATGAGTACAAAGGATTGCATACATCATTGATTCTGCGTCACATTATTTTCACTTGTAGATGCGCGCTTCTAGGGCAATGGAATCGACTTGAGTAAGCTAACCTACATCACGTGACCCTCCAGGTCGGCTTCAGTTTCGTCGCGTATTCCGCATTGACGTGCGTCCTCCAGTTATATAGCTCAGTGGGGGTGCCGCCAATTGCGTCATAAATGTCAGGTGACCTATTGCGGCATTTTTCGAAATTGGATTTCTGGACGATTTTCTTCAAATTCTATTTATGCCGAACTGCGCCAGTTTTAATTGTGTGTGAGATGATACTTTTACAATACTGCACCCAATCTTGCAATACACAAAAGTTATTTTGGCCGTGTCACCCCCACTTTAGAGATATAGGAACTGACTAACGAATGTAGGCGAATAAGTGTATGAACTATAAACCAGTCATTGTGCGTTCATGTTCAAGTGTACTTATTGGTAATGCTGTCAGGAAGAATTAAACTTCTTGTAAATAGAATTTAGTGTTGAGGAATGATACTTCTTACATTACAATGTTCCGAAATAGTATTAATACTGTTGTAAGACATTCATTTCCCTGTAGCCTTTGCTTTTTAAAACTGCTGAACAGTGATCAGCACTTCCGCCCCATATTTTGGGCTCCATGGGGATTCAACACGCCATTCTAAATTTGGAATCTATGCTTGTAATATTTTTGGTACTGACTATTCATTCCAATGATATGCATGCTAACAAGAGCAAGCATGCACATCGTATTATGTGCACATATTTTCTGTATAGCGCACTGAAGGCGTTCTTTTTGCACAACAACAAAAGGGCGCATGAAGGGAAACTAGTAACCGTGCAGACGCCTCAAACACGGTCACACTGATCTGTTTATGTATGTTGATCTTAAACATAGGTCAGTGCGCCAGGGGGCGGTAGCCCCCTCCCACAAAGCCTCCGAAGGCCTCTGTAGGAAATTTCTAGTCTCTGTCGGAAATTTTTACCACCTTAATTAAAAATTCTTACAACGGAAAATAGTAGCTAAAATTATATTCTTAGAGGTTTACTTAGAACACTTCTTACGTTTTTAAGCAGAATTACACATTGAAATGGTTACTGACAAGTCCTGGAAGTGTCATTTAAGGCAGTCTCGGAGATATTCTAATCTAATTTTTTCCGCGCTACACGCCAGATGATGGTGGCGCTACGCTTAGATAGTACCAAAGATATTATAAGCATAGATTCCAAACTCCTATACCTACACTGTTACGCTCAGTGACTCCTCATGGAGACGCATACATCGGGGCGGAAGTGTGAATTTTACAAAACAGTCATTGTGCGTTCATGACAGAGTGTTCAAGTGCTTGACATGGCACGGGGAAGAAGCATAACTTGTCTGTGAATGGAATATATTGAGGAGTGATTATTTCTCAGATTTAAGAATGTTCCGAATTAACATGTAGTTACACTTAAATCTGTCTAACTGTTTTCAGAACGACTGAACAGTGATCAGCACTTCCGCCCTGATATTTTGGCCCCCATGAAGAGTCAGCGGGCCATTTTAAGTTTGGAATCTATGCTTATTATATCTTTGGATAGCACATCATTACTTCAAGATAATAATCTGTCGGAAATTTTTTGCTTTTGCCCCTCCCCCCTCCCACAAAAATATCTAGCTACGCCACTGCAGTGCACCATCCGCGATCGGCGCATTCTGTGTTGTCTTTTCAAAGATATAGACCTTATGCATATGATGTCACAAAGGAGAAAGTGCTCCCTCGTTTGGAGGAAAATGGAGGAAAAGCGCGTATCATTGCAAGTTACACCAATAAATGCAGACAGCTGATTTGTAACAAATCGTACACGCGCGTAAATCTACTACGCGTGCGGCGAAATCTACGCCGTGAGTGCACGTTTCAGACGTGTGCTTCATTGTTTTCACCCAAAATGACGTCAGTGTGATGTCAATGCATAAGGTTTATTATAAGTATAGATGCCAAAGTCCTATACCTACACTGTTACGGAGATTGAATCCTCATGGAGACGCAAATATGGGAGTGGGAGTGTGGATTTGACATACCCGCTTTTTTATTCGGTGATGTGCGTATAATAATAGGTACGCACAGGAAATTTCATTCCTAAATTCTACCACCTCTAGCCATCCGTTATTGAGAATCCTGCATTCTGATTGGTTAATCACTGACCTGTTATTCCACAACATACGGTCAGTAAACGTAAACACTGGTAAAAATGAAGTTTTTCACACATTTTTGGTGGTAGAATAGGAATAAACCACATTTGTCGGACTATTGTTGTCTCATAAACCGTCTCGACTCCAAATTTGCAAAATAACGGACTCGGCTTCGCCTCGTCCGTTATTTTGCCAAATTTGGAGTCTCGACGGTTTATTCACCAATAATAGTCCACCAAATGCGATTTATTCCTTAAATAGCGTGGCTTGTGTGAGCGTTGTGTATGCGCAGGATAACGTTCTCTGTGTTTTAACCGGAATACTTGACTTGACACTTTTGCGCGCTCCGGAAACAAACGCGCTAGTTGATTTCCCGGTTGTGAGTACGTAAGATATTAAAGGCTCACTGAAAAGTGCGTTACCTGAAGATTCATAAAAAAAACTGACCAATAAATAAGCCCTTGAACTGAGCTTCAAACGTGCCATTGTGCGTACATTTTCAAGTGCACTTAATGCAATGCAAAATACAGCAAGGAAGAAATAAAATTCTTCTTTTAAGTGAAATCTATTGAGGAGTGATACTCCTTACATTTACAATATTTCAAAATAACAAGTGTTCATACTTTTGTGAGACATCGTCTGTTTGCTTTCAAAACGACTGAACAGAGCATGATCAGCACTTCCGGCCCGATATCGTGGCTCCATGGGGAGTCAACGTGCCATTTTAAGTTTGGAATCTATGTTTATAACATCTTTGTATCTTTCCATTTAGCGCACACCCTATTTACAATTAGCGCTGTCATGAAGTCTGTAGGCCAATGGAGTTTTAGATTCGTATTCTTGGGATTGGATTTACTTGTAAACCCAAAGGTAATAATAAGTACTTATCGTTTTTGTCACACATTAGTACATTTGTGAGTGTAGCCATTTCATTAAGTTGCTAAGGCAATCTATGTACTAGACGCAGTGCAATGATGTGGATGCGAGCTAATGCGTGATTGTGCGAATTAAAGCATTAGAGGCCGAAGAGGCGTTAAAGACACTCTACAGGTTTAGGGCGCGTTACCATGCCCACATTGCTCAGTGTTATATTATTTCCAAAGGTGACCTACATAGCGTGACCTCCACTTCGGGTTCAATTTCGCACGGTATAGATAGTTCTCACGTGACGTGATAGGAGCTTTTCACGTGTATTATTTCAGCCATGTCTGAGGGCAACCCCGGCATGTGTGTACAGGCTAGCCCTCAGACATGGCGGTTGCTAACCCCTAGCTGTTACGTCACTGAGAACTATCTATATTCCACACATAGAGCAGGATATATATTGCTCTGTGATTCCACATTGATGTGCGTCCTCTAGTTATACGGCTCAGCACAGTGCCTGTGCTGGCGATGAGATAAGCAACTCCGTGGATTGCCCTCTTGTTTGTATTTTGTATAACACCTTATTTGTTTCTCTACATTTGATTGGAGGATTGGTGGTCACATGCCATGGGTGATTCGGCACTACCATCACGGTCGTGTGTTATCCATCGTGCAATAGTGTAGTGTAACACACGGCCGTGGCGTCACTATCACTGCGGTACGTACAAAGTATGCCTCAACTCAATGAATCAACGCAGCTTTGGGGATCGCACACGCATATTGCATACGTACGTTATAGGCACATAGACGCGTAGAGCTAGCAAACGAGAAACCATGGAGCTACTACACGGAAAAACGCTAATCCATAGTGACCGGGAGTCGTACATTGCATATCGTGCGTTTGTTCAATACTGATGGATTCATGGCCTAATGTTGGATTTACTGGATTTACTGTTGATTTATACTACTACTAAATGAGAGCAAGTTTCACAGGAGAATTCCAGAGAATATTTGAATGTATGTATTATCTAGTCCTGTTTTATTTCATATAGGATAAGACTGTATTCTAACCTAGGCCCCAAAGCCTAAGTTAGGCCATATCCTCTCCTTGAATCAAATTTTGACCAAGATCCATATAGGCCTATATACAGGAAGTTAGGTGTTACATAAAACAAATAATGAATGTTTTTTATTCGTGCAATGGTATGAATAATTTTATTCGTTGAAAGATTTAACGATCTATTCAACTCGGCTTTTCAACTCTGCTTAGCCTCGTAGAATAGAACCTTCAATCTTTCAACGAATGAAATTATTCATACTTTTGCACGAATGAAAAACATTCATTATTTGTATGCTCTTGAACAAACATCACTAAATATAATACGTCTACGTGACACAGCAGAAAAACATATACAAATGTATACGACGTAGCCCTATGGCGAATGCGTCCTGTATGTTTGGCGAGAAAACACGCAACCAATGAGCCAGACGTGGTCAAACAATATGCAGAAGAAGCGACATGTTATTGAATGAACCTGGAATATCCTGCCTAAGCTGTCCCGGGAAGAAAGTCGAGGACACGCTCATCTCGTCTCGTCTGCCGTCTTCTGCAATTCCATACAGATTTACGTGCTTTAGAAACTAAGGTATAGAGGTTCTTCTGACGTATCATTGCCCCCACAGTCTCTGTGTTTGTGGGACATTTTTGCTTTCAACTGGTCAAACCGTCAATCGAATACGACGTTTTCTATTTCCTGCGACTGGTTTGCATCGATTTTGGGCGCAAAAGGGACGCAATGCCAAAGATATTATTAGCTTATAATAGCAAATTTAAAGTGATGCCGTGAGTTTGCAAAAAGGAAAAACATAAGATTTTGCTTCTTCTTATGTCTTTCTTAAAAATTCTTAAAAATGCCACGAGTGCTTTACAGAGTTGAAGAATACAATTTGAAAGCTCAAAATGATAGTGATAATCTCGGGAAGTAACCTAAACAGCATAATCGGTAAATTTTTGAAGGCCTTTTTCAAAAAACGGTCCTTATTATACGGCATTAAACCACGCCTACAACGAACCTGATGTTGAATATGCAATGGTATTTAGGTGTCACCAAGTTAAAAAAGACGTACCATACCACTCCAGCCTGACTAGCTCTCGCAGGGAGTTGTTATTTCCAAATAACAACTCCTGCTCTACGGTACCCTACAGCTATTCGCTCACGACCACTGATCTCTACTATAACCAGCTGGGAGTAATAACAACTCCCTGCTATAAGTCTCACGACCAGAGAATGCATGTTCTTGCGTAATTGCTTCATAACACTTACTTGTATACACTCAATGTAGCTTCCTCAATACTACGTAGTACAGGCCGCAGTTTTTCACTCTTTGGTACGCGTTACAGTACCGATTTGAATTTGGACGTTACAGGTTTACAACGAAAGTTACACCAATTACTATCTCTTTTATCGCCATGAGTAAGAACGTCAAAGACGATGGTAAGTGCACATAAAGGCAGAGCATCTAACGGTAGCCTAAATTAGGCTTAATTTACACAGAGGTACCACTGAGCCAGTGTACTACAGCCTAAGTTAGGCCACTACAGTAAAAGGGGTAGTGGTATTACCATGCACTCCAGGCGCGGATCCAGGGGGGGGGCCTGGGGGGCCCGGGCCCCCCCCCCTCGCCACGAAAAAAACGAAAGGAGAAAAAAAGAAGAAAAAGAAAAAAAAAAGAAAAGGAGAAAGAAAAATTAAGAGCAAAAAATGAATAAAAATGTCTAAGAACGTATTCAAAGTATATATTTCTGTAGGGGGTGGGTGGAGCTATTGCTGGATTATCTCTTTATATATCTTTCAAAGTGGTTGGCGACGAAAGGAGCGCTACAATGTTCGAAAACAGGTGAATAGCTGAGTAATGATCCTTGACTTAAGATCTAAATAAGTAAACATCGTGACGTATGTAGTATGGGCTCGGCTAGCTGCACTGAAATTTAGTAACAATTTTGTGTTAAAGAGTGAAATTTTTTGTAATCTAGAGGGATTGAGAGGCAAAGTTTTCGCCATACAGACCTTGCAGAATGAATACAGAAGACAAGCTGTCAGGTGACGTGCTATTGTGCACAGTGGCACTAGCTGTTGCAGGCAAAGTAGCGGCGTGCATACCCTATTCGATTTCGAAACTGTCTGAAAAGTTTTAAAATGAACTCAAAAGGCTTTTAAGCTACAGACAGTGGCGTTGGCACAGTGGGCAATGGGTGACGTGTGTCCCCCTCCCACATCGATTCTTGAAAATTTTTAAAATGGTCCCAAAAGTCGTTTAAGCTACAGATTTCTGTTGAGGGTGTAGGGTGAGATATATATTTGGTGACTGGTTTACTTGTTCTAACCATTTTCTTTCACAAACTGTTCTCAAACTATCATAAGTTTTGGAAATTCTTGACAAATTCCAAATTTTTGCACGCTCCGCTAGCGCCAAGCCTTGTGTCAGAGTTGTCCTTATTATCAAGCAAAGGAGCAAAGGTGCTTTTGAAGAATTCTCAGTCAGAAGATTCGTTTCTGAATAGCATAGGTTGGTGGGAAAGTGACAGTGTCCGATGCAGGTTCTGAAATGCAGGTTTTGTCATGGACTAATATTTTATTCAAAATTTCGGCGCGCTTCGCGCGCATACGACAGGGTTTACACCCGATTTTATATACCATTGACAAAGTTATGACGCAAGAAATTATTCCAATGCAACATTTTTCTAAAAAGTACATCTCCTTCTCTGTAGGGCTCTCATCATTATGGGATCTTTGACTAATCTAGTCTAGCACATGATTTGAAAGATTGAAAGTACGTATTGCCGTTGCTTATTTTCCAAACATCTTACCGCGACTTTCAATAATGACGAAAATCTTTTCTGAAACGAATTTTGCCTGTCCACCATCCCTCTTGCTATACCTAAAAAGAAGGTGATATATCATATCTCCTCCCATATGGATGTTGGGTAGTGAGAATCCCGTTGGTCCCTCTTTTGTATACTGTAACTAATTTAGAGCTCCCGGGAGGTTCTATACAGTTCTCTGTCAACCTTGGATATCCTTTTAAAATGTAAAGGGAAAATTTTATTATAGTCCAAGAATGTTTCTGTGGACTCCACGCAGGTATAATTGCGTGTACAATTTCCCCATGGGCGTGGATCATGGGGGACTGGGGGACACGTTCCCCTCACTTTTTTGGAAGGGGGGACATCGTCAAAAAGTCCCCCTCACTTTTTCAAACATGATGGAACAGACTGCAATTATGCCTAGGAAAACGAAATTTTTAGAAGAAAAATAACCTAAAAATCGTACACTTTGTTGCACCAAATGGCATCTGAGGGCATTCACTTCTAGGAAAATTTCCCTTAGACCCCTCCCCCATGCCGAAGATCACAAAACTTATTGCCTCCCCGTGACGCAAATTCTGGCTACCACCAACTGCATCTTCCACGCCACCAGGACGGCGATTCACAAATGTGAAACCCCCCCCCCCACACACACTTTTGGAGATGGATCCACGCCCATGATTTTTCCTGGGACTTAAGGAGGTTTGAAGACAATATGTTAACCGTCTCTTACTCCCCTTTTTCACCCGAACAAAAGTTAGAATTCACTAAATTGTGGGCATTTTCTAAACATACAATCACTTTAGAATGACCCAAAGATACCACCATTTTGCATATAGGCCCCTAAAATTAACAAAAATTTTTCAAAGGGGAGGGTAAACCCCTTCCTGGGATTGCACTCTCATGTACCAATAAGAAAAGGCTCTCCCACTCTTGTATATAGCGAATACAAAATCCCACTGCCTAAAAAGGCACGGTTTAGCAGTTATCTGCGGTTCCCTCAATCACCAGCTCCCGCCAGCACCATCGGTCACAGATTTCTGAAGGGTATACCCTTCAGAAGTCCATAAAGAAGCTGATATGTCATCTCTCCTCCCATATGGATGTAAGGTTGTGAGAGTCCTGTTGGTCCCCCTTTTCAGTGTACAATTAATGCAGAGCTCCCGGGAGGCTCTATACCGAAAATTTTCGGCGCGCTTCGCGCGCAATTGTTTACGCTCACGGAGAGAGGTACGTTTTTATTGAGTGATGGATTTATTTTATCACTTTTTACCAAAAATCTTTGACATCTTTCACGATTTTTGCAAAATCTTCTCAATATTTCTTGATTTTTGCTTGATCTGCGCACTGTTAGCCTTGAATTGCTCCTTTTACTATCAATAAGGTCCCAAATGTATTCGCATTACTCATCGGTGGGGTTCTGCCATAAGCCAATTATTCGTGTGCATAAACGTGATTTCAGAGTCAGCATTGTAAGGATGCAATACAACTGATATTCATTTTTTCACCCTCCTCTTCTTATGAGAACTGAAAACTTAGTATCGAACCCACCTTCTAATTGATAGACACACATAAAGGGAATTTACACCGTTAGTCATAGCAATGGTTTTTAATGTAAATTCAAATTTTCGGCGCGCTTCGCGCGCAATTGTTTCATCTGACGTCCTATACCCGAATACCGTATAACGAAAATAAAACACTCATTATGGCAAAAATCATTTCAAGTTACCTACACGGGCTCATATTGTTGGCGTGTAAGTTTAGAGATAACTTAGATTCGCCGTAACTTCTGCAGGTACATTTATAGTAACTTATACTGAGCCATACACATCAAATTCCATGCAACATGAAAAGGTATAAAATCTCACTGACATAAGAACTGGAACCGATTTCTGTGCTCTTAAAATGCAATATTGCGAGAGCTTCCGGGGGCTTCGCCCCCTGGACCCCACCGGGGCTCCGCCCCTGGACCCCGCCAGGGGCCCTAACGCGGGCCCCTGGACCCCACGCGTAGGAACTCGCGCTTCGCGCTCGTGGTGCACCTTCGGTGCACATGAGGTTTTCCATCTTGGGCCCCCCCCCTCAAAATTTCTGGATCCGCGCCTGATGCACTCTGTACATTGCAATATCAACGTTACCTCTTCAAGATCCACACACACCATGCGTCTTGTTCACTTGTGTTGTTGTGCTAAATCGATCAGCTGTTTACACCTAGTGAATATGCATTAGTACTTCGTTCTCATTGGTCCGCTCAACTGATGTTCGTTAGGAGACTGAATATTGTTTGTCCGCAGCACATTTTTGATTTTCTCGAGTTTAGTCGTTATTTTTACGAAAATTTTGAGGCCGTTGCCGGAATTCGCACAACAGCTCTTATTTTTTCTCCCTTATTGTTCATATGGGTCACTCAAAGGAATCACTGAAATTTTAAACTCGATTTTTTAATGTTTTTTACTTTTTGCAATCTCACGGCATCACTTTAAGAAATTTCCATAGAAATTAAAATACAAAATAATGTTCAGGTTAGGGTCAAGGTTAAGGTCAGGGATTGAAGTTGGAATCGTTTTCCCTGGTTTGATTCTAGTTTGGGTCTCTGGCGTCGACGCAAGAAGATTTGGACATGCTCAAAATTTTGCGCGGCATTTGCGTCCCTGCATGCGTACGTTGCGTCGACTGCGAAACCCATCGCCCCTACACGTTTTTCACTTCGCCAAATATGACGCAGTACGGATGCAATTGGCGCAATGCCAAACTGTCTAGACAGGCATAACACAATTACATCTATGGTCCTACAGTGTACGCAAACCGTAAACTGGTTAGCGCACCTTCTGTGCGAGAAACTTTCGAGTAGGTGCTGACGTCGCTTGAAGAACCGCTAGAACAGTGGTTTCCAACCTTTTTCAGCTCAGCGCCCCTTTTACCAGATGGCATCAGGCAAACGCCCCACTCTCCCTGTTTATAAAATACCGTACGTTTCAACCAATTATGTACATAGCGCCGAAGGGAAGGGGCTGGATAAATGACTGTTACGTCACAACACAGTAACGCCAATACGTACTATGAAGCCGACACGGAGGCCGCTGGCCTCATTTTTTTCCCACGAGGTTATGGGCAAATCTGATTTTCAAAATTTTTCAAATTTGTTTCTAAATTATAGTTGGTGTTGTATTTAAGGTTAGGGTTACGTGTACTGAGGTTATTTGGCCTGTTCTTTCATAATCCAGCGTCAGAATTACAAAAAAAAATGGTTCAACAGCTGTCATTTTGGAATTAGGGGTGTGGCCTATTTCCAAGAAGCTGATTGGTCCATTGGCATGATCTGCCCATAACCTCGTGGGAAAAAAATTGCTCAGGTCGCTGTGATACTTGAAATACGGTAAAGTAATTCCACGAAATACGGCAAATTCGCTACGTAATTTGAGTTTGTCTTTTGACCTCATAAACAATGAAAGGTTATTTAATGCAACTGCACTAGATTCTATCGTCATCCACATTTTTTCTGTATAACTCAATTTTCCCTGTGCAACTCGTTATGACGCACTTTCACGCGTAGGCCTACGTACACTGTGCAGGGACGTAACTTAGGCCTTGGGATGGGGGGAGGGGGAGGAGTGTGAGCCCTGAAAATCCAACTAGATGAGTTTAAAAGCCAGAAAATTCCAACTGCCCCGCTCTATCAGTGGCGGATCCTGGACTCATTTCTGTGGGGGGGGGGGGGTATAGGAGTGAAGATCGAGCGCGAGGCGCCTGAGAGGGAGGGTTTGGGAGGGGCATCCCCTCCTATACGGTTTTTGTAAAAGCTTTAAATCGTCATTGCAAAAGTGAGCAATATTTGAGAAAAAATTAACAACAACAAGAGCAATACACTTTTAACTTTGCTTTAAAAGAACTCTAGGGTTGAACGCCCTTGTGCCTCCTCCCTTCACCCCTTGGATCAATGATACATCCAGTTTGACCAAGATATAGTCAAACACCTAACCTCTACCGACCCACTTAAGATGTTTGATCAGTATACATTTGTTGTTTTGTTGGTAAATTTGCATCCCTTAGACCTCCCTTGACAAAATTACTCGTCATCCTGAGGGGCGGATCCAGGGTTTTTACAAAGGGGGCTCATTTGTGGGTCAGAAGACCTCACATAACAGCACTGAAGGTTTATGTACGGTAAGGGATTCGATGGGGAATGGGGGTCCGGGGGTCTCCCGGGGAAAAAATAGGGAAAACAAGCCGTTGTATGCGATTTCCCGGGTTCTGAGGGCCTTGCAGTCATGATCAGGGCATTTCCAGTTGGAAATTTCGAGTGCGGCAATCAAAAATTCTGACGGTCAAAAATTCCGACTGTCGCATTCCGATTTTCCAGCTATCGTCAATTTTACCAAGATGAGGGTGGGACACCCCTCACCCCTCTCGCAACGCCACTGACACTGTGTAATATAAGTATGCTACATGTGGAACGTCATTAAATTTAGATGTTTGCCTATTTCAGACATACAGTTCGGCTTCAAGGTCAGCACACTAAAGTCATTTATCTAGCGCTATGTACATCACTGGTTTTAACGCACATGCAAAGGCCTACAGTGACTTGCCAGACTTTTGAAAGTTGGAGAATACAACGTTTCACATTAGGGGCACGTCGATATGCAGCACTAAGCAAGGCACAAGACGTTGATGGATCCCGAAGCGGTCACCCTGTCCACATTTGGTTCAAACCAACTTAGAGCGCCTGAGGGGTCCAGGGGGCGAAGTGCCCGGAAGCTCTGGGTATTTTCAAAGTAGTTGACATTCAAATGAAGCTTACAAATGCCTTTAAGGGCATTACAGGTGTGAACTAAACAGGCAACGAAACTCGAAACATTTAAACAACAATTTGCATTAATTTTTGCGTCAGGTCGAATTGGATATGCTGACAGGCCAGGAGATACCGGGCTTTTAACAACATCCTTAGTCGTTAGAGCAGCAATACCATATATAAGGTTTTCTGAATAATAATCAGTGCAAGTATATAAACTGTTGTTGCGAGCAGCAGAACAATTATGTATTTTGTATGAATGAAACTTTTGTGCAAGATTTATGTTTCTTTGTAGCAGGGTCGGAAATAAGCGGGGGCGACGGGCGATTCGCCCGCAAATTTAAAACAATGATCGCCCCTTGAAGAAGAGCATGTAGGGCGAAATTATAACGCTATTGTTACCAAAATCACCCCCAAGTTTCACGAGAATGAGGAAACACAATAAAATTGTACCGAAGAAATCCCAGTTGCGAAGCAATTCCAATTGAGCTTCGAAAATATTACCAACCAACATTTTTCAGGCTCTGCGTTACTTGTATCTATTCTGATAAGGGCAACATGTAATAATTGCCATATTGTTCGAAGCCGAAGCCATAAAATCATCCACCTCGGCCTGTCTTCTCAAAACGTGACTCAACTACAGTAACTGCGCTTATGGTTGGCCATTCGGTTCATAACGTCTAAGTCTTTACGCGTTAAGAGTTTAAACGTACTGGCCCAAATGGCCAACCTGGCCAAACGGGTCATAACGTCTCACTCTTTACGCGTAAAGAATGACAAGTGAATTCCTAAAGAACTGACCAATCACACTTCTTAAAAGGTATTTCTTTACGCGTAAAGAAAGCTTGCAACTCTTTACGCGTAAAGAAATGTCAGATTTCTTTACGCGTAATGAAAATGGTCAAGTTTTTACGCGTAAAGAACTGCCAAGTATTTCTTTAGGCGTAAAGAGTGGCAAGATTTCTTTACGCGTAAAGAATTCCATTCCACCTGGCCATGTGGATCATAACGTGTAAAAATTTACGCGTAAAGTAGACTTCCACATTACATAGTAGTAATATTAAACAAAACAGGAACGATCATGAAAGAAAACCGCAAATTGTTATATACTTACTGAATATTTCATTATTTAGATACATATTATTGAGCACAATGAAAAGAAAATTAGTTGTGGTGGAGAGGTATCTTAAGATAAAAGAGTTAGGACTCTCTTTGGAAAAGAAGAGCTCTCTGAAGAGAAGAATGAACGCAGCTTGTGGAAGTAACATATGATCAGCGTGTTTATGGAACGCAAAAAGAACCATAATACAGACAGGTGAATGATTTGGTTACCAGCTCGT
Organism: Holothuria leucospilota; assembly: GCA_029531755.1. NCBI lineage: Eukaryota > Metazoa > Echinodermata > Holothuroidea > Aspidochirotida > Holothuriidae > Holothuria > Holothuria leucospilota. Next base: position 60,181,855 of record CM055966.1, on the reverse strand, counting down.
TGAAGCTTCGAGCATGCGAGATAATAATGTGATACCTACATCAAATACAGCTTGCATTTTTCAATGACGCCGTTGCTCATTGCTTACACCGCCCGTATGATATATCACGGTCACTTATCTCTCAGCCAGTACTAAGAACTTCCAGTTTAGGGGAAATACAAGGAAGAGCGGACTGGTCGCAGGGATTTAAGTGAAGCGGAAATAATCTTACAACACTTTTATTGGTTTTTTTTTGGGATGTGTTGGTTAATTCCTCGAAAAAGCACATTAGTGTAGCTATATGGAGTCCCATCTCTACTAGAAGTGCCCTTAGATAGAAGGAAACAGGATGGGACCGTTTCCCCGTACAGGGTACTGTGTGACCTTCCGCCTTGGCATATCAATTGCAAAAGAAAACGAAAGTAAAATACTAAACAAGAACAGATGTACGGGTAAACAATTATGGATCAAAATTTAAATGATTCTTAAATTCGGCCCCTGATTCTCAAACGAGGACCCATGGGCCCTCGAGATATCAGTTTAACGCGGCCTAAGCGTATTTTACGTGTAGTAAAAATCAAATTACCTCCCTCAAGTTAAGAACCATTACAGAGATTAATATCGTTAAACTGATATCTCGAGGGCCCTTGGGTCCTCGTTTGAGAATCAGGGGCCGAATTTAAGAATCAGAAGTTGAGAGAACTTCGCAAACTGATTATCTTGGGGTATGTATCGATGATAAGCTGACCTTTAAATGTCATATATCAAAAATGTTAAGAAAGGTGTATTTTATTGTATCAAGTTTAGCTTACATTGTATCGCTCTTCAACAAACGTGGAAAGGAAAATGTTTTCAATTCATATATACTACCACACATTGTTATGCTGTACCAGTTTGGTATCACTTCACTTCATTTCAACTGGAGATAAGACTAGAATAAACAAATTCCTAAAATATACTTCAAGGATATTGGGTTTAGATTACCAATCATTGCGTGATACTGTGAATACAGCTGCTAGTAGGGAATTTGCTAGAATGACGCATAAAATTAAAAATGACAAAAACCATCCACTGCATCAAATCAAAAAGAAACCTTAGAGATCCTAATATTTTGCCAAAATACAGGATCCAACTTTTTAAGAATTCCTTCCTCTATCGTGCTGCAGTACTCATCCAGTCAGAAAATTTTAGAACCTTTACTGTTGTTTTACCAGTGCAATCTTTGTACATATTAACCTTTTAAGAATTTTACTCACTATTTTCCTACACGTTTTTGTATATCTGCAAATTATTTTATCATTTGTTGTAATCGTTTTGATCTTTGATTGTTTTTTCAACTTCATAAAACAAAGGACAAGGCCCTATTCCAATGAAATAGGCCTATGAGATGTGTCAGAGTAAAACTCAAATTTGTTCATTATTTTCTACCTCAGAAAATAAGTGTCAGTATGTTAATAACTCTGCTACAGACTTTCAGTTGATAGCATTTTGGCTTATATTGGCCTCAGTAACTTTCTCTGGGCATTGCAAGGAGTTACTCATGAGCGCTGGATTGCTAACTTCAGTCTATTACCGGCCAGGCACACAGCATTGGGAGCACTGCTTCTCCTTTCAAGGGAATTTCAGAATTCTCTAATATTTAGAGGAATATTTTCGTCAACATCAGGCTTTTAACTATAACTTGCTGCAATATTACCCTGTAGTGTCTTATTTTAAGCCTTGTAATTTATTTTAATGGAATGTACTGTGAATTTAGAGTAAAATTTAAAATTCACTAAATTATGAACATTTTCCAGCGATATATGATCAGTTCAAAAATATACTAAAGGCATCACCATTTTGCATCTAAGCAATCTTAAATTAACAAAAATTTCTCAAAGGGGAGGGACACCCCTCCCCTTAGATCCCTCCCCAGAAAAGCATCTTTCACCCAACCAAAAGATAACGTTCACTGAATTATGAACGCTTTCCAGCCATATATGATCAGTTCAAAAAATATACCACACACATCACCATTTTGCATCTGAGCAACCTTGAATTAACAAAAATTTCTCAAAGGGGAGGGGGCCACCCCCTCTCCGTAGACTCCTCCCCCAGGACGGCGATTACTCATCACATGTTTTTCCCCTAGTATCAAAATACCCTGCACTACCCCGGGGGAGCCCCATCTCCTTAGACCCCTCCCTCAGATAGGACTTTTATACAAACCACTATGACCTGCCCCCCCCCCCCCTTTTGCCAAATCCTGGATCCGCCACTGATCTGCAACTGCGAATGGAAGAGGCTTCACGAGGTTTAACCAGTCCTAGCTACTTTTAACACAGTCGATATTTTTCGCATTTACAGCAGATGAAAATAATGAAGATCTCATTGTCGCGTATGACTCAGAGGCCGAGCCAAAAAAATTGCGGCACTTAAGAGTTTCTTGTCCACATTTGCCGGAAAGCTTCACCTTCCAAACATCTCCGTAAAAGTACATTTTGTGCTTTAATGCATGTGAAGACTTGAGTCTTTGTCACATAGGTCAGAAGTATCAAACTATGACCATTATCTTTTTTCGATGTGTGCAGTAGTAATGAATGAGCGCAAAAAGGGCGCCCGAACGCGCCGAAAAACTGACTAATTTTAAATTAACTTTTGTTTTCCTTTCATTTAAATTGCTAAGTTGTTCACTTTCAGAGGTTTAATTCACTCTTCCCAAGGACAGTCCTTAAGCCGCACAACCCTCTTTTCCAATCTACCGTAACACACACACACACACACATATATATATATATATTTAATACGAAAAACAGAAGACACCAGACACTCGAAATATAAAATATTCCATAAAAGTTTAATAAAACTTGAGCAGAGAAAATGGATTTTCAAATCTTCAAGGCAAACTTGGGAACCCCCCCTTTGAAGGAAACCCCTCCCCTTAGATCTTTCCCCAATGTCGCACTCAAACCCCCACCCCCGCCCATGGCACAATCCTGGCTACGCTACTAGCTTAGATATAGTATCAGGGAACAGTGGCGTAGCCAGGATTTTTTTAGTAGGGGGGCGCGGGGGGGGGGGCTTGACCATTTCATGGGAGGGCGCCTTGTTACAATCTGAGCGGAGCGCCACCATGAGTTGGCGCGGAGCGTACCAAGAAAATTTGAGATTTTAATACATCCCAGATCGCCGGAAATGGCACTTTCCAGGCTTGATAGCAGCCATCAAGATGTGCAATTTTGGTGAAAAAACGTAAAGTTTCATTTTATTTTATTCTCACGAGGTAGCGGTGGGCTAGGTTCCTGCACATACTGATACTCGCTGTCAGTGACAAAAGCCACGCACCTAGGCCTAGACTATGGTGGGTACTTTAATAGCCTATGATAACCATTGCATTTGGCGTAAATTGTGAAGTTCACATACCATTGGTCTCTCTGTAATTCACAGCAGGGGTGGTGCTAGGATTTGCCCGTCGCGGGGCCAGCGGCCCCAAGTGACGACATCCCCGATTTTTTTGAGGGGTTGGTGAGGGGGATTTGAAGAAAATCTGTGTACTATACCATGCCATACTGATATGTTGCATAAAATTTGTATATACTAGAGAAGCAAAGGCACTGATTTCATGTTTCTCCCGGAATCTAACTTCGTTTCCCTTTTCGTTTCGTTTCGTTTATTTGTTTTATCACTTCACGCATACATACAAAAGTACATGATGAATGGTAATAGAGACATATGTACATGAGGTGAAGGGAAGTACACGAAAAACCCTGCTGGGCTTGAAAATATGAACTCCCCAGAAATACTAAACAAACGACGTGCAATAGCAGAATAACTTCAGAATAACTTCTGATAACTTCTGAAATTGCAAAGCGCGCGAAGCGCGCGAAAATTTTTTGGGAAAGCTTACATTAGAAAAGTCTGTGGGCCTACTTATTTAAAGCTTATATAGGTCAATTGCCCGAGCAGTTGGGCCTTATCTTGCATAACGTATATTGTACTTCCCTTCTAGAATCACTAGCCGTACCGCACGACAGTCACAAAAGAACATTAACTATAGGTTTAGCAAAATGAGATAAAATTTCCGACATTTACATAAATCCATGTATTCTACTTATTAAGTTACCTGAAAAGGAGGAAAGGGTTTGTACTAAATTTAGCTATAAGTAACGGAACTGAGGAAGAGCGTGCAGAGCGTACTAAAAACTTTGGGTTTTATTGCAGAAACGATCCTTTTGAAAGCCAAAATAGTAAATGGACCATGGGTAGCGACAGAATTTTCCCCACAGGAGCTGGGTCATGCCAGTGACCCCAAGTTCCGACAGCCCCTTTATTGAGGGGTGGTGAGAAGGGGATATGAAAGAGCCGAACTATCTTACGCCATTGCAGGACATATTTTGCATAACATTACTTAATACTTTAACAGCCGAGTTGTGCACTGATAGTGTTCTTTTGAATCTGAATTTTGACACTGCAAAGCGCGCGAATCGCGTGAAAATCTTTGGTAGGCTTACACAAAACCCATATGAAATAATTGAGTACAAAGACAAAAAAATAACAAGAGGGCAATCCACGGAGTTGCTTATCTCATCGCCAGCACATGGCACTGTGTTGAGCCGTATAACTGGAGGACGCACATCAATGTGGAATCACAGCGCAATATATCCTGCTCTATGTGTGGAAATTGAAATTAAAACCGAAATTGAACCCGAATTGGAGGTCACGTTATGTAGGTCACCTTCGGAAATAATATAACACTGAGCAATGTGGGCATGGTGACGTGCCCTACACATGTAGCGTGTCTTGAACGCCTCTTCGGCCTCTAATGCTTTAATTTCAAAGATATTATAAGCATAGATTCCAAACTCCTATACCTACACTGTTACGCTCAGTGACTCCTCGTGGAGACGTATATATCGGGGCGGAAGTGTGAATATGATATATGCGCCGTTCTATTCGGCGATTTGCGTACAAAAAGAAGAACGCGTTACAGAAAATTCCACTGTTAAAAGAGGTAAGCAATATGCGTGCACTTTTACAACGCATTCTATACGCGCAGATTACATATCCCTGTGCATTATGTGGCATACATGATGCACACTTCAGCGCGCTCGGGAAACAAACGCGCTAGTTGATTTCCCGTTGTGAGAGCGTAAGAAATTAAACGCGCATGTAAAAGTGCGTTACTTAAAGATGCCATAGAAACTGACCAATGAATATAGGCGAATAAGTCTATGAACGTTAAACCAGTCATTGCGCATTCATGTTCAAGTGCACTTACTTTGAAATGAATCAGGAAGAAATATTTAGATAAATGTACAGAGAAAGGTATATTGCGCGTATGAAACGTGCTGTCATCCTGGGTCAACCTTTTCATAAAAATGGCGTTGTCCGTAACGCGTTCTTTTTTTTCGTACGCAGATCGTCGAATAGAACGGCGGACTTGTCAATTCCACACTTCCGCCCCGAAATTTGCCTCTCCATGAGGAGTCAATTTCCTTAAAAGTGTAGATATAGGAGTGTGGAATCTATGCTTATAGTATCTTTGGAACTATCTAAGCGTAGCACCACACTCATCTGGCGTGTAGCGCGCGGAAAAAATTAGATTAAAATATCTCCGAGATTGCCTTAAATGACATTTCCAGGCCTTGTCAGTAACCATTTCGATGTGAATTTCTGCTTAAAAACATAAGAAGTGTTGTAAATAAACCCCTAAGAATATAATTTTAGCTACAGTTTTCAGTTGTAAGAATTTTTAATTAGGGTGGTAAAAATTCCCGACAGAGGCCTTCGGAGGCTTTTTGGAAGGGGGCGACCGCCCCTTCAGCGCACTGATCTATGTGTAGGATCAACATACATAAACAGATCAGTGTGACCGTGTTTGAGGCGTCTGCACGCGTACTAGTTTCCCTTCATGCGCCCTTTTGTTGTTGTGCAAAAAGAACGCCTTCAGTGCGCTATACAGAAAATATGTGCACACAATACGATGTGCATGCTTGCTCGTGTTAGCATGCACGTCACTGGAATGGACAGTCAGTACCAAAAATATTACAAGCATAGATTCCAAATTTAGGATGGCGTGTTGACTCCCCATGGAGCCCAAAATATGGGGCGGAAGTGCTGATCACTGTTCAGCAGTTTTAAAAAAGCACAGGCTACAGGGAAATAAATGTCTTACAAAAGTATTAATACTATTTCGGAACATTGTAATGTAAGAAGTATTCATTCCTCAACACTAAGTTCTACTTACAAGAAGTTTAATTCTTCCTGACAGCATTACAAATAAGTACACTTGAACATGAACGCACAATGACTGGTTTAAAGTTCATACACTTATTCGCCTACATCCATTAGTTCGTTCCTATATCTTTAAGTAACGCACTTTTATATACGCGTTTAATTTCTTACGCCCTCACAACGGGAAATCAACTAGCGCGTTTGCTTCCCAAGAGCGCAGAAGTATGCGTCAAGTATTTCGGATATTAAATACACAGAGAAAAAAATGTATTCCGCACGTATAGAACGCGTTGTAAAAAGACACGCACACTAACCTCTTTTAACAATGAAATTTCTATAACGTACGCCTTCTTATTTCCCGGCTACGCAGATCGCCGAAAAGAACGGTGCGCATGTCATATTCACACTTCAATATTTGCGTCTACACGAGGAGTCACTGAGCGTAACAGTGTAGGTATAGTAGTTTGGAATCTATGCTTATAATATCTTGGTCAGTACTAGTAACAAGCGCGTCTACACTGTGTACTGTTGATTTCCGTTGCTATCATCAATGTTAAGTCTTTGTGTACCAAAACGCTAAAAAATGTGATTTCTCACAAAAATTGATCTTCGACCTTGGCAACCATATATTTTGGTAGCATTAGACATGTTCATCATATGTGAATTAAACTTCATGTATGTGGAATGTTTCCTTCTGGAATTATATTAAATATACTAAAAAATGTGATTTTTACCAAAGTCGACCTTTGACTTCCTGTCACGTGACCTTGTTAATCACCTATGTTAATCACATATTTTGGTACTATTTGGCACATTCATCATATGTGCGAAATTTCATGTATGTGGAATGTTTCCTTCTGGAATTATACTTAAAATACTAAAAAAATGTGATTTCGCACAAAAATTGACCTTCGACCTTGGTTGCCATGGCAATCATATATTTTGGTAGTGTTCAACACGTTCATCATATGTGCAAAGTTTCATGCATGTAGAATGTTTCCTTCTGGAATTATACTAAAAATACTAAAAAAATGTGATTTCTCACAAAAATTGATCTTTGACGTTGGTTGCCATGGCAACCATATATTTTGGTAGCATTAGACACGTTCATCATATGTGCAAAGTTTCATGTATCTGGAACGTTTTTCTTCTGGAATTATACTAAAAATACTAAAAAAATGTGATTTCTCACAAAAATTGACTTTTGACCTTGGTTGCCATGGCAACCATATATTTTGGTAGCATTAGACACGTTCATCATATTTGCAAAATTTCATGTATGTGGAATGTTTCCTTCTGGAATTATACTAAAAATACTAAAAAACCGTGAATTTTCCCAAAAACTGAATTTGACCTCTGACCTTTGACCTTTTCTGCCGAAAGTCACTTAGACACAAGTTTACACTCTGGGGTACCTACCCACCAAATTTCAAAAGAATCAGTCTGGCCCACTAGGAGGAGTTCATGGAACACTTTTTTCACATTTTTTGATTAAAATGTTAATATCACGTGACTTTTCACCTTGTTTGCCATGGCAACCATATATTTTTGTAGTGCTAGACACTCTCATTATATGTGTAAAGTTTCATGTTCATGGGATGTTTTTTCTGGGAGTTATTATCAAAAGAGTGATTTTCACATAATTTGACCTTTGACCTCTGACCTTTGACCTTTACTTCCGGGAGTCAATGCAGAACTGGGGTTCCACCTAGGGCACCTTCCCACCAAATTTGAAGAAAATCGGCTTTACCGTTTTGGAGATATTAAGAAAACAAAATTGGACACACACACACACACACCCACACTCACCCACACACACAAGTCGATTTTACATACAATCCGAGGACCTCTTTGTTATTTCCTTTGTGTTTACTTCCTTAACCCTAACCTTGACAATGGACTCTCTATTGTTCAAACTTTCGAGGACTTGACAAATCTATTGAATTTCCTTCAGAGGACCTCAAATCCATTGTTCAGGTCCTCAGTCTGATAGGAAGACAAGTTCACACACTCACCCACCCACCCACACACACACACACACACACACACACGGACACGTTTTGACCCCTCCCTCCGTTATGGACTTTTGGTCACCCTTGGGTACCCCACCATGGGTTAGGACTTTAGACTAGTAACTTGTGAAAATTAACTGTTACCATGGCAACGGTTGTTATTTCTGCTGGCATTGCCGAATATAGCCCAACAGGTCAAGTGACTACAATATCTCATCCTCCTCACGGAGCGATGAGATAAAAACGGTTGGGGTTGTAGACCGTATCGGAGAAAACATACATTGTGTCGACACCACCTGGACTACCTGATGAAATAGCCAAACTTTCCTCTGTGAGTCGCTCACCAACTGACCCTACCGCATGACACACACTAGAGAACAGCAACTAGGCTTTGCGATATGGGATGCAATTGACGACATCTATAACCTGTGTACTGTGCCTACATTTTTCTTGGTAAGGTTGACAGGACTTATGCTATCTAGCTATGTGGAATGGAACTATTGAAGAAACTGGAGTGAATCTAAAGCGCGAGTAGCGCGCCAAAAATTTTGGGTTCTGATTAAAGAAATTGTCCTCTTGGAGACACCCTGGCGCCACCCCTGCCTCAGAGTCTGGAGTATAGAATTTAAATGTCCAATTTTCCGCCCGACTGAGACAAAATATCTGCCCGATTTAGTCAGGTTTCTGACATTTGGGGGCGGCTGCCCCCCGGCCCGTACGGTCATGCCTGGACTACCAGATGAAATAGCCAAACTTTGCTCCGTGAGTAGCTCAGCAACCGACCGTACCGTATGACACACACAAGATAACAGCAACTATAGGCTTTGCGATCTTGGGATGATATTTACTATCGTCTCTATATAAACTGTGTACTCTACCTACCGTGTAACTTGTAAAGTGAACAGGACTTATGCTATCTAGTTATGTGGAATGGAACTTACAATATATTGGAGAAACAAGAGTAATTCACAGCGCGCGAAGCGCGCCGAAAATTTTGGGTCATTTATAAGAGAAATTGCCCACTTCAGAGCAAAAAAAAAAAATAGGTATATCGTATATCATTATCAAGTTGAGTAGTGAGTTGAGTGAATTTTTTTTTTGGCCCAGATCGCCAGTGGGGGGGGGGGCGACTGGGGAGCGACAAGCTTTCATGGGGGGCTGTCGCCCCCCACGCCCCCTTGGCTACGCCACTGTCAGGGAACAAACACGTGTCCCCACCATTATCTGATTATCCAAGACGGATCTGCGCCGATGTGCATGATCAAATGTGTCTGAGTTGTCCTTTCAAGGGGGAATGAATTTCTATCTCATGAAGGATGCAAAAGCCTAAATGCAACTAGAACGTAAAGGCGTGGGGCTCAGTCGGTGGGCAGTGCCATGCAAAACTCCCTCCGCCGTAAGCTACACGCCAACTGTTGGTGGCTCTTTGCTTAGTGTTACGAACTTTAGTTATACCCTACGGAATATTATCACAACAACTGACAATGAAAAGTCCCCCTTCTTGCAAGAGGTTAGGCAACCCTGCAGGTAAATCAGCCACCTTGCACCTACACTGAAAAACAATTAAAGGCTAACTGTTGAACAAGCATAGGCCCGTAGCCAGGCGAGGACCGCCGTACCCCATGCGGACCACTGCATGTGTTCCCCATTTGCAGGGGGCGATCTGTAAAAATTATTTGGGGACAAAGGGCCGTCAACTTTTGTTGACTGATGGTAGTGCGATTCGCTGGGAGACTACTGACGCGGAGCGCGACCATCGGTTGGTGCGGAGCGTCCCGCCAGGAGGTACTTCTTGCCCAAATTACCCCTAGATTGCAGGAAATGGTACTTCCCGTGCCTCATTACGGCATACCCAGAATTGCCAATTTTCAGATGTTTCATGTTCCTGGACAGTTGTAAGGAGACATTTCGTTCACTCGATTAAAAGGCCTATGAACAATTGGAAATGCTGAGGCCTATCGGAATGTATTACTGTATACTGTCAGCTTACACTATGGCCAGTTTGAGAAGGAACTCGGGTAGCGTGATAGCTGGCGTTTTACCAATACCCGACACATTGATCTGGTTATGAGTGGAATTTTTTACACAATGCTGAGACATTGCTTGAGAAACTGATGCGATTGCGCCGAAATTTGTGACTCTCACGCTGAATACGTACAGTAAGAGTTAGCAGCCCTGTAAACATCTGCTTGAGTGAACACATTGCACCTCAGCGACCAGGGGTGCAGGAGACCACCCTAGGTCCTCAAGGAAGGGGACCAGGGGCTAGGCCCTGGAAGCCAAGCGATTTGGTGCATTTTAGAGGACACAGATCACATATATTTTTTTATCTAAAATTCTCCCCAGTAGTCATTAATAGGATAATATCACAATTATTCATATCGAAAAAAGTGTTTAATAGCCTTTATTTTTCAGCATAACGTCTAAATATTGGGGGGGGGGGGCATTTGATATTATGTCCCCCCAAATTTTTTTTATATCCCCCGCCAGGATCGCCGCCAATGCCCATTTGAAAAATTGATCGAATGCAAAATTAAATTACTTTTGAACAAAAGCCTTTTAAAATCGTATACGTCTTTGTCCGTACCATTTTCTTTTATATCTACATAAAAAAAATCGAGCGCTACTCACGCTTTTAACTCCGGTTTTTGTTTTTGCTTTTAATAGTTAGTCTTTTTTAACACCCACCATTTCAGACATGCTGGCTCTTTTCAACTGTAAAACTTCCAAAAGTATGGTTCTTTACGTAGTTATGAATCTGGCCATGTTTAAAGTGGTGCTAGAAACAGCGCGAAAATCATGGGCGGGGCCGGAGGCGCTCCGAGGGCCCGAAAATATTGGCAACTGACAACAAGTTGCTATAGAAAACAATTCAAATGCTTCCATCATTCATTCGTAAAAAAACCTACCCAAGGAAATCTATACCTGAATCGAAATTTAGGGTCAATTAAAATTTTGGTTAATAATCTTTTATTCGGGCCTTCTTGGTGGCTAGTACTTGTGGCTGTCGATTTTCAAATTGGCAGAGAGCCTGTCTAAAGGCCTTCATTCGTGGGGGCTATAGTAACGCTAATATGAACAGTTGACCGAGCAGCCCTAACTATAAGAGTTCCCCGGGCCAAAGAAAACCAATTGCAGTGTTGTTATAGTATATTCGCTCAGTTCAAATTCATTCCTACCAGTCTCTTCCTTGTATCCCCTAAACTGGACTGAGTTCTTTGCCTTGGGAGATTAGAAACTTTGAAATATCATAGGCCGTGTAACCAATGAGTAGTAGCATAAATGTTAAATATCAAGCTGTAGGTATGTGGTAGGTGTCGTATATTGTAGGTTGTAGCTACAAACAGGGAGCTGGTGTCTTCCAGCTCCCTCCTACAACGAGGTAACCAAATCATTACCTTGTCTTAGGTCGAGATCCTTTGTGCCTTCCATAAACACGATGTTTACAGTCGCAGTTATTGTCATGTGCACGTGGTGTAACACATGGCCTGTACAATAAAGGAAGTACTTCCAAAAGCTCCATTCAAGTCTTCTCTTCAGAAAGCTAAGTTACCGGAAATTATTTTTATGTTAAGATAGATTTCTATCCCAACTATTGTCCAGTCCCCTGTGTGCTTAATTAAATTTATTAAAAGAATGCAATATTTCGTAGGAAACAATGTTATGATTCTCCGAGTCATGATTCTTTCTGATATGTTAAGCATTTCTGCTCTGAAATGTGGAAGTCTACTTTACGCGTAAAGAGTTTGAAGATTTCGTTACGCGTAAAGGATTTCAATCCACCTGGCCATGAGTCATAACTGTAAAAACTTTACGCGTAAAGAAGACTTCCACATAACATGGAGTATTATTGCACAAAACAGAAAGAATCAGGATAAGAAAACAATAGAATTGTTACTTACTAAATTAATTAAATACATGTAGCTAAGCACACTGGAAACTTAATTAGTTGGGATGGAAATGTTTATTAAGAAAAAAAAAAAAGGGTCAAGCTCTCTGAAGAGAAGAATTTGAACGCAGCTTGTGGAAGTACCATATCAAGTAGGGCTGCATTTCTCCATGTGACATACACGTGCACCGTTGCCGGCCCGGGTACACTCTGATATGTGGTGTAGGCCTACACATGGAATATCTGTGAATACTTCCATAAGCTTTGTTCAAAGTTTTCTTTTCAGAACGGGAGAAAGCTGAGTTACCGGTATTATATTTATGTTAAGATAGGCCTACCTTTCCATCCTAACTAATGTGCTTACTTAAGTTATTTAAAGGGGAATTTTCATGATCCCAGACAGTTCCAATTCTCCCAACTATGCATCTTCTAGCTCCTCCCATAACTGTATGAAGCTCTTCCTTGTGCAGGAATAAACCTGTTTTATTGCTTAAGGCCATGTCCTGGTGAGCATACAAGGCTATAAAATGTAATAAAAGTACTCTCTCTGCCTTGTGTGGAATGTGAGCTACTCTGCATCTTTCAAATTTTCAAACTTTGATGTCAATCAAAGAGCAGTCATCAACTGAGAATTTTGATATACATACACTAAAAATATACTTTGGGGTGATGACTGTCTGTCTTTAAAGAATGCAATATTTCGTAAGTAACAACATAATTATTCGCTCAGTCCTTCTCTGTTATGATAAGCACATCTGCTTTAAAATGTGGAAGTCTACTTTACGCGTAAAGACTTAGACGTTATGACCTTTACGCGTAAAGACTTGAAGATTTTCTTTACGCGTAAAGAAATGCCTTTCAAGGGCTGTGATTGGTTACTTCTTTAAGACGTCATTTGGCATTCTTTACGCGTAAAGTTTTAGACGTTATGACCCGAATGGCCAACCATATGCGCTAGCTGTGTACGTGAAAGCCATGTTCGTCTGTTCAAGTGAAAAGAACTAAACGATGAAAGTACCGTAAAGTCAGTGCCTGTGTAGGTCCGTAATTGTATGCAAACACCCATTGTTACAAGACGACCGACCCGTCAGGAACACCAGATTGAATCCGTCGACGAGCGAATGGAAAGCTCCAGAGAATTCAACTTCGACGCAGCCTTTCTAGAATTGTCTAGAAGTGAGAACTGTTTACGTCATGTGCCAATTATAGCAGCGGCCTGGCGACACTTCTAAGAAACAGTGCCACTGTTTACTACTACTGTGCACACAAGGAACATTTTTGTAATTGCTCGACTGTGTGCACTGGAAGTTTCTATTAAATTCCAGAGATTTCTCGATTGAAAGCCTAGCGTATAAAAGGCAGTTCAACAACTGTTATAGGAGAGAGATATCATAATAATTCATCGAGACCAGACGCTGTCATACTGCTGTGTTATCATTGTTATTCTCTGACAGAATCACCTGAAGCCAGCCACTGACACTGCACACTTGTGATAAATTGCCTTACGCCGTTTCTACACTGTGTATTGAGATCGTTATCATCCATCATCGCCTAGCCTTGTCATTATTCGCTCGTGGAACCAGCTCCTACGCTACAGCACGCTGCAGGTCTACTACTGTACCATCGTCGACGTGCATGCACTACCAACCCTTGGACCAGACCAGAATAACATTAAGTAAAGGATTGTCAGTAAATCTAAATAATTAGGCCTATTGTAAATTTAAGTAAGATAAGGAGATCGTAAGTAATCATTAAGTTGTTGAATTTTAATCTCGTTCTTCTGTGATCTTTCGCTGTTATTGGTTTGACTTGCGACCACAAGCCGTAACAGAATTGGGGGCCTATCCGGGAACGAAAAATACTAGAAAATTCGAGAAATTCTGTTGTTAGTCGTAAGCAACTGTGTTTGCCCAGACTTGTTAGTTGTTTGTTGAGTGCTTGATACAACTCCAAAATGCCATTCAACTTAGATAAATTCGTGGCTAGTCCCTCAGTCGAGGAACTAGATTTATTAGAGAAGTCTGAGATTGTAAAGGTTGCAAAACATTATGGCATTGAATTTCAGCCTTTAATGCGGAAAGACGAGATTAAAAGATATGTTCTAGAATATCTTGTGGATGAAAGTATCCTGCCTAGTACAGTATTGGAAACAGCTATCACTGTGCCAACTGACAACACATTTGAATTGAAAAGGCTTGAAATGGAAATGAATAAGGAGGTTAGATTAAAAGAAATGGAAAGAGAAAGGGAAAGAGAGGAAAGAGAAAGGGAAAGAGAGGAAAGAGAAAGGGAAAGAGAGGAAAGAGAAATGCAAATACAGAGGGAAAAGGAAGCAAGAGAACATGAATTTAGGTTGAAGCAACTAGAGTTAGGGGTCATAAAAGGCTCAGAACCTAAAATAGGCTTGCATACTGGGGGATTCGATGTTTCTAAGCACGTATAATTTGTCTCCACATTTCAGGAGGATAATGTGGAGAAATTCTTTAACCACATCGAAAAGCTGGGTGAGCAACTAAAGTGGCTAAGAGATAAATGGTCCATACTTATCCAGAGTAATTTCACAGGCAAGGCTCAAGAAGTGTATTCCGCTCAATCAATAGAGGACAGAATGGATTATGATAAGGTTAAAAAGGCCATTTTACTAGCCTATGAATTGGTGCCCGAAGCTTGTCGCCAAAAATTTAGAAAGTATCGTAAGGCGGATACACAAACATACGTAGAGTTTGCTTATCAGAAGGAAAGGCATTTCTATAGATGGTGTGCTTCCAACAAGGTCTCCACATTTGACGCCTTAAGACAACTGATGCTGGTCGAGGAATTCAAACGGGGTGTGAATGATGACATTAAGACTCACCTTGAGGAAAATAAGGCTGACAAATTAAAGGAAGTGGCAAATTTTGCTGATCAGTATGCACTTACCCATAAATTCAGTAAAGTGGGTCAGACTCAAAACAAGGGTCAGGTTAGTAGGCCAAATAAGAAATATGGCAATAGTAGTGGCACAACAGGTAACGGTGGATCTCAGTCTAGTCCTATCTCTCCAACAAATTCTGGTAAGAAACAACCAGATTCAAGTCGTCAAAAGAACGACCAGGTCAGCTCAAACAAAGCTGCCTTTAAAGACATAATTTGTGGTTTCTGTCACAAAAAGGGCCACACAATGGCAAATTGCTTCACATTGGCAAAATTAAAGGAGACTGAAACAGCCTCCAAATGCCTTAGCCAATGTAGAGAACTCTTCTGAGGTAGTCGTGACTTTACGGCCTAATTCTAACGACCAAATTAAGGAAAAATACCTTCCATTCGTGTCTGAGGGATTTATTTCCCTAGATGGGAATTCAGCTCATCCACCCGTCAAAATTAAAATTTTGCGTGACACAGGCGCAACTCAGTCGTTGCTTCTTGATGGAGTTTTGCCAATATCGGACTCGACTTCCACAGGGTCAAATGTACTAATTTAGGGGGTTGAGTGTGGATTTATTTCTGTCCCTCTCCACAAAATTAATTTGAAGTCAGATTTAGTTTCTGGGTCGGTCATAGTAGGGGTCAGACCTACTCTACCTGTAAAGGGGGTATCTCTGTTGCTAGGCAATGACCTAGCTGGTGGAAAGGTAGTAGCCAATGCAATTTTGACAGATAAACCATGTGATTATAATAACAGAGCAATTAGAAAAGGAATTTCCAAATTTATTCCCTGCCTGTGCTGTCACTAGAGCTATGTCACAAAAG
Source organism: Holothuria leucospilota (assembly GCA_029531755.1). NCBI lineage: Eukaryota > Metazoa > Echinodermata > Holothuroidea > Aspidochirotida > Holothuriidae > Holothuria > Holothuria leucospilota. Next base: position 60,166,033 of record CM055966.1, on the reverse strand, counting down.
CTCGCCATGGATGATAAACTTAAACATCCACCCTCCAAAAGTGAGGATACAGTTCCCAAAAGTGGAACAAATAGTGAATCATGTAAGGATGATAATCTTAAACATCCACTCCCTAAAAATGAGAGTATGATTTCTGAAAATAAGGATGATAAACTTAATCATCCGCCCTCTGAAATTGAGGAATTAGTTCCTAAAATTGGAACAACATTCCCAAAGGAGGAGTCAGAGTCTGGAAAAGATTCTAGTAAAAATATCCATGAAAGTGAAGATTCTTGGTATGATCTCAGCCACTCTTTTATGACTAATCTTAATGATAGTCAAGATTGTGAGTCTCATGGCCCCACACATAGTGAGGGGGTAGAAGAGGAAAAATCAAAAATGTCTGACACACTCCAAAGAGACCAGTTGTCAGTCCAACAACAACATGATGAAGAGCTTCAGCCATTAATAGCTGGTGCACTCACTGAGGATGAATCGAAAGACGTCCCAGTCTGCTTTTATTTTAAGAGCAATATTTTGATGCGTAAATGGCGACCACCTGATGCACCATTAGATGAAGAGTGTAGAATTTACCATCAAATTGTGGTACCTAGGACTTATAGAAGAGAAATACTGAGTATTGCTCATGAAATGCCGTTTGCAGGGCACCTAGGGGTCAATAAGACTTACCACAGAATTCTAAATCAATTTTATTGGCCAAAACTTAAAAGTGATGTGGCCAAATTTTGTAAGACCTGTCACTCATGTCAAATGGTTGGGAAGCCGAATCAGAATATTCCGGCTGCACCCTTAAAGCCAATTCCTGCTTTTGAAGAGCCATTTAGTAGAGTCATCATTGATTGTGTAGGTCCCCTACCCAAGAGTAGGGCAGGGCATCAGTATATATTAACCATCATGTGCGCTTCTACAAGGTTTCCAGAGGCCATACCTCTGAGAAATATTAAGGCTCGGACAGTCTTACAAGCTTTACTTAAATTTTTCACATTGTTTGGGTTGCCGAAAGAGATCCAATCAGATCAGGGGTCTAATTTCATGTCAACTGTATTCCAACAGATGTTGTATGAGTTAGGCATAGACCAAATTAAGTCTTCGGCTTATCATCCTGAAAGCCAATGAGCTTTAGAAAGGTTTCACCAGTCATTGAAGAATATGTTAAAGACATTTTGTCATGATAATGAGAGAGAGATTGGGACAGAAGCATTCCATTTGTAATGTTTGCTGCCAGGGAGTCTATACAAGAGTCATTTGGGTTCAGTCCATTTGAACTTGTCTTTGGACACACTTCGTGGACCATTGAAATTGTTAAAGGAGAAGTGGTTATCAGATCCAGGTGAAAATATACATCTACTTGATTATGTATCCCGCTTTAAAGATCGTCTTCATTGAGCATGTGAACTTGCTCAGGAAAATCTGAGGCACTCTCAGAAGAAAATGAAAACGTGGTATGACAAGACCACTGTGAAAAGAGAGTTTAAGCCTGGTGATAAGGTGCTAGTGTTTTTACCTGTTTCTGGTCAGCCACTTCAAGCTCGCTTTCAAGGACCTTATGTCATTGAGAGAAAGGTCAGCGACACAGACTACGTCATTTTGACACCTGACAAGCGTAAATCTAAAAGAGCATGTCATATTAATATGATGAAGAGATATTATGAAAGAGAAGATCGTGACATTTCTAAGGATGAAAGTGTACATGATGTAAATAGTAACACTAATGATACAGGTGATCAAGTGTGTTTTATCAATGCTGATCATGAACTCAGTAATGATGAGATCAAGGCTAATAATGTTCCTGACATGTGTATTAAGTTACAAAATTCTGATGTGTTGAAAAATCTCGACCAGAAATTAAGTCATCTGGATCACAAAGAAAAGTCAGAAATGAAATCATTAATCAATGAGTATGCATGCTTGTTCTCAGATGATCTTACTAGGACAAATTTGATTGAACATGATGTTGATGTGGGAGATGCCACACCAATCAAGCAGCATCCTTACCGACTTAACCCTCGAAAACGACAACATCCCAGGGATGAGGTTCGGTACATGTTAGACCATGACATTATAGAACCTAGTAATAGTGAATGGTCATCCCCTTGTATATTGGTCCCCAAGCCAGACGGTGGGTACAGATTTTGTACTGATTACCGAAAGGTGAATGCGGTCACAAGAACGGATTCCTATCCGATACGCCGTATCGATGATTGTATTGATAGAAATTGGGAAAGCTACTTACGTATCAAAGTTTGACTTACTAAAAGGGTACTGGGAGATAACACTCACTGAGAGGGCTCGGAAAATCTCGGCATTCGTGACGCCAGATGGGTTATTTCAGTATAAGGTTATGCCGTTTGGCATGAAAAATTCACCGATGACCTTTCAACGCTTAGTAAATGACCTTACGTCAGACTTAGAGAATTGTGAAGTATATGTTGATGACCTTATTGTGTACAGCGACTCATGGGATGAACATGTACAACATGTTAAGGCATTATTTGACAAGCTTGCCAAAGCTAATTTGACTGTCCATTTGGTCAAAAGTGAGATTGCTTGTGCCCAGGTGATATACTTAGGGCATGTGGTTGGTCAGGGTAAAGTTAGACCAATTAAGGCCAAGGTTGAGGGCATTGACAAATTCCCTGCCCCAACTGATAAAAGGCAGCTCATGCGCTTCCTAGGCATGGCTGGTTACTACAGACGTTTTTGTCCAAATTTCTCTGACATTGCTGCACCATTGACAAAATTGTTAAAGAAAAATGAAAAGTTTGATTGGACGGATAATTGCCAAGCAGCATTTGAATCATTGAAAAAGGCACTAATAAGTTCACCAGTGTTTATTGCTTCAGATTTTGAGAAGCAATTTAAGTTGGCAGTAGATGCCAGTGACAATGGCATAGGAGCAGTTTTGCTTCAAGCTGATGAGCATGGTGTTGATCACCCTGTTTGTAATTATTCTAAGAAATTTGACAAACACCAGAAAAATTATTCAACAATTGAAAAAGAAACATTAGCTTTGATACTTGGTCTTCAACACTTTGATGTTCATTTGGGAACTACTAGTTTCCCTATCACTGTATACACTGATCTAACCCTTTGACAGTTTTATCTAAGATGAAGAACAAAAATCAAAGATTGAGGAGGTGGAGTTTATTTCTGCAATCACATAATGTAGATATTAAGCACATTAAAGGGAAAGACAATGTTGTACCACACTCTTTGTCAAGAATTTGATCTGATGCAGTAGGTTGAAAATCTCACTGTAAATTTTGAGATTTTGTATTAACTACAGAACAATGTGTATTGATGATGTTACTGTATTCATGTATCATCACCTTGCAAGACAAGTTGTATGTTATGATTATACCTTCCATTGAATATTGGAATACACACTGTACATATTGTAGTTATTACTGTAAAGTTATACATTGTAAATATTGTAACTTAAGTTTTGTCCGAGACGTCCAAAACTCTTTCAAGGGGGGGGGGAGTGTTACAAGACGACCCGTCAGGAACACCAGATTGAATCCGTCGACGAGCGAATGGAAAGCTCCAGAGAATTCAACTTCGACGCAGCCTTTCTAGAATTGTCTAGAAGTGAGAACTGTTTACGTCATGTGCCAATTATAGCAGCGGCCTGGCGACACTTCTAAGAAACAGTGCCATTGTTTACTACTACTGTGCACACAAGGAACATTCTTGTAATTGCTCGACTGTGTGCACTGGAAGTTTCTATTAAATTCCAGAGATTTCTCGATTGAAAGCCTAGCGTATAAAAGGCAGTTCAACAACTGTTATAGGAGAGAGATATCATAATAATTCATCGAGACCAGACGCTGTCATACTGCTGTGTTATCATTGTTATTCTCTGACAGAATCACCTGAAGCCAGCCACTGACACTGCACACTTGTGATAAATTGCCTTACGCCGTTTCTACACTGTGTATTGAGATCGTTATCATCCATCATCGCCTAGCCTTGTCATTATTCGCTCGTGGAACCAGCTCCTACGCTACAGCACGCTGCAGGTCTACTACTGTACCATCGTCGACGTGCATGCACTACCAACCCTTGGACCAGACCAGAATAACATTAAGTAAAGGATTGTCAGTAAATCTAATTAATTAGGTCTATTGTAAATTTAAGTAAGATAAGGAGATCGTAAATAATCATTAAGTTGTTGAATTTTAATCTCGTTCTTCTGTGATCTTTCGCTGTTGTTGGTTTGACTTGCGACCACAAGCCGTAACACCATACATTAGGCTACGCACCTGCTCTGTAGAGAAGTTGCCGTACATTGCAAGAACATTAGGCGTGGTACGGGGAAATGCAGAATTTTTTCGATCGCTGTTTGTACCGCTAATTTTCCTGTTGATACCTTATAGTATGAATTGGTAACAGTGGGTGTTTTATATATAACGTGCACGTTATTGTTTCAAATAAAAGTGTGGGATGTAGTTTTATATTGTATGCAATATACGACAGTGGCATAGCCAGGTTTTTTGTCAGGGGGGCAAGAGCACCAAGATTTCCCCCAATTAGTGATCTGCTTCCTAATAATCAGTGTTCTCCGCAGGTCCAAATTTTGTCCGGGTGCTTTCCTCTGACCTGGCTAATGTGACTGATCGCCGTCCTGGGAGAGGGGTCCCCCTCCCCTTTGGAAAATTTTTGCTCATATAAGGTGGGCCAGATGCAATATGGTGCCACATTTGGTGCTAAACAGCCAATTTTCATAGCATGTACAGTAAATACTGTACATGGTGGAATACCGTTTCCAGTTTTAAACTGTGGCATGTTATAATTTTGTAACACGAGGAACGTTTAAATATCACCAATTTTCCCCTAACCCTAACACTAAGAATAACCCTAACCCTCAAAAAAAAAAAAAAAAAAATAAGAGTAAATTCTGTTAACTTTATAAGAGGAATCGAACCCAGAATCCCGAAAATCATGGTATCATGCCATCCTTCTTGACCACTGTACCATGTGGAGAACTCGACAGCCGTTTTTCTAAATTAACTATTTATCTGTAGATCACTCAACCGTATCGTACCATTAACAGTTCTCGTAATACGTGTTACAGTTTCTGTAACACAGATCAGTTTAAACTGGACATGCTATGTGTATTGGGTATGCTAAATGTTAACTGAATACATCACCAAGAATTCCTATTTTTTAGGAAGCTTTTTTTACTTTGCTTGTCTTCAGGTCTTGGTGAATTTGTCTTGAGTCCTACTGGTAGATCAGAATGACAATGGGTGAAGTACAGTAATTAAGTGAACCCTGGTACACCTTTCCCTTCATCAGTTCACCACATTCACCACAATCAGTCCACAATTTACGAGGACCTGCCCTTGTAGCAGAGTACAGCACTTGACCACTGACCCATTCTAACAAACTGCATATACCACAATGATGCTGCTTTAATTACCAAGAAACTTTGGAAGTATACAGTAAAAGGACAGAGTCCCTTGTCAGAGGTCCAGAGATCCCATGCTGAATAAAACAGATAGTAAAACATAACTAGTACAACTATAAGCATGGTGTCATCATTCCATCTCTGAAAACCTTAATGAGGACTGGTTGTGCCAGTGTGGCTTATACTCTTCAATAAGTAAAGTGTAGTGGTTCAGGAATTTAAAATTTTACCAGATCATGCGAAAATGTCACCATATATTCACTTTCAAAATTTCCCCCAAGATTTTTCCAGAGGGTAACTTGCCCCCTGTCCCCCCTGGCTACGCCACTGATATACGATGTCTGAAAAGTAGCCCCTTATGACCTGCTCGTACCACAGTTAAATTCCATTGATTTGCGCACAGCATGAATCGAACAGATATTTACGTACAGGTATGTAGTGCGTGCATGCATTACATACTGCTGTATGAAACTAACAAAACAAACATGTATGAGCCTACACACCATTTATGTACAGGTAATACACGGTGGGATAGTGTGAAATAGCCAAGTGACTGCATTCAAACATTGCAGGCTTCTCAAGTATGTCTATAATTTCACCCGTCCGAATTCTGTGAGAGACTACGTACGCTACGTACGATTACTGTCTGAACTGAGAAAGTAACAGTACAAACCAACTAAACCGCATTTTGTTTTGGGAAATTAATAGTACTGTGAGTAGGGGAGAACCAATTCACAATCACAAGAGAGACACCAACATTTTATTTTCGAAGCTGTACTTCGTCATTGAATTTGCTTATAGACATCTGTTTTAATGAAAAGATGTCAAAGCAAAACATGGGGACAAAAATGATAAACTTCCGAGGCAAATCTGTTTAAACCTTTGGTTGAATTGGGCACTGTTTTAACGGCCTATCCATTCGTCGTTAACCATTTAAACGTGACATATTAAAACAAGCGATCAATACAGCTCATTTAAAGTACAAAAGTTGATTTTAATAGTTGTTAATGAAGATGGGGCAATTGCTAATCAATTCAAACATTGATAAGCAATTATCATGACTGCTGACCAATTCTAGCTCACACATCGTAATATTTTGTACAGTTTAAGTGTTGCAAAAACGATGAACCATATTCATTGTCTCGTACTTGGTTACTTCCTTTTACAGATATTAGAAAAAGCACCCTCATGAATGACAAAATAGCCTGCGTGAACACATTCACGAGGGCGTTTTTTTACCCTTTCAGATGGAAAATAGCCCTCGTGGGACTTTTCTTTATTCCTACCCTGCTTTGTATTGGTATTATAACTTCAGAGTCCCTGGTGTCGTGCTTGGCCCTGTCTCAGTGAGGATCCAGGAGAGTAAAGCTCCCATTGCTATCTCTGACATGTTAACAATTAGACTACTAACTTTACGAGATGAAAGGTTTAAATGCCGTCAACGTTCAACGTATTTTAGACCGATTATTAACGTTACATATAATAATCTGTTCTTTGCTATTACCCGAAATTTTCGAAACATATCCCCTAAATATTGTTAACTGTGGAAATATTCCGAATTTCAGGGAAATGTTGGGACAAGTGGAAACACTGTACGTGGCGTACGAGAATCGACTTCAACAAGCAATAACGTACAGACAAAAAAGTCGTAGAAACAAAAAAAAATTGGAAACGAAAAAAAGTCACAGAAACAAAAATAAAAGTCGCAGAAACGAAAATAAAAGTCGCAGAAACGAAAATAAAAGTCGCAGAAACAAAAAAAAAAGTTTTTGAAGTTGGCCCTAATAGCCTTCCGTATTCTGCCCATCAGTTGTTTGAACTGTTGTTTTATTGGAAAGAAATTTAATGCAAAATACCCTCTCTAGATATTCTGTGGATCCAAAATGACGATACTTTATGGATGATTGTATGTTGCGTGAAGGAAGGAAATGTACAAAATTGGGCATGTGCTTAGGCACCTCACTTGGCGATGTACAGCGCTGGCTAATGAATATTCATGGTTAAGTAACAGTTAGCCACAAGTCAAGATTACCTGTATCGTTGAAGTATGACGGCTTATGATCATGCAGTAAAGCTAAATTACGTGTTGGTTTGTGACTGTATTTTTCAGGATCCATGATTCAACTACATTCCAGATGGTTAAACGTGTAAGATATTTACTCTTTGATCCGTTCACAGCAGTTAGTGAAGTTAAAGAAATTGTTTGAGTAGATATACTCTGACGTGTAATTGTAGAAACAATACGTTTGATCATTGAAAGTACATTGCTGATAATTTCATATGATTCTCTTGTTTGTTAAAAACCACTCAAAGCTGTTTAATTTTCTGTTTGATTTTCCAGAATTGAACGTGGTCAGTAAGATCATATATACATTAAAATCGGTTGTAAACAGCTTTTTGTCCTTCCGTTGTTTTACCACATGTAAAAGCTAACTGCTGATTGTTCTTCTATTGGTCAATATACTGTTTCCAAGCGTAACTGATCCTTTGTCTGCCATCACTTCCAATACATTTTCTCCTAGAACAGTAAGATGAGTTAAAAGAGGTTTCATAGAGGACTTCCTGTATCTCAGAAACGTTACTGTAAGATCCATAGACCGAAACATTTATTGAATCGTTTTGAAAAGTATTATATAAATGCTCTTACCACATCCAGTATCGCTGGAAGTATTGGCGAATGGAAGTACATTCCACAAAATGTGGCGGGTGTTTGCTTTGCAAGTTTTCGCAAGTGGTAAACAATCTTGGCATGAATTTTGCCCTGAAAGTTACATTTGGTTGCCCTGAGACTTACCGTACAGTTCTAGCTAGTAGGGCTACCTCCCTGCAGACCACTGCCTCATATGTCTGAAGTATATTTAAAGGAAATAGAATTTCATTTAGGAAGCAAAAAACGCCCTTTTTGCCTTCACATGTTCCTCTTTCAAATTTGTAGCACGGAATAATTTGCTTTTAGGTAACGTTTAACTCTTATTTTACTTTCCCGACGTATTTTTGTATATTTTGTTTTTATTCTTGTCTTAAACATAGTTCATATTTCCTTGTGTCTTTTTTCCATCTTTATACTTTATATACTTGCACGTTTCATGTTTATTTTGTTCTATATTTTTGAACTTATTACGGTTTTATAATATGGAAAAGCGCCACCGATTACACTCGTGTAGACGTGAGCGCTGTAGAAATGTGACTAATGATGCTATCAACAAAGTCTGGGATTTTCATCAAGCAGGGAACCGTTGCCACTTAATGCCGATATTGGATTGTAAAATGATTGTTGAAATAGCTGGTAATTTCTTGTACAACCAGCGAGGTGTCATTAGATGGAGATCTTGACGATTCAATAGGCGTTCAAGATGTTAAGAACTAAGCACAATGATCGGGGTAGGTCGTCTGCTACCTCTCGGAGAGCATATTGGGATACTTTGTCCCTTGCCTTAACATTGCCACTCGCTTAAGCTGGTAAATTAATTTGTGCGCTTCGAGGAGTTTCTACGCTATGTGCAACATACTCGTTTAGTTCCATATAACTTTTTAAAGATGGGTGCACCTTCTGCAACCTGCAAGGGAATGTGGAAATCAATCAAAACCCGACAGCGAATTTTAGTCTTATACTATTTTTACATATTCGAGGAAATCAGTAGTATTGTTTCTTTGCCAGCATCATTAGGTTCCTTGGCGATTAACAGCAGTTTTGAATTTCTGAGCAGTGTTTCGTACTTGACTGTCGACAACCAGTTAGACATTAAACTATTAAAGCATTGAAATAAAGAAAAATCATTTTGTTGGGATTGCTGTAGGTATGATTGTGGTTGCTTAGATATTAGACAAAGGGTTTCAATGCCCTTTAGTTTAATGATCCCTCAAGAAAGGGTTTATTTTCCATTCTGAATTCAATCTAATAGGACCAGCATAACTTAAACTTTTCGATGGAAACCTAACTTAACCTCTACCAAATTTCACCATCCTGGTACGACGTAAGTAGTTTGTAATTAAACGAGTTTAGATTTTGTTACTTTTGGGTTCTGACAATTGTGAAGGCTTAGTTTGGTTGATTTCCTTTTGGAGTCACCTACCTTAAAATGGGCCATGATAAACTTCTTAATGCTTTAGTTTTGTTAAATTTTGGTGCTCTAGATCATGGGTTGAAAACTGTTCTTGGCCCAGGGTCGCACTTCAGATTATACTAGCTAAGGGTTGGGAAGTAACGAGTTACAAGTAACGCCGTTACTGTAACGAGTTACATTTTGTGTAACGGAACCCTGTAACGAGTTTCATTTGCATTTCAGTAACGGAGCAAGTAACTAGTTACAATTCTGTGTAAAAGTAACTGTAACGGCTTTACATTTGGGTCCCGTTACTTTCCCATTACAAATACTCAAAATGACCACAAATTGCATTTTACTCGAAGTAGTAAAGGGAAATTTTCATTGATGACACTTTGGTAGTAAATTTATTTTCGATATATTTATCATTCATCTCTATTATCGACGTCGCCCTCACCAACATCAAATTTTATTCACGATTAGAATCAGAAGTTGATATTAGATGCACATGCTGCAGGCTTACAGGGTCACTTGATTGTCGATTAAACTAAGTTTAAAATTTGATTTGTGTGTCATATTACTTATTAGACAGATCAATGCTTATAAATCCATGAGATCGAATCTTTGTGCGATTCGTTGAAAAATACTGAACGGTCCTCTGGCAAACTAAGGCCCAGCTGACTTGGTATAGTATATATACTAAGTGAAGTCAGCTGGGCCTTAGTTTACTCATATTTTCCTTTACAGGACACAGTGGAGAAAGTGCACTGTGAGAAACAGGTTGGCTCATAGGCACTCAGATACTAGGCTTACTCTGTAAGTAGTCAATTATTGTCTTTTGAGACGTTAGGGCTAGACCCGAGTCCACCCTATCCGAGTCGGAGCTAACTGCAATTCCCTAATCTTTCCGAGCATGGTACGTACCCTCAAGTTCCGGTCAGTTCTGATTCTAATGGCACCAATTCAGAGACCAGTCTTTTTGCCAATGTATAGCATATCAAACTTACAGATGTTTTAATTCTATTGTACATGTCCACCGTTAATAAAGTCGTTTTTAATCACTTCCATAGCCTGGTCTCCTCAGTAATTTAGTTGATCATGTGTGACAATACTTAACATCTGTACACTGGACACAAATTACAAGGGAACTTTAAACACTTTTAAATGTTACTTTCATATTTGAGAACTCGGCTGGAAGGAACTCCGAGTACAAGTCCAGTTACATCACATTCCGGAAAAATTTCTCTCTAGAAAAACGCTCTTGAGAACGGCATTAAGTTAGTCGAATCCGGACTCGTGCGTTAGGGCCCAGTAAATTATACGGTGCCAATCGTTGCTAAACACCGTGCATCCATTTATGTATCTAATTTAAGATGTATGGTATCCTTATCTGATGAATCAAACGTATGAATTTAGGCTTTATCATACTCTTTTCAATGCCCGTAACTCCTATCACTGGAATAATAGTAAGGTTAATATAAAAAAACAGCAGAATATTGAAATGGTCAAATGGCTTTAAAAGTATCCTAACAAAGCTAATTGAAAGAGGTGAGAAGTGTCCGACTTAAAGCTTCACATACTTATTGTAAAGGGAAAGTGAATCATGGGCACATGGTCTGCATTTGTAAACTACATAGTCTCACCATTTCTATGCATTGTTTTATATCGACACAATGTGAAACTTGAAATTTATGAGGAAATATCACTTAGCCCAACCTTAGCGTTGAGCCGGGTTTTAAAATTTTACGGTTAACAAATATAGAACATCGTATTACCATATTTATGGCCTTGAGGGGTGAGGACTTTATACTGCTAAAACAACGCTCTCCGCCTTTAATAGCCGCTAACCTCTCTAAATTGTGATGCTAATATAAAGATTATAAAAGAGTATAAAGATTATATAAAGAAGATACTGTCGTAACTGAAAAAGCTTTGGTTACACTCTAAATTCACTATGGTCAAAATTGACCATTAATTGGTCAACTATGCACCGACTCAAATATGGTCAATTTTTTTAACGTAATTTACATTAAAAAGTTGACCATATTTGGGTCGGTGCATAGTTGACCAATTAATGGTCAATTTTGACCATAGTGAATTTAGAGTGTACAACCATATTCTTCTTACAAATTGTTTGCGTAAGCTCCGACACATTATCATGATTCGCTGCTTCATGATGAGGGTTAGGAGCCTCTGCCTGAATCCCCAGTGAAGATCAGCTGGCATCATTGACTTTCTTTGGGGAACACCTAAGGATAACCGGTACAAATGCGGTTCGGTCCTCTCATGTGCCCCTTCTTACTATCTAATTATGCCCCTTTCCATTTCAGGTACCGAGGCGCCGTATATTCACCTTGAAGTAACTAGTTACTTTTGAAATGTAGCTAGTTGCTTTTCAGTCAAAAGTAACTGTAACTAGTTACTTTTTCAACATTGTAACTAGTGACTGTAACGAGTTACAATTTTATGTAATTAACTGTAACTATAACGAGTTACTTTCAAAGTGTAACGGGAACAACCCTGTACTAGCTATTAATAGCCTACGTAGTGTCATCAAAACCTGTATCTGTGCCTTAATTAGACTAACAGTCAAATTTTTGTGGGATCCTCTATTCTTTGGTTAGAGCATCCGACTTGCAGCCGGAAGGTCTAGGGTTCAAATCCTGGCCGGGTCATACCAAAGACTTTAAAAATGGAACCTACTGCCCTTTGTGCTTGGTGCTCAGCATAAACAATGGAGTAGGGAAAACAAGCCAGTGAGCCACAACTGGAAAAAAGGCCGTGGTCGTCTCGACTTGAACCAATTGGTTGGAAACTGGGACGTTAAACCTCATCTAACCTAGTATCTATTCTTTGGTGGCTATTGTACTACAAGTTTCAGGCAGCAAAATTTCTTCTTGAGAACCTAAGGTCTAGTTTATCATCTACTGACGTCAATTCTCGGTTGATTCCATTTTCTTTAGGATTAATATGGTTGATGTTGATATCTTTCATCTTGTCAAAGAGGGAAACGACACGATGGTTGAACGATCATGTTAGACTGTGTAACAATTTTTGTACCTAAACTGGAAGATAATGTGCAATACATTACATTGTATCTTCGCTTACTCTTTTTCGTCCTTTCAGGATAATTTTCAAGTTTCCACTGTAAGTGACAGAGGCTAAAAATAACATTTCGATTTTAAACAGGATTTAGGCCGTACATCTTCTTTAAAACCTTGACAAGTTTCATTTTGATAAAAGTTTGTATTTTACGTAGATGAGGTGGTGTTTGAAACTTTTCAATTTATCCATCATTGCTTTCTCAGGCGAAAATAATTTTAACAACTTTAGAAGTGTTTTATCTCCAAAATTTTTCAGTGATTGATCCTTGCTCACCATCAGCTACGTCTCGGGCAGGTTTATCCCGAGCTGACGTCATCATTGCTCCTATTCCTAAAATTTTAGATAATCACCCTTGTTTGCATTTATTCCCTACACAACTTGTGTTATTCAACGCTAAAACACGAATATGAACACCAGAATGGAATTCTGTAAGTCGCACTTTTCATGAAACTTAAACAAAATAGCATCCTTTATGGATTAATGCAAATTAGATGTACACCGATTATGTCGTACAACTAATACTGCTTCAGTTGTGTTTTTCACCAGAAAACATGATAGAGACACCAAGATTACTCTTGAGAGAGCCTCAGATTCTAAGATAAAGATATAGATCTATCAAATTGAATTTATGCAAATAAAACAAGGACCAAACGTCAAAAATGGTTGCTCTCCTAAAATTGTGTTTCTAGACCCACCCCCATGAGAAACCAGCTTGAGACGGTGTAGATACCAAACTTACTCTTCCACGAGTCTCAAATTTCCATATATGAACCATACTTCATCAAAATGTTGGCCATTCTGATTTTAATGCAAACAAGGCAAGAAATAAACGTCACATGTTATTATCACTGTTATAATTACGTTGATACACTTTGAAGACATGAGTGTAGATACCAAAATTATTCTTCTACGAGTCTCAGATCCCCAAACCCTTGTTATTAACTAATTTTGAGTAAACCTCAGTTTCCTGGACTAGAAGTACTGATTGGATTCAGCAGGGAGAGTAACAGGCTTGGGTTTAAGAATTTTTTGCTCGACAGCGTAACATGAAATTTAAATATGCTTCATTTTAGAGTATATTACATTGCACGTTATAACACACAATATTGAGCACGTATCCTGTTGTTTGGAAGGAATGGTGATTTAAACCTAAATTCGTACTGCGAGATGTTTTATTTATAATACTTTTACATAAGTTTTCATAACGTCCTTGCAAACCTTATGAAGTTGTAAGTCCCTAATCTGTCTGTTTGTGTTGGGACTAAAGATTAGGCGTGAGATAAAGCTGGTCAAGTGTCCTAGTCAAGGTTTAACATGACAAGTACGAAACAACATAGAAGCCACATTAAGTTGACAACTTCATATTTAACACAAAATGCTTTAGCGGCTTCAATCAATTCTTAATTATTTTGCCGGAACACAGAAATATCTACTCAAGACTAATAAACATCGGAAATTATGGCCTACATTTATTAGAAACTGAAACCCATTCCTTCGGGAAGGAAAACATATTTGTGCATAATCGGTAATGATTGTTTTAAGAGGTAGGTACCTTGACAGCTGAATCCGGTAAATCCATCTTCACAGGTGTCATCGTCTGTACAATTTCCGCTGAATCTATCACATTGGCCTGATTTGCAGTGACAAGACTGCAAGCAGCTGGCCCCAAACGTACCAGGACCGCAATCTGATGATAAAAGCAGAATGCAGAACTGAAGCCGTAGTACAATCAGCGTAAATCCTTTTCGTGTATATGCTGTTTTACCAAATAGGCCTACCTATGAAAACTCATTCTAAAATGTAAACAGTAATATAATGATGAATCGTAACCAGGGGTATGGCCTTGTATGAGAACAGGGAATTTAAAAAGACCCCTTTTCCATCAAAGTCAAAAGAACCCTAAAAATTTGGGATGCATATTTTTATCTTCTGGCCAGTTTAATAGCCTGGAGTTGAACCACATTTAGAAAGTCATTTTTCATTTTGTCCGTGATTCTACAGGATATGTTTGAAAGAACGCCGGAATTATTGGAGGGTGTTGAGGGCGGTAGAGGAACTTTGAGTTTCTTTCTAAGTCTGACTTCTCATAGCGAATAGTGATGAACAACACCTTAACGATTAACATAAAGAAATAAGTAGCCTTCTGCTAAATTCCAAATTTCATCCTCAATGGCTTAGTTGTTCACTGACATTTGTTTCACACTACTGTAAACTTGCCAGCTATGGAGGTTTACCTGTATAGTTAGGCATAAGGAAGTTTACAGTGGAATGCATGCAGTCTTCATAAAGGATCAGTCTCCTACTGGCAGACAGTTGATTTAATGGGGCTTTTTCCTGACTCCAACCTCCCTTTTTGATTCCTTGCCGAAGGCGAAAGAAATCTATGCAATTTCGCGCGTGTTTGTGTGTGTATGTATGTATCAGACTTGTAGTGCAAGTACAATGTCATGAGTACGAGTACAAGGGCAGTGTCTGTGTTGTGAGTACGAGTACGAGTACATGTCCTTTTTCATGAGTACGAGTACAAAATTTTGCATTAGCCCCTATGCAGAGCTTTCAAAATCTGTGAGTACGAGTACGAGTACAAATTAATTCTCATGAGTACGAGTACAGGCAATTGTGTAAACCCATGAGTACGAGTACGTACTCACTACAAGTCTGGTATGTATGTGTCTTTGTTACGCTTATCTTTTAAACACAATATCTCAAGATCGCAATGATGGATAATTTTCATACTTGGAACATAGAATTATCATGTTAAGAGAAAAATCTTCATTGTTTTTGGTGGAGGTCAAAGGTAATGTGAAGTCAACAGAGGTCCAAAACGGAAAACCTTGTAAACACAATATCTCTAGGTAGGAAGCATGGATACTTTCATACTTGGCATGTGGATGCCTTATAGTCAGAAGATGAACCATATTGATTTTGGTAAAGGTCAAAGGTTGTCTGAGGTCACCAGAGGTTAAAATTCGAAATTCTTAAACCTGCTTGTAAACATGATATCTCAAGTTAGCAGTTTGGACAATTTTCATACTTGGTATATAACGTAATCATATTGGGAGAAAGAACCCTATTGTTTTCAGTGGAGGTCAGAGGTCACTTAATGTCACCAGCTGTCAAAAACTGAAAACCTTGAAAAAACACCACATTACAGGACAGGGATGATGCATACTTTTCATACTTGGTATGTAGATGTGTTACTTGAAGAGAGAGTGAACCCTATGGGTTTTGAAGGTCAAAGGTCATATGAGGTCATCAGAGATGAATTTTTCTACTTTTCCAAACAAATTATAGAGAACAACATTTATTTCTTCACCCGAATACCTGTTACATTAATAATTCGAATTTGAATTACCTGGGATGCTGTGACTATAGCTTGATTAGAGATACCATACGCTTAACGAGTTTTTTGATGGCATAGTGGAAATAGCTCTGTTTCTAACACATACGACCCGGGCTCAAATCCCTTCCAAGACACGTTTCTTTTCCTCATGTTTTGATATTCAATTTTGGCAGGTTCAAAGGTCATTTTAGGTCAAATTGCTAAAACATCGTAAAACTGTATATAGCCAAGAAGTATAAATTTTCGGGATGAACCTCAGTGTAACGAAGCACCCCCTTTCGGCAAGGAATCATCACTCAGCCTTTGGGCTTTCTGGTTTCCATTATATTCATCTTTGAGACATTCCCCAAGCAGTAACTTTAGGATGCAATTATTGCTTCATTAACTTTGTTTGAAAGTTCATATAATTCAGTTTTAGTTTATTCCCTTCCTTCTCTTAACACCAATTTCTACAGATTGATCAATATTTGATCAATAGAGTATTTACAATATACTTAACAACATAAGTTGTAACAATGTACTGTAGCAGTAGTCAATTGCGCAAATCGATATTGATTTCATGGCAATGAAGTAATAACAGTACCGTGAGAAGGGAGAGGGACCAGAAGGAAGTTAGAATACGTTTCTAGTCTGGTCCGTACAAGTACATCAGTACGGAATGTCTAATTCACATGACTTAGGTGAAGGCTTGGAAAAGAGAAAAAAGGGGAAAACAGAGACTTATTAGATATTGCAATGACTGATTGTTGAATAATAGTATGTTAATTTTAAACAGAAGTCCACAAAATACTGTAAAAACACCTATCAAATTTCATCTAGGGAGGCGAGGATGGCACAAAAAGATCTAGGCATACCGTTTAGTAAAATTATTACCGCTCCATTTTTTGTTACCCAAAACTGAGCTAATGGGCAAAGTACGCTTGGGCGGCGAAACTGAACTTCTAAATTCATTTTTTGATTAAAAGTGACAAGCGCTTAATGTCAAAACTGCCCTAAATATAGACCCGAAACCCCATCTTTTTATATGAACCCACCACAATACAAATTCAAGACGTAGGTCATTAACAATCTCCCCGAAAGTCTTACTCCGTATGTCCGTTTAGCTTGAAATAAAATACCAAGGGACAGTTAATGTCCCATTATAAAAATTTTAGGCACTTAACAAAACTAGTGAATTTTATTTATGACAGAACTTGATGCAGTGAATCTGATTTTCATTTCCGTTTTCGTACTGATCGTAACCATACACGTACACCCGTCTAAACAAAATCCGCGGCAATTTCAGTCACTGGAATCTAGCCAAGCCTCGTTCTACAGGCAGCTAGGGAATTCAGTCTCCATTATTTCAAATCCCTTTACTCTCAAAATATGCCAACTTTACGTACTGTAGATGTTACCATGTAGTCTAAAATTGTGTCAGGAGGTCAAGCCCCACTATTTGAAAGGCGGTCGGTACAGTGTTGTGTACCCCCTTCTAGCTTTAGTGGCAGACTCATATATCTCATAAACAGTTAGAAAAAGAATGTGGATCTCATAGCCAGTGGACTCCAATATTAACATGAATCACTTATGCTATTAAAAGTTGTGAAGTTTCAAGGCTCTGTGGTAATGACTAAAAACATACAAATGTATTTAGAATTGTCTTTTTATCAGCGGATTTGGCTCATACCCACTTGCAAACAATTGTCTCGATATTACGTCCTGTTGGGATTTAGTTAAACCCTTAACATAATAAAACCAAACGACATGCATTTAAGCTATAGATTTCGTTCAGTAAGGGTAAACAAGTCTTTTGAAATGAATGATAGATGTCTTGTTATATTGTTTTCGTCACAAATGTGCGACGCTCTCAAAGTACACATACAATTGATTCCCTTGAAAAGCCTGTTTTTCAAACCCACCTTTCTTTTGTGATACTGAGGTATATCAACAAACCCCATTTCTTTAAGTAATTTTTATCGTCACAGGAAAATTCTTCCCTACTTAGGTCACAAACAAGAACACAGCAGTGCCTCCTGAATTACTCGCACCCCATTCAAAGGTTGCATTAAAATTTTGTATGTTCGCGTGCAATTGAAAGATGCTGAGAGTAAGATGCCTTTTTCTGATGGTGAAATAGCTTATCTGGCAATGCCGTCATTGCAATTCAGTTGGTCGACATGGTGAGATAATTTATCTTGAAAAGTCGACATACTAATTTAGGAAGTAGACATAGTGAGAAAATTTATTACGACAAGTTAATGGAGCGCCGGCAAGTAAAAACGACTTGAAGAACAACTGACAATGGTGTATATTTATGACCAAGTTTTTTTATTACGACTTATCACACCATTATCCTGGGCCGTCACTAGAGTGGTTGTGGGGGTGGCACCCATATCCACCCATCCAGTAGAACAAAATCCGGACCAGTCGTCAAAAGCATGAAAAGTGGAATAGAAAAAGGGAGGAACAGAAAGGAAAAGTAGGAAAAGGAAGAGGAAAAAGGGAACATAGAAGGAGGGAGAAAGAAGAGAGAAAAAGGGAGGGAGAGGGAGAAAGGAAAAGACTGAAGGCAAGGCGGTGGGTTCAGGGAGGAGAAGTAAGTACAATAAATGTAGTGGTGTGGCTCTGTATAACACGCAAACCAGTAACAGAGAAGTGCGGAAAAATGGTACCAAAAGTTTTCAAAATACTTATTTTACTACCCCTTTGCATGAATCCTACAATGTCTAACAGTAATTACCACTTGGGCCATATGTTTAGAATATACACTCTAAAACAGTTGGGTAAACTTTTACCCAGGGTTGGGTCCGTATGCTACCTCCTAAAATGCTGGGTAAAAAACTGCCGAATGTTGGTGAAAAGGATTCCCATGGTGGGTGAATTTTCCCCAAGTAAAGGGTAATTTTTAACCAACTTGGGTAGTTCCATACCCAACACTTTAGGAGGTGGAATGCGGACCCAACTTTGGGTAAAAGTTTACCCAACTCTTTTTACGGTGTACAGAGTGTATTTATCACTATGTCTTAAATGGTTGACTAGTCCAAAGCCTGCGTCGATAATGACTACAAAGCGAGTACAATAGTTTTTCAAGTTAAGTTGGAGAGCCTTAGTGTCACTGACGTCGCCAGACTTTGCGAAGTGAGGGGTATGGGGTGCACAAGGTTTCACCAGAGTTGTACACCGTTATGTAGGACTAAGTGGTGCCTGAGACGCCGTGGGAGCGCTAAACGCTACCTGGGTTCCTGAGGTCCAGGGTCCGTCTTTAGTCCCTGGCAGGGTCCAGGGACAATGCCCGGTGGGGCTGGGGTGGGCAGGGGATGAAGCTCCCCGAAGGTGTTGGGTTTTGAGAAAACTGCTGGAATTAGAATGAAGCATTTAACTATCTTCAAATGGTGTTGCATGCGGACTTACAACACCTCATGTCACCATTTGACCTGTTCAATTTTTTTCCAAACGGGAAATGAATCTATGCAATTACAATGGCGTATGTATGTGTGTATGTTGGTATGTATATGTTGTGTTTGTGACGCTTAGCTTGGAAACACGATATCTCAAGATAGGAAATTATGGACATATTTAATACTTGGTGTAGAGATGTCTCATATGGAGATAAGATAGCAACATTCATTGTGCTTTTCCCCTGTCAAAGGTAATTTCAGGTAACTAGAGGTCAAACACCGAACACCTTGTAAACACCAGATATTTTAAGATAATACCTAGGCCTACATACACTTTTCTTGTTTGCATGCATATGTATTTCACCCAGTAGATGGACCGTATTGTTTATCTTAGGTCACCAAAGGTGAAATGAAAACCTTGTAAAACTACTTGAAAACACCATATCTCAAGAAGGGTCATATTGAGGGACCTCTTACTTAACACAGGCAGATGCCACTAATATAATACAAGATACTTATTGCTTTGGTGGAGGTCAACTGTCATTTGGGTTCACTAGGGGTGAAACGGTTCAAACCTTGTTAACACAATATCTCATAAGGGGTAACTTTCATGGATATCACAGATTGCGTATGAATGTCCCATATTAGGATCCCATAGGAGCCTGGGTTTTGGTAGCCAAAGATCATTTGAGGTCACCACGGGTCAAATTTTAAATAAAAACCTCGCACAACACAATATCTCAAGAAGGGTAACTTTGAGGGATACCACACTCAGTGTGAGGATGTTCCACATTAAGATGAAATAGCCCATCATTCTGGGTAGAGATCAAAGATTACTGTCACCGGAGCTGAAGCTGAAAACCTTCTAAACATGGTATCTCAAGAAGGGAAGCTTTGATAAGTCTCATACATCGCCGGTAGGTGCAAACGTATACTGTGTAAAAGAACCGAATTGTAGTTTTTGGAGGTGAATGGTTATTCGTGGCCACTAGATGTCAAACTCTTAACTTGATTTCTAAGAGGAACAACTCATTCTGATTCATTGCTAACAAAATAACGTAACTTAGACTATAACAACCGTATGGCAGACAATAATAGTTTTCATTTCCGATCTGGAGATATCTTTAATTATTTAGAGATATTTGTAACTAATTTCAGATATCTTAATTCACTTCATTTAAAAATATCTTTAAATCATTTAAAGACAACTTCGATCCACACCAATATAGATATCTGAAACTGACGTCAAGATGCATATAAAACAATTATAGATGTCTTGAATAAAATTGAAAATACCATGAATAATATTACAGATATTTTAACAGCATTAAACACCCTTACTACGACTTACGCATAATTCGAATAACAATAATCTCTAATTCGAATTACAGATATCTTTCATTTGAATTTGAAATAAATATATCTATATTTATCTTTAATATTTAGAAATGGATGTAAATATCATTTAATGAATTAAAGATATCTGTTACTCAATTAAAGCTTCTTTCAATGATTTAAAGATGGTTAAAAAATGATTTCGATATAGCCTATCTGAAATTATAATGACCTTATAGATACCTGAAATAGAAGCAGAGATATCTTCAAATAATTCAAGATATCTTCAATAACATTAAAATGGCTTTCATCATTTGAAGATATTTTTTTGCTATTTGAGATTTCTGTAATCTTTGGAGATATGTCCCTATATTGACAGATATCTTTAATGATGGAATAAAACTTAAAACTGTTTGCACTACGTCCGGTATAGTTATGATGCAGAGGGCATTTTGAGTAGAAAGTGTGCACCATGAGAGGGAACTTTAATTCCACTATAATTCCACCGAGGCTGTTCTGCAGTTATGAGAAAAATGGGCTATTTACGATGGGTATGCAAAGCGTGCCGAAGAAAAAACACTTTTATGTATTTTAGTAAGCTTCATTTCGTGTAACATTGCAAAAGTCATTTATTATAATATTAAAATTACGTCCTAATATTTCTTGTTTCATTATTTTATTATTAGTACAATGCCTTCGACTAATTTTTGGAGAAATATCTGTATCACATCAGGCACCCAGTTTGGTGAGAGGAATATATCTCCGTAGCATAGGCATGATTAAGGTGGACACTTGCCCAAAATTTTTGTTTGGTAACGTAATTAATTCAAAATCCTACTCGTCAATAAGGAATTAATTTTTCGGCGTAGTTTGCTTGACCTCAATATAATAAGTAGATTTCTGGTTAGCACCTCTGTCCGTATGAAACCGTTCTTGGAATTGCTTCGTTATTACTTCCAGTTTGGGGTAGCTTGAATAAATAGTTTTCCAAACCCTTGTAACCACTCCCGCTGTTCACTTTTCCCATCAACTGTCCGATCCTCATTAAATTCTCAGTGATCACAAGAAAAACATTTCATACCATTTGAGATTATACCTGGTCACACAGGATTTCCTCTAGAAGCCATCCAATTTAAGAAAGATTCCAATTTAAGAAAGATTCTCGAGGAGAACCTCGGTCCCCAGCCACCGGCTTTAGGCCTTCGGACGTCTCGATAATGGGCTTCGCCGGCCACACCTTACGAAGACGCAGCTTCCAATGAAAATTGTTTTCCTGGCATTTTTGCTGCTCATGGTCATGTCTTTGTAAGAATTATCCATAACAACATTTCGTTGATTTTGGAAAGTGTTATAGACATATAATTTTTTAAACCTTGATTTCCTTGCAAAAAGATACCTTATTTTGCATAGCAATAAAAAAGTTATCGGGTTCCTTGTCCAAGACCATCCACAAAATGAACATAAAATGAAGAACACTTGTCCAGTGAAAGTAGGAAAATCTTTATTTAATGGATAATATTGCATTTAAAAAATAAAGAAAAGCAATGGGCTACAATATATAAACGCTGCTTTCTTCGGCGCTCTTCGTGCTCACCAGTTTTAAATATCGTTTCTTGATCGCTTCCTGTAGAACACCTTGCATGTTCCATACCTTTTTACAAACTTTTTCTTTATAGCTATTACTACCCACAGAACAAACACCCTTCATCATAAAAATGACCTGTTATTCTATGTAAGGCTATCATTAAAATGGGCGAAATGTGATTTTTGTGATCTGTTTAGCACTCATTCGATGACTTTTAAGATAGTCAAATAATTCATTCATAATGGTTTCCGGAAGGCGTTCCCCAGACCCGCAATGGGGTGTTGCCCATAACCCACCAGAGGTCTAACGGCCGGTCGGATCCTACGCCTATGTCTTCGGCGCCATGTGGTGTTCCCCTCAGGATACCCCTCCCACTTTTAGATATGGAATCCCACCCCTGCTCCTTAGGGTCATCGCCCCTGACAGAGATAACTTTTGCAATGTAAATGAGAAAACACGCACATAATACCAAATTTTTTTTAACATTGTTCTTTTCAGCGCGCTTCGCAAGTATCAATCGTTCCTTAGTTATTGTATCGTTACTCCTTTCAAGAAGACGGCTTCAACAGAACTATTATTCCTAAGCCTCATGCAACACGTTCTTCAAGCATCCATTTTCCCTACACCAACAAACCCCCGTATCATCAAATCGACTGTCTTTATTTTGAGTTTAGGTACTATAAAATTGGTTAGTTGTAATCATTGCAACCTATACTTATTTGGCATGTAAGGTCATTTCAAGATATTTAAGTGCCTCATTCTCACTATTATACTTTCACAATTAATTTGAAAAACATAAAAAAGGACAATTTTCTTAGGTTTGCTCCCACACCTCGACCTAATGGGTCAGCTACTATCCTGTGTTTCAAGTGTCACTGACAGGTTTTCTGATATGTTAAGCTATGAGATGTCTACAATAATGCATATATTCCCATTTCGTCTCCTTCCTGACCCCCCTTTCTGTTATCTGATTTTAATACTTGTGTTTTTATCCTTCTTTATTTCCTCTCCTCTGTCTTCTGTTTTCCTTCTCCCTTCTGTTTCTTTCTCCTTTTCTTTCTTTTTCAACCTTTTTTTCTCTTTCCCTTTTCCTTCATTTTGCCGGCTGGTGCAGAATTTTACCAATTGAATGGGTGAATGAGGAAAGATGTCAGACCCCCTTTCCCTCTAGCAAAGGCCATGGCTTTTCGTGCGGTTGTCGATTAAAGTGGACCTAAAGTCTAAAAATTCAAAAATATATATTTTAGAGGTTACAAAATTAATCTTATTGGTCCAACTCCCATTATCATAGCTTATTCCATTGCTGAGATATTAAATGTTAAAATTTATTCACTTAAATCCAAACAGTTTACTGCGCAATAATTTTTGACATTCTTGTTGTACAACTCACATTAAATGCTTTGTTTTCTTTTAAAATTAAAAATGTCTATATGACCTTGACCGCTTCCTGTGTTCTTGCATGACATGCTGTACAGAGAGGGCTTATGTAGTCAAGTCACCCCAAAGCAGTAAGAACACGATCACATTTTGGCACAAGGTGCGGTGGCTTTCAGAAAAACAAAGAAATACAAAGATTGTAAATTGAGTAGTACAACAATAACATCACAAATTATTGCACAATCTACCTTTTTAAATCAAGTGAATAAACTTCAACATTTTATATCTCAGCTTAAGAAAGTCCTGTGAAAATGGGAATTGGACCATTGGAATTCAGTTTTCATGCTCTGTAATATATATTTTTGAATTTTCAGACTTTAGGTACACTTTAATAAAAAGCAATCAGTCGTAATACACACCATTTTGGGGGTGCTACACCGTGGCGTTGCCAGATAGGAGCCATTGGGAACGATCTCCTTACAACCTGCAAGGGTAAAGTTGATGCCCTGGAGCCTCATAGCAGCGGAGCCGAGCACCTCAACAGAGACCATAAAGTGGTTATAACTCGTTAAATGAGTAGTCACGCACTTGCACGGTATTTTGATAATACTAAGCATTATAATTTTATGCTGGCTTCGCGCACTCACTCTTGGTGTTCTCAAAAGGTACTAGCCCCCAGGCCCGGATTTACCTGTAGGTGGCCAGTAGCTAACTATATAAGTGGACCCTTCATTGTCGGTTGAGGTGACGTTTGTGGATTGTGACTAGTACGTGACACTGTCTAAGAAGAACCTCACCATCAGTAGGCGTGTAGCGTGCAGACTTTTCTGTCTTTCATGATTTAGAAATATTTTATTCTCCCTAAAAAGGGGCAACTAAGACACATTTTATTCCCTAAAATTATAGAGATTGGGAGAAAGAGAACTTGATATCAACGTATTACCACTGCTTTGACGATGTTATTATGTGTTAAGCCAAAAATCGATGAAAATATATGCATATGATATTAATATAGAAATCCAAGGAAGGTGGTTTTAGCAAGTCCCCAAGTCGCCTAATTGCAACTAGCGAATGTCGGTACTTGTAGGTAACTGTAAAGTCATCGTTACGTCAATAACAAAAAAGCCTGCGAAAGGGCGTTTGGGCATTCTGATCTTAGCCGAAGCAGATGTATGATGTTTACATGAGTAATAAAATTTATACCGGAAATTTCACCTTTCGACGCAGGACCATTACCTGTAGTCACGTTAATACAAAAAGAGTCAAGTGAAATGTGTAACGATAATAACATGGGCAGATTGCATTCAGTCGCAGAGCTAGGGGGTTAGGGTTATTGGCAAGAATGGTATTTAGAGGAGCTTTGTAGTAAGTAGATGTCCAGTGGTTTAGCAATACTACGCTAGTGTTGCTATACCTTGTTTTTGATATCCTACTTGGTTGAAAAATTTTCCCCATTCTTTCCCCAAAATATTTTTACGAAAATTTACAATGGGTATTTTGAAGTTTTTCTTTCCCACACTTGGATGAAGGCAAAAATTCAATTCGCGTAATTTTCATATTATCTTTTAAAAGCAGACCCATGAGTTTGAAAAGCCGGTGGTGTTGGTGGCTCACTTTGTGAGAGTGACGAACAGACGGAGCCCCGAAGGAGGTCTCAGGGTCTCCCAGGAAAATGTTGAAATAAAAAAAAAAGGTCGACACGAATTCCTGTGATATAGAAATAACGATAATTGCACAAGAAACATGTAATGAAATCGTTTATAGGCTTAGGAAATGTCAGGAGACAGGAGTCCGGCCTCCCACAAATTTGACCGAGGGACCGAGATAACTTAACGCCCTAATAATTTAAGGGAAAGTCTCCGTCGCAGTTAAACAAATAGCTTGAAAGGCACTGAAAATTAATTATCGTTATCAAATTAATTTTTTTATTAGTTACAAATTAACTCTTTCCCAACACTACGAAGGTGTCAATAGGCCAAAAAAACACAGAGCTATAAGTTCCTTGTCCTTGTAGCTGACTAGTATTGGGAGCTGTGAGAGATGGAGAAACATCGACCAAATCTGTTAGACAATATGTACTTGAGAATAATTTAATCCTTTTCAGGTAGCCAAATTTGATTGACAGGTCTCTTTGTTCTTATTGTTTGACTTTTTTGACTTTCCTTCTTAGTGATGATCTCCCTCTTTCAAAGCGCAGTAATCCTGTAACAAAGACCATTGTCAAGATGTTGCTTTGAAGATAACTGCGCAACTGATAAATGTGAAACGTTTTCACCGTTTTTGATCAAAACGACTGTTTACCTACTCTTAAGTTGCACAATCCCATTTTTATTCTAATTTCTTCATTGAGAAAGGAATACACTTGTTTGAAAACCAATGGGAGTCTAAATTTTGATGATGACATTTCAAACGTTTCCGGAGTATACCTGAAATAGCGAACAATGTATTTATGTTCAAAAAGTAATAAAAAGATACACTGTACCCTTTTAAAACGTGGCACCTGGCGGCACAAGTTGAAATAAATTTTGCTCCCCTTGACGGCTGGCAATGGGGGAAATCATCCTATGAGCTCCCTCAGATAAAGCAGACGACAAGAACAATTGTCTTCACTGCCTAATCCCTAGACGTTTTAGAGGAATTTCAGTAACCAGACAATGCGAAGCTTAAGTGTAGGCAAAACACTTAGTTTCAAAGGAGGAACAAGTGTTGTTTCTCCATCCAAACAACAGAACAATAATTGTACATTATCATAATTATTAATAATTGTCAGGGGCCACCTTGAAGTTTTGGAGAAGTCCTCCTCCGTGGTCACGGACAGATCTGTTCTATTCAGCTAGTCTAGTAGAACGGGACCACTGTTGGGTTGGTCAGTTTAGTTAAAGTTGTCCCTTTGGGATGTTGCTCCTTCAGGGAGCAGAACTCCTTCGGGAGTAATGTTTGGTTTCGCCCTTGGCTCTTCACCAGAGAGTCGAGGGGACTTTTGAAAAAGTATTATCATATGAATTATTGGTGACCAATCCAGTCACTTGTGCCCCCTTTGGGTCCCTTTTTCCCTTTTTGTCATGGAAACAGCCAGAGTTCTAAGGAGGGCTACAACATTTTATAGCCTAGGGGTGTGATATATTTCAATAAGTTACAAAGAGGTTGGAATGCTGCAGTTTCACTTTTTAGTACGGTGTCTCACAATTGCCATATTGAAAAGGTTATCTCACATAGGAACCAGTTTCAACAGTGTTAGCCCAGTACACCAACCATGATGTATTAAGGCTACCATACTTTGGAGAGTCATCGCTTTCACAATGTTTGTTAGAAATATTTTGAGATTAATTTTGGCTTGAAGAGTCAAGAAAAGGTCAGTGAAAGCAGCTTGTTTTACAAAACAAGGTAATTTAAGTTGGAGATGATATTAGTATATTGCAGTTGTTTTACTTTTATTTGGATGAGTACAATGTTAACTGATTGTTGCCATAATGAGGGTTGCATTCATGGGCGTCAATCCGGGAAGGGGGGACGGGGGATACGTCCCCCCACAATTCGTAAAGAGTAGTGTCGTGACTCGATTTGACTGGCATTTTGAGTGGAATGTAGGTTTGTTGAAAGTGTCTCGATGCAGATTCTGAATGCAGATTTTGTCAGAGAAATCTTATTTAATGAAAACTTTTGGCGCGCTTTGCGCGCATGGGTCACAGTTTGCACTCCATGTCATGACCATTAAAAAGGTGATTATACAAGGAACTATTCTGGTCACAACACTTTCCGAAAACAGAGATACATCTCCAAACATCTGTATAGAGGGCCCCACATCAATATGGGATCCTTCAATCTAATTTGTAAGCATGATGTGGAAGGTTGAAACGTTAAAGCACGTTGTTGCCGTTATACATTTTTCAAAAACTTTTACCGAGCGCTTCCCTCGCGCGAAGTCATGCTAATACACTTACGAAGAAAAAGCTAAAACGCGCTTGTTAGTCTTTCACACCTTTTGCTACACCTATCAGGGAGGTCTAACATCACCTTACTGCACCTGTTCTCTCCCTTTTGCCGATTCTCCATTGCTGGAAGCTGTTCGTCTGGATTTTCGTTCAAAATTAGTAAAAATACGATAGATGTGGAGTGCTTGGCGTCATAATCTATATTACCATTTGGATGTCATGTAATAAGCATTAAGCCATTGCCCCATTTTATATAATTGATCCAGAGCTTCCAGACGGCCCTATCTTTAGATGCCCTTTTATAATGCACAATGAAGGAAAGGAAAATTTTTCATAATAGTCCAAGAAAGTTTCTGTTGACTCAACGCAGGCATTTTTGCGGAAAAACTTTGCCAGAATAGAAGCAGTAAAGTAGCCAAGGGGGGGGGGGGGGCTTCGGGAAGGTTGATGAAAATGTATTCTTCTCTTGGAAGACTTAGACAACATAATCCCTTCTTTCACCTAACCCAAAATTAGAGTTCACTAAATTATGGACATTTTCTAGCCATATACGATCAGCTCCAAAAATAAACCAAAGATAGTACCATTTTGCATCTAAGCAACCTTAAATTTACGAAAAATTCTAAAAATTTCTCTTAGACCCTCCCCCCCCTCCGGGCGACACCTTTATGGAGTGACAAACGAAGGATTCTCACTGCTGTATACAAACGCAGAGTGCACAAAAAAGTTGCAATTTACTCGTCGCCACTGCAGTTAGTAGAAGCATCAAGCCAGCCGGAAAATTAGAGTTCACTAAATTATGGACATTTTCCAGCCATATACGATCAGCTCCAAAAATAAACCACAGATAGTACCATTTTGCATCTAAACAACCTTAAATTTACGAAAATTACTCAAAGGAGCGGGGCAGCCCTCCCCTTAGACCCCTCTCCCAGGGCGACACCTTTATGTAGTGACAAAGGAAGGACTACCACAGCGTTATACAAAACGCAGAGCTCATAACAAAAGTGCAATTTACACCCCGCCACTCTGTTGGAAAAACATCCAACCAATCCGAATTGGGGGCCTTCTCACCCAAAAGCATATGACCCTAGCTACGGGCGGGGGTGGGGTTCATGATCTCTGGCAATGGTCCACGATGCGGAGCGTGGTTTCAGCTATTTTTAGACATGATCAAAGTAACATCTTGAAGTAATTCCGTGGACTACGTGTATTTCAACTGGCAGATCATCTATGATGGTCATGTTAACTTTGGAATCATTGGCGTAGTCAGAGGGGGCAGGGGACCATGCCCTCAATAGAACTCTGAAAAAATGTGGTAATGGAACACAAAAATTGGCTTCAAGTGATGCTAAATGTTGCACCAGATTGCATCTGAAAGTACTTAAATATTCAAAAATTTCTCAAAGGGGAGGGGGTTTTAGGGGAATCCCCGTCTCCTTAGACCCCTCCCCCAGGCCGGCGATCAGGCCCCGCAGTTGGCCCCCTCCAAACAAGAATTATGGCTACGTCAGTGTTTGGAATCCTAACTCCTTAAGAATAGGACAATGTCAGTCATCACAAGAGGAGACACAGGGAAGGGCCTATAGAAAGACACGCCCTTTTCAAAAACAAAAGGCTTGATAGTTTGTGCTTAGTCATGTGTGTCCCCCCCCCACTTCAATACGGATTGACGCCCCTGGTTGCATTATTATTTTCTGAAAGAAGTACTAAACTATTTCAGGAGTTATGTGCCAATATCTGATAATAAAGTATGAGAACCATCCTTTAAGTCTATGGTTAAATGCCATTAGCTAGACACTTAAAGAGGTTGTGTTGTTTAAAGGCTTTCTGTGTTGGTGTCACAAAAGTATGAAATACTTGTATATAATTTACTCCTTGTTTTTGTTTCTCTTGCTGAATTATTGCTTTGTGTATATCCTGGAAGAATACTTATCCCAGATGACATTTTGTACAGTCGATGAATAACGGAAGGCTCATTGTGAAACTCAGTATTTGAAATGCAGGTTCAAGTAAATCAGCTGATACAAACTACCAAGGTTCACAGAGCTTTGAAGAGGTATGAAGATACCATACATTGTGCTGATTAGACTAGAAGTGATGTTACATTCTTCTATGAGTACTGAGTATTTTGTTTGCCGTTCTATGAACGATGCATCCGTCCTACAGTTTGAAAGAAACTGAACATATATGATGGATTTTGAATAAACACATACTATACCAGCCTTAACCTGTTAGAAGTATCTTTTATTATCGTCCTCACTTTTTCCTTGTCTGCCAGATCGACGACGAACGGGGAGGGAAACATGGACAATGTAGTTAACATGAAAATAAGCTACCGCATCTTTCGGTCAAATTCAACGTAACATGTTCAAAAATCTGAGGATTTTAGGCCAACTGTGTGGGTGAAATCCCGATGTAAAAGCCACCGTATTGCATGTAGGCATTATAATAATTCAAAAATTTCATACTGAAGGGGATAACCTCTCCACTTATACTTCTCCCATAGGTCAAGGATATACAAATGTACAGTCATGGGCCAAGTTCTAAATCAAATATCTGTCCATCTTTAACTGATTTGTCCTACCTGTATGTAAGTTTATAGAATAATATCTAGTGCCTTTATTCTAACTTACAACGTGGTTTTAGTATTTCTGAAAGCATGAGTTTCTGTATACAAATAATGTACATTCAAATGCAACTTACGAGACTGGGGAAGTGTTATTTCCTGAAATCTAGGACACTTTGGACGAACAGTTTCTTAGCATGCTACGCGCCAACTGATGATGGCTCTTCGCTTAGTGTCACATATTGATCATCCAATCTCCCCCTCCCCAAATCTTGAAAATCTTCCTAAGCCTATGTCGTATGCCATTAGTCACAGCGACCACTCTTCAGTTTGGGCGGGCTCATCACTCAAGGGGCAGGGTGCAGCCCAACAGGAATTTTTGGTCCCTAGAAAAATTATCAGAACAAAAGTTACACTTAACATAAAGGCCTATATGTTTGAACATATCTCGCCCCTCAAAAAATATTGCCCTTGGAAGCTATCCCCCCTCTCCTCAACATGTTGTCTACCTAGCAGGGTCGGAAATAAGCGGGAGCGACGGGTGATTCTCCCGCAAATTTAAAAAAATCGCCCCTTGAAGAAGAGCATGCAGGGCGAAATTATAACGCTATTGTTACCAAAATCCCCCCCCCCCCAAGTTTCACGAGAATGAGGAAACACAATAAAATTGCTACCGAAGAAATCCCATTTGCGAAGCAATTCCAATTGAGCTTCGAAAATATTACCAACCAACATTTCTCAGGCTCAACGTTAGTTGTATCTATTCTGATGAGGGCAACACGTAATCAAAAGCCATTGGCTTCCAGGCTTACGATAGTCACTATATGACAGTATGAGAACTCGCACGCCGCAAAGTTCAAGAAGTTCCTAGCGGCAAGGAGCTGGTAATCCATCTCCCTGATTGTAGGAACAGCTTGTAATTTGTGGAGGCATTTGTATTTTGAAAAAAGCACAAGAATACAAAGGAGTAAAGTTACCATATTCAGATATTATGACACAGTTCGGTAACAAAGAATAGTTTCCTCGCGGAGCGGACTCTGTTTGGACCCTTTAAATTAAGACCTCCAAAACTGGGATGTGACTGAACAAGGAATATGCTGTACAGAAATCGGCCGCGGGAAACTTGCGGCATTGTAGCACACAATATCTCAGTGTTTCCAGTCTTCCCGAAATTACCCGAAATTCGGGAAATCTGGGTACTTTTTCTGGGAAATTTTCGGGAAGGTGGATAATTTGGGGAAATTTCGGGAAATCTGGAAATGGCGTATGGCTTGACAGGTTGAAATCCTGGATCAGCCATTAAAGTAGCATAAAAGAAGCGTTATTGAAAATATCAGGAAATTTTAGATACCATTTCAGGAAATTTTAGATACCATTTCAGGAAATTTTAGATACCATTTCAGGAAAAATGAATTTAGAGTGTGGAAGCACTGCAATATCTGCAGTGCCTTCAGTATGTAAACATTCTCGCTACGATCTCAAAATTCGAAAACAAAACATCCCATAACATACACAATAAAGGTCAGGTACTAATACTTTTATCATTATATTGCTCTTTTAGACGTAATTGAACATTCCAACCATAAATTTGTCAGAATGTTGCAGAGATGGCTTCAATTTTAATAGATTTGGACTCTAAATGTTTTGCTCCTGGTGGTCATCGGTCGCGTCAAACAGAAGCTACGTACAAGTCATGTGACACAACTTCACGCGTGCTGAGAATAATATACCGTATACCTGCTGCAGACTGTTACTAACATGTTTACGTAGTGCCCTAGTGAAACAACTGCAGATCGTTAGCGGAATAATACATTAAATGTCTTTTCTAAGGCGTACGTCCTAAGTTGTGTTTAGTTTCAGCGAAATTGTGAAAGATTTTAAGAATTTCTTCCTACCTTCCTTTTAAATGATCAATTCTTCCTTGCAAAAGGGCACTGCAAGTTCCATAATGGGCACTGTCAATTGGGACACACATCTGGTGCTATTTTTTCTTTTGTCGTAGTAACATTCTTCGACAGGGTGTGAAGGGAAAATCCGCGATATCTTTTGTATTTTATTGTTTGATGACGTCATAGAGCTCCAAAAGCTCATACGGCTGCATAAGCTTACGATACTATCGTAAGCTAATAATTGCCATATTGCTTGAAGCCGAAGCCATAAAATCATCCAACTCGGCCTGTCTTCTCAAAACGTGACTCAACTATCTGCGCTCGCTGTATACGTGAAAGCCATGTTCGTGTTCTGTACTTGTCTTTTGTTCAAGTGAACAGAACTAAGCGATGAAAGTACCGTAAAGTCAGTGCCTGTGTAGGTCCGTAATTGTATGCAAACACCCATACATTAGGCTACGCACCTGCTCTGTAGAGAAGTTGCCGTAACAGCCGTACATTGCAAGAACATTGGGCATGGTACGGGGAAGGGCAGAATTTTTTCGATCGCTGTTTGTACCGCTAATTTTCCTGTTGATACCTTATAGTATGAATTGGTAACAGTGGGTGTATTTGTATATAACGTGCACGTTATTGTTTCAAATAAAAGTGTGGGATGTACTGTTATATTGTATGCAATATACGATGTCTAAAAAGTAGCCCCCAATGACCTGCTCGTACCACAGTTAAGTTCCATTGATTTGCGCACAGCATGAATCGAACAGATATTTACTTACAGGTATGAAGTGCGTGCATGCATTACGTACTGCTGTATGAAACTAACAAAACAAACATGTATGAGCCTAGACACCATTTATGTACAGGTAATACACGGTATGATCGCGTGAAAAAGCCAAGTGACTGCATTCAAATATTGCAGGCTTCTTAAGTATGTCTGTTTCACCCGTTCTAATTCTGTGAGAGACTCGGGCTACGTGCGATTACTGTCTAAACTGAGAAAGTAACAGTGTAAACCAACTAAACCGCATTTTGTTTTGGGAAATTAATAGTACTGTGAGTAGGGGAGAACCAATTCACAATCACAAGGAGACACAAACATTTTATTTTCGAAGCTGTGCTTCGTCACTGAATTCTTACAGACATCTTTTTTAATGAAAAGATACCAAAGCAAAACATGGGGACAAAAATGCTAAACTTCCGAGGCAAATCTGTTTAGACTTTTGGTTGAATTGGGCACTGTTTTAACGGCCGATCCCGGTCGTCGTTAACCATTTAAACGTGAGATATTAAAACAAGCGATCAATACAGCTCATTTAAAGTACAAAAGTTGATTTTAATAGTTGCTAATCAAGATGGGATTGCCAATCAATTCAAACAATGGTAAGCAATTACCATGACTGCTGACCAATTATAGCTCACACATCGTAATGTTTTGTAGGCCTACAGTTTAAGTGTTGCAAAAACGACGAACCATATTCATTGTCTCGTGCTTGGTTATTTCCTTTTACAGATATTAGAAAAAGCACCCTCATGAATGACAAAATAGCCCCCGTGAACACATTTACGAGGGCGTTTTTTACCCTTTCAGATGGAAAATAGCCCTCGTGGGGCTGCTAGCTAGGTGTACCGTTTGTGGAATAATGTATGCTTGTCAGTATCACTGTGGTTATATGGTGTTC
Organism: Holothuria leucospilota; assembly: GCA_029531755.1. Classification (NCBI taxonomy): domain Eukaryota; kingdom Metazoa; phylum Echinodermata; class Holothuroidea; order Aspidochirotida; family Holothuriidae; genus Holothuria; species Holothuria leucospilota. The sequence continues at coordinate 60,132,383 of CM055966.1, read as the reverse complement.
AAAATGTCAACGCCGGAAGATGTTTAGTTCTCCTCTACGAAAATTTGTAATTAAAGAACTTTAGATGTGATTTTCTTGCTTATGGAAATTAAGGTAAGTACTAACAAAGCATTTCATGGCACCGTTAATTATTTTGAAGTGTTGAGTGACTAGCCATTGACCGTAAGATCATGTTCGTGTCAAAATGAACACGACAAAAAGACAAGGCTATTCATTGATCGAAATGACGTCCTGTAACAACAACCTATAATGTAACAACAAAATTACCGATAATGTAAAAACCTCAGTTAACCGATAATGTAGTACAAAATTTATCGATAACGTAAAAACCAGTTTACTAACGTGAGAGGCTTAACATTCAAATTTTACTTTGTGTACGTAAGACGTACGTAAACAAGTACATACATAGGTAGGTTCCTAGGTAAGTGTGAGTGCATGCATGTATGTTGACATGTGTATGTACGTATCCATTACTGTACTTACATATGTGTATACGTGTATATATGTCAATGTATATATGTACGTATGAGTTTATGTATGTAAAGTACCTACACTACTCCCCGACAAACTCGCCCCTCAAATAAGAAAAGTTTCCCCCGCAAAAAAGAAAGAAAGAAAGAAAGAAAAAAAAAAACAAGAACAAAAACAAAAACAAACACCAGAAGTAACAAAGTAACGTAGGACTGTAGTGTTGTTATAACAAAGATCGTGTTCCCTGTGATTCTTACTAGATAGGACGCCTTAGTCTACAAGAATCTGGATTTTAGGACTGATCTTCAGGTATTGGACAATCACAGACTGTGTGTGGCATATGCTCGTATTTCTGCTCTAACCTCGAGTCAGTAGAATTGAACTATGTGCGTTCATCAATAATAATTTCCAACAAAATGTGTACTCGAGTATACGAGTACGTAATGCACAATAATATCACTAGGGGCGCGGTATTGCTTATTGCGATAAATATATCAATGTACATTGATATGCCATGCTTTATGATCGCACATGGGCGTGTAAGTAGCTATTTACTTCTGTGGATAAGGTATATTATGGAACGCTAAAAGGGTCACTGTATTTCGACGTCTGTTCAGATAATCTACTGTCTGCGTAAATCATTTTACCGTGTGCCCAAGTATTTTGACCGACGAATTGCCTGATAACTTGCTTCAGAAATATTGCATTCTAGATTTATATTTTGTCCTTAAAAAGGACGTTCTGACCTTATTTTTTAAGGCAACAAATACTTCAAAAGTACTTGAGACTGCGAAATACGTGTGACCCTTTTGGCGCAACCCTTCGCCGAACGGGTCTCAAGTAATATGCCGTCTCCAAGTATTTTGCCTTCTCGAGTATTTCGTAGTCTCCAATTACATCAATGAATTCATTAAGGATTGATGAATATGCACCACTTTAAAGGGCATAAACTGGAAAATCTGGCAAAAAATGAACGTAATGTTACAAATTTCGGTCTATTAAGAATGCCAGCCTGCCTATCATTCATATAGTATGACAAATCCAGACCCCTGATTTTTCGCTTTTTTAGATAGTACACTATCAAATTATCAACAGGATTATATTATGGGATACGTTTGTTAAATTTGTCAATGAAAACATGCTCCTCAAATGTAAAATGTGAGAATAACAAAAGAAAAACGTACTACGGAATATATAGGTCATATTTTCATCATTCCACCTTGGGCTTCAAGTTTTCTTTGACCTTGTACAGTTAAAGATATGTAGGCCTACAAGGTTGGGCAAAAAGGTGTGACAATATTGTAAACACCTCATCGCATGTCCATCCAGCCAGTTTAGATTTTGTGGCCCTTCCTAGTCCGACAGACCTAAGCTTGCCTATGCCGCCCCCATCACCTACTTGTCCCATAGTGCAGGTAAGATTCGAAAACAGTTCGGGATCGGGATAGAGATTACAGATCGTTCGGGCACAGTCGTTATACAATCGGAAATGAGCCTTGGCTCCCACATGAAGTGCGGGCAACGATAGCTTTTTGAGTATTAATTTTGCTACTAAGGCCTAAAAAATAACAGGGTTGAATCATGTTTATTGAAAACAATGTCGATAACGTAATGGTGTTATAGCACGTACAGACGTTTCGGACTCTCACGTATGTACCAGTACTAAATACACTAACGACAAAGTTTACCATTCGTTGTTACTCACTTGACATGCCTCAGTAACAACTTCCTTATCAGTAATTCCAAATTCACGAAATTTCCTACCATATAACGTTATAGATTAGAAAATTAAAACTCGCGATTCAAAGTCTATACTTCGGTAGTTGGAATCAGGTCAGGATTCCTGTTTTAACTCATTCAGAAGCAGATGAGAAAGCTAAGGCAAAAAGGATGCTCGTTTATGGAAATTTTCTGGGCTTCCTTAAAGTCAAAATATTGGAGTGTAGTGGGGGCGGCCGCTATGAACTACGAGTTGCCTCAACTATTGGGTAAATCCGGCCTTGCTACCCCCTTTTGATTGCTGATGAAAATGCAGACAATCTCTATATCCTTATTTTAATTTGAAGGCTATCAGAATCAACTAGATCGCATACAAGGGCTTGCTTCCCAAATTGTTTCTGCGAGGCTCAGGATCCCCTGCTGAAGCTGTAGATTTGCCTTCGGTACTCTTATATATAAAGGCTTCCACCACTCAGTGGCATACTTTGTACGAAGTTGTCTCAATATAATTTCGTTTTGGGTATCATGAGGGAACTAATTGTTCCGAAACCCAATGCAAACCCATTATCCGTCGTCCCCACCTACATCATCCTGTAAATTAAATCGTTAGTGAAAGTTATGCTAAAGGCTAGTTAAAAATGTCACAGCACGAAGCCTCCGAGGGCTTCGCCCTCTCGTCCCCCACCTGGGCGTTATCCTTGGACCCTACCTGGACCCTGCGGCAGCCCTGGACCCCACACCCACAAGGGGGCCATCTTGCAGTGCTACGGCGCCTTAGGCGCCGCCATGTCCTACATGTCGGTGGAACTTCGCTATTACTTCAAAGGTTGGTAGGGCCACTGGCTACACATCTTTGCTCGTGCTCGTGCATGTGCTCTTACTCAAATGGCGTTTCACAGACTTATTCTTAAATATCTCACCATATCGACTTCCTGAATGAGGATGTCTACATGGTCAGAAACATTGTCTTACCATGTCGACTTCACAAGTTCGGATGTCGAAATGGCCAGGTAAAATAACTCACCATGTCGGCTTCCTACCGATAGAATGTCGTCTTGGTCAGATAAATTATCTCACCATGCTGACAAGTCCCACGGCACTTTAAGAGCAGAGCAAAAACGTTTCTAAAAGCTCCAAAATTTTCGCGCACCTTGCCCCTGACACACTTGGTGTTTTTTCTTCGTTACTGTTCTTTTAATACTATCTCAACCGTTTAAGCATTAGCTAATAATACTAGAATTGTTCGAGGTCCACCGAAAAGCTGAGATTGGAGGACCTTTAAGGTCCTTGATTTTTATATTTTCTAAGGCAATTTTTGGCAGGTACAGCTAAAGATTAATTTATGAGAAAAGCTTCAAAAGCATTGTGGGGGGGGGGGGGTGTAGGCAGGAGTGGCACCAGTATTTGTTCGACGAGGGAGCTAAGTTTCCCGACGGGGTCCAGCAACTCGAAGCCCTAGCAAAGGCCTCAGACTGCCGGAAGGATAGCAAAAGCAAAACTGTCGGAGCTCTTTTCGCGCCCAAAATCTTCGAAATTTATTATAGGAAATTTGGAAACTTTGGGTTTCTGTTAACGCAAATTTGAAAAATAATAAACTGTAATTTAAGAAAAGTTGAAAATTCTAGGCTTCTTGTTAAACAAAATTGTAAAATTTGGGGTTGTAGAATTATTGACCCTTTTTAAGAGCAAACCTAAGTTAACGGGCGAGCTGTCGCCGTCGTGAATTACATAATTTGTCATGCCCAGTCATGGCAGTGGAAAATTTTCTAAAGTGGGGTGGGGACGATAAGTCTTCCCAGACTAGCGTGATTTCCCTTTACCCACTTTGCGCCACCCCGGGTGTAGCCCATGTCTCCCGGCTTTGATGTTGGTGCTGTTTTGTGTACACGCGCGGTTACGAAGGTACACAGGACCTCAAGAATACAAAGTACTGGGGGGACCTGTTTCTCCCTTGTTCGCTGTTTGGGATGATACACATGTTTTGAAGGCATTCTTTATGGAAACTCGTCTTCAGTGGAGTAATTAGACTTTTCGAAGTGAGTTGGCATTAGGGTCACTACTTCCGCCGGAGGGCACATCAAAATGAAGGACTTAATGTCGTTGGAGGCGTCGTGGTGGCGCGAAGCGCCCCTATGGGAGTTGGAGCCAAAGGTTGGGTCAGGGGACAACTCCCCAGTGGAGGTTCCAGGGGGTAGGCCCCTGGAGCTCTGGGGTTTTTACAAAATGTTCATCATTAGAATGAACCATTTAACTATCTCCAAGTATGTTTCTAAGGGGGAGCCCTTACATTTAGACATTACATCATCTACGGTGCATCTACAGGGGCAGATAAGGGACTAGCCGGGAAAATTTGGAAGAACCCTTGAATGTGGTTCATTGGGTTTTGGGTGCCTTAAAATTGTAAATATGACAAGTATCTTTCCTGCATATTCTTCAGCAATAAATAAAAAGGGCTGCTAATGCCCGCTGAGACCACCCCTGGTGCACGCTCGAAGCAAGCAGAAAATTCTGGTACAGTATTATCTATGAAAATTTCATTTTTTGGAGGTGTCACCACTTTATTATCACCTGCGTTGTGCTTGACTCCGCTTCTAGGACGAGTCAGGAGAGCAAAGGGCCATACAGCTCATGCAGGGCCCCAGGGACCACACCAGCCCACTATTTAGAAAGTTTAAATTACTTAAGTTTACTGACGTTATTGATTTCAATATTGCGGTTTTAAGTACAAGGCATGGAAAAGGTTGCTACCGGATACATTTCATAACTTTACCATAAGCAATACTCTTGCTCATGGCATGATACTAGACATGCTAACTTAGCCCATCGTCATTACTATCGTACGAATATTGGATCATTCAGTTTGCGCAATCGTAGTACCAAAATGTGGAATACCCTCACAGACTCAGTAAAAAATTCTCCCTCTCTATTTTTTAATAAGGCGGCTACGAAAGAGATCACTGATAATTATTAATTTCTCTTGTTGAAATTCTCCTCCATATCTTACCCGGTGACTCCTGATATTTTTCAGATGTAAGTACATAATACGGAGACAACCCATAGTTATGTATGTATGTATGTTCTTTGTTTTTTATATGTTGTTTTGTGTTTTGCAGATATTGGTTTATGTGTTTTTTGTGTTTTGCAGAAATTGCAAATATCTATTTCCTTTTCTCTCTTTTTTGTAGGGTGTCATCCACTTTGTTAATCCAGTCGTGGCTATCTGGATGACTTCCTTTCACATCTTATGTTTATATGTAAACATACTGCGACAAAAATGTGTATTTCTCTGTCTACCACCTTAATATCAGAAGTCTGCCTAAAAACCATCCTCAACTTATTGCCTTTCTTGAAATGCTTCGCTTTAAGTTTGATATTTTAATTCTCACTGAAGTGGGACATAGTAACCTTGATCACCTTAGCAGCATTTTAACAGATTACATTTTTGATTACGTCCCTTCCTCCACAAAATGTGGTGGGGTTGGTATTTTCTGTAGGTCATTTTTCACTAAGGTTTATGTTAAGAAACAATTAATTTCTTCAAATGCTATTTGCTCGTGTTCTAATTGCCAAGTTGAAGACCTGTGGTTGGGTTTAAGCTTTGGGGGTAAATCATTTTCTATTTCTGCTTGTTACCGTCACCCTAAAGGTAATATCCATCACTTTCTCCATTCTCTTGAAAAAAACACTAGACTCATCTTTTATTTCACCCTTCTGCATAATTGGTGGCGATTTTAATATAGATTTGTTAAAGGTTGAATTATATCCTACTTACAATGATTTTGCTAAGTTAATGATATGTTATAATTTTTTGCCTTTCATTACATGACCTACTAGAGTAGCTTCCAATAGTGCCACAATCATTGACAATATTTTTGTTAGACTTCCCAATGACCTTATTGACAATAACCTCTCTTCTGGTAACTTTATTACCGATATTAGTGACCATTTGCCCAACTTTTGCTTTATTCTGGGCAAAAAGCCTCCCCCAAGGAGAGACCCTTAGACTTTACAGTGCAAAGAATTTTAATTACTTCGTTTCTGCTCTAGAAGCTACAGACATCTCACCAGTGTACAACAGCAACGATGTAAATGTTTGTTATAGTTTACTTAGCAACATTTTGCAGTCTTTTCACAATTCTTCCTTCCCTTTTGTTAGATTGTCCAGAAAAAAGATGAATGATAAACCGTGGATAACTCCTGGTATTAAGAAATCGATTTCTTATAAGAATAGGCTCTACCGTAAATATATGAATAACCCTAATTACGTATTAAAAGAAAAGCTGGTTGCATATCGTCGTATTCTTAATCGTATTATTAGATCTACACGGTCATCCTACTATCACTCTACTTTTAACAAATAGACATAATACATCGAAAAAGCAGTCGACTGTAATTAATGATCTCATCAAAGGTAAAAGGAATCGTGAACCAAAAGTTATTCAGCATATCTCACACAATGGGTTAAAACTTTCTGATAATCCCGATATTGCTAACGCATTTAATGATTACTTTTCCACAGTTGGTGAAAAACTTAGCGATAAAACCCATTCTACCATCAATCCCCTTTATTATCTTCGTAATCCGGTTTCTCAGAGTATTTTCCTTACCCCTGTTACTCTGAGTGAAGTTCTTAATTGTATTAATGCTCTTTCTATAGGTAAAGCACCTGGCTTGGATGTTATTTCCGCTAATCTTGTAAAGTCGGCCAAGCATGTAATAGCCCCAGCCCTAGTTCATTTTTCAATCGCATTTTTCACAGTGGTATTTATCCTGAAGATTTAAAAATTGCAAAAGTTATTCCTATATTTAAGAAGGGAGATGATGGAACACCGGAAAACTATAAACCAATTAGCTTATTGCCCTGTATAAATAAACTCTTGGAAAGGGTAATTTTAAAACGACTTTCTTGACAGTAATAAGTGTTTCTACGACTATCAATTTGGTTTTAGGGAGGGTCATTCTACGAATTTTGCTTTACTAGAAATAGTTAACTCTATTCGATCACAACTTGATAATGGTGAAAATGTACTAGGTTTATATTAAGATCTTAAGAAGGTTTTTGATACTGTGGACCATTCTATTTTATTAGACAAATTACTTCATTATGGAATCCGTGAAAGGGCCCGTGACATTATTTCATCCTACTTAAAAAACCGTAAACAGTGTGTTTATTCTCTACTTATTGAGAAGTCTCCACTGGAGTTCCCAAAGGTTCTGTTCTTGGACCCTTACTGTTTCTCGTTTACATTAATGATATATGCAATGCTGTTCCTGATACTTCTACCCGTCTCTTTGCCGATGATACAAATATTTTCTTATCCGATAGAAAGCGTACCGGTTTAATCCAAAAAGGTGTTCATACCTTAAGTAAACTTCATGATTGGTTTGACTCTAATAAACTCACTTTGCATCTGGGTAAAACCACTTACTCCATATTTCATTATAGTAGTAAAGCCCACTCATGTTGTAACAGTTTTTGTTTTTAAGGATAGTACCATTAATAAGTCCTCTAGCACCAAGTATCTAGGTTTAATTATTGACGATAAGCTCTCTTGGGAAGAACACACAAAAGATCTTTGTAATTCACTTGTTAAGTACACTGGTATTTTCTATCAGCTAAAGGATTTGTTTCCCAAGAAAACTGCTTTACATATATACTATGCCTTTGTTTTTTCCAAACTTCGTTACGCTGTTGAAATTTATGGTACCGCCAAAGCTTCAATCCTTGGGCCCGTTCAAGTTCTTCAAAATAAGTTACTCAAGTTATTAACTAGTAAACCAAGACACCACCCCACCAAGCAGCTGTATCACGAGTATAATTTATTTATGTTAAGTGACATCCATTTTTACTGTATATGTCAAATAATCTATAGATACTGCAATAACATGCTACCTAATTCAATTTCCTCTGCCATTTTCCTCTATGTAACTCAGTTCACAATAGGCCAACTTCTGTAAGCACCAGCAACAAAGACCTTTTTTTATAGTGTATCATCAAAATACACCACATGGTAGATTGTTACTGAATAATTATTGTTACCGTTTATGGCAAGACATACCGCCCGATGTAAAATTATCTAAATCCTTAAACATTTTCCAAAATAGATTAAAACGTTATATACTTAATAAGTAATTTGTTTATTGTGCAGAAACTAAATTAACATACCTTGTACCATGTATTCCTACCTATATGTTACTTTTATTATTAATATTATTATTATTATTATTTTGTTATTGATGTCACTAGCCTAGGTAACAGATTTCTGTTTTTCTAGTGTCCTTCAAATGATTACTGCTACTTTGTTATTTCAGTGTTGCTTATGTACTGTTTATGAAATCATTTGTGAAATAAATTTGAATTGAATTAAATTGTAATGTGATGAAACAAATAGATGAAATGAAATGAACTAAGACACACTTTATTAGCATGTTTAATCTTTCAGCGGCAAGCCATTGTTGAGTTGTATCGAACATCAATGTGGGACATTGCAGAGGCAAGAACAAGTCCAGTCACTGATGAAACTTGAAATAGTTAAAATAGAGGATTTACTCTGCATAAGCAAACTAATGAAATAAGTCCCTTCTGATGGAGGCTAACTGTATTTTTTTTAAGTGAACTCAGATATGAAGTAAATGTAACAACTCAAGGTGACATCAAGGGCTTTGGACTTTACAGCTGCAGAGGTGCTGATGGAGGTCAGAAAGGTGCTAAATTGTAGCATGGTGTTATAGAAATTATCGTATTTGATTTTGTCTTTTACAGCCTTCTAATTGAAGGATAAGGGGTGATCTGGCACAATTATTGTAATCGTTTTTTCCTTTGTCTGATACAATACTGACCTAAGAATCAATGAATCCAGCAGTGTCTTGGACCTAATAAACTGTGTACAGGTGAGGACCTACCTCACCCATAGGCTGCGACATTGTCACTGGCAGCATGACATGATGCCTATACCAATGATTTTGTATGAATCAATTAACGTTCCCATTTTTAAACATCTCTGACACATTTCTTCCAATTAAAAGTAAATTGTGTGTAATCCACACACGCATTCAACTTAACTTTTGGTGACAAAGTTCATTTGATATGGTCTAGACTGGGGTTCAAAGCTGGCTCGTAAATGTGAAAACTAAAGAACTTGGACATGGGTATAATATTCACTTTTTATATAGCACTTTATCACCGAGGTATCAAATCGCTTCACAACTATTAACCCTGGTCGGCAGTAACCCAAGCTAGAGACAATCCCGCTAGACGGCTGCTGCTAAATCAGCGCCAACGATGCACGGTACCTCACAGGTACTCATTTAACTCAGGGTGATTGTGATAAAGCATCTTGCTCAAGGACAAAACGTGAGGATCCCAGCAGGACTCGAACCAGCAACCTCAGGTTCACAAGTCCACCCGATTCTCATAGCCTGTAAAGTTAAACCTGAGAATGGTTTAAGAACCATTATGTCCAAAACAATCAGGTTTAAAAGTGACTGTGAAATGATACTTTTAAAATTAAAACACAAGTCTGCAGACTGAGAACTACTGTAGCAGTTCCGTATCGTTCAAACACTGGAGTAAAGATGGCATTACCATTATGCATTAATATTTCAGTCTGCTATATATTAACTCACATTCGGACGTGACACAGAATACCCAAGATTCTGAACTCTCATTGGATAGCCGTTTGGAGATAAGTCCGAATTGTCGAATTTGATTAATATGTGTGCTAGTTCTTAGTACTATTTTAACAATTTTATGGAAACAGAGCTCAATTTTATGGCCATACGTAATGTACGAGTTTTACTCTTTTGCTAATGTCAACTATATCAAAAGGAATTTTTACAGATTATGGAACCAATTTCTGATATGAGAAGAAATGTGAAACAAAATCGATTCAAGCGTGTGGTTGTTTTTTGATGCAAAACGTGGGGCCAAAAATTTACCCAACTCTAAGCAAACATTATGCTAATTAGCATTTAATTGACCAATGAGTAGGTAAAGCAAAAATATGCCCAACCGTTGAATAAAAACTTGTCGCCAGTTTAAGTAATTGGATAGTACAATACACGTGCACGAAAGGGAATTTTTACCACTATATGCGCAAAGTTTGACCAACATATAAGCAATTACTTTTGTCCAACAAAAACATTGCCCAGTGATTTAAGAGTGTAAGAAATGGGTGAATGCTTTGGTGGGGAAAGAGGGTGGATGTGGTTTTATTGGACGGACATCTTTTCTAGACCCTTTCCCTTTATTCCCTTTGCTTTCATGGCATTATTAAATTACGTATTTTCTTCATTTGAAACGGAGCAATACTCCAAGTTTTATCAAGGGGACATACAATGTAATAGATTTAAAGTCTTACCCTGGCCATGGCCACTTACTTATACCTAAAGTCCTTCAGAGGTCCTTGGGTGGAAATGCGGTTCCTCTAACTCTCGACCCTTTTCTTAGCTACATGTCTGACTATATGGAAGAGTACATACAGCCTCCTTCAAAGCATGTCATTTTCATTGACACAACCTTAATTATTAAACTGTTTCAAAACGTGCTGGATTACCTAAGACATACTTTAACTCTAGTGAGGGGCACAGCCACCAAATTGTTACCGTTTTACCACGTTAGGGTTGATTTTCATTTCAGGAAAGAGGGTGAGAAGGGTGGCAGAAATGGCCACTTTTCATGGGTATGAACAATATTAAACACAACATTCTGGGAAGGGAGGGCCACTAAAACCATGGCCCTTTTGCAGAACTTTCTTATGGCTCTCAACAATACACAAGGGGTTGCCAAAATGTTCCCTGTTCCACACACAGTCCCCTTTTTTCCAGTTGTAACATATGCACTATTTTGAGGCATGTTGTTATCATAAGGTCTGAGTAGACAATACATTTAATGTACAAATCAAAGGTGCATTTTGAAAGTAATCTGGCCCCATGCAATGCCCTTTCTTACCCCAAAATATTATTAGTTACCCCACCCTATGAAAAGTGAAGTTAAAAGGGCATGCAGCCGCCCCAAAATTATTTTGAAATAGAAGCTTTGGCCACTTAATCTACTTTCGTAGCATCCCCCGAGAGTCCCTAAAGATATCATATATCCAATTCAAAGGCTGGGAAGTCTTTGTAAATGCCAACGAATTTTAAATTCATGGCCAAAGAATTTTATTTAGAAAAGGTAAGTTGGAACGCCAACTAAGTAATTGTTTTTTCTTATTCATTTTACTAACTTGCATTGCTTTTTAAGCCGACAAAACAGATGAGACCAGGGACTTGTTTGAAAGAACACAGCGGCCTATGGCTCATTTGACGCAAGTTTGTTTCTGAAAATATTTTTTTAGTTTTAAAAATGTTTTCCATAGTGCTATGCAAACTCATACCATGTCACAACGACAGATCGTCACATGTAGCATGTTAACTTTTCACGTCACACAAAAAATGTGAAAATTTTCGAACTTTGTCCTTATCTGTCACAGCAAATGTCATCTAAACAAGCTTTGATGGAAAATTTCCTCAAAACTTACATCTCAGTAATAGCTCTTACTGATGTAGGATTTTGACAAAACTGTGAGCAATAGTTTAGTCTAGAAGAAACTTTCAAGCAGACCACCTATCAATACTGACACATGAAAACTGATCATTGCAACATTTATGGACTCTCATTAAACTGAAATCTTTTATTGCAGCTTGGCCATTGTGGCAATAAAGCCCACTTAATAACGTTGTCTAACAATGACCTTTTTAAGGATTACCCGCGTTTCCAGCAAATAGCTCACTCCTTGAAGATAAGGTCAAAAGAGACTAAAAGTACGAACTATGAAAACTGTCAGTCAAACCTTGACACCTGGAAGAAAATAAATTATTTTACAGAGCATGTAATCCTCCACCCAAACAACTCCTTCATAACATTTAAGGAGATGAAGATTTCTATTTTAAATCCGGTGGTCTAGTTATTCTCCCAGTCTGGGATATCACAAAAACTGTACCTTCAAGATAGAAGTTACTCTGTACGCTTTAACAAGATGAAATAATCCAGTCACTAATGAAAACATTACATATCTTTTTTCCCAAATAATTTGTAAAATAATGCTTTTTCAATATCTCCTCCGCAACCTGATATGGGGTCACCTTCTGGTTTCTTTATCCGTCGGTAAGTACAAGTGGATTTTAAGTGCTTTCTCTTTCGTGGGTGAGACCTAAGTTGGTTTCGATTGGTCACCACCCAATCTGTATAAGCGTTTCAATCCCTCTTGTTACCTAAGGCCCATTTGAAAGTTCTTATGTGATAAAGTTTTTATTCAATGTTTTGTCTTTTCCCCATCAAACGGAGATGACATCGAAGAGTTTTCTCCCTCTCATAATGTGAACTGTAGTAGAGCAAGGTTTCTTCAAAATGTCTCCAAAAAGCTTTTTCTCAACTTATTCATGGGCGGATACAGGGGGGTGACTAGGGTAACTAGTCACCCCCACCAACCGTGGCACCCATTTATAAAAGGACAATTTTGTAAATATAATGAGGTAAAATTATATTTTAAAATGGGAGAAAGGAACAACAGAAATGCCCAGATGAGAAAATAGTTTTGTCTGATTTGTGGGAAAAATCCGTACAACTGTCCAATTTTTGGTACTATTTCAGACCCTGAAATATCACAAAACATTTGTCAATTTTTGCACCATTTCGCATCTCAGCACACATAAACAAAATTTTCCAAAGTGGAGTCGACACCCCCTCCCATTACATCCTCGGCCTTCCCCAGGACACAGCCCAATAGTCACCCCCTTCACAAATTTCTGCATCCGCCACTGTTATTGGAATACAAAATCGTCAAAATGACTTTCTTTTTTTCAAAACTGCATGATAATACTCATTTCAGAACAAAATAATACTTAGTTCAGGGAAAAACAGTAATCATGGTGTTGAAATTCACTTGCAATATTTGAATTTTTGAAAATTGGCAAGGAAGGCAATTTACCCTGAAAGGGGCTTCTTTTACACTTGCATGAAATTAACTTTTATCTGTCAGTGAAACTGCAGACGTTTACTTGATTTCATGATGTTAAGAAAATACTTTCAAATCTTTTGGTCTGACCTTTTGGTATGAAGATGACAATTTAAATTCCATGAACTTTCCACATTTTCCATGAATGCAAAAATCCTCTAAAGGGAAATTACAGACGCCCTGGATTGTATTTGTATGTGACCGTACACCCCCATTTACATTCGCACGATCTCCGCCTAGACAAATTCCAATGGGCAATTCCTACTAGAAAAAATTTCCCGGACAATTCCAGGTTGTCCAGGAACAGTATTTATATACATTTTAAGCGTTGACATATACATTTGTACATGGCGTAAATGTTGCTCGTGATAAGTTTGACGGCCAATATTCCTGACTTTGTTGTTGTCACATGTGTTTGTTACGCCAGTTTTGCTCAAACTCAAGCGTAGGGTAATTATTTTCCCATAAAGTTTAAACTTAGCTACCACAGTGGAAAATGAAGGGTTAACATATACGCTTAAGTCACCTCCTTAAACCTTCAAACCAAAATAATTGCCCGAATAAAATTTTATCCTGTGCGCGTTTAATTAATTATCTACAAGCTGCCTACAAATTTACAAAAACAGGAGAAGCAGAGCCAAATTTAGCCTTCAAGGGGGAAAACAAGGCCGTTTCTCAACAAGAGAAGAGACTTACTATTCACAATATGATAAATCAGCTGGTTGTTCTATTCGTGTCATGTTGGATCTTGTGCTAAAGCTGTCATGATGGAGAACTACGACAATTTGGAGAGAAATGGCAAATATGTCATGAAGTCATGATTTAATAAATCAAAGATTTGGTTACGGAGAATCTTGTAGTTGATATTTAGTCAAAGGAGATACCTCCTGGATGACGCAGTTACGGTACCTATCAAAACAGTTAAATTGAGAGGTGATCAAACTGGGATATTGAAAAAATTCCAATGAAAAGCTCGTTTTCAAATTTTCGTGCTGATGGTTCATTATCATGTTTCCATTGAGCTAATACATGATGTTTCGAACCCAATTGCTTGAGTCATTTTTACCAACACACGGTATTTATTTTCCACTCACTTGACATACAAAACAAGAGTGCCTATTCCCATCTAGTAATGAATTACTTGCATCCTACTTAATGGTCACGTTCAAGCAAAGGTTCCAAGAAAAACTTAGCGTTGTGCACTATTTTGAAATTTTGCATGAACAACACTTAGTGCATTTTTGCTGGAAGTAGTTTGTCAAAGCTCTTGTCTGTATACTCTGTAGCTGTACTGTACGTTATTGATAGGGCCTTAATAGCCCAGCGGCCCCAGCCATAGGCATTTGTTGAAATGGAGATAGGACATGGAAGGGCTGGCCATTTTAAGCTAGACCTTTTCCTCATAGAGCTAATATTTATTGTTACCTAGGGTTTCTTTTTCCTCTTGATAGGTTCTTACCTATTACAGCGCTTCTCAACCTTTTTTAACTCAAGGACCACTTTCACTCTCAGAATTTTTCTGAGGCCCACCTTACAAAAAGTTTATTCTTTTTTCTTAATTTTTTATTTTTTATGGCGGATCTCGCGGCCCACCGGTTGAGAAGGGCTGACCTATTAGATGATTTACCATTGAAAAGTTTCCCTTTTATCAAAGTACATATGAAAAAAGATATGAACATACATGACAGAGTTCTCGCTACCAAATCCGGGCCCTTAAACATTTGGAGAATGTAGTAACTCAGATTTTTCAAAAGCGTCACCCACTCCTGGCTTATACGTTAGTAATACAAATTGGCACACCACCAGTTGCGCATGCAGGATTTCGGAGATGGGGTGGCCCAACCTGTGATTGCCCCGACTGCATGATATGGAGGTGATAATAAGTGAATATGATGGGTAGGGTAATTTACTCCTGTATTACTTTAAACACGCTACACTCCTTCACAGAAGGGATATTTCGGGGCATTAACCTAATTAATTGCATAAGAAAACCCATAGTGTGGAGGTCAAGGCCATGTGAGGGTTCAAAGGCTGTAAGAGACATTGACGCATTAATTGCTTCTGCCAGTGGAGAAGATTGGTATTTTACAAATTAATCTCGTTCTAACTCGTCGACCGGGTCATTAAATTAAGTACACAACTGAGACATATTTTGCATGAATTCCTAAATCAGCGAATGGACCGACCAAAATCCCCATATGGTGTCGGGTTCAGGAATTCGTCATACAACTACTTGGAGAAAATATGGCATCCCAAGATTGCAGGAAATCACTTTTTAAATTTCTAAAACACAAAATTGCTACTGCAATCGTGCGTCTACCTTGACTTTGCAGAGTGTGTTTGAAAATTTTATTTTACTCCCTCTGTAATAAGATCTCTATTGTTGCTGCTGTATGAAATTGTTCACTCCAAGGACGGACCGTTGAAATCAGTCTGAGGGTTTTAAGCCTGCAGACTTAAGGTTAGGTGCAAATTAGAGATCGCCAGCAAAGTCAGGGACAAAAAAAAAAAAAAAAGGAGGAATAAATTCGCCGGGGTGACTATCATACACACATCGCCCGTATGGAAGATATTTGGCATAGGCTAAGTACACCTGCTTGTAGCACTCTCCACCATCTTGACAAATGTGTACCGCAGTTGTGCTTTGTTTCATCCCGTATCCTACCTACCCTGCATATATAGACTGCAATTATGTACAGGCTACGGAAACCCGCCCGGAGCGCAAAAGATAATTGATAGTGCTTGGGTCAGGGGTCGGATATCGATACTGATGTCTTACAGGCAGAGACGATAAACAGTTTTTGCTAGCCCAGGGAAACATTTCCTTTGATGCCCTATGTACCAAATTCCATTACACAAAAAGGTTTTGGTTTGTTTCATCACCAATCATGTCCTGAGCTGATAACGCAGCATTTTGTATAATAAAATTCTCTAATATTTCTACAAACCTATCCTTATTGTTACTATAAACAAATTATTTTATTAATTTTCGCTAACTTTAATGTTATCTTTCGCCGTCTGGAAAATTAAGATAAGTCAATATGTTACCCTGGTTTCATAGCCTATTGCTTCCATCAATATTTTGTGAGGAAAAGGTTTACCATCGACGAAGATGAGCAGAGAGACACTTTTAAACATCGGAACCAGTACTTCCAATTGAGGAATCCACAAAAGGCCTATTGCATTAATTTTAACACAAATTTTGAAATATTTCAAATTTGCAGTGTTCATATCTCTCAAGCGGTACTATTAAATTAAAATAATAAAAGTCAGGCGAGTACTAGACATTTCCTTGACCAAATCCCCATTTGAAAACAGTGTCGCGACCAGGAGTTGATGATAGGGGGCACAACAGAAGACATAAATGTTGTTATCCCACTCAGATATCCCAAAAAAGTTCGTTTAAATTATACGTAAGCGTAACTGCCATGGGGTACACCCACGGCGGATCCTTCCTTTGTCCCCTCGTGCAGACGCCGTCCTGGGGGATGGGTCTAAAGGGAGGGATGTCCCCCTCCTTTCGAGAAAGTTTGTTCGTTTGTGGCTTAGATGCAAAATGGTGATATTTTTGGCAAATTCTTGAACTAATCATATATTGAAAGATTCTCTGATATTTCAGTGAAATTTTAGTTTTGGTTGGGTGTAAGGGTAGGGTGTGTTTTTTTAAGTGCAGGGGTGAAAACTCCTCCCCTTTAGGAACTTTTGTTTATGTTAGGTGACTTACATAGATGCAAAATGGTGCTACCTTTGCAAATGTTTGAGCTATAATAATTATATCTTTAGAAATTCCCTTGATTAGTGATATTTCGACCGTGGCATGACACAAGTATACAAAAATGTACAACGACAAATAATTCCTGTCTTTCATATCACGCTACAATTGTTACTGTATGGCTACTCATGATATAAAATTGATGCGGGGTCCCTTAATAGGTTTGAGGTGTACTTCTGGTTTTTTGGAAGAACGTATTGATTCGAATATTATTACCCTTTGGTCCAGGGATGGCGCCAGCAGCCGACAGGGGAGCCCTGCTCCCGTCGGGGAAGGCTGCCTTCCCATCCAGGAAATGTTCCAATTTCGTCGGGGAGCTTAATCCATACACGACGTAAAATGTATTCCCAATGGCCTTCTGTCGCCCTGACGACCAGCTTGATTTTGCTCATAGGTAGTTTGAATTCTTCAAATGACACCCCAAATTTTCCAGTTTTCCTTGCAAAAACCCAAATTTTCAAGTTTCCTTCAATAACACCCCCAAATTTTCAAAATTTTGCAAAAAGGGCCGAAAATTCTACCAAGCTTCTAAGGATTTCTGGCTTTAAGTATTTCATTAAAGTAAATACGTTTCACGCAACAGTTAGTGTCAATCGTTAGGGTTAAAACCATTCTACTCTTGAAATAACAGTTAATATGATGGAGCTATTCGTAATTAGTCTTAAAAGCTCACACTTCTTGTGGTTCTCACAGTGTGACAAATAGCCGGTATACAAATCCCGTCGTAGTTTGCATTGCGAAAACTGTTTGATAGGCCCAATGTTCAAGACGCTTTCCCAAAGGCCGAAAACGATTATCTGGACTCACAGTACGCATGTGCAATTATTTACTGTTGATGGCATTGACATATCACAGCTGTAATTGATAAAAGTGTATCCACCAGGCTCAAACAAATATTCTACCACAGCTCTTCCGCCCATTTATATCCTGTGTGACATTCGAGTTAGTTTGAAGCTGAGCTAGACATCTCAACATGGCGGGTAAGACTAATGTATACATATATATATATATATATATATATATATATATATATATATATATATATATATATATATATATATATAACGCTAATTCCCACCTTAAGGGGAAATTGTTATATCTGCTTGTACATAGGGCGAAAAAAAGATAATAAAATACATAAGAAATAAATTCGCCCTAACGTCTAAAAATATAATTAACGTTATTTCAATGGGCAGCCATCCGTTCGTGTTAACAGCTAGGTGTCCGTAAATTTGACAACTTTGAAGTAATGGCATCTAGTTTGTAAATCTAAGAGGGCGCCCTTGTAAGTTTACGTATTCCTATAGAAAAAGTGTGTGGAAACGTTAAGGCGAAACTTATATTTCACCCGAATTTTTTTTTTCCCCTTAAGGTCGACTTTTCAACAACAACTTTCCCCCTAAGTGCCGAATTAGAGAAATATATATATATATATATATATATATATATATATATATAATATATATATAGGTAGAGAGACGTAGCGACTTTATATGAATGAGTCGAATCAACGCTGTATCGCATAGACGCCTTTGGCCATTTTTCCTTTAACAAGGCACTTGCCTTATACTGAAAGAGGATTTAAATATAAGTTTCCCATTCTCATATTAAAATCCTCTTTCAGTATATGGCCTGTGCCTTGTTAGAGGAAAAATTGCCTAAGGTCTCTATGCGTCTATTCAATATGGCGTCGATTATACTCATGCATATAAAGTCGCTACGTCTCTCTACCTATTAGCTTTGCAGTCTTCAGGTATGTACATTTATTTGTTCTGTAAATCCTGATTGTTCGCTCCGTAATACGTCTAGTTGGGAACATTTCTTTCATTTGTATATATATATATATATATATATATATATATATATATATATATATATATATATATATATATATATATATATATATATATATATATATATATATATATATATATATATATATATATATATACACAGATAAAGTGTCCAAATGACAGGACTTAACAAAGTGCTCAATCTTTTGAACAAAAGAGCTAGAATAAATTAACTAGTTATGGTATAAAAGCAAAAACATCTACTCATAGTTTTACACTAGTGTGTTCATCGGGAGGTCTGGATTTATAATGATTTTCGAGTTTTGTCCAAATGACAGGACTTAACAAAGTGCTCAATCTTTTGAACAAAAGTGCTAGAATAAATTAACTAGTTATGGTATAAAAGCAAAAACATCTACTCATAGTTTTACACTAGTGTGTTCATCGGGAGGTCTGGATTTATAATGATTTTCGAGTTTTCGTTTTTAATTTAACTTGTCGTTGTGTCTGTTTTTGACCGTTGTCCGCCTAAGTAATTTTCTTACGTGGGGTGTGATGTCGGCATTCTGAGAGGAATTCTGATCTCTTGTTTGACTGAGTAGTTAACTTCCTCGACGTTACGCTTAACATGATGATACCTACGCCCTCTACAGAAAATATGACATCGCCCCTTTATTCACACCCAGTCAAGTCACCCACCCAACATACTTAAAAATATTCCCATGGCAGTAAACAGAGTGTTGTGCATGGGGGTGCACAAATCGTTCTGAAATGGGACACGTATGTACAGATTCCCTTCTTATGTACAGGGAAAATGGACCGCCAAAGTTAACCGTCTTGGCTGAAAGCCACAATTATGGTCGAGACTTTGTGAGGTACAGCAGGGCCTATAACAGTATGTCAGGCATAGGCTAGCCTAGGCCTAACTTGGGCTACGCTATCTAGTCTGAAGTACTATTATCAAAGTAACAGTTAACTGGGGGTATGATGAGTCAACGGTAAAAACATACACCGGCAATCTGAGAGCTACACTTAGTCATTAATTTTACTTGGGATGACACAGTGAATTCCATTTGTTATTTTTGATAATTATCGCCCTTTCTTGCACGTGACACTCTGGCAAACATTGCCTACTTTTAATACACCCTGGTACTGATGAGCCCCAAAAATAATCTTCCGGGGCGAAACGCGTCTAGCAATAGCATACCATGGCATGGCTTGTTATTTGAAAAGGTCACAAAATGAACATTTACAAGTCAAACCTTGGGTATCCTGTTAATAACTTCAATCAAAAGTTACGAAATTATTCTTTGCTGGGTAATATTCTCCCACATTATTTAAGAATTATTTAGCGAATTTAAGAGACTCAAGCTATCACCACGGTTATTCCGAGTGTATCTCGTTTGCGAACACCTCACTGGATTTTTTGGAGAGTCGGTCAACCCTCCTTTAAAAATCAGAATGTCCCGAGCTTACAGTTTACCTTACGCCTAAATGTAAATATTGACTAATTTGCTGAAAAACGAGTTGATTTTATTGGAAAAAAATGATTTACTTTGTTTTTAAATCAAATCAGCACGTAGGCCTGTTACTTGTTTTAAATGGTGAATTCAGGCATTTTAAAGACGTTTTTTAAACTTAGAATCTGCCTAGTGGTAGGCCAGCTGTAACAGGTTGTGCAGTAGACCTACAATGTGGTAGGGCCTAATAAGGTACAGATATAATGAGCAGATTTTTATATATATTAGCTAAATCAGTAAGCCCAGACCAGTGCTGACATTGGGCTATACCCATTGCCAGAACTTCACAATAAACCTATGTCTATAATGACCGGTTCGTGGGCTTCTTGGTATTATTATCAAGTACGGCACTGCAAAAAAGGCAATGCAACTTAAATTTGTTTGTGGTCCAACTGGGTATGACCTTCTTCTGAAGCAAAGTTTCCATTACCATCAATAAGAACTATTCAGAGAAGAATGACCTGTGTCTCATTCAGACCTGGAGTTCTGGGACAAGTATTTGATTACTTAAAGATTAAAGCTGACTCCATGACTGAAGAAGAGAGACTCTGTTCTCTGACCTTAGATAAGATGTCTATGTCTCCCAACGTTGAGTATGACAGTAGCAGTGGTAGGTTGCTTGGCAATGTGACTTTGCCAGGACAAACAGGAGCAGCCTCACATGGATTAGTTTTCACTCCTAGTGGTGTAAGTTCAAGGTGGAAACAAACCATCCCTTACCACTACACATCAAATTCTACCAACGGTGAGGTTTTCAAGTCTATCTTTCTGGACATTGTAAACCGCTGTGCATCTATTGGTCTTCATGTCATTGCTGTGACTAATGATATGGGCTGTGCCAACCGGGCACTGTGACGTAGCTTTTGGATTGCATGTGCAAAGAATTGTACCGTGAAGAAGGTTCCTCAACCATACTATCAGAACAAGTCACCCTACTTTTTAGCAGATGTACCACATGTGATCAAAGACATAAAGGCAGCACATTACCTTGACTGCCCCGGTATAAATTCCAGTTGAACCCAGTTGCAACTCCAACTGGGCTCAACTAGGATTCAACTGTGTTAAACTGAGGTCTAACTGGGTTAAACTGGGAACCAACTCGGTCGAACTAGGCTGCAACTGGGAGTGAATAAGAGATCATGGCCTTCAACTGTGTCGAACTGGGATTTGTTGTGTTGTGAACTGGGTTTAACTGGGAGTTCAATAATCTCAACTATGTTTTCAAAACCAGTTGGAATCCTAGTTGAGAACCAAACTCAACCCACTTTAACCCAGTTCAAGTTTTAAGTCACATATTTCTTCAACTGGTATTTCTCAGGGTACCACGGATTGGGTCTGCTTAATACAGACACTGTGTTTATCTGCAGCTGGGACTGGCTTACACGAATGATTACACTTAAAGGGCAATCCTATATGGGCCCCATATGGGTGAACCCGTATGAAGCAAAAAAAAATTTGCACTCAAGGCCCATAAGGGCCATATGGGTTAGCCCACACGCATAAGTCAGATATACTGCACTTTACCCATATTTTAAATTATCATATCAGTTGCCCGTGGGCCCTAGAACTACTTTATCCCATATGGATATATGGGCTGACCAATATAGGCCCCTTTTTAATCATGGGTGCAAAGTTCAATGGGCCCCGTATGCTGGCCTATATGGTACACCAAAGGATCTCATACGGGCTATCACTCTTGGGCTTGGGCCTAAGTGTAAACAAGACAGTCCCTTCCCTAACAGTACCAGTACATGCTAAATGTAAAGAAAATTACTTTACATAAAGGCATTTTGAAGCTCTGCCCAAGGGGCACAGGTATAGGGGGTGGGGTTGATAGCTTCCAGGAGTTCAGGGGAGAGGTGTATGTTAAGATGTAAGAAGGCAATATTAATTATTTATCTTTTATGTGCACACCCCTATCTCTCCTTGACTTTGGGCCTAGTCGGCAGCACCATGCATTTTGGTCATAATAAGCCCCCACCCCCATTGACAGGATTAAACCTTTGCCAGTAGCAAGGGAGGGTTCATTCCCAAGGCCTTTTGTATCACTTTGAGTATACCATTAGTTGTTTATGTCATTTCAGATATTGACGCAAGCTCAGTACTACCACATAAAAGGGGGAAATCCCAGACCAGTAGCCAAGGAGACAAGGGGGAAACCCCCTGAAAATTTTTTTGCATCCTCTAGAAAGTTTCCACGTTGCCATTGACTTAATACATTTTTACACATTTGGGTAACCCCTGAAAAATTTTCGCCTCTCTTTAAGCCATTTGGCCCCCATCCCACAGTACTTAATTCTGGCTACGGGACAGGGAATTCCCTGGGTTAGGGGAATAAAAATACCTGAATATTTTGGAAAATGCTTTTAGTGACTTTAACATTTTACACAGTTCGTTTTGCTCTATTCACCCCCATTTTTCACATCATCTCTGCCACTGAAAATTACAGCAATGTTTGATCACCCACTTTATATCTTTCTATTAATGACTCAGATGGCATGCCACAGTACAGACGTAATGTATTAACAATCTGAACGTTGCAGGAATTTTCCTGATATTGTTGAAGTGTATGGAATTTTAGGTGCTAAGAGGGTTATTTAACAAATTAAAATTGCCAAAACTTGAATTAAAATGTATTTCATGCAACAAAACTTGAACATTAGGACTTAAAATCTTTCCAAAAAGTAATAGAAGTATTAAATGTTAGGGAAGTGTTAGTGTCGTTAATTAGGAAAATGAAACGGTTTGTGGAAATACTGTGACATTTTCCGACAGTTACCTCTTTTTGAAAGTTGGTGCTTGCACTCCTCTTCAACTACCTGGAAATTTCAACTTTTGTGTCACCGAAGAACTATAAGAAACATAGTAAGTCATGTTTTAAGTTTAATTCTCCTATCAAACCATGTAATTCTGCTCCCTTATAAGCCAAAAAGATGGAAATATGCCTAGATATTTATAAGGCATTTGTAGTCGTTAGGACATAGCTTAACAGCAATATGTACTGTGCACAGTAGTACAGCCTAGTGTTAACCCAGTGTGACAACTACTGTTCTCAGGTCTGTAGCCCCATGATAAATAGTTTATGAAGAGAAAACTGTGAATTTTGGGGAAATTCCCTAAAATTGATAACATTAGCCATCAAATTCAAAATTTAAGCTAGTTAGCAGGGTCCGTTGTAGTCCTCAATCAGGCCCTACACACTACGCTCCATTGGCACTTTGCTCCGTGTAGTAGGTCCTTAGGCGATACATTGACAAAATCAGGATTTAGCCACAACCGCGGCGTTGTGGCAAACACTTTAAACTCAAACGACTACAAATCGGCTCGGTTACTCACCAAACTGTCACAGATGTAAGTTGACAACGATTAAAACACTATTACACCTTCAATGAGTGAAAATGTTGATAAATTTTACGAAAAAATGACTTATTATTTCACTACCAGGCTGCCTTCAAGTAGTCGTCTGCTTCGAGCTATCTGCAGTGACCTTTGACCACCGTTAGCTCAACCGTCTGCGTCAATAGGTCAAAGTGATATTTTTGTATGGAACTTTTGCACCATGCTTTATAAAGATTCTTCGCATACGCAGTCGAGTAGACGAAATGGCGGAAAGCCGAGTAGGATCATGGGTTATTATCTGCGTCAATGGGCTGAGGTGGTTCTTACACTACGACACTTTTCGATGTATGATATAAAGATCATTCGCATACGCAGTTGGGTATGGTTGTGGAGCGGAATGCCGAGTAGGATTATGGGATTAAAAAGTCATTTCGTCTGCCAAGGAGTTAGGCCTCGCATCGCAGGTGAAAATAAGACCAATTTTCTTGAAAATTTCTTGCAGAAAACCGAATGACGCTTTATAAGTTGCCAAAAAAGGAAGGTATAAAAGTAACTGATTGTATTTAGTGCTCGTTAGTGTCATATGTGATCGCAAGGTACGGAAAATTTGTGATATATCATTATTGTCCTATTTACTGGAAATGCCTGTGCAGAGAATAAGGGCCTTGTATTCGGAGTGTAGTCTTACGGAGCGTAGTATAACTAGGCCCTGATTGAGGGCTAGGTCCGTTGGAATGTTGAGCAAGGTATAGGCCTGCTGAATTAGGTCTAGGCCTACTGTAGGCCTAGCGGCTCTAGCCTAGGCCTAGCGTGTGTAGGCCTACAGTATGTTGATTTGGGATAAAGCAGAGGGGTTAAAACGAAGGTATCCAGTCAAAATGCCCCATTACAAAAACATCCCCGCT
The DNA here is from genome assembly GCA_029531755.1 of Holothuria leucospilota. Classification (NCBI taxonomy): domain Eukaryota; kingdom Metazoa; phylum Echinodermata; class Holothuroidea; order Aspidochirotida; family Holothuriidae; genus Holothuria; species Holothuria leucospilota. Next base: position 60,107,870 of record CM055966.1, on the reverse strand, counting down.
TTTTGGCTACCAAAACATCCCCACTTTTTACCAAAAACAGAGTCATTGCAGAATACCCCGCATATCAAAGCTACTGTAAGCCGGGGAAACAGCAGGCTACTGTACGTAGTGGCTACGAATTATTGCACATAATCAGTTTTTGTTTTGAAAAGCAGATATATCTAAGTATTAAAGAGGATAGGCTAGATCGAAAAAATAACTAGCCTAAGTCCTTAGTGAATTCCATACGGTTTAGTGTACCCTTTAAGTTCCAGAAACAAAACGGAGTAAATGCAGAATACTCCGCATATCAAAGCTAAGCCGGGGAAACAGCAGGGTACATAGTGACTATGAATTATTGCACATAACTATTTTTTGTTTTTAAAAGGAGACATATCTAAGTATTAGAGAGGATAGGCTAGATCGAAAATACTAAATCCTAGGTGAAATTCCGTACAGTTTAGTGTGCCCTTTAAGGGAAAACAATTTTGGGATATATTCATAAGAGGCTACGGGGGTACCCAGTTGCAATTTCGGGATATAGTTTTAACAGGCTACGAGGATACGCAGTCAGACTAGATTAAGAATAAAAAGATAGTATCCTTTAAAAGGCTACAGGGATACAAAGTTGGAATAAATCAATAGTATGGGTATATGAATATAGCAGGTAAATTTAATTTGAGAACGACTCATTGTTGTCCATGTCTTAATAAACTAACAACAGGTGAGAATGACTGCATACAGTAGAGAGTAGCCTACTGGTGAGTGACTGCATAGCCCCATAGCCCGTTAAAAACAAGAGCTTCAATCTCGTGGGGTATTCTGCAATTGTGCCACCAAAACATCCCCATGTTATTATTTATGTGATACAAAAAGGTCCCCGTGTATGATACAGTACATGAACACAATTTATAAAGCACCGGCCTCATTGCAGTAAGGATTGCTTCCATCTACAAATAGGCAATGGCAATTTTGTTATTTAAGAAAAAGAAAGAAAATCAAATATTTTTAATTTAAAACAGATTTTTTTTATTTAAATCGATTTTTTTTTATTTTTTTTTTATTTCATGTCATCGAACAATACATGCTCCTTAATATTTTGCAATGAATATGTTTGCCTTTGCTGATTTTATCCCTTTTCGGTCTAACATCTAACTTAAATGCAATGCCGGCTTGCTTGCAAGATTGTTAAATATTTTTAAAAATCTTGGAGTATCAAGGCTATTTGTTGTGGCGTTCTGTGAAAGGCAACAATTGTCCTACAGATGCTCTTATACTGCACTTGCTATACAGCTCTCAATGAATAACTTCTAGAAGCACATATGTGGCCACTATTTGGAGCAATGCACATGAACTTTTTAACTTCATCGTAAAATTTAACAAATTGTGTGTGGGTTTGTGAAATTTTAGGGGACCAATCACGTCCCCCCTAGCAAAGTCTTCCCCTGACAAAGTCTCCTCTTTGGCTAACAAATTTACTTGATGACAAAATTAAACCCCACGCACCCCCACACACCTTGTTCAGTGATCTTACTGTAATAATAGTATCATCATTGAAACAATTAGTGTTTTCAGATTATTTATCATTCTCTTCACTACAGGGAGTACAGCATGGCATGATCAACCCTACGTAACCTTTGGAATTGTGATGGGCACTCTGTACAGTATAAACTCAGAGCTTGGATGTACAGACAGTTGGCTTATTTCACTACAACAGGAGATGAGGTGGTGGACACACTGGACAATTTTTTGCAAAGTCTCTAATGTTAAAGTGATACATGGTGGGTACTACACTGTACCTTCTCTAACGATAATTACACCAGAGCTCAAGCGTCGCTTAATCTTTGCAGGAAAACAAGCAAGGCTATCTACAAAATTTTTGTTAGACTTTAAGCCAACATGTTGTCAGCACCGGAACTTTTAAATGTGTTGAAACAACATATACGAGGAACCCTCAAGTGTGAGTTGTGATTGGAGTTAAAGACTGTATGGAATCCTCTACATTATTTACAAGTATAAGAGAGCTGCCACAGTACTCGAAATGGCAACCCTGAATTTACAATGTTTTGAAAGTAAACAGTATGGGTACAGTATAATGAGCTGTTACTCACTGGAATTGCAACATGTATAGGTCCACAATACATACCGTACTTAAAAGAAGTGTCAGCTACTGTATGTTGCACAGGTGTGTTTCTCTATGGGCCTAAAGCCATGTACAGTATTCGTTGAAACCAAAAACCAGTGGACTCTCATGTGTTATGAAGAAAGACCTGGCAGAGGTTACGTGTCTTATTTGTACGTATATGTACTTTATATACTGGAAACTTGCCTGGCTCAAGATTCTGAATGATAACAGACAGTGCTCTCAGTAAGTTCACACCAAGTGATGCAAAAAGTTACTCGTTATGCAACAAACCAAAATACTGTAGCTATCCACATTCTTTTTAAGAACTGGACTTACCAAACACTCAGCTGTCTGGTAGCAGCATTTGAGAAGCCATGAAGAGTACTATTAAACTTGGAGGGCAAGAGGCTGTTTTAATTATAGTAACCAGCTCCTGCTTTACAACAGTCAGACTAAAGATGGAGGGACCCATGCAGCAGTTATGAATTAACATGGGTCCCGAACTTCCTAAAATCCTGTATGCTGCAAACTGTATCCAGCTACTGTATAATGTAACATTTCAAGTACTGCAACCTAAAGAAGCAAATTTGTTGGATACTGTAGTGTAGTGAAACTCAGCTTTTGGTTAATATCAAAGTGAATTTTCAACAAACTTTTGGCTTGGATTAATTTAACTCTCTCCTTTTCCAGTGCATGTTCTTGTTAGATGCAGGATGCTTTGGACTATAGTTGACAGTGGCTACTGTATGAAGTTCATTTGACACTATACTGCTCAATGCATCTTTGTGAAGTTAAGTACCGGTACTGAAATGTTCATTCACAGATTCTCTGAAGGTGTTTTGTCAAGTACGGTAGTAAGTACAGCACAATTAAAAAAGCCATGTGCTTGTTTTGATATATAATAATGACAGACTTTATGTTAGTCATGCAAAACATGGCTATGATACTGTGCACATTTATATAGAGTGATACAGTGGAAGAATAAAAACTTAGTATTTTGGAAGTTGTGTGTACTCACTACTGTAAGTATTGTTATGTGTAGAGTGATTCAAAAACCTGCCAATGAAAATTCCCAGTAGATCAGGCTAGGGTTAGATATATAAATATATATTAACTTAAATGCAGTGAAGCCTAGTTGGTGAAAAATCTGGTTGAGCCCAGTTGAAAAAAGAACCCAGTTGGAAAATCCAGTAAAACAAAACCCAGTTGACTGGAGACCCAGTTGATCAAAACCTAGTTGACCAAAACCCAATTGACCAAAACCCAGTTGACCAAAACCTAGTTGAACCAAACCCAGTTGACCAAAACCTAGTTGGACCAAACCCAGTTGACCAAAACCTAGTTGACCAAAACCCAGTTGACCAAAACCTAGTTGAGGATGTTCCAAAACACACATTGAACCTAGTTGAAAAACCCAGTTCAACCTAGTTGAAAATATCCAACTGGGTTCAACTGGAATTTATACCGGGGTGAAGACACAACTTCAGAACACGAACTTGTTGCCAATAAAGTTTGCATCCAACATGTAAAAGATCTTGCCAAATTTCAAGAAGAGAAAGAACTTAAGCTTTCACCGAATCTTCACCAAGATGCCTCGACGCCCTCACATTTTGACAAGATGAAGGTTTCTACTGCCCTTAACCTGTTCAGTCACTCGGTGAGCGCAGCCTTGCATTATCTTGTTGAGAATGAGAGCTATGAAATGAGCTTTCCCCTGCCCGGTTTCTATAATTCTGCAACCACTGGTTTAATCTTGTGTCAAGTGGCCACCCCCGATGATGGCCCTGAGACGCATGCAGCCTGCAAAGTACAATAAAGCCATTGCATTCTTACTGAAAGAAGTAAAGACCTTCAAACTTTGAAGATAAGTAAGAATGGCCTTGGAAACTAGTGCAAACGGGTTTTTTTCTATCTAAAACTTCAGTCTTAGAGTTGGCAGAGGAGTTGCTTGACAGTGGCCTCAAAATCTTATTGACACCCCTCATAACACAATACTGCCTGGAAAACTTGTTCAACTCTGTAAGACTGAAGAACCCTGTGCCATCTCCACTGGAATTTAAATTTGCACTGAAAATTATCAGCATCAGCCAATTTCTGAAAACATCAAGAACAGGAGGCTTCTTCCCAGATGACAACGATTTCCTGGTGGATTTGTGTCGGTCTGCACGAATCAATTCAAGGCCTAGTATTGAGCTTTCCAACTCAGGTGAAGACCGATGTGATGCTGAAAAGAATAGCTTATTCTACTCAGCTGCTTATTGCGTTTGAAGTTGAAGAAGAATGACAAGCATTGTAAGGCTTGCCTTGGTGCAGTTGAGGGCCCTCCTGTGCAGACCTCATCCATGATCAAGTTAACCAAGTTGAAGGATTACAAGGGGGACTGCTCGTCATATGTTACAGATGATATCTTCACAATGGTCCTTTCAGTGGTACTTCTGTTAAGAGGCCTGGAAGGAAAAAAACTTGCTTCAACATGAGCAATTTTGGAAAGGTCATCTTGGAAAAGGCTATGCTAAGTTCAAAATACATCATCTTACCAACATGCCACATCATCAAAAAAAGTTTTGAAGAGGTTCATAAATGTAAGGCTTCAGATCTTCTGCAAAAAGATTCGTAATTCAAGGAAGAATGAAATTATTTCTTCAAACAAAGGATGGGAAATGGGATCCGAGAGGATGGGAATGTGGAAACTTATAAAGCGTTTGAAATGAAACAAATGTCATGTTCCTTGTACTATAACTTGCATAAAGTTGCATGAAGGTAGAAACTCATTACTGCCATTAAGGAAAAGGATTAGGGTGGGGATTGGGTGTTAACAGTTAACAGTAATTTGCAGAACTGCTAAATAGTGACCGTAGCCAATTAATGCAGGTGACTTGTTGTCAAATGCATTCTGCATACTAGTAGATAAGTGCACTACACATATCTTATAAATATCTTCTCAGAGTTGCAGAAAAAAAAGCATTTTTGATTTTATTCATAGTGCAGCGAAATGGAGATTTTTTTTTCTATTTTACCGTACCATGTCTAGTTCCCTTGGCAGTGCTCACTCTTACGTAATTTCATCGGAAATCTATCTCTAAAACTTTGTGAACATGTTTGTCACAAAGTTCTTTGAAAGGTTAGGGGACCAGTTTCGATTCGAGACCACAGATCACACTGGACACAACAACAAGACTCACAAAATTCAGTTTAACGAGCATGAATTATTATTTACAAGTTAATATTTACAAATTATTATTTACAAACAGCATTGGGCCAGTGAATCTGCAATTTAACCCAACTTAAATCAAGCTATCTTACTTATATTACCCTAATAAAACTTAACTACTACCAATCACTTACTTAGAGTACTCAGGGTCTGTCGGGCTGCGACTGTGGGTCTGGTATCGCTTCCAGGCTCTCTGTACAGTAAAAGAGTTCGCCTAACACTCCGATTGATTCGCGTACGTTTATTTACAAGCGGGCGATAGGTTGGTTCCTTTGATTCGCGTACGTTTATTTTCAAGCGGGCGATAGGTTGGTTCCTTTTCTGTCCTCCGTATAGTACCGGCGACTAAGCCCCACAGTCATAACGACCATAAAGCTAGATTTTAGCGTTAACTCCCACGTTGAGTTACGGGATACGAGCAATAACCTCCGAAAAAGTTCACGACGGAGAAAGGTGGGAATATCGGCACCCTGTCTCCTCCATGGACATCTGTAGGCCTGGGTGAAATTATCGGCACCCTGTCTGACTTAAAATAGCTTACTCAAGCCGTACAATTCTCGGCACCCTGCCTTCGGGTGTACGGTGACCATAACTGGGTGAGAATAGCAGTATTTCGGTCTAATTTAGTGACAAGGACATTGTAAATACGGAAGGCCTCACGTCACCACGGAATTAGAAAATATAAAGACTTTTCTCACCAGGAAGACTCGTTAACGGCAAGTCATCAGTTAATAGTCCACATAACGGCTATAATAACGTCACTTTGCTGGCCATAGTTCACGGAAGCGAGAGCATAATGTCCCAACTCAGAGTGAGCAACAATTCTGCTGTGACAGTGAAAACAAGAGTTATCCATTCTAATGAATCCCCGTAGTTTGATACAAAGTATATTTTCTGTTCTTAACTTCTTTCCTCAGCAAGGCTACAGGAAATTCTCACAATTTATTCACTTCGCCAGCACTCTCTATAGTACCGACGTTTTCCAACTAGCTTGTCCGTTCTCTTTTCTCCAAGTCCCGCTCTTTTTCCGATTCCTTTTCTTCAAGCACCCTCTTCCCTGCTTCACACACATAACAACCAAGCCAAACCCTTTGTTACTCTTTACATAGGCAAATTACATCCCAAATCTACCAAACATAGGCAAATTAAATTTCCCGCCGAACGCTCACTGCTATGACGCCACAGTTACTGCAGACTTGCCTTGTACGGTTCAGTCAAGCGTTCAGTGCACACAGTACAACGTGTAAGTGCAATTCGTATAAACAAATAGTAACCGTCTTTTGATTGTGAGGGCGGTAGCTACAATACGGTAACTTCGTATCATGAATATTCATAAATTTGGTATCTGTGACAATGTTATAAAGTGGGTGACACTGAAAAAATTTCATTTCTAATGTCAGGTTCATTCGGAGCAGAACTGTCAGTGTAGATGAACCACACCATTGTTAGGAAAGTGTAAGGACAAATGAGATCAGGTCAGTCAGACTCTCAGACGTGTTGAATTTCTCCCAAAAGGTAGCATTTAGAGATCTCATCTTTGAGCAAGGATGTGTTATATTAGGTAGACAAAAATATGAACTGCATTTAGATTAAAACAATGGAAATGTTGTCAAAGTATGCGTAGAGACCAAACCATATCCACATAGGTAGGAGTATTTAAAGTATTGCATACCACTTGTTCACAGAGTTAGTGATTTTGACTAATAGGCTTTCCTTGTAAGCATAAATACATTCATTTTCACTTCTTCGTTTCATGCATTTTAAGGAAAGGAACTTAAAGTGCACATTGAGGCAGTCATTTGTACAGTATGTAAAAATATATGGAGTATTAGACACCTGCAGTAGGGTGATGGATAAAAAGGCAATGTACAGTGTTGATGGTAATCTCTTTGCAGATGCAAGTGACTATTCAACTATAAAACTGTATTATTGGATACAGTAATATGGATACAATTTATTACACTGATGGTGTGTTACTTCACATAGTTTCTGTTTAGCTTCTGTATCCAGTACCTCGATATCATTGTGTCTGATTTTCATCACACTGTAGTTGTAGGTATCACTGTGTCTGATTTTCATCACACTGTAGTTGTAGGTAGGCCCTGTTATATAAATTTCTGTAGCACTGACTGGAAAGCTTGTGGTACTGTATAAAATTCATCATCTATACTGTCACAACAACAGAGCCAGATGTAGAGGTTTGTCCAGTTATTAATGTTTACGTCTAGACAGCTGCTGAAACTTAATTTCATCAAGAATCATTCAGTTCATTGACAGCTATTTTCTATATCATTCGTAGAACTGATGTGTCATTTTCAAAACTGGTTAGGTTATTAATAACCATGCTTTTATTGTTGCACTTTGTTCTTTTTTATTGTTACCTTGTGTTCTTGTCCGGTAGCTCTAACAAGTAGTGAATTTTATAAAGAAATCATTTTCGAAGTTCTTATACTATATTACTGGGTTTTTTTATTCTGTGGGATTACAGGAGTGGTTATTACTTTATTCCCTACACAATAAGAGAGTATTTTATGTATTCCTTTTGTGAAAGCAGGGCCGTCAGAGCCGGGGTAGGGCTGGCGTGGGGCTAGTTCCCCCCACAATCTTGGAGACCAATTGTCTGTGTACTACACAGAGCAACGAAACTCTTCAGGAATGAAGTTACCACTTATTTGGAGGTAATGGTTTTGCATTTATTAACAATCTTTTGGTAACATTTGTGATGTGATTCTGATATATGCTAGCAGAATCAAAGTTCTTCAGTTTTGGTTTATTTTAGTGTTTGATGAAGCTTTATCGATGTTTTCATGCACTTTACAGCAAAGATATTGTGCAAATACCTATTTAAAAAAGAAAATATTGATTCTGATGCAGATGTCAAGCATGTACTCACAGGAAGTGGCCATAGTCATGGCATTGTACTACTCTCTTCTGCCATTGAGTTTATCCACATTTCACGTGCTCATTAAGCCTACAATGTCTCTAACCAGCAGGATTTGAATAAGAGGTACAGAACTGTGCCCTTTGGTCTAGATTTTGTAATATTAACCATATACCCAACACTCAGGGTGAAAAAGTACAGTAAATTGTCTGGTTTCACTACAATCATAAGAAGGCTATGCATTTTACACTTGGTTTAATAGAAATAAATCTGTCACCTTTCACATCACATTTTATGTGGTTATTTTGCTTGTGGTTTATGATGTAGCACAATAAATTGACAACCATAAGTAGCTTTACATTAGCTCCACCATCGTCAAAAGACTCCCTACCACTTCCCCACACATGTAGTTATAGTTATTTAGATACAAAAAGAAAACTATGATAGTAGTGCCCATAGATTGAAAACTGCATTCACCGGTAAGCAACCCTTCACTTTGTACTGAACGTGGTGACGAGGTGGTAAAAATGACACACCTCCCTTATGCCCACACTTGGTGTACTGACTAGCTATGCCACTATCTTACATGAGGGTCTTTCATTCTGATTCTATCTACAGTAAATGATTATTCTTGTAATTGCGCTTGGAGATGTTGCTAAAACTTGTAACTGCAATCAGGTCAGCAGTGCAGAGCTTTGTCTGTGTAAAGGAGCAAGGTCCCTAACTATTAATTTTTGTAGGAACTATGATTTTTATGTTTGGATTTTTTTTTTTGTAAATGACCGCTCAAAATTCGTAGCAGCTTGACTGGGCATGTCTCAACACTCAGTTCGCAAGAATTCCTCACAAATATCGGTCAACAAGCTTCTTACCGTTTTCATCCATCGCAGCTTGGCATTTCCATAGTGACTAGTTGCGCTAAATGAACGGCGCGAAGTAGTTGGATACAAAATGGTGTCGCTTTTGTTAGTTGTCGCATCTCTCCGTATATATGGCTCTGCCTCCTTTGAGTAATTTCTCAAAACCAATTTATGTTTTTGAAGGAAATGCATTTCTCCAGGAAGTCACTTTTTTTTTGCACAGACGGACGTATCTGAGTACTTTGCCTTTAATGAACCCTTTGAAGGTGGCTAGAGGATATGCAGGGTGTCCGATCTAGATATTGATATGTGTCAGTTGGCTTCGTGAAGATTTTAGTGTCAAGGAGGCCATTTGCGGAAAACTGCTCGCCTTTGAATATTTGAATATCGAGAATGCTTCCGTGTTAGAAGCTTCCACAGTGAACTTGAAGAATTCATGTGATTCGTTCAATGAGGCCACTAGGTTTGAGAGTTTCTCAGGTGTGCCATTGTAAAGTAGGAGGATGTCGCCCCAGTAGCAAAGCCATTTAACAATATTGAAATCGGCCTGGCTTCCCATTGGGCATTCAATTTTTTGAAGGAAAAATTGGCCATCGAATTAAAAACAATTTCTTGTAAGAATTGATTTGACCAAATTACGCATAAAGCGAGGTGATATTTTTTAAATATCGTAATAGCTTTGCGGGGCTTCCGCATATGATTTTGTACAACATGCAATGCTTTCTCTTGCGGAATGTTTGTGTACATGGACACTACATCAAGGGTAGCGAGTAAGCCATTTTGTGGTAGGGGGTAGCTTCCAAGATTATTGAATGTGATGCGTGTCTTTCATGTAGGTTGCTTGTCTTATGACAATTGGAAGAAGGAAATAATTCACAGATTCAGATATTTTCCCTTTTGGGGATCCGTTGCCGCTTATAATCGGCCGGCAGACAAATTTTGTAACGGCGGTGGTGCTTTACGTACCTTCAGGAGGACATATATGACCGGGCTTTGGATCTTGTGGTTATTGGGGTTGAGGTAATTCAATGTCTCTTCATCAATTCCCCCGTTTGGAAAAGGGTTGAAAAAACCATAACTTAAGTCTCAGATGTAATGTCATCCTCTAAGTTCTGGTAATGATGACTTTTTAATTGCCTTTCAATTTCGGTCTTGTATTCAAGCGCGTAGATGGAAATTTGCCAAGGGGGAAGGGCGGCGAATCCTGTAGGCAGACTGTCTAAGCGTAAGGCCACCATAGGTTGGCGCGAAGCGTACAAGAAAATTTGGCCTGAAATACCTCCCAGATCGCTGGAAATGGCACTTCCCGGACCTTGTAAGTTGCATCTAAACATTTTTTTATTTTGAGTTACTAGCAATATAAAAAATCATTAAAAAATACCAAAAAAGTGCTCAAGGGGAAGGGGCGGCTGCCCCCTTCGCCCCCTTGGCCCCGCGCCTGCTTGTACTCATTTCGATTGAAAATTGCTTTACCCCTGCCTTTGTCAAAAGGTTTCAACAAAATCGTGCAGTCTTTGGCTAATTGCCGTAGAGCGATTTGCTCAGCCTTTGACGTATTACTTTTGGCATTTTTGATCGGTATTTCAGTTATTTCATTTTTCGTAGCTTCGAGATAGTCTTCTAGGTCCCGACCATATGTCAATTGTGGTGACCAGGTCGAGGGTAGGCAGACCTTTGTGAAAAGTCTTTGCTTTTATCTTGCATTACCTTATTCTCATTTTCTAGTGAAGTCCTTTAGAGACGTGAGAATTTCGGTAAGTTTCGGTTTCTCGGAGGTTGTATAAATTTCAGTCCTTTACCCAGCGCAATTATCTCTCTTGACAGATTTCTATCAGAGGAGTTTTGACGTACTTAAGGGATTCTTTCGCCTTTACATCTAGGTTATGGTCAGTAAAGTCACTAAGTATAGTCGTTAATTTCCTCTGTCAGGCATGGGGTCGTATTAAGTCTTTATTGACTTTAATAGACACGTAAATTTACGTCTCTTATTTTTTGAGGGGATGGGAGGAGTACTATCCCTAGAAAAAATAGACACTGGAGACTGAAGCATGTTACAGGAGGAGGTACATCACTCTTTCCGAGTCTGTTGGTACCTTTTAAAAGAGCCGTTTGGTGTCGTTCACTTTTGAGAGCCGGGTTTTGCCCCTATGTATTGTAAGGGTGATGGCGCTTTTCTGCCTTTTTCTGTCTGTGGCTAATCTTGTCTTCGGTCCTCTCCGATGAAAGCCTCAGCAGAAGTTGGAGTATGTTCTTGGCTTCTGTACCCTCTGTTGTATTGTCGAGATCGGAGCTGACCCTTTCTTCCTTCTCCTGGAGCTGATCTTGCAACCTCTCGGCCTGGCGGGAGAGTTCCTGTCACTAAGATTGCCAAAGCGTCTTGCCCTCCCTCCGTGGTGAGAGTCCCAAATATCTCTCTCAACTCGAAGCACGCCAGAGACCCATGCAGCTTGGGGAGGTTTTTTGAACCTGTAGGTGCTTGGGGATGTTGCCTTTTCAAGCTGGTGGTCCAGGCGCCTGACTTTTGACAATATACTGATGAGGGTGGCCTGAATATTTAGTAAGAGCGGCTGAGTGAGCTTTCACTTTTTTGAAGGTTTCGTTCTCTAGCCGTATCCTTTCCGACTTCTTTCTTGATGGGCTTAGAGCTGGGTATAGCGGATCTAACCCGACCCCTCCTAGTGAAAATTTTGACCGTAAAGAGCACGCCTAAGGATCATCCTATGTTTGGTAGATAGTGATAATTTTCCTTACTACCGACACTCCCTCCACCCGAGAAGTCATTAATTTGTCACTGGTCGGCTATTAAGTCCAAATTGATCGTAAAATGATGTCATGGCAACATATATTATAGGCTACAGTCTTGATGAGACGATGAAGACGATGTAGACGATATTGCAAATGCTTTTAACTGCTTTTTTACCTCTGTCTCCGAGAAGTATTTTACCAGGGAAAATAATTGCAGAAACAACTGTCTTGAATCTCTAAGGCATTATCTATCATACAAATTACCAAATGGTTGTGTTTTTGATAACCCGAATGTATCTGAAGAATTTGTTTTAAAGTATGTAAGGACCATTGACACGAAAAAAGCGACAGGTATTGATGGAATAAGTGCTTGCGTTCTTAAATTGTGTGTGTCTTATATAGTCCCGAGTCTTACCCATATACTTAATTTAAGTATCAGGCACAGTGTTTTTCCAACTCGATGGAAACTAGCAATAGTCGTGCCTATTTATAAAAGCGGGTCAATTCTAGACGTAAGCAACTATAGACCAATCTCTGTACTACCCATTGTTTCAAAACTTCTCGAAAAGCATGTACAAATAGCCTTTTACGATTTTGTAGAGAGATTTCAACTTCTCAGAGTCGCGCAGTCTGGGTTCAGAGCGAAGCACTAATGGCAAACGGCGTTACTGAAGATGATAGACGAATGGTTAAAAGTCATTGATGGTGGTGAAATGATAGGATCGATCCTTCTAGACCTAAGAAAGGCATTTGATCTTGTAAACCATGATATTTTACTTAAGATATTACATTTGTATCAATGTTCCGAGAAAGTTATTTACTGGTTTCAGACATACTTATCAAACAGGAAAAATGTGTCCACCTAAATGGTACGTATTCTAACCTTTTACCAATTGTAGGTGGTGTACCTCAGGGGTCAATAATTGGCCCACTTCCGTTCCCTGTCAACATCAATGATTTTGATTTATGCCTTTCACATTTTCAGCTGATATGTACGCTGATGACACCACTTTTCATGTTTCTGGTAAGAGTACTGATTCTATCTGTAAAGTTGAGCGAGGATCTCAAAAGTATACATAAACGGTGCAACGATAACAAAATGGTCGTAAATGTGGATAAAATAAGAAACATGTTGATATACTCCAAACAGAAGCAACATAATCTTTCTGAAGCTGACACCCTAAATGCTTATTTTGATGGCAACAGACTAAAGAACGCTCAGCAGAGTTGCTGGGGTTCAGGGTAGATTTTAACATGGCAAGATCAAATTGATTATGTGTGTAAAACTGTAAGCACTCGTTTAGCATTATTAAGGATTAAGCAATTCATTGACGTACCTAAAAGAATTTTATTTTGTAACGGATATATTTTACCCTTTCTTAACTATTGTAACCTTGTATGGAGTTCATGTACGCGCAGTAATGTAATCAGAATAAAAAGCTCTTAAAGAGTGCTGTCCGAATAATACTTGATGCCACACATGATGAGAGATCTGAAGACCTTTTTAGTAAACTAGGATGGAAAACGTTTTACAAAGTTTAAAGCAAAAGCGTTTAGTTATGGTATATAAATCCCTAAATGGCAACATCCCTCCTTACATGAGAGATATGTTTGAATATATACACTCTGTTCACCACCACGGCCCACGGTCAACTTCCTCGCTAGCTTTATACATTTCCGGGGGCAGAACTGATTATAGTAACAAAAGATTCTCTTATATTGGGGCAAAAGAATGGAACGACCTTCCCAACAACATTAAGAGTGCAGGAACTTTAAATCGTTTTAAAGCTATAATCTATGATATTTTACTGACCGTTTGTTGTCTTAGTCGTGTTTATCTTTTTATCTTGACATTTTTTACAGTTTAAATGGTGTTCTTATTGCTTGTTTTGATGTTCCCCCTTTTGTCAACTTTTGTAAGATTTTATATTGATTTTCCCTGTTCTATGTTTTTGTATATATCCGTTTGGCTTTTTTTTTCTGTTTTTAGGATCTTCTTACATTTTATTTATGAATCTCTTTCCCTTTGTAAGGTTTACACGTTTTAATTTTGACTTGTTTTATGTTTACTAATATTTCTCTTTCAACTTTATAGGTCTACACATTGTAACTGAGGGCCTCGTGGAACATTAGCTTTGACTAACCGAGTTAGTTTTACCCTCTTTTAAGCAAAGTTCAAAAAGAAAATAGTTGGCGGCCCTTTGATTGGAATACAATCACTAAAGGCACGGCAAAACTAATGACACTGTTAAGAAAGCATGAAAAATATTTCCTTTACAGGAAGTAAGTTCAGTGGAAGAGCTGCTTGTAGAAGTAACATGAAGAAATAGTTAATTATTAATTCCCCCTGTTCATCCTCTAGGACATAAAGTTCAATCCAGATCATGCATAGGTCGAGTAATTGTTTTGAAATTTAGGACCGGATGATTCCGGACAAACTTTCTTACCACGGCCATTTTAACAATTGAGAACAACTTAAAGAGGAAATAATAGGAGCAATTGATGTTTATGATCCCAAATTCAGTTGCAGTAATATGTGACTCTATTTTAAAAACTTATAGTATTATATATATATATATATATATATATATATATATAATAGAAAAGAAAATGTTGAGTGGCGATCAACTACACGCTATAGACAAAAAGAGCACCGTGCTTGGTAGCTTTCGGTTCTTTATTCAACCTTCTTCAGCCAAGGAAAAGGAAACGAGCTAAAGGCATCATAAATACTCCAGCACATCAGAATTAAAAGGTAAAAGGTCAAAATGGAAAAGCACCCAGCACGTAAGATTGTAAGACACGTTTAAACGATACAAAGGAGTATCAGCCTACTACAAATCTCCGAAGAAAAACCAGTAAAGCGTATAAAAATAAAAGAGAGATACAAAAGCGATAAGAACAAAGTGAAAGTGGACCATGGTCAAAACGAAATAAAAGTTAAAAGGGGAGAAAACAAAACTGAAATACGGCAAAGATGTACAAAAAGGAGGACGAGTGATTAATTTAAGTAGCTGTCTCTTTTACAAGATATAAATTCTTTTCCATTATTAAGACCATAAGGGTGCGTAGTGCATTGTTGCGCCATCCAACATGCTTTTCTTTTGGTTAAAATTGTGTCCACATTAGAGGTGCTGTAAATTTTTTCGGTGATGATGAAAAGGATTTGGCCGAGATGGTGGGACTTAAAATTAAAATGTACCGACAACTCTCACCTCGGTTTGTTTTTAATGAGGTTTGATTTGCCGGGTGCTTTTTCGTTTTGACCTTTTACCTCTTAATTCTGATGTACTGGAGTATTTATAATGCCTTTTAGCTTGTTTCGTTTAACTTGGCTGAAGAAGGCTGAATAAAGAACCGAAAGCTACCAAACACGGTGCTCTTTTTGTCATCTTTAGGGTGTAGTTGACTGCCACTAAACATTTTCTATTCTACATATGAGTTACTTTGGTGGTGTCAGTGAATCCTTCGTGGATCCTACCTGCCAGCTGAGAACTATCGTTGGTTCCAGACTATTTCACTCAACTAATATATATATATATATATATATATATATATATATATATATATATATATATATATATATATATATATATATATATATATATATATATATATAATCGTAAAAGGTGTTAACCAGTCAATGGTAAAGTGCTCAACCTGTAACGGGAGCTAAAATATTGTCTTGTAGTAACCCAGTTACAACCTTTCAATATATATATATATAGTTATTGGTTCGACTGTCTGATGGTATTGCTGAGATGAAATGATACTAATTTTTCTAGTCAATAAAAATTGCTGTACCTGACGTAACTGGTTAGTTAACTAAGGCAAGTTTTCTTTTAGGTCGTAACAACGCAAGTCAACTCCTACTGTGTTTGCTGATTCTAGTTTTGACGTTGGTTGTTGCGTTAGCTTCGGATCAAGAAGCTGACTACTCAGTGGAACGCTACCTTTGCTGCTATGGGGAGTCTTCGCAGTGATCCCGCCTGGCACTGTTACTGTTGCAATAACTAGGACTAGGTAAGATATTACCAATGCTTGTGTTATTCCTCTTTACTTTTACATGATATCACAATTGCTGTTGCAGAGGTTATAAAGTTATATAAGTCTAGGAACATATGCGCACTGTCTCCTTTTGATAGTAAACCGTTTTGAATCCCATCAAATAAATACTTTACTCTTACCGTCGCTTAATAAACCTTATGCATTGAAGTCACGTGACGTCATTTTGGCGGCAAAACCGTGAAGCACACTGCACCCACGTAGACTCTGCATGCGCTTGTAGAAGACTACGCGCATATTCTCCTGATAAACGAATCAGCTGTCTGCTTTTGTTGGGGTAAGTTGCAATGATAAAGGCTTGCCTCCATTGAAGGGTGACTTTCTCTTATGTGACGTCATATGCAAAAGGTCTATAATTAATACTCACGCAAGGAGCCTCCAGGTCTGTAGCAATAAAGAATATATTGGAAGCCCTTGAAACAATAAAAGATGTTTCAAGATGTAGAGAATTTCCATTTTTCCTGAAAATAGCTCGTGTCTTATTTATTGAACTGGCTATCATTCACTGAAAGGGAAAACTATGAGAAATTTAAACCAAAACAAATGTTCATTTTTATGTTTTTCTTAGCACTATGATGCAGGCCTTCTGAGAAAGTTTAAATCTACGCTTATAATTTCTGTAACAGAGTTTGATTATTAATTGTACAACAGGCAGAAACCAACAAAATATCTTCCGATAAAACTTCATACGAATTTATCATTGCATGGTAGTATATATTCCTTTTTAATGCACCTGCTTAAAATGTTAACATTTAAGCCATAGGTGTAGTAAGCCAGAGGTGGGCGGGGGCTCAAGCCACCCACTTAAACAAGTGGTGGGGCGGACGTGTGCTTCAGTCCCCTCAATTCACAGACAAAAACCCCTTATTTGTTCCCTTTGTAAACCCTTTGTAAAAAGTGTCAGATCTTTGCTGTAAGTATCCTTAAAATTTGCCTAATCACCAGATTGCATCTAATGACCCGCAAATACACAAAAGGTTTCTACTCCCTCCCCTTAGACCACAGCTCCAGGACAGAGATCCGAAACCACGGTTGATAATAGCTTCCTACGCCTATTATTTAGGTATCAGAAAAAGAGGGCAGTTTCTTTCCAAGAAACTCCAAACGTCACCGAAATATAAAGAGAGGCCTTACGCCAAGGGATAATTTGTTAGAATGATCCAACCCCACCAAAAGCGCTGCCAGCCGCCTTAATGTCGCTAGTGAGGTCAAACGATTGGAAGTTCTCTGTGAGGGACCAGAGGGTGAAGCCTCGGAACCCCTGTGGTATTCTACCGAATTTGGACCACTAGAATGAAGCATTTAATTGTCTTCCTTGGTAGCGTCTTCCCACAAAATATATTACAAAAGTTATAATGTGGTCTTTTTGGAAATTCCATGAAATCAGTACCACCTTGCAACGTCGAAGTCGCTCAGTTCAATGACCCATGTAGTTTACTCTAAAAGTAATCGTAAAAGTTCTCAGTACATTACAAAATGAGTAACGCTTGAAAAGTGCCCCTACTCTAGTATTTTATGAGATGGACGACGAGCGCAAAAGATCATTGGCCATTTCTGTTCAGCCGAGGCAAATATTTTATAGCAATAGTCCGAGGGTTGTCACTACCGAGGGTGCGGCAGGTTGTCAACGCCCTTTCTCGGGATTTATATTCCCAGACTGGAAGCCTGAAAGTGTTAGCCCTTAACACATTCATAGAACTTTACACTAACAACTTTTCGTATAGGTTTCAAAGGCTACTAATTTTCTTAAAACGCCTAGTTTGATTTATTTTGGAAAAGGAATAAAATACCCACAAAATTAATCGAAACGTCCATTCATAATGTAGCTATATACACTAGGTACACATCATTAAAACAGTTAAAAGTTTGAATTCTTTGTTAACTGACATTCCTTCAATAGATTTTGTTCTGTCCTTTCTTTAATAACCTTTCTATAAATGTAATAGTTTTACGTTTTCTCTTATGTTTTATCTAAAGTATTTACAAAAATTTACAATAAATTGTGAGCATATTTAGCACCAAGCTGTCTTTACTTCTCCTGGATTTATATAAGGTAAAGTTCTCCTTTGTTTTCTTAACCTTAAAAGTATTACCTTTCATACAACTTTAAAAGAAACGTAAAGCTCATTCACTCCTTCAAAATCTTTCACATTCTTTCTGACTTTTCGAGGTAAATTCAGTTGATTCTTAAATATCGCAGTTATTTCAACATTTTAATTTCTCTCACTTTTTAATATACCGTATTTTCTTCCAAATCCTTTATTGTCAATTCCTTTAGCTAACTCCTTAACATGAATTCTACGTATAAATTCTTTTTTTCCAGTTTTACTTAATATAAGCAAAGAGGATTTCGTACCATTCAGATGGCATTTCAACAACAAAATGCAGAGGTAGCTGGCTTCACTCTCCCGACTTTTGGCAGTTGGTGTCGAATTTTCCTTCCTAAAGGCTTATGTACACCAATCTCTAGTTTGGACTCAAAAAATCGGTTAAGTCGTACGCTTAAGGCAGAAAGCGCCAAAATTTCTACCTAGACCCCTTTATGGCCGGCCAACCTTTCTCGCTGTCTCGATCTGTACTGCCCTATCTCACTCCTAAATAAATTGGCAAAGTCTACTAACCCAAAGAAGGAATGCAGTATGAGCAAGCTCGCCTACACTCCCCGACAAAAGTAAATGAAATAAATCATCCTCCCCGCTCCCCCTTTCAATGTTGGCTGCGAATTTGTGACGATAGGGCACATCATTGAAAGGGGGCAAGGGGTTCCAAGTTGATTTTGAGAGATCGGCACTGTTTCGTCGGCGATTTTGTTTCACTTGTTTTGTCGGGGATTGTCTTTGGTGCATACATCTATCACAGGAAGTATATGAGAGGAAAGGAAAATTGGATTTTTTGCACTGGCAGCAAAGATCGGGAATAAGAAAACAGAACAATAAGTAATTGCTTTGTGTCTTGCATTAGGACAAGTTTGTTTAGAAAATAGGTAAATAACAAGCTTCTTAAATAACATTCTTACCGGAAACGAGTAATGTATAGAATTTAATTCGAAATAAACTTACAACATCAAAGCAAGGCACACCAGAGAAATAACAAAGAGATTACAATAGTATTATCAAGGGAGTGTGGGAGACAGGGGCTGCCGCTCTGAGGGGCTTACTTCAAATTGGGAAGATCATTGTAGTGGCCACACAACATACGTAGACGTAACTACAAATACACTGTCAACAAGTTATTTGCTAAATGCCCCCGCCTATGATTGCTAGAAGTTACGTCACTAGCGATATAAACTTTTCTCCAGTCACTTTTGACACCTGCCCGCCATTACATGAAAGGGTAATATTTCCTATTGCTGCTCTTTTTCTGCTTTTTTTGTAGACATGTCCTGAGCATGCGGAGTATATGTGAAAGTCAACACAGAGACGAGACGTAACTTTATTACCTAATTATGTCCATATGGGGTTGAATAACATCAAATGAGTTGCAGGACAAATATCTAGTAAAGAAAATATGAAAGGTTATGGTACTATGGTGCACGAACAATGTAATATTAACAACTGAATAAAAATGGTTTTATGTGGGGGAAAGTGTTTATCGTTATTTATTTCTTGGTTGTCTGTTCCAACCGTATTGGAATAACATAAAACTATTCAAGTTTCTCGCTGTGTGCATATTTTCCATTTTAAAAAAGTGATTTATAAGGTGACTATTCTGCGACTGGTCAAACATACAAAATAAATCCAACAGAGTGGGTTTACGGAGTGTCATCTTCAATTTTGGCGTCGTTTGTCCAAGTATTCAGGGTGTAAGTCAGACAACATTGCATGTGCAATGGAGTTTAAGTACTGCGTCCACTCAATATAAACTTGTGATGTAGTAACTGACAAGATGTTATTTTATTTCTTTGCGCACCTAAGTTCTATTAATTAAGAAGATTGAATAAATGAAATTTGTCCCCTGAGATAGAGCTTCAGGAACGAGCAACGTTTATTTGTTCTGAAAAGCCAAAGCTATACCTTTTCGATCTGATGTTGAAATGTGAAGGACTAGACATATAATTCTTTTTTAAGGGTAGTTGCGGTATTATCATTGTTCCTGGAACATCCCTGTTGGTCAACTGTAATCAGAGGAGCACGGTGTTTTCTAGTGTGAGGGACACAGAAGGCCTTCTCAACTGCGAAAAGTGTCCTGCAGAAGCACAAAGTACTTTCTAAACTGCGTGAGTTTAGAGGCTAGAGAAAATGCTCCCATGGGGCTCCACAGCTCCAACCCCCGAAAAATGTTGAGTATTTGCTACATTGTTTCATAAAACTGAAATAATTCAATATCTTTAAATGATATTGAATTCCCACTAAACAAACTACAAAAATTCACGTTGACCATTTCCGTTTTATGCAACTCTCCTTGAATCACGAGCTGGTCCATCTGGTGATGCAGGGGGATTTGAGGCTGGAAATATAATTGATAGCACGAACTTGCATAGCTTGGCGGTAGGAGGGATTAAGTTAATCCCCAAAATCCCCAAAAGGTAACTTATCTATTGAGTTCCATGTCGACAATCCATATAGACCGGAGCCCAGAGGGGTTTGCTTACCTGTGAAGGTTACCAGTTTTCATGTTCATTAGTGTGTCTGGCATGGGTTCAAAGTCAAGGAACTGGACGTCTGCCGGGTTCCTGGTGTTGGGTGTTGAAATGGTGGTCACTGACCTCAGTCCCCCCCCCCCCCCGTAGGCTAAATGACCTAAGAAGGTTACCATCTGAAGTCACCCCGTAATTAAAGGCCATTTCCTCGACACTTTTGGATAAGGCTTCCCAGACGTTTTAAGTGTTGGGAGGTCGTTTTAAGTGTCTGCCAGACGCCCCTGAATGTGCCCCTTGGTGGAACGCAGCTAATTGACTTCGGAAGGTTACCCAGCGGAAATTACCGCAAACTGTTTAGCGTGTCATTGTGAATGAGAAAAGACCATTGCCAGACGTTTTAAGTGTTGGAAGGGTCTGCCAGACGCCAGTGATGACCCCCGGGGAAGTCACCTTAATGACCTCGGAAGGTTACCGAAACGAAACTTACAGCAAAATATTCAGCGTGCCTTGGTCAATAAGAAATGGCCATCGCCAGACATTTTAAATGTTGGGAGGGGTCTGCCAGACGTCCCTTTATGTGCCCCCGGGGGAACTCAGCTAGACGACTTCGGAAGGTTAGCCATCGAAACTTACGGCAAAATGTTTAGCGTGCCATGGTAAATGGGAAATGAACTTGCCAGACAATTTAAGTGTTGGGAGGGTCTGCCAGACGCCGCTGCATGTGCCTTCATCTGGAGTATTTACGCTGAATGACCTCGGATGGTTACCGAATTTTAAGTTCACTGCAAAGTTTGCAGCGTGCTTTGGTGAATAACAATTGGACATTGCCGGACATTTTAATGTTGGAACCTCTTGTCAGACTTCCCTGAGTGTGACACTGGGAAGAAGGCAGGATGACCTCGGACGGAAGTTTAATCAAAAGATGCCACTGCAATATGTTCAGTACTGTAACACTGTGTGAATAATGAATGACATTAAATGTTGGAAGCCCATTCCTGACGTCCCTGAAACCCCCTTCTTCGGAAATTGATAAAGATGACTTGGCGAGGGTTACCCAAGTATCACAAAATATTAAGCGAAAACCACTATAACAAGTGATCAATGAGAGACACTGAAGGTGCAAGCCTTTAGTATATTTTCAACACCCTCTGCAAAGATGGATGCCTCATGAACATTTAGGTAGATCCACTTAACAAGATGAATAATGTTCAATGTCAACTATTAAATGGCAGGGGTATCATCATAAAGGGTAGACAAAGTAACACTGCTTATAGTGTTACGTGTCTGGTTATCAAAGAAAAGAGGACTGAGACTTTAGTCAAACAGCTTTAAATAGTATTGAAAGGGAAGTTAAATGGCAAGTGTTTCCGATCCCCATCTTTATTTCGGTGAACATAAGCACCTGGAAGGTGAACATTACAACCACACTCTACGATAAGATGAAGTGCATGCCTGGAAGTTAACAGCAGAGGACCGCTCCGAATATATGTAACGTCAAGGAGGGAGCCTAGTTGAAAAACGAGAGGTTAGCAATTCCATTTCTTTTCTGTGTGTTTGTTCAACGTCTTTGTGTGGGTGTTATATGAGCTAACTAGGTTTTCTAGGTTTTTCCAACAGAAGGTTTTCACAAGAGAGGGAAAAAGATAGCATGCGGCCCGCGAGACCATTTCATCCGACCCGAGGGGCAATTCATAAACGTAACTTCAGAATCACCTAAATTTTATTTGTTGATTATCCTTTAGCTTATCCTTTATCTTGTTTATACTGTTTTTCGGATATTTCACGTAAATACGATGCCAGTGTATTTACCTTACCCTAGAATGCACAATAAAAGATGCCTACCGTTTCGTTAGACCAGTGTTGTAGTACCCGTACCCGTACCCGTACTCGTACCCGTACTCGAGTACAAGCTTCCGTACTCGTACCCGTACCCGTACTCGTGACCTGGTACCCGTACCCGTACCCGTACTCATGGCCTGGTACCCGTACCCGTACCCGTACCCGTACCCGTACCCGTACTCATGACCTGGTACCCGTACCCGTACTCGTACCCATGCCATAGTACCGGTACCCGTACCCGTACTCATGGACCTGTACTCACACTCATTGTCCAAATTATAAACTGTACTCAACTGTCAACTACTACAAAGGCATGTTAAAGTTTAAATGTTTTACTGTACCATGTGTCTCAGTATTGGACTCTTTATTTAAAGGAAATATGCAGTCACTCCAATTTTAATTGGTGTACCTATAGGTGTTCTGTTTCATGAATGGCTTTTTTCAATCATGTGACTTTTTTGTTATCACACTGTTAAATTAATGTAGAATAACTCCTTAAGTATGTTACCTGACATATTCAATGTTTATACTTGTAAATATCATTTAATATGCTTGAAAGTGAAATAAGAGAAGATTGAAAGATTCAGCTGATTTTTTCAAAATAAATTTGGTGTGACTGCTTATTCCCTTTAAAGGCAATAGGCAGTTGCCTCGAAATAGCTTTAAAAAATCAGCAAACTCTTGCAGATCTTCTCTTGTTTGCTTGACAAGTACCTCTGAAGATGTTTTTTAACATAACTGTTACAAACAATAGGTAAAGAAAGCAGTTATTTGCCATGAATTTACCAATTTAGTAACAAAAATATCATCACATAATCAAAACAAGCTATTCATGAATTAAGGAGACAGGGTATTCTGATTGGGGTGACTGCATTTTCCCCTTATGAACTGGACTCATGCTTATGTCAGGACGATGCATGTTGTAGCACTGGTTGGCAACATACAGTGATATTTGCTGTTCATACACGGTAAAGTGCATGTACATGTTCATATTGTACAGTGGGTGGTTCAAATTTAAGTTTGAACACTGCTTATAAATGTCCATGGCCGTGCACAGCGGCCGCGCTGCAGGGGGGAGGGGGGAACAGCGGCAGTCCCCCCTCCCAAAAATTTTCAAAACAAATTTTAATCACATGGATCTGAATAAATTCCTGATAATTTAAAATGTAGGTTGTTTATATTATGCAACTTGTAAGGCATGGATGGTACAGTACCATTTCCAGGAATATGGGACAGGCATACATGTGTAGGTTGGGTTTCCTTCAGGACATTTTTCCTATTTTTTCTATTAGTCATATTGCTGTAAATGTCGAAAAAAATGTGATTTTTTGGTGTACATTCCAGGCAAGCATTCTGACTGCTGGTTTTTCCATTCTTACTTCCAGGCTGTATGAAAATTTGGCTAAAATTATTGTTACAAACCTCAGCTGGAAACTCTTCTTTGTGATAAAATTAACTCGTATTCGAGCAAATACTGCAGTTTATATTTCCCAGGAAATGAATGTTTCTTGGTCATAGAATCCCCCAAAATCCAAAAGAAATAGCTGTTTGTTTAAGCATTTCACTCTAGAACTAGCTGGCCCCGGTGGTGGGTATTACATAGCCCTCAATCAGTGCCCAGTATACTACACTCCATTAGACTACTATACGGCGTGCAGTGCTAATGGAGCACTATGTGTAGAGCCTGATTGAGGACTAGATAATACTATACTGACTAGATAATACTATACTGTACCACCTACAGTATACTATACTGCATAACATGCAGACTAAAATATAAGGCTGCAGTTCATTCCGCCAAAACCATAGGCGAGATAATTCCAGTCCCCTTCGTGGAAGTACTGTTCACAAAATTACAGTGACTATACTGTTCGGCTAGCCTAAATGTTTACCAAAATAAATCGTCCATGTACTCCTATGGCTACTTTATGCACCTAGTTTGTTAACAAATTAATTGACGCTCTGAATGAGCTTGCACAGTTTCTTTCATTTCAAGAAATAATGATCCATTTATAAAGATGGATCTTGAATAATAAAAACAGCTTACCACAAACCAAGCCGATCGCATGTCAGCTGAAAAAGTGAGCTGTAGGACCCACAGTATTATACCGCATAGTCACTCTTTGGTACATACACTTACAGTGCAGTGTGTAGCGCGCTGAGTATTTGTGTGCAGACGACTGTGGTCTTGCCAACCACATGCAGCAGTCGCAATTGAGTGACGTCACTTGTTTGTTTACATGTGCATATTTGTACTACAGTATGCTTAAATGTATTGCCTACGTAGCAGGCTGAACGGCATATTCCCTTGCGTTCATAGGCTATCCCTGGTGTGCAAAACCCTAAAAGAGAGATTTAGCGAACAGAGTCCACTCTGCAGGAAAATCTGAGTTGTGCGGTAGCTGACTGGTGTTTTAGCATAGTGCAGCAGTTTCTAATGGTAACTAGACGGTTCCCCCGGATGCACGATTTTAGCATGGGCCACTCCCCACCACACTATTTCCATCCAGCCAACTTAATACCAACCTGACAAACATCTCGACTGAAAATTAAATCCTACCATGAATCGTTATATCCTCTAGATTTGCCCCCCCCCCCCACACTAAAATCGACTATTAAATAGGCTTTATAGGTCATTTTGTGTGTTAATTTTGGATTGTCCATGGAGGAAGCTGCTCTGCTTACATACACTGGGTGGCAGCCAGGTTCGTTCATAGGGCATTGGCTTGATGGGAAACTTTTCAAGGTTGGAATTTTCTGGGAAGGAGAGAAATATGGGGGTCTGAGTCTGTTCAAATATCCAATAATTATAGTAATGCAGTAAAGGCTTGCTACCCATAATCAAAACTGCACTCATGACTTGGTACCCGTACCCGTACCCGTACTCATGACACTGTATCCGTACCCGTACCCGTACTCATGATTACTTTTTCTTCGGACCCGGACCCGTACCCGTACTCATGACCTGGTACCCGTACCCGTACCCGTACTCATGACCTGGTACCCGTACCCGTACCCGTACTCATGGTCCTGTACTCACACTACAACACTGCGTTAGACATTAACCAAGTGCAAAATCCTTGTAATACCAGAAGCAACGCAAGCTTTGCGTGGGAGATGTACAGACCTACCTATAACTGTGCGAAGCTCAGTCAGCATTGTGGTTTGTTCCTGTTGATTCCGGGGATCAGACGTCCCACCTTATGAAGAGTGAATGAAAAATTAATAAGTGAATAATTTTGAAATATAAAGTGGATAAACTGAAGTTGCTTAACAAAGGCGAGTTTTTCTCGCACTTCGCGCGCACTTTTCGTACGTCTTAGTTCATTGCTACTTCATACATATTAAATAAATAGACAAATGGTCGTATTGTGATACTTCTGGTTAGTTTAGCCTAGCAGATTCAATGCTATTTTAAGATAGATAATGCTTACGAATTGGTACAAATTCCAGAGCTAAAGGGACTTCGCCCCAGTTCATAACCTGATTTTTCCTTAGCCTATCAGGACCTGCATGGGCTCCGCCCCTGGGCCTACACCCTGTGGGAGAGAGCTTGTTGGACCCTTGTCGTCTGCTGCACCGTTGGTTCTCAAAAAGGCCCTTCAAGTAAAAAAAGTTTCCCACACCTGGTGTAAGTCTTTGGCTAAGGTTTGCAGTACTTTGAGCTTCGGAGGATATGCGGTTGGGATTCCCACTGTTGGAAAGTGATATAAATGTCCATGGTTTCTTTATCCTCCATTAAAGAGTATTTTCCATCACACGGTTTGTTCGAGGGTCTGTTCGCCCCGTTAGGGGACACGTAGTATGCTGTTGAAGTATTACCGGTACGTCCCTTGCTACTTTGTCGGTCATTTGGAATCTGCTTCATGGGTAAGTTGACTGTGATGTCAGTAGTTTTATATCGTTTTTCAAGGAAACGCTGGAGAAAAACATTTTTCCCCCATTAATTAGTAATGACATCACTGGACATTTCTCCACTCTTGTTCTCAGGATTTACTGTGAACTTAACTAGTAAATTTATCAGTATCCATGGTATTATTATGTCTTTCACCTTCTTAGACTAAGTTGAGCTGAACTTGAAGTCTACTACAAAGATGCAATTGATCCTGGTGATTTGAGTGCCCCAGAATTGATTGAGTTTCCCTTTAACCTACCTACGACTGGCTGATGGTGCACGAGTGGACGTGGTATCGCCAGACTTTTCGAAGTGAGGGCACTAGGGGCACAACGTTCTGCCAAAGGGGCACACCAAAATGAAGAACTGGGCGTCGCTGGAAGAGTCGTGGTGACCAGAAACGGTCCTCTGTAGGTGCTGAGGCCCAACGGCCCACTGTGTGGTTGCTGGTGTGACCCAGGGACAAAGCTCCAGGGGTCAGGGGCGAAGTCCCGGAGACTCTGAGGTACTTACAAAATTGTGACCTTTAGAATGAAGTATTTTACATTTTCCAGATGGCATTGGATGAGCACTAAGCAGATCACACACACACACACACACACAGACAGACATACATGTAATAGGTGTCAATCGGGGACAAATGTTTTTAACCATGAAAATGTGGATATCCACACTTGGGGTGCATCCACACTTGACTAGGAAAAAAAAACGCTCATGTCCCCGATTTACACGTACTACACGCATACACACACACTCATGCACCAGCACATGGTGAGTTACCCAATGATAGGTAACACAACGTGGAAAATGGGGAAACTCCATAATGCTTCAAACTTACTTGGGGCACATCTTTGAAAGGTGAAATTCCAATTTCATGGCTAATTTTGCATTTGGCAATTGGGGATATCCCCACTTGCAGGTGTATCCACACTTGCCTGAAGAAAAACACGCTCATGTCCCCGATTTACACCAAAAGAAAGTACACACACACACAAATTACAATTAGACCATTTTTGTTAGCCTTACTCGCACTAACAATCTCATGATTAGGGGTGGGGTGTAGGTGGGGACGTCGAATCATATAGCGCTGAACTTTGCCCTCCTAAATCCTCACAGAGGCGGAGGCGAAGTACAACACCAGGGATCATAAAGTGGTGATACCTCCAAAAGTACCAGACACAATTTTCTGCTCGCTTCACACGTGCACCAAGGCTGGCTCAAGCGGGCACTATCAGGAAATATAGTTGTCCTAATTAAAATTTGAAGGCATCGCAAACCCAATAAACTACATTTAAGGGCGTCGTTTTCCAAATTTTCCTCGTCATCATCACAGCCGAGGATGTATCTTCGATGCTCTAATATGAAGGTTTCCCCTCAGTGGCATACCTGGACTTAGTTGACTCAACATTATTTCCCATTGGGCAGCATGAATGGATTTATTTTTTAAAGCTTAATGCAAACATGTAAATTTTATGTCATCGGTATTTAAAATAAACGGACATTAGCCTTTGAGAGTGAATGTAATTATCCTAATATTTATTTGATACGCGTTGGAAAAGGCAACGAAAAAAGTTATTTTGACAGTTTTCGAACATAAAATCTGACTACAAGATATATAAATCAATGTGGGAATAGTATTAAAGGGAGAGGACTTACGGCGGCAGAAGTCCCATAGCTGTTAAAAATAGATGTTGAAAAGACAGCTGCCAATTAAATTTTCCAGCAAAGCAGTCCTGATGATCGGAAGTTTTTGAGAAAATTTAGTGTAATTTTAGCCCCATGATTGACTGATAAAGTGACAGTAGGTTCTCTTATTCATATCATTATATAATTGGGTGTTTGTACATGAATTTTTGACACCTAAAATCTCATTTGGGAGCACACGGCGGAACAGTCAACTTGTGGGGGACACATGTTCCCCTGTCGTCCCCCTGGCAAAGCCGTTTGAAGCGGTAATCGCAGTATTTATTCATATTGTTACTTATTTTACCACACTCAGTGTGGTCCATGTTTTTTAATCTACGGTACAACACTCGTGTGACCCATGTCAAAGTGAGGTGTACGATTTACCATAAACCACCGAGAGTACATTTTGAGTGATTGGCATTTTGCCAAACATAATGTTTGATTGTTGAATAATGTCCCAATTTCCGTCATTAGCAGTCTATCGGATTCAGCAGGCCTGTATGCGAGGAGGGTTCGAAGCATTTTTTGTACGGTACCCTTTTTAATCAAATTTTCCATATTCACCACTCCAACGTTTTTTAGTTTTGTGGATGGTTAAAACATGAACATCGTTTCATGCATTTAGAGGTTTGTACTGAAAATCTCAACAAAAAGAAAAAAGAGTAATTTTTAATTGCCACTCAATAACTTAGTTTCCTCGCCAGCCCCCAAGCGCTCCCCACTGGCGATCTAAGCCAAAAAAAATTCACTCGACTGGGCTACTCACTTTGATAATGATAGACTCTGGCTGTGGAAAATCCCCATTTCAATCAATCCACTGAAATCAATCGGGATAACTCCACTCTGAATAATTTTTAGATAGATTGTGACAAACTTATTGTGTTTGACAATAAAATGAAATCAAACTCTATATTTTTTTACCAAAATTGCACATTTTAATGGCTGCTATCAAGCCTGGCAAGTGCCATTAGAGGATGCCATGCGAAGCGTAAATCTATGACTAGGCATGGCAAAGGAAAAACTACACAGTTACCTTGTTTATATTGCGTTAAAAGACCCGGATACTGAAGGAAGGAGGAAAGCATGGAGATGGAAGATCATTGGCCCTTTTCCAAATAGCAGTTACAAAGGATTGTGGGATAGAGTTTTGGTGCACATTGTTTTTGTCAATGGCATTTTACTGTGGCAAAAAATGACGCACACCAAAATTCTATCCCACAATCCCGTGTATTTGGAAAAGGGTCTGTTCCAGAGGAATGGGTTTCTAATCTAAAACAGATGAAGAATGAGAGACAGTGCGAATGAAAGTGGTACCAACAGTGTATTTGTGGTTCGAGGTAAATATTTAAAAGCCACCCTGATTAGCCAGTATCTCCATGTGAAAATGGGTAGGCTTGACGTCAGCCGTTGACCCTTTCTTTGATTGTCACGCTTGGTCATACTAGAACCTAGTCTTGGTCAAGACGTTATTACACTTTTCCTTGTTAAAAAGCAAAATCGGGGGTGCTCTTTAAACTTGTCATTTGCGGGGAGATTCTACATCATCACAATGCACCTCGAAATTACATGAGAAAGTACAATTGATCAGCTTTAGTGTACAAGGAGAGAGGACGGATTTACCCAGTAATCGAGGTAACCTATAGGTTACGCCCCCCCCCCCCGATATTTTGGCTTTCAGGGGCCTCGGAAATTTTCATAAACGAGTCACCTTTTTAGCTTAGTTTTCAAATCTGCTTCTGAGTTGAAACAAAAATCCCTACCTTTCTGTTTACCAAAATATAGCTTCTGAAGCTCTAGTCTCCATTTTCTGATCTATAATGTTACCTGGCAGGAATTTCGTTAAAGTTACTGATAGTATTTACCAATAAAGCTACTATGAAGCATGTCACATGGGTTACGACGCATTGTCGTTGAGTATGATATCGTATTAACACTGACACGTGGTTATACATGCCTGTTCTAGAGGTTCGTTTCTTCTCTTTCATATACGCTGTATTATTGACATTTTTAATTTATTTAACAGGATCTCAGAATCGCCCAAGTTATTTTTGAGGCCGTATTAACAAAATACTCAAAAGGTGATCATTATCTGCACTTAAGCTAGGGGGAAGGTTTATTTCCGACAATGAAGGAGATAGTTTCGCCCAAAATATTCCAAGCGCTTCGCGATAATTATAGCGATAATTATGGTGGCCCTTCGGTTAGGACAGTGCTTCTTAGTCAGGCCACAGAAACCTTGGGTCAACTGAGGAGGAATGTGGATTGGTGTGATTGTGTAAGGAGTCCTGAATTCCGATCGATGAATTGCCTTGACTTTTTTGTTTTGTTCAAATTGACCTGCACATGATCTTCAGGTTAATTGCTAGTCACTTGACAATTTAAAAGAATTGGCAGTACCATGAATAGATGCAATGCATTTTGCGTACCTTAATTTCCATAAGCAAGAAATTCACGACTGACAGTCTTTAATTTCAGGAGAGGACCCACAGTCATAGTTATACTCATGGCCGCACGCAGTGGGGCAGTGTCAGTGCCCCTCCCTCGAAATGTTTAAAGCCAATTTTTATCGAATCGATCTGTGTTAATTTCCGAGATTCCAAAATAACGTTTAGACGTTATTTGTAAGTCACGGGAAGATCCATTTCTGACCTTGAGGCAGACACGTAGCGTTGGGGGCAGGGCAACCGTCCTGTCCTTGAGGGTATTTTGTCTTATTCTTCTGTCGCTTTTGTCGTTATAAATTTCTTAAAATGCAATTCGGTTTCCGCGCGATTCGTACGGTTCCATCCTGAATACTACTCCCATTCTCACTTTCTGTGGGGCTTAGCCCCATAAAATCTCGCAATAATCTAAACTCCCCTCCTTCCTCAAGCTCTCCCGCATGCATCATCAATCCCTGCCAGCTGTTAACCATAAGGAGTGAAGATACATTTGCATCAGACAGCGTTTCATTTCAACATTTTTCTGGAAAGACCTGTTTCCAGGCTCTTTCGGACACTGCTTGCCTTTTATCTTTACTCTCACGGAGTGAGCCATCAACCACATTGCAGCAACATTTTGTTCAAAATCGTGGATGCGCACCAAACAATTTCATAAACATTAAGTGAATTGAATTTTCGCATACATTCTAGTCAGCTAGTATGAGAAAGAGAACGATTGAGAACAACCCATGTTCAGATTTCGTAAATATATTCAGGGAAAGAATGGGGAAAAGTTTTCAACTAAGTAAAGGAAATTAATTAAAAAGAAAAGGTTGAGAAGCACTCCACAAGTTGTCGCAATGCCGTCGATGCATTAGGTATCTATTGCTTTAAAGTTCCCCTAAATACCATTCTTGTCTCCTCTGGCCAAACCTCTTATCTCTGAGACAGAATTGTAAATGAATTTTGTTTATTTTGAATAATTACACATTTCACTTTAAACTTTTTGCATTGACTACAGGTGATGGTCCTGCACGGAAACGTCAAATTCTCGGTATCGATTTTCTTGATACATATCATATGCTTCCGTACATCAGAATGTCCAAGCGCATTTCTGTATGTAGTTATTGATGAAACGATTATTGTACTACCTGCAGATAGGCCTTCCTGATGCAATTAAAATAAATTTGGACTTTCAAAACCGTCTTTCATGGATTTCTATGCCAATGTCATGTGCATATATAACCTTTGATTTCCTATTTAACACATAACAAAAATAATACAGCAGATGTTGTGTGTCAAGTTCAACGTCTCCCATACAAAAAAAATGCTTAACTGAATAAAATGTGTCGAGTTGTCTCTCTTTAGGGAGTTTGAAATTTCTTAATCATGAAAGGAAGAATAGTTTTATGCAAATTGACAGGCCTGGAAGTGGCATTTCTGGTAATTTACCGACATCGGAACTTTGTTCAAAAATCTCTCAGTAGGCTAGAAGCTAATCAGCCGAGGGTGGTGGCGCTCCACTTAGATAGTGTCACGTATTAGTCCCACCCACAAATAATATCACTAAAAATTATACTCATAGGGCCCCCCTCATATGATAGGTTACGGGCCCCCCTGAAGGTAAATCCGGCTATGCGTATAGACGCTCTCTGTTGTCGATGCTTCAGTAAATACCAATCATTATTGTGTTATTTCTCTTGCTTTCTTTATGTGCGGCGAGCTGTATGTCCGCTTGCTAACTGCACAGACAACCAAATTGTAAAGAACTGGAAGCAGGGAATAACAACTCCCTGGTATGTGGCACTTTTCATCAGCCTATCGCCAGGAAAGACTCTAGCACCAGTTATCAAGCCAGGCAGCGTGAGTTGTAGTTGCCTAGTTAGAATATTGAGCTAACTAGGCAATACCTGGGCAAAGTTGCAAATTAAACTTAGCAGTATTTGGTTGACTAGACTACACTAAGAGCAAAAGAGTTTCACTAAGCCTAGCAGTATTTGATAGACTATGGCTTTAAACGTAAAATAGAGTGGTTCCAAGTTAGACTATGCATTATAACTGCTTATTTAGCTAATAAGCAGAGAACCTCTCTCTACGACCAAGGGACATTCCTTTGACCGTGATTTAGAGCAAAGGATAAAATTTGTGCCTTTACAGTACAGCCAGTATGTGGATACTTACTGACGGCAAAAGCCCGTGGTTTGTGACTTCACCTGCACTGAAAACCAGAACGCAGGATAGAAAGTTTGCAGAGGTTTTTGAAGAATTTTTACAAGTATCCTTTTCCAATTTTCGTTTTGCTGTTTGTTTTCCCCCTGGCATACCTAAATTTACTTTCTGACATATCTTTTGAATTTGCTCTTGCATAAGTACGTTACTTTTTGGTGATGATATTTCGCAACAAGCCCATGACATCTCGGATGCAAACAAGATGAGCAGGTGCTGTCTTAACTCCTACTCAGGGAGATCAAGAGGCTCTGGCTACAGGGGAAGAGCTCGTTTTCGAGTCGTGCATATATCCAGGCCCAGTACAGGCCTTTTTTAGGCCAACCTCAGACCAGACGCCCATTTCGAACGAAAACACAACACTACAAAAGTTAAACCCATCAGAGGTAAGTTCTTCCGTGCCTAACGCTTCTTCAATTAATGAAGACAACGAGAGGTTCACATTTATTGCTGGAAGACAATGGGGAAAGATCACATCAGAAAAACTTGTGTTGACCTGTGTTAAAGGGTACAACACAGAGTTCGATTCTAAAAAACCGATAGTACAGGTTGTCAAAAAATGGAACATACAACGATTTAGTGCTGCAGAAAAACTTTTCTTAGAGCAAGAAATAGCAAAGCTCCTTCAAAAAGAGGTGCTTGAAGAAGTATCACATACCTAAGGTGTATTTATTTCGCCAGTATTTTTCCGCCCAAAGCCAAACGGCTCTTTTCGTATGATTCTGAACCCGAAAAAAAATCAATCAGAGTGTAAAATATTATCATTTTAAAATGGATACATTACAGTCAGCCTTACGGCTCATGGAACAAAACTGCTTTATGGCATCTATCGACTTTCAAGATGTCTTCTATTCTGCGCCAATCAGCCATTCTAGTAGAAAGTACTTAAGATTCCTGCACAAAGATAAATACTTCAATATACATGCCTCCCAAATGGGTTAGCTTCGGCACCTCGTATATTCACGAAGTTGTTGAAACCAGTAATATCTGAATTACGGAAATTTGGTTTTTCATGCTTGAGTTATATCGATGATATTTACCTTCAAGGTACATTAGAAGAAGAGCGTTCTCAAGCTGTACATCAAGCAAAACGTTTGTCTCAAAATCTAGGCTTCAACAGTTCAAGGTCTACCTTGAAATGTCTGTCCTTGAACCAAGACATACATTGAATTTTTGGGCTTTGTACTTGATTCAGTAAGAATGATTTAGAAAGAATGATTTTGCGCCCGAAAAAGGAAGGATAGAAAAAGTTATTAATGAAATTCAAACTTTTAAGGCAAAACCCAGTAAAACTGTGCGAGAACTGATACAAGTCATGGGACTGTTGGTGTCGCTATTGCTAAGCGTTAAGTATGGACCCCTGTTCTACAGACAAGGGAGCTGGTCAAGATTAAATGTCTTAAAGAAAATTCTCGAGACTATGAAAAGATTCTGTCTTTGTCAACCGAAGCATAAGAAGAAACAGAGAGAGAGAGAGAGAGACTCTTTATCAGCTACGTACCACCACACAAAAATGTGTCAAAAGATACTTAAGCACGATGGCTGAAAGAAATGTTGCAAAACTGTGGAACAAAAGGAAAGTACTACGAAGCTCACAGCACACGATCGGCAGCTGTATCCGCAGCAAGTGCAAAAATCTTCCTGTAGAAAGAAATCATCCAAATAGCAGGTTGGAAGTCCGAGAAAACCTTCGTTATGTTTTATTAGAAACCAACTCTAGCAAAAGAAAGTACTTGAAATCGTTTGGTTCAAGATTGGCGGGGGAGACTGTGGAATGGTATGACCCTAACCAAGGTTGTGCATGGTGAAGCCGTTATTGTCATGCAAACAAAGTATTATCTTGTGCCTAGGTGCCCCTTGGCCCTGGTGCCCGGGAGTTTCCCTTCACAGAGCATAAGAATTACGCCCCTGAAGATATATCAGACTTAACAAGAAGCCCTGAGACAAACTTTGTAATCTTAGGCAGCTTCAAGAAAGCAATCAATAAGGCTCGAGCAAAATGATTACTTTCTCAAAAAACAAAAACCTATTTTGAAATTACCATCGTCGGACAAATTTCAAAACGAACTAAAGTAGCTACTAAGTGGAGGGAAACCAAGGTTGCTTCATGTTGTCAATTAGTATCGGGAGAACGACAGAAAATATTTTGGTGAAGATATCCTCACAGAAAAAGCATTAACCATCCTGAAACTCATGTGGTCTTCATGAACTAATTTAAATTTCTCTTTTCTCTGTTGCATTTTGACAGCAGTTGAAGTACATTTGGTGGCTCATCATTTTCTACATGTCCCCCTTCTTTTTGTGATGGGGGACATAACACGAAATGTACCTCCACTTTTGGTCGAAGAACCAATCATCAGAATGCTTCCCAATTCCTTAAACAAACTGAAGAGAGAACCAAACATGATTTTTTTCGAAAGGGGACGGGGGGGGGGGGGGCAGAGTCTTCTACAAAAGCCTCAAAATTTTGCGCGTTTCTCACTCTGAAGGGCTTCGTTGTTTACGTTAGCCCGCAATTCTGTCCCACAAACCTGCAACTTTTCTCTCGTTACCGGGTAACTCTGAGATAGTCACAAGTTTTCTGTATAGGTTAGGAATTTCACCTCCAATTGCCTAATCGTTGTCTTGTTCTTGTATTCTGTATGGTAATCAACTCGCGGCGGAAGTTTTGACCATCATCTCGCAGACGGGGCGGGTACGATACATATTTTATTCTCCAGAGGGGCAAACCGCCCGCTCGCTATAGCATTCCGTTAAGTTTTAAGTGGTATTTTTCCTATATAGCTAAAAAGTAAAACAAAACAAAACAAAACAAAAAAAAAAAAAAAAACCCTGAAAGTGTTGCCGGTCTTTGCTTACTACTACACAATTCCATTATTCAGATTTTGAGGAAAACACTCCACGAGCACTTACCGCGATACATCAAGAAATAGGTTACCATTAGATGACAGTGTGATCAAGGGGAAGGGCTCCCTCTCCTCTCCAGAAAATTTCGGTTTCTAGTAGCTGTTCATGATGATATCTATGGCTGATTTCATCAGTGTGTGGTTAAACTTAGACTAATTGTGGTATTACATTCATGATAAAGTAGCAGGACGTTACAACAGCACCCACAAAAAACATTTCAAAATACGACTTTCGTCTGTTTTTACAAAAACGGGACAAGTTGTCTCGTAAAACGGGACACCTACTTTCGCTCTAAAAACGAGACAGTCCTGTGACAACTAGACGAGTGGTAACCCCATTTAATTCAAGTAAGCCTGTTTTCATAGGTATGTAGGTGTGGTGTGCAAAATAAGCTACGTCATGGATTGGTACTGTAAATACCCACTCCCCACCACCTTTGCCTTAACCCATCGCCCATGTCGGGGGCTCTGTTAGCTGCCCCTTCCCCGTAGGGCCCTTTGTCTCCAGTAGTAAATTCTGATGCCAAGCCTGATCTTTTCGTACCAATCACAATGACTTATTTTTGTCCTGTTTTCGACTTCTCATGCTACCGCGGATTACTCCCAGTATAAATTTATGACTAATCCGCCACATTTGAAGAGAGATCCTTCTTTCTATTGGTCGAAACTGTTGAACGCAAATTTCTACTGAGTCAACACACACTGAAACTTTAGTCAAATAGCCTTAAGTAGTATTAACCCGATTAAGGGTCATAAGAAATCAAAGTGAAGTTAAATGGCAAGTGTTACTGATCCCATCTTAATTTCGGTGAACATTAGCACTTAGAAAGTGAAGACTACAACCATGCTCTACAATAAGATGGGTGCCTGAAAGTTAACAGCAGAGGACCGTTCCGAATATTTGTAACGTCAAGGAGAGAGCCTGGTTGAAAAAGAGAAAGTTAGGCAATTTCATTTCTTTCCTGTGAGTTTGTTCAACGTGTTTCTGTGGGTTCCATGAAAGCTTCTTTTCCATCACACGGTTTGTCCGTGGATCTGTTCGCCCCGTTAGGGGACACGTAGTATGCTGCTGAAGTATTAACGGTTCGTACTTTGCTGCTCTGTCGGTCATTTTAAATCTGCTCCATGTGTAAGTTGATAACTACGATGTCAGTAGCTTTATATCGTTTTTGCAAGGTAAAGCTGGAGAGAAACATTTTTCTCCCATTAAATAGTAATGACAGGACGCGGTCCCATATTTCTCTACTCTTGTTCTCAGGATTTAGAGAATGCCTTAGAACTGTGAAGCTAGTAAATTTATAATATCCTTGGTTTCATTATGTCTTTCACCTTCTTAGATAAGTTGAGCTGAACTTGAAGACTACTACTAAGTTACAATTGATCATGGTAATTTAAGTGCCCAGAATTGATCGAGTTCCCCTTGAACCTAGGCCTAAGTTTGGCTGATGGTGCACGAGTGGACGTGGCATCGCCAGACTTTTGGAAGGGGGGACTGAGGGGCACAACGTTCGGCCAAAGGGGCACATCAAAATGAAGAACCGACCGTCGCTGGAGGCGTCGTGGTGACCAGAAATGGCCCTCTGTAGGTGCTGAGGCCCAAACGGTCCACCATAACGCCGAGGGTGGGACCCAACGAGAAAGTTCCAGGGGGTCAGGGGCAAGGCCCCGGAGGCTCTGAGTTACTTACAAAATTGTGACCTTTAGAATGAAGCATTTTACTATTTCCAGATGGCATTGGATAAACACTAAGCAGATCACACACACACACACACAAATTACAATTTGACCATTTTTGTTAGCCTTACTCGCACTAACCATCTAATGATTATTGG
Source organism: Holothuria leucospilota (assembly GCA_029531755.1). Taxonomy (NCBI): domain Eukaryota; kingdom Metazoa; phylum Echinodermata; class Holothuroidea; order Aspidochirotida; family Holothuriidae; genus Holothuria; species Holothuria leucospilota. The sequence continues at coordinate 60,070,621 of CM055966.1, read as the reverse complement.
TGGGTTGTAGGTAGGGACTTCGAATCATGTAAATGTTTGTATTAAGCTACCGTCCAGGTATGCCACTGAGGATAAACCTTCTCATTAGAGCATCGAAGGTGCATCTACGGCTGTGACGAAGACAAGGAAAATTTGGAAAACAACGCCCTTTAATGTAGATTATTGGAGTTGGGATGCTTTCAGATTTTAATTAGGACAACTATATTTCCATAAAGTCTGATGGAGCCAGCCCTGGTACACGCGTGAAGCGAGCAGAACATTCTGGTACTCGGTATTTAAGTAATTTCGTGCAAGTACTTACACCCCTTTTGGAGGTATCACCACTTTATGATCCCTGGTGTTGTACCTCTCCTCAGCCTCTTTGAGGATTCAGGAAGGCAAAGTTCAGCTTGCAAATTTTTAGTCAAAGGTATTTAAAATAAATGGACATTAGCCTATGAGAGTGAATCTAATTATCCTAATATTATTTGATGCGCGTTGAGAAAGGCAACGAAAATAGTATTTTTGTACAGTTTTTGGTGTAAGATTTACCATAAACCACGAAGAGTATATTTTGAGTGATTGGCAGTTTGTCAAACATAATGTTTGATTGTTGAATAATGTCTCATTTTCCGTCATCAGTCTAGCAGATTCAGCAGGAGGAGGGTTCGAAGCAGACCCTTATCCAGACAAGGTATATACTTAATAGGAGAAAAATCTTTCATGGGCGCAATATTTTCTTAGTGGGTGGGAACAAGACACAGTGAAATATATTGAGGCAATGGTAATTCCGAATTTTATAAGGGAGCGAAAAATTTAACTAGGGGCGCCCCTACCTCCCCCTTGGATTTGGTTCGAAGGTAGGGGCAAATCTTCCTCGTAATGTGCATGATCCACTTTGTGCTTGAAAAGGCACGGGGATATTATCCGATGTTTTAATAAGTAAATAATTTGTCCACTGTGTTTTTGTAATCTCCAAAGCTTGAAAAGAATTTTCAATACGCATTAATGGAGGATAAGCAAACCAGGGACATTTTTGTCCCTTTCTTACAGTGGGAATCCCGACGCATACCCGCCGCAGCTCAAAGTACTATTAACCTTCGCCATAGACTTACACCAGGTGTGGTAAACCTTTTTGGTATTAAGGGCCTTTTTGATAGTCATAATCGCTCACGGGCCAACGATGCAGCAGTCGACAAGGGCCCAACAAGCTTTTCCACCAGGGCGTTGTCCCAGGGCCCCGTATCTAGGGAAAAATTAGGTAATGAACTGGGGAGAAGTCCCTTAAGCTCTGGAATTTGTACTAATTCGTAGGCATTTTTTTGTTCATCCAGTATCTTAAAATGGCATTTAATATGCAAGGCTAAATGGACCAGAAGTATCACAATATAACCATTTGTCTAGATATTTTTGATATGTATGAAGTAACAATGAACGAAAACTTACATCGAAAAACTCGCCTTTGTGAAACAACTTTATTTTTCCACTTTACATTTTAAAATTATCCACTTATCAAAGTTTAATTCACTCTTCATAGGGTAGGACGTCTGATTCCCGAAATCTACAGGAACAAAACACAGTGCCAACTGAGTTTCGTACTGTTATAAGTGGGCTGTACATGTGATAGTGCACTTCTGTTCAGTACCATGTCTCCCACGCAAAGCTTGCGTTGCCTCTAGTATTACAAGGATTCCCTACCTGGTTAACGTCTAAAGAAACGGTAGGCATCTTGCATTGTGCATGTTGGAGTTAGTAAACACACTGGTACCGTATTTACGTAAAATATCCGAAAAATGGCATGAGCAAGATAGAGGGTAAGCTAAAGGATAGTCAAAAATTAAAGCTCATATGATTCTGAAGTTACGATTAAGAATTGCCTTTCCGGGCGGATGAGGTCTCGCGGGCCGGATGCTGTCTTTTTTCATCGCTTTCGAAAATCTACAGTTGAAAAAAAACTTAGAAAACCAAGTTACCTCATATAGCACCCACACAAACACATTGAACAAACACACAGGAAAGAAATGAAATTGCCTTCCTTTCGTTTTTCAACTAGGCTCTCTCCTTGACGTTACAAATATTCGGAACGATCCTCTGCTGTTAACGTCCAGGCACCCATCTTATTTTAGAGCATAGTTGTAATGTTCACCTTCCAAGTGCTTATGTTCACCGAAATAAAGATGGGATCAGTAACACTTGCCATTTAACTTCACTTTGATTTCTTGCGGCCCTTAATCGGGTTAATACTACTTAAGTCTATTTGACTAAAGTCTCAGTCCTCTTTTCTTTGATTATCATCCACGTAAAACTATAAGTATTATTTTGTCTACCCTTTATGATGATACTTCTGCCATTCAATCGTTGGCATTTAACATTATTCATCTTGTTAAGTGTATCTACCTAAATGTTGTGAGGGGTTTGGGAAATGAGAAAGAGCATCGATCTTTGCAGAGCGTGATGCTTGCACCTTCAGTGTCTCTCAATTATCACTTGTCATAGTGGTTTTCGCTGAATATTTTGTGGTACTTGGGTAACCCTCCCCAAGTCATCTTTATCGTTTCCCGAAGAAGGAGAGTGTTCCAGGGGCGTTAGGCCTGGATTTTCAACATTTAATGTCATTCATTATTCACAGAGTGTTACAGTAATGAACATATAGCGGTGACATTTTTTGAGTTAACTTCGGAGGTCATCTTGCCTTCTTCCCAAGGGAACACTCAGAGAAGTCTGACAAGAGGTTCCAACATTATTATGTCTGGCAATGCCCAATTCTTATTCTATTCACCAAAGTACGCTGTAAACTTTTCAGTGAACTTTATATTTGGTAACCACCCGAGGTCATTTAGCGTACTTACTCCATAGACTTTATCGCAGATAGCGCCCGCAGTGCATGATGGGATTGAAAAGGGATCAGTTGTCAATTGCGAAATATGCATGGCAACAGCTGTACATCAGCTGATACAGGTATTGCGAAATAGCTACCAGCTGTTTCCTTTCTGCCGTCAGCCTATTTTTTTGTCGATTTTCCCTCCAAATCACTGATCTTTTCAAGTGCATCCTTCACTAACTATGTTCGTCTGTCAGACACCTACAAATTTGCCGTTTGTGGAATAATAGGCTTTGTATTGGAACAACCGGAACAAAGGCATTCAGTCTACAGTAGGCCCTATAGGCCCTAGACCTACACAATGGGAGGAGCAGATCGTTGTGCAGTATTTGTTTGCAACAATGAACGAAGATATCCAGAAAGGTAACTTAGATTATATGGGCCATGAAGCTTAAAAATCGTCTCTATTTTAGAATCAGTGCCCACAAGTCAAGGTTAGTGATGATGGTTATAGTTTAGGCTATAGGGTTAAGTTTTGGTGAGCGGAATTAACCAAATTTGGGTCTTGATAAGCCATAGGCTTAGGCCTAGACTTAAAGAAGCTATGGCATCAACCAAATATATGTAGACATATCTCCATAGTTCTAAATTCAGTTGCTGACTGTACTTTGATTGGCATTCATTCAAAACATTAATAGAACCACTCTGTTTGGTAATGATGACTTGGATAGTCCAGTTGTATTCCTAATTAAGCTCACAATCACACACAGTTTGTTATTCAATATTGCCTTGAGCAATTGAAACTCTGCAGTGCAGGCTACTGTGGTTCTGTCTTGGAAGTGTTTTACTATACTAGACAGTTGTCTGTGTTTATATTGGAGGCGGGGATAGAACTTAGATTAGTTGGTAGAATTGTTACTGTCTGGGGTGAGCTTAGAGGGCCTTAAATCTAGAATGTAAGTGACACAAAATCATGGTTAACATTGGGAGTTAGGGTAAAGTTTAGGGTGAGATTAGGCCAACTTACAATTTTATGAAGACTTACGTTACTTCTTTGCACTGATTCAAAATTAGTACCTAAAAAACTTGTCATCTTCATTAATTTTAAAATACAATTTTTGTTGACCTGCGGTGACAAGTTAATGCTAACTAGCCTAGCCTACTACATTTGGTTAGACCAATAGCAGGGACGTTTTGGTATGGAGACGTTTTAACTGGTGAGTCCTTCGAACTCAGTATATAATGCTAATGCACTATTTTAAGAACCATAGTCACTGCTAAACTGATCAAGCTGACCTTAAACTCTAAATGTGTTCTAGGCTAGAACCAAGCATCAGACGAAAACCACTTTATTGCTACAGTGATTGTAAGAAGAGTGTAACCAGAGGCATTGATGGTTTTACAGATAGCTACCTGTGTAAATTACTGAGTGAGGCATGGGCATAGGAAGCTGTACATAGTAGTGGTGTACCGATATAACAAGTGATCGATACTACCGATACCGATATTTCAGTTCTCAATATCAGCCGATACAGATATTTGAGAAATGATCATTCTGTACACTAAACAATAGGCTGTTGGACACTACTACTAAGTGAACATTGTGTCATTTTCTTTTGACAACTTATTGGGACCTATAACCATACATGTACTAAAATACCACATTGTATGAAGTACAGGGGGAGAAATATCGGTGGGTTAGTATCCCTACTTTTAGGTACATTTTACCAATACCGATACAGAACGCACGTTGGGAAGATCGGCTGATAAAAATACTGAATATCGATAATCGGACCAACACTATTTCTTAGCAGTGGCATAGCCAGGATTTTTTGGGCAGGGGCACGAGCTTTTCCTGGGGGCATAATTCCTGAATTCTCTTCCTTTCTATATAAACTGTACATTCCAAATTTTTCCACAGGGAGCACCTGGGGGACATGGCTTTCTGGTGGGGGCACATCCCCTCAGGTATGTCACTGGTTTTCATCTAAGGTCTTAATGCTCTTTCAGAACTGCTATCCTAGGGGAGGGGTCCAAGGGATGTCCCCTACCATTTGGGAAATTTGTGTATATGTGAAGGGCTTTAGATGAGAAAAGTCCGACATTAGATTGAAGGTCAATGGGTAAGTCGTAAATGTAGATCTGAGAAATAAGAGGGGTTTCAGCACAGTGCCCTGTGGAGTGCTGGAGGAGACGAGAGATTATGGACTAGGCCTACATACTACTGTAAATAATATTTTGAAAATGACATTACATCTATACATTTTCACACCCCTGTAAATAACAGTAATAATGAACAGAATATGGATGACCTTGTTCAATGTTCATTTTAATGTTCCAGATACTTCATGCCAGCTAGTTGTCAGTCAATAAAATTACACAATATTATGCAAAACTTCTAGTGGATCTACAGTATTAAGAATAACTTGTTGATGAAATAGCAGTTGCCTCACTTAAAATTTACAATGGTATACAAAATATTTTATAGTGTGTGTTTGCACCCATATCAATATGTATGAATAGACTTCATAAATATTTATTTGTAGACAAAATGAATAGGTTAGTGACTGCATTGCACAGTGCACCAAAATGACATAGGTGAAGCATGGAATGAAAGTGGTAGACGGTGAGATCAATCTGCCCATACATCATTTATAATTGAGCATATATTTGTAGATTAAACCTTCAAAATAACACAAGTATTGGTTGTGCTATTTTAATAGCTATTTTCTCGATCGAATGTTACTCATGCACGGTATCATAGTTCATCAACAGTCTGGAAAGGAGGGACACCATAGTCCCTTTTTTAGCTGTCAATAATTGTCATTAATTATGTAATATAATTATGTAATATTCACAAGGGAAATTTCTCACTTAACATACTTTTATTTTTACAGATAAATTATTAAAGAACACGTTCAAACACTAAGATTTCATGCTTGTAGAAACAAAAATGTTTTTTTTTTTCAAAATGGACAAGACTGTTGAACCTGGCTGGTTATCGTGTTTCGACCACAAAGCGAATTTGCAGCAACCAGTTCAAATATGGGCAGCCATTTCCAATTGATCCACACCCACCCTCTTTCTGAAAGGTTATCAGCATCAAATTTCAAAATATCAGAAGAAATCTCTAAAGAAGCGACTACTGAATTGGAAGGTAGGGTTGAAGCCAAAATGCAACAAGTTTATGTCAGTTGGCCTTCAAGCTAATGTTGAGGAAATAGATGCTGAAGTAAACTTAGCTTTTCAGAATGACCACAATTACTTGTTTCAGGAATGTCCCAAACAACATTTCTGTGCAGATTATGTTGCCCTATTGGAAGAAGAGTTGCATAAACTTTCCAAGGTAATTGAAGATCTGAAGACTAACTTATAGGATGCTCAAACCAAAATGAAGGGTCTTGAGAGTCAGATATCCCACAAGTTCTGCATAAAAGATATCAGCCATTCAGGTGATCTTGTAAAACTCTATACTGGACTGCCAAGTTACAAATTATTTCAGTGGCTTGTAGAGGAAGTTAGGCCACATGCCCAAGTTATGCACTACTAAAGAGGGAGATCATCAACAAAGCCAAGGAATCATCAGCTGAAGAGCACTAACAAACCAGGCCCCAAACGTTCCATGTCTATAGAAAATGAACTCTTCATTACATTAATTAAACTCAGGTTGAATCTCAGCGAAGCTGGCATTCCGGTTTGGTGTACCCCAAAGTGTGATTTCACAAATTATTTCTACATGGATACTCTTTTAGCAAAGGAATTAGCACCCCTCATATACTGGCCAAGTAGCCAGGATATTTTAATGTACTACTCCAAGTTTCCGACAGTATGAAGGGACTGTGAGGTGCATTCTTGATTGTACTGAAATGCAGATTGAACGACCAGCTCTTGCAGGAACAAATTCCTAGGTGTACAGTCAGTACAAATCTAGACATACTATGAAATGTCTTGTGGGGACTACACCTGGGGGTACTATTTCTTTCATCTCAAAACCTACAGGGGGAAACACCTCAGATAAGCATATTGCAAAAATGACCAATATTATGGACAAATATGATCAGGATGATACAGTTTTGGCAGATAGAGGGTTTAATGTCCAAGAGTTATTCTTAGGTAAAAATGTCAGAGTTATTATCCCACCTTTCACGAGGACAACAAAGAGTACATCACAATTCACAGAGGAGGAAGATGCTAAACCAAAACAGTTGCAAATGCTCGTATTCATGTAGAAAGGGCAATTGGTAGATTAAAGGCTTTCAAAATCATGCAAGGTCCTATTCCTCTGACAATGATTGATCTCTTAGAGTCATCCCTTGTGTGTGCAGCCTTAGTAAATCTTCAGCCATTATTAGTACCTCTGTTATCATGAGTTTGCTAGTCTACAAAGTGCCAAAGTATGAAATTTATTTCTTCATAACTCTTGACTTTAAAACAAACAAGTCCTCCTTTTGCTTTAGTGTAGACTCATTTTCATTGAACTCCATTGACACGAATTTGATCATTTCTACTAAAGGTAACATTTGCAGAAATTGATTGCTTAAGTCACACACAGGCATATGGAAAGAAAGTCTTACTGACTGTAAAACACACTGTAATTGAATTTGTACACCTGAATTACAAGTACGGTAGCTTGTAATTTGCCTTTCAGTTTACAAGGTGGTAATCTGTTATCATTCTTTTGTAATCGAGTTCGAAGATACCTCAAGGAGCAGAATTGTGCAATAGGTCAAAGGTCAAATAGTAACACTTAACTGTGTTCGACCATCGACCATGACTTAGGCCCGAACTATATTTTTTTGAGTATACTGTAGAGTGTTCGGCTACATAAAGTACCGTGGCAGTAGCAATACGAGCGCCGGTAGTTTTACCCATGGTAATTCTAGGTTATTGGTCTTCACAGTTATCTAAGAACTTGTTAAAGATGAAAGGTTGTTTCGAATCGTTGACATTCCACTCTGAAAATGCTGTCTAAAACTGCCAGAAATTTGGGCGAACTGGTTTACCTTAATGCAATGCCTATAGGCTTTACTACAAGACTGTGGTAAACTGCGTGCACATTTAACGACAAGCGGGGTGTATTCACTCGAAATGTAGCATTGATCATTTGGAAAAAAACTTAGGTGAAAGAAAATCGTCCTCCTTATGAAAACCTACCTGAGATTTAGTGTCACATAAGCAGAAATACATAAGTGTCTATACTTTCGTTGTTAGTGACCTCAACAGGAACGTTACAAACGCATGGGGAGGTATTATCTTCTGGCTTATTGTAGAAGATTAAGAGACCTTCTTTAGAGACAGTGAAAGGTCATGCCAAGTAGGGGATATCATATGTTTCCCTAGTGACGTACTTCAAAACGACATTTTGAGTTGATGCATAAAGATACTGGAAAATAACGAAACATCAACTAAAAGTGCCACTTTAAGTTTAACTACAGTTTTCGAAGTCTCTTACTTCTTTACCACTGTCTTGCATACAGGGAGAGCACTTCCAGGTAGCCTCATGCCTCTTCAAAAACTTATCAGTTCCCTTAATTCCTTGACATTTAAAATGAAACCAGAGGTTAAAGTTGTCACATCCAATACTACTGTCTGTGTCCTCTCCATCCATACCTACCTGTCTTGTACATACACCACAGGGATAAGAGAGGTATGGCACTCTTGTGTCACAGGAATAAATTTTTATCTAGGATGGAGCTAATTACTTTTTGTACTGACTTTGTAATTGAAAGCATTTCAATTTTTCTGGTTGTTAGTTCAGGTACAATACCAATAGGTGAAAAATGAAAGAAGCTTAGGCTTAATTGAAGCAATATACTGTAAGTGTACGGGTTCTTTATTTCTAATATGCCATTACCACACTGGTGACGTGAAATTAAACCATCTGAAGAAGCTGTTACATATGGACATTCAGAAACAATCCGCAATCCTGTGGGTGTGCAGGAAACACCTGTATGTCTGTAATTAAGTTTATGCCATGCTATATATTGTTTACGTGCAATGGGCTCTTGATTCTTACCCCAGTTTAAAGAAGGGGATGTAGAATTACCATAGTAACCCATCACACGTGCAATGTGTGAGTAGCCACTAACACTGCCATTATCTTTCACACTCTTAACACAGTCACCAGCAACACTACCTGTTATTCTATCAGCTCCGTGTTTAACCCACAGTGATGAAGATGCTTGGTTTTTTGTTTCTTCTGCAAGAAGAATCTGCTGGTGCTGGTCTGCTTTAAGTAAAGAAATCATTTTATTAACGTTAACAGATCCATTTTCTATTGAATTTTGAAAAGCCTCACATGTAGTTGGAACAAATTTGGTTGTTTCAACAGCTACTTCCTCTTCATATGTAGCAGGGTTTGGTGTCTTCCGTGTTGGATCTGCTTTTGGTTTGACATAGGCTAGAATTCCATACTTGACATTTTTAGCAGAAGCCAACCAGTCTAAATAAAAATCTTGTATTGACTTTTCTCCATGGTGAGCCATTACTCGAGGTTCAAATTCAGATCTGTACACCCTACTGTTTGATATAACTTGGTTTGACACATCAGCTTTAATACCTAAAATTTTTAAGTTCTTTGCAAACTCAGTATATCCGCTATGCCGAAGTCGGGAATATGGCGGGGTTTCGTAGTTATGCGTAGCCGAAAGACGTAACACACACACTGCACGAACAGGATGTTGTAGGTTAACACAGCTTGTATTTACAACTATTTACACCATCAAATCCTCTCTCTCTCTGTCTTCTCGCAGGAATTATATCGTAATGGTTGAGGGAAATACACCTTCTAGTTCGTAAACTGACCAAATATGACGTATGATATCGAACGTAATTCTATGAATTTGGTGATAAAATAGCTAGACTTCCCTGTAAATACCGTGCTGGCTCGCCAGGTTCCAAACGCATGAACCTATCCCTTCTATTGCGCAATATATACGTAGCTTCGACGTCAGCAAAAAAAAAAACAATATCTCCAATAGCAAAATTTCTCATTAGTTTCAACCATTTTTGACGCTGCTGGAGTTGAGGTAGGTACTCACGAAGCCATCTCTTCCAGAAAAGATCAGCTAGAACTGAACTTGTCTCCAACACCGTCGTGGGTAGTTATCTGTTTTGACGAAAGTTCCAGGAGGGAGGTTTGGTTTACCCTTCAGAAGCAATAAGTGGGTTGGGTGTTAAGGGCTCTACATCATTCGGATCAAAAGACATCGTAGTTTAAGGACGACTGTTTATAGTCATCTCCACCTCACACATAAAGGTTAGTAAACTCTCATCCGTAAGGGATTGAATTCGCAGTAGTACATTCAGGACCTGCCTCACGGTTCTTATCTGACGTTCCCAAATACCGCCATAATGTGAACCTGTAGGTGGGCTGAATTTCCAATCAATGTTGACTTGTAACATCTCTTGTCGAATTTTTGCCTCATTCCATTGTTTAATACTTTCTTTCAACTCTCGATTTATAGCAACGAGATTAGTTCCGTTGTCCGACCAAATTTCAGCGACTTGACCTCTCCTCGAAATGAATCTGCGGAGTGCGTTGATGTAGGAATCAGCACCCATGGCATGAGCCACCTCCAAGTGTACTGCGCGTATGGCGAAACATGTGAAAATTACTCCGTATTCTTCATTGATCTACCCTGTTTGACCTCAAACGGTCCAAAGAAATCCATGCCAACTCTTGTGAAGGGTGGTTCATCTGGGGTTATACGACTAACAGGTAAGTCAGCCATCTTTTGTTCTCCTGTCTTTCCTCGAAAACGTCGACAGGTTACACATCGGTTGATGCACTTACGCACTAAGGCAGGTGCGCTTACAATCCAGTACTTTCTTGGCAAATGTGACAGAGTCAAAGCTCTTCCACCATGATAGCGCTGTATATGTGTCTCCCGTATTATCATTTCTGACACAATAGAATCCTTTGGGAGGATGTACGAGTGTTTCTCACCTTCAGGCATAGCTGAACGACTGAGTCGACCTCCAACTCTCAGAACTCCATCTTCGTATTTTGGGTCAAGTTTGTAGATAGAACTGGTTTTCTTTACTGGTCTCCCCTTTGAGTTATTCCGTATGGCAGCAATTTCATCAGAAAAGACTGGTCTCTGCACGAATTTTACAATTACTAATTCTGCCTCCTTCATATCTGTCATAGTCAACTTCATGTTTAGTTTCTTTTGCCTTTCTTGTCTCATCTTTTCAGAAATTTCCTTTAGATCTTGACCATTCAAACTTTTACGTAAGCCACTGAGCTGTTTGAATACTGTAATTAATTTCAACATCCAAGCAATGTGACATCTTAGTTTAAACCAGCTGGAGGAATTACTTATCAACTTGGTCATCGTAGTCTGATCGGACGTAAGACTTGTAGCAGCAACTGTGGCCTTTTTCTTGATCTCTGGATCATTCATGGATAGTTCTTTCACCACACGAAACCCTTTGACTTGCTGGCCATTTGAATTTTCAGGTACCAGCAGAGAAAATCTGAGTCCTTTGTTCCATCTTAGGTCTTTGAATTAAGTCATCTGCATATAACCCTCTAGATGCCCATGCGGCGGGTTTTTCAGATGATTCTACATATGACCACTGGTTTAGGGTGGTGAATGCATCGATAATGGTAGCGACCCTGTTCGCTACAACGTATGATACCAAAAATAAATATGAAAAGAAATAATTGCTGAACTGGTTACTTATGTTATCGAATTACTGCCAGTACTGTCGGTCCAATTTTCAAACCTTGTCCTGGTTTCATTGGCAGCTCTCTCATCCAAAGATTTGTAAAGCTTCACTGAAACTGGTGGCCGCAGTCAACTCTAACCTTGGGATAGTGACCTGCTTGAGAGGCGCAACTCCCTTTGCCTTTCCCATCACCAGTGTGCAATGGGGGTTTTCTTCCTTCTTCATTCTCATAACGAACGTAGGCAGCAACACCGTAGCCAGTTTTCGCTTGCCATCTTTGAGTGTTCTTTAATCTTTCCAAAACTCCTTCAGGTTTGAAGACATTCTGTTGACCTGGAAGTTCTTTCAGCTTTGGCAGTTTCTGCCAACCATCTTTTCCAACCATGATCAGGTGTTCCTGTTTGGAATATTCCATTCATCCCATGCCAATTTTATCTTTGCAAATGTCTTGAAGAAATTCTTTTCGCCACTCGAGTACAAACGATGCAAGAAATCCCAATGGGTCGTAACACTGAGGCCATGATGGACAGAATCTCCCTTTCTGGTGTATGGGTCTTTGATTTAACTGTCCACTCGAAATTGAAATTTGATCATGTTTCGACACACCACAATGGAAACCCCCAACCCAAGGGCTCTGTCAACTGGTAATTTGTCTTTGTCCATATCTAAGATTTTGACTCCTATTCAAGTCTCTCGCTCACTTTCAGGTATGGGCATTCAGGACAGCTTCTACTGTTACTGCACCGCCATTTTAGTCAGATGGAATCCTCCCTTTTTACCCGTCAACTCTCTACATTCTTGCCATCACCAGTCTAATGGCTTCTTCTTCTTCACATCTCACCGATTTATTAGCGTATATCATCTACATAAAAGTTTTCCTTCACAGTACCACACTGTCCTCTGTATCAAAATCGTTACCAAAATCATCTGCAGTTCTGTGGCAGAGCATAGTTGGCAGCAACTCGGTGAAAATTAAACCCCAACCCCCAACGAACAGGTGGGCGCACCTATTTATATTCTCGTAAAGGTCCCTCATAATTTCCGTCTGGCCACCATAGAAAACGCAGCAGGTCGCAATGGTCTTTCTGACTTGAACTTGGTAGAACATCGCTCATGTCTTGCCATAAGTGCAATTTGTTCCTAGTTGGAATCGAAGTAGGGACTCCTACCAATGAATTTGTAAGGTCTGGGTCTTGCAGGAGCCTATCAATGGAGTGATATTTCCCTGGAATTTTAGCAGCGCAGTTGAAATACCACCCCATATTTTTTCCCTTTGTGGGGGTGATAAACGTCCCATGGTGGGGTATGGTACCACACCGTTCCCATCATGCACGACGTAAGTTCTTCATCATTTTATCTGATACTGCATATCCTTTAGTAAGGGCAGCCTTTTCATAAATGCTTTGCAGTCTTCTAAATAACTTTGAGTCTTTCTCGAAACGTTGTTTAATATTATTAGCCCACTGGGTCGCAAGGCTTTGTTATTTGGGCATACATACATTTTCATCCTTTAAAAGGAAGGCAGTTTTCGTAGTGACCAATTTCTACCATCTTGTTGACCTTCTTCTATATTGGTGTAGAAATAAGTGATCTACACCTGGAATTTTTCAAGTTTTTCATCTGAAATTCTTTTCATTAAAATCATGGTTGAACTGGGATGTTCAGCATGTTCATACAATAGTTATTGCAGAGGTAATATAATTAACAATGGGCCTTCTTTTCTTGCCACTGATAACTGGCCATTCACAAACCCATCCTAAGCATGTACGTATAGCGTGGGGTCCATCTCTTGGCTGTTAATACCACTCGCATGGTTCCATTGCCTTAGACTTGTTATCCAATAATATTCCCACCGTCCATGGCTCTAGAATTGGTAGTGAGACTCGCTTAAATATGGCAATTGATACCTGGGAGATACTATCCCTTAGATTTTCACTCCCTCCGCCATTCCTTTCATCCATCTGATATTTTCCTTTGAGAACTGTTGATATTCCTCAAATTTTTTGGGTTGGAAGTAATTTTTATTCTCTTCTATGGCCTGCTTTTCCTCTAATTTGGATACATACTCCTCATGAGCATTTGAGAAATCTTTGTAGCTTTTCTCATACAAAGCAACCTTTTCTTCAATTTTTTCCATATTAATTGTTTCCTCTTTCACAAGGCCTGATATCCCTATTTTCAATCGTGTAAGTGAGCGCAGACAAGTTGCCCTTTCAGTTTTAAGTGCCTCCATACCTGCAAGCACACGTACGTAATAGGCTTGGAATCGGTAAAATAATTATGGCACTCACAGGCGTCCGTAGACAATTCTTGTATCCTCTTGCACGTTCTGAACTTCAAATGGATAAAATCATTATGGCACTTGCAGGCATCCGTAGGTGATTCTTGCAGTCACTCGCATACATATACACGTTATGGGCCTCTAATTGATGAAATAGTTGTGGCACATAAAGGTATCCGTAAACTCTTCTTGAGGCCTCGTGCGACGAACGAACCTTGCATGGAAATTCCCGTACGTTTATCATGTACGGTTACTGTATACATGTGCACGGTTGGCTTGTATTTTCTTGCAAATGGAATCTTTACTTCTGTTTCATACATATACGTTTCCTTTGGTCACAAAATACCGTGACAGTACCATAATCATGTCGCAATGCTACTACTTGACATAAAGGTCATCATATCATAATTTTCAAAGATCGTAGCCAAGGTATTTACCATATATCCGCTATGCCGGAGTCGGGAATCTGGCGGGGTTTCGTAGTTATGCGTAGCCGAAAGACGTAACACACACACTGCACGAACAGGATGTTGTAGGTTAACACAGCTTGTATTTACAACTATTTACACCATCAAATCCTTCTAGTTCGTAAACTGACCAAATATGACGTATGATATTGAACGTAATTATATGAATTTGGTGATAAAATAGCTAGACTTCCCTGTAAATACCGTGCTGGCTCGCCAGGTTCCAAACGCATGAACCTATCCCTTCTCAGTTGGAAATCTAAGCTGCGCGTACAGCCGTTACAGCTGATGTTTCAATAGCGAGGGCGCCATAACCGGAAGTCGCCAAGCAGAAAGTTCGCGAAAATAGGATATCAATATGTATAGAGACTACGTGTCAAAAAGTCCTCAAAATGTGAATATTCATCACGTATTCCTCACCAAATTGGGGTACGTTGAAGCTAAATATATACTGGATGGCTTACTGACTTATTGTGACGTAGGGACTTATGAATCATTCAACAATCACCTTTTTATCAATCGGTCCCGGTCCGAGAGGTACAGAAAGGATGGTAAGTAGTACCAGTTTGCAGCACAGTAATCGACATAGACATTACCACAAGCTTACCATATCCATTAAGGTGTGGATCTACGTTTGAAACTAGATCCACTTTCAATCCAATCAAATCAAACTGGTTAAAAGCTTAGTTTCTGGAGTGCAGATGTTACAGACTCCTGCCAAGGTGTAGCGGTTCACAGGCAGTTCGTGTAACGTTTAGTATAGTACCACTACATAATATATAAATAGACAATCCGGTTAGCGCACTTTCTTCCACTACCATAGGCGTTCAGTAGCCAGATTTGGCTAAAAATTGGGCTCCAAATCTGGCTCACTGATAACGCCTTGGTGGTGGAAGAGAATGTTGCGTAGGCCTAGGCCTACATTACAGTTTAGGGCCCTAGGCCTAAGTTGTTGTCTACAGAAACCCACACAACAAACATTAGCCTACACACACAATAACGTTAGACTCAGTACATAAATCTAATGCAGAGTTCCAGGTTTATGTGACTAAGTCCTGTGACTAAGTCCTAGCCTAACTGCCACAGTACAGGCTAGCCTAATTGTAGTACAGTATGTATGGGCTGATATTACTTATTAGAGGTAGGCCTAGGTTACTGTAATAGCTATGGCCTAGGCTAGGGCTAGTCAAAGCAGTTATTGCCTGTCAAATGTTGGTACCCATCATCTAAGTTTGTAGTATTTACAGAGAGATTTCTGTGACCAGCTGTGCATAGGCCTAGGCTAGGTTTATACTTATAGCTAGGCCTAGGCTAGACCTAGGCTAATGTTACTTAGGGCCTTGCCAAGTATTAAGCATAGCCTCTAGGCTATACTGTAACATTAGGCCTTGGGAGTACTTGGGATATTTTGCATTTTGTCCTTTGGTGACCCTGATGACTATCTTGGGAATTCTTGGGAAATTTTGCTTTTTGACCTCTCGTAACCCCAGATGACGATCTTGGGAATTCTTGGGAAATTTTGACCAGTGACTGAAAGATATGGGACATCATGGCATTATTTGGAATAGAACATATATCATCGAAACCTCAATGCATTTTTGCATTCTGGTTCTTTCAGAAGATGAAATACATCCGACATAACATCTTTCTAGTGCTCACAATTCTTAAATCCCCCGAGCTTCTTGAGGCTTACTGTAGTCCCCTGCCCTCCTAGGTCTTTGCCCCAGGTGCCACTGGTCAAGACTGGTTTGTTCCCCCACTGATTCTTGCGCCCCCTCCCCCCACTTTCAAAATCCTGGTGCCACCACTGGTAATGTCCCACTTTATATCTCTACACCAACTGTACTACCATTGGAATAGGTACACATGCACATATGGAAATGGTTTTGGCAAGCCATGTTTTTTTTCAGTAGTCTGGAGACCAGATTATCACAAATTTCTAACTGTGAAGTAGTACAATTCCATTAAAGATGGAATATAATTCAGCATACTTCAAAGACATGCAAATAAATTAAATAAAGTGACCACCAAGGGTGAATTAAATTAACCGGGCGCCAGGCTCTGTTTGGTGCTCATTTGCGACCAAAGAGCGCCTGTTGACCCTAAAATGACTGCTACCGTGACCACTTTTTACCGAAAGTAACACTCGTTGTCAGTGAAGTCGGCTCTATGCGTACAACACTGTAGCTATTTACAGTACTGTCTCCTGGTAAAAACCCAGTGTCTCCTGGTAAAAACCCAGTGTCTCCTGGTTGCATCAAAAACCAGGGAACCAGGAGACACTTTTGACTAAAACTTTGACAGTGGCTCCAGGTTCAACTACCCTAACCCTAATTTCACCCTTGAGGAGCACAGACAATAAAAGTAACATTTGGATTTGTTTTATCCAGTGTCACATTACTCCCAAAGAAAATAAGTTTATGACAGTATTCTAATGACAGACAATAATAATCCTCTTCTTTTCCATTTTCAGTATTCAAGCTACCTGCAAGCACATATGTGCGATACTTTCCGCTATTGTTGGAGCTGTGGGAGAAGGTAGAAATTTATCTTCAACTTCCCCAAAACAGGTCTGGGGAGCACCAGCAAAAAGAAGGTCTCTTAAACTTCCACAATGAGCCAGTTCGAAGATATATGTGCATGCGTTTGTGACCTTCCTCTTGAGGTCACTAACAACGCTTTGAAGTAGGTCAATAGGGAAATAAAGGGTTAATCAACGCTGGACCGTGCATTAAGTAGAGGATAATGCATGGTCCAGCGTTGGTTAACCCTGTTCATTCATACACAACAAGAATTTGATGAAAAAAAAAACTAAAAAAAAAAAGAAAATTTGTGTTTGCAGATAACCACATTTTTTTTTATTGAAATCTAAACCCCGAGGACAGATGAGACGTATTCACAACCTTTCAAAACAATATTTGTGCGCAATTAATAAAGCAACCCACTATTAAACAAAACGAATTCAATGAAATATAAATCATGAAATATAACAAGGATGTGACTAAATTTGAGAAACGGCGCTCTTCTTTAAAGACTTCAACAGCCGAAAAGGACAAAAAATTAACAGTTCGCAACGTAACTAGAGGTATTATGACTCCATGGCAACCCCTTCGCCGCGAAATCTTGCATTTGTATCATGTACATGTGCATTGCACACGGAGCATATTCACTAGGCCAGCCATGGTGTGTACGCTGTGTGCGTTGTGGGCGCACATGCTGAGTACATAAACACATGCACGTACGACGTACGTATATACTGCATGCAGTGATATATCCACCAGTATGCTTAAGTAGCGCGGTCTTTTTAAAATTGTTCGTCATTTGTTCAAACCCTAACAGACCTGTTCAGGTATTTTTGAGCTTTTTTAAGTTACTTCAAATGATACAATTTGCCTAGGATTCACCTACTGATTTGGGGAGATAAAACAGTTACATCATTTGAAACGTACATTTGGAGAAAAGTTTGGACACATTAAAGATCTCAGCTCTAACAGCGGTAACGTTAGTAACGTTGATTTCGTTCGAGAATTCTGTGCTCGACAAGGAACCTTTATGGAAGTTGTTACGTTACTGAGGCTTGGGCCTAGGTTATATGACTTTGAATTATAACCGTATATGGATCGTTTGCCTCTGAGGGTTTCACGTAAGATTTGGGAACACAAACGTTTCCTAGAAATGGAAGCGTTTTCGTAGGCCTTGATGTGAGTAGTGTTACACCATAGGCCTAACGTTGGATATATACTGCTCAGCTAGGCCTAATGTGTGTCAATCCAGCCATATCTGAAGCTAGGTGATCTTAGTAGTGTCAATAGTACGGGATTGTATTCATCCGCCGGTGATTTCATTCTTAATTTACCGTGGGTTATCCTAGGATAATGCACGGTCACCTGACCTTAATGAACCAATAGAAGTTGAGGATTTTAACTAGTATGAATGAACATATGATATCCCCTTCTTGGGATGACCTTTCACCGTCTCTAAAGAAGGTCTCTTAAACTTCCAGAATGAGCCAGTTCGAAGATATCTGCGCATACGTTTGTGACCTTCCTCTTGAGGTCACTAACAACGGAAGTATGGACACTTATGCATACGTCCGTGTAACATCCGTGTTAAATCTTACGGACTGGGGTCAGCCTGAATTGAAAAGGACATTTTAGCCAATATTACCTGAGAAAAAGGCTTTTTTCCCGGGTGAAGATTACAGTATCTCTACAATTGCAACAGTTAATCCCTTTTACCAAAAAAACTTGCTCTATTGACCAGTCTTTAAAGGGGTTCAAACCCCTTTATCTTTACTGGTCTCAAGATACCTGAACAGGAAGTTCTCTGATAGATTCTTAATCGTTTCTAGTGTCATGGCAGTCTCGTAGTAAGGCCAATAGGCATTGCATTAAGGTAAACCAGTTCGCCCAAATTTCTGTCAGTTTTACACAGCATTGTGAAAGGAATATTTCAATGTAGAAACATTTCTGGGTGGAATATCAACGATTCGAAACAACCTTTCATCCTGAACAATTTGTGAGATAACTGTGAAGACCGATAATTTAGAAGTACCATGGTTAAAACTATCAGCGCTCGTATTGCTACTGCCACGGTACTTTATGGAGCCGAACACTACAGTGTACGCAAAACCATATAGTTCGGGCCTATGTCATGGTCGAACACAGTAAAGTGTTACTATTTGACCTTTGACCTATTGCACAATTCTGCTCCTTGAGGTATCTTCGAACTCGCTTATGAAAAAATGATAACAGATTACCACCTTGAAAACTGAAAGGCAAATAACATCCTACTGTACTTGTAATTCAAGTGTACAAATTCAGTTACAGTATGACTGCATTGGTTTCCCTATTGTCAGACTTTCTTCCCATATGCCTGAGTTTGACTTAAGCAATCAATTTCTGCAAATGTTACCCTTAGTAGAAATGATAAAACTGGTTTCAATGGAGTTCAATGAAAATGAGTCTATACTTAAGCAAAGGGAGGACTTGTTTGTTTTGAAGTCAAGAGCTATGAAGAAATAATGTCATATTTTGGCACTTTGTAGACTAGTGAACTCATGATGACAGAGGTACTAATAGTGGCAGATTTACTAAGGCTGCACACACAACAAGGGATGACTCTTAGAGATCAATCATTGTCAGGGGAATAGGACCTTGCATGATTTTGAAAGCCTTTAATCTACAAATTGCCCTTTCTACATGAATGCGAGCATTTGCAACTGTTTTGGTTTTAGCATCTTCCTCCTCTGTTAATTGTGATGTACTCTTTGTTGTCCTCGTGAAAGGTAGGATAATAACTCTGACATTTTTACCTAGAAATAACTCTTGGACATTATTAAACCCTCTAGCTGCTAAAGCTATATCATCCTCATCAAATTTGTCCACAATATTGGTCATTTTTACAGTATGCTTATCTGAGGTGTTTCCCCAGTAGATTTTGAGATGAAAGAAATAGTACCCCCAAGACATTTCATAGTATGTCTAGATTTGTACTGACTGTACACCTGAGAATTTGTTCCTGCAAGAGATGGTCGTTCAATCTGCATTTCACTACAATCAAGGATCACCTTACAGTCCCTTCATACTATCGGAAACACTTGGGGTTGTACATTAAAATATTCTGACTACTTGGCCAGTATATGAGGGGCGCTAATTCCTTTGCTAAAAAGGGTATCCATGTAGAAGTAATTTGTGAAATCACACTTTGGGGTACAGCAAACCGGAATGCCAGATCTTCTTCGATGAGATTCAACCTGAGTTTAATTAATGTAATGAAGAGTTCATTTTCTATAGACGTGGGGCGTTTGGGGCCTGGTTTTTTAGTGCTCTTCAGCTGATAATTCCTTGGCTCTGTTGATGATCTCCCTCTATAATAGGGCATAACTTGGGCATGTGGCCTAACTTCCTCTACAAGCCACTCAAATAATTTGTAACTTGGCAGTCCAGTGTAGAGTTTTACAAGATCACCTGAATGGATGATATCTTTTATGTAGAACTTGTGGGATATCTGACTCTCAACACCCTTAATTTTGGTTTGAGCATCCCATAAGTTAGTCACCAGATATTCAATTACCTTGGAAATTTTATGCAACTCTTCTTCTAAAAGGGCAACATAATCTGCTCTGAACTATTGTTTGGAACATTCCTGTTGTCTGAAACAAGTAATTGTGGTCATTCTGAAAACCCAAGTTTACTACAGCATCTATTTTCTCAGCATTAGCTTGAAGGCCAACTGACATAAACTTGTTGCACTTTGGCTTCAACCCCACCTTCCAATTCAGTGGTCGCTTCTTTGGAGATTTCCTCTGTTTTTTTTTTTTTTAAATCTGATGCTGATAACCTTTCAGAAAAAGGGATGGGTGTGGGTCAATTGGAAATGGCTGCCCATATTGTAGTGGTTGCTGCAAATTCCCGTTGAGGCCGAAACACGATAACCGTAACAGGAGAGTGAACTGTACGGAAATTTTTGGACATGACTCCGGCATTTACTTGGATATTTTTGTGAAACCTGAAAAGTTTTTTTTTAGTGGAATTTGACACTTTTGACCGCCCCCCCCTTTTTTATTTATTGTACCCAACATTGCACCTTTTTCTCATCTAGGTGACACTATATAATACCTTCGTGTTGGTGTGTCGTTAAGCCCCATCTAACTAACACGATAACCAGCCAGGTTCAACAATCTTGTCCATTTTGCAAAATGATTCTACAAGCATGAAACCTTAGTGTTTGGACGTGTTCTTTTATAATGTATCTGTAAAAATAAAAGTATGCAAAGTGAGAAATTTCCCTCGTGGATATTACATAATTATATTAAATAATTAATAACAATTATTGACAGCTAAAAAAGGACTATGGTGTCCCTCCTTTCCAGACTGTTGATGAACTACTCGCGAACTATTCGCGGCCGGCAAGAGCTCCGCTCTCGTGCAGCGTTTAATCCAAGTAACCGTTAATTAACACGCACTAGGCCATCCGTGCTTGCAAGGAAACTGAACAGGTGTCTTCGGACAGACAAACAAATTAAATGACGTCGTCAACAGCTTCAAATTCAACCAGTGGCGCAGTTCTCGACGATTCCACCGTCACCGAGGTAGGTAGCCTGACCGTTAGGTTAGGCGTATGCATTGTAACTTTAGCCTAACCAAACAGCCTAGGCCTATACGACTTCACTTCCTGTCTGGCTAGCTAGCCTACTGTATGTTAATTTTACGTTACTGTTATAATGTAGGAAGTCCCGCAGGGTGTGGCAAAGGAACACGAATCCAAGAAGAGAAACCAGAGAGAGCGGAGAACACTTACAACATCTATTCACAACTCAATGAACTCAAAGACTACAACGATAGAACGTGATACAAGAATACTTACAGAACCAATACAATAGAATAGTAATTAACATAAGAACTGAAGGTATCCATTGTATTGCACACCTGGCTTCTTAGCCTAAGATATAACAGTTACATACTAGGCCTAGACTAGCCTAGGCTACCTAGACTTAGTTCTCACGTACACTTTGTTCCCAGAACTAGTACGGGAAGCTCCAAAGCGACCCAAATATTAGGTCGTCAGACTGCGGACAAGACCTAGGCCGGCTATAGGCCTATTCTCGAAGTCGGAATTGACGTCACAAGTCCTTAGTTACAGGGCGCCATCTTGTTTTGGGGTAAACAAAACTGTCGCAACATTCGCGTAACCGGTACAGTATACAGTCATTGCACTAGTCCCGTACATATTGTGATCGTTGTAGGCCAAGTTCATATTCTGTTCTAAATTTTCCCCCAAAAAATGCCCAGAAGCTGCTGCGTACCCGGCTGCGGAAGAAACAATGCAAAGGATCACGATCTAAAATTTTACACATGGCCAAAAGATCCAAGAAGAAGAGAGATGGCTGACAGTGATCAACAGAAGACTTGAAGTTAGTTAGATGGGATTTAACGACACATCAACACAAATGTGTTATGTAGTGTCAGCTAGATAAGAACGGTAAAACTAAAAAAGAAAAACATTGGGAAAAATCCTAAAATGTCTAGACAAAAGCAAATGCGGGAGTCATGTCAAAACTTCCTGTAAAGGTTACTTTCTTTGAGAAAGTCCAAAATGATGGGACTGTGGACAAATATAAACGTTGGACGCCCAAGTCCAAACATACTTATCTTTGTTCAGTTCACTGTATAACTGGTAAGAATCCACGTAGCATTCTGTTTTTAAATCCTGCCATAATATTGCTGCCCAATCACTGAAGAAAGAAAAATGAATTTATCAAGGTAACAAATTGAAATATTAGGCCTAGCCTTAGTTAGGCCTAGGCTATATAAATTCCAGTGTCTGCATGTGTCCGGCACTCAGCCTATAGCTAAAGCTAAAGCCTCTAGGCATAACTGTGTTAGTATTACCAGGGAGTTGTTATTTGGAAAAGTCACTGGTGTTATGCCATTGTTGGTTCTGCGGGAAATCATATGGCAAGAAGTGTATTTTTATTGGCTTCCAGGGCCCTGGCCTCAGGAATGGTATTGACAAGGAAGGCCGAGGCCATATTTCAAGGCTACCCATGTTAAAACACAAGAAGGGACTTAATTAGTGTCAAATTGGCATTCCAATGGATGTTATTGGGAGCTGCCATTGCAACTATGCAATGTAATCCTCCCATTATTGTTGCAGTGGCATAGCTAGCACCTAAATTTTCCGATATTTTTTTTACAGTGTGAGCATTACTGCATTAGGGAACATTCTTCGTGTCACAGATGACAGATTTCCGAATTTTTCATGTTCCAGAGCCGGAAGGGGGGGGGGTAATTGCCCCCTGCCCCCCTGCAGCTATGCCACTGGATTGTTGTATACTCAAAGGTTCAAACACCTCTTACAAAAATCCACTCATTCAGCTTTCGAAGTGGAGTAAGAGGCAACTTGACAAAAATGCAAAGCAACAATTTTTTTCCCATAAAAGTGACTTAAAGTTAGTTAGATTGGATTTAACGACACATCAACACGAATGTGTTATGCAGTGTCAGCTAGATAGAACAGGGTAAAGGTAGGGTAAAACTAAAACTAAAAAAGAATTAAAACATTTGGCAAAATTCTAATGTCTTGACAAAAGCAAATGGGCGGTCATGTCAAAATTTCCTGTAAAGGCCACTTTCTTTGAGAAAATCCAAGATTAGAGTGTGGTCCGTGTGTTCAAACAATGTCTTCAGGTCTGGTACACTGTAATATTTCTGACGAATATGGGAGTATTCATAGCAGTCGACGAGAATGTGACTGACGGTGACATCGCAATCACAGGGGATACAATATGGTCTCTCTTCCCCGTGGAGCAAATAAGCATGTGTGACTTAAAAATACTTAAACTTTGTGGTACTTAATTCTCAAGTGATTGTTCAAACTCAGTAGCGCCCTAATCTACATTCATTGTTAGGGCAGACCTGGTAGTTTGGCACTGCCATCATTAGTGATACAGGTACTTTACTGGGTGTTATTAGCTCAACCCGCAAAGTGCGGGTCGAGCTTATGTTATACTGTAGAGGGCAAATGTCTGTCTCACTTTTCAAAAGCCTACTCCTTCCTCAGTTGTGGCTTAATCTATCTGACATTTTCTGTGGAGGTCACATCATGGTGGGGCATAGTTTGTTCGTGAGATAGCGATGGGTGGTGTGGATCATGGTAAATTTGGCCATTTTCTTGTCAATTTCCGGTATTTCATCCCGCCTTTTCGGAGTAAGACATTCCTCTCAGAACTCTCACTTTTTCGATAGTGCCTATATTACATGCTTGTGGCATTATCTGGAGGGAGTATGCTCATCTATGGAATTGAAATGCCAAATGCTTGATACAGACCTGCCAACTGTCCCGATTTTGGTAGGACAGTCCCGATTTTCGAACTTAAAAACCTCAGAAAAAGTGGGACGCCCCCATTTCACCAAGTTTGATGAAAATATGACAGAGAAAAACGGAAGACCAGAATGCAACAATGCATTGAGGTTTCGATGATACGTGTTCTATTCCAAATAATGCCATGATGTCCCATATCTTTCAGTCACTGGTCAAGTGCTATCTTAACATGTTGGAAAAATAATTTTAGGTTCATATTTGATCTTTGGAATTCTTGGGAAAATTTGCATTTTGACTTCTGGTGAACCCATGAGACGATCTTGGGAATTCTGGAAATTTTGCTTTTTGACCCCTGTGACCCCAGATGACCTTTGACCTCCACCAAAAACGAAAGCATTCATATTTTCACTAAAACGCATCCACATACTGCGTATGAAATCTATCCAAGCTTCTTACCTGGCAATACCGTGTTAACAAGGTTTGCAGTGTTTGACCCCAGTGACCTCAGATGACCTCTGACCTCCACCAAAAAGTGACAGGTTCATCTTCTTACCAAAATGCATCCACATACCACATATGAAATCTATCCAAGCTTCCTACCTTGAGATATGCACACAAGGTTTTCAGGTTTTGACCCCCGGTGACCCCAGATGACCTTTGACCTCCACCAAAAACAATAGGGTACTTCCTCTTACCATAACACATCTACACACTAAGTATAAAATTCATCCAAGCTTCCTACCTTGAGATATCGTGCACACAAGGTTTTCAGGTTTTGACCCCAGATGACCTTTTCCCTCCACCAAAAACAATAGGGTTCTTCCTCTTACCATAACACATCTACACACTAAGTATAAAATTCATCCAAGCTTCCTACCTTGAGATATTGTGTTAACAAGGTTTTCAGGTTTTGATCCCTGGTGACCCCAGATGACCTTTGACCTCCACCAAAAACAATAGGGTCCTTCCTCTTACCATAACACATATACACACTAAGTATGAAATTCATTCAAGCTTCCTATCTTGAGATATCATGTTAACAAGGTTTTCAGGGTTTGACCCCCGGTGACCCAAGATGACATTTGACCTCTACCAAAAACAATAGGGTTCTTCCTCTTACCATAACACATCTACACACTAAGTATGAAATTCATCCAAGCTTCCTACCTTGAGATATCGTGCACACAAGGTTTTCAGGTTTTGACCCCAGATGACCTTTGACCTCCACCAAAAACGATAGGGTTCTTCCTCTTACCATAACACATCTACGCATTAAGTATGAAATTCATCCAAGCTTACTACCTTGAGATATCGTGCACACAAGGTTTTCTGGTTATGACCCCCGGTGACCCCAGATGACCTTTGACTCCCACCAAAAACGATAGGGTTCTTCCTCTTAATATGGGGCATCTATGTACCAAGTTTGAAAACTGTCCGAGTTTCTTTTCTTGAGATATCGCGCACACAAGCTAAGCGTCACAAACACACACACAAACACACATACGCCATCATGACCGCACAGGTTTCTCTTTCATCGAAACCAAAAATAGTGCATGAAAGAATTTCATAATAATAATCGTAGCTTGAACAAATCGGCACCTTCCACTTCCAAATGGTACTTCTTTATACAAATCTCGTTGGCGATGGCTTCAGTATCTTGCCGTGAGGTATTAGTTTTAGAATCCATTTCAGGAAAGATGGATTTGGAGTGTAAAAGCACTGACCTGCAGTGAAATATTATGTTTGCATAAATACACGCGTTACTTCGCTACAGTGCAACCACTGTCTCACAGCTGTAGTAAGCAAGTTACTGCAGTGCAGACTGTGTATCACAAGGTATTTTCACTAAAAAAACACCAGCCAGCCAAAGCCTAGTTCGCCGATATGAACGTTTGCACAATGTTCAGTTAGTAACGTTAGTGAAGTCCTACTTACTAAAAGTTTCAATTTGAACTAGCCAGGCCTAACGTTAGGCCTAGGCTAGCCCTTCAACAGGGTCCAGCATAACATTCCTGAACTCTACACTCGTAGTTAAAGAGTGACCAGAAGGAGCGGATTATTTAGGCCCTATACGGTCACGTTGAGAACTTAGCTCTGGGCTAGTCTTAGTCCATAGTCTAACTTAAGTATCTTTGGCTGTTTTGGTGCTTCCCATATTGACGTTAGGGAACAAAGTGTATGTAAGGACTAGCTTAAGCTTAGGCTAGGTAGGCCTACCCTAGCCCCCTGTAGGCTTGGGTTGTAGAGTATGCCCACGGTATTTCCCGCCCGTCGTAGGAGCGAGAAAAGGGAAGGACTTGCACCATATTTGAACTGTATTTCAAACCGAACTTGAACTTGCATCGTTTTTAAACCTTAGGCCTTTTATCTACAGTACAACTTTGGCACTATAGGCCTAGTTACAATTATAGAATACCCCGCCATGAAATAAATAAGGCCACGATGTAGCCGGCTATGCCGTCACACATCCTTCACGATATAGCCGGCGTAGCCACATCAGGGGAAAGCTTTGGACTTAGATTTTTTTGCAACATTATTTAACCGCGTAATATGTTAATGTGTATTCGATCAGTAGGAGGTCTTTTACGATGTAGTTGGTGGAGCCGGTGTAGCCACTTCAGGAGAAACATTTGGACTTAGGTTTTTTCACAAAATGTATTAAAAGTATTTGTAAATATAGGCCTAGCCCCATATCTTCACGGTGTAGCCGGCGTAGCCACATGGGGGAATAGCTTTGGACTCACGAACTTATCAATTGAATGACGCACCCCACTACCCCTGGACATGGTCAGTCATTGTCCACAACTTCATTGACAAAAACATCTACATTGAAGTGCCCCTCAGTCACTTTTGTGGTGGACAATTTGCGTAAAGTGACACACCCCTCAGTCACCAAATTGATGAACAGTTTGCGATTTTCACCGAGATGTGCATCACAAAACTGACTGACAAAAATAAGCAAGTATATAAGGAGCAATGCTGAAGGTTGTCATCTTTGAACAATTGATAACAAATGACCCACAATGACTCAACCCTTAGTTAAGTGACTGACATCTGAGGTAAAATGACTCACCCCTTTGTCACTCTAGTGGAGGACAATATTGGTACAATGATGGACATGTGAGTCACACTCACTGGTCACTGACCCACATTTGACTGACCATGCCCAGGGGTAGTGGGGTGCGTCATTCAATCGATTAGTGCGCATTAGTCTATTTTTGCTAGTCCAATACACCTCGTGCATCAGGTATATTATATGCATGAGTCGTTCTCACAAAAATAACTAAGTATGGAATTTAAGGAAGTAGCCAATTAATTTTGGGGGTGTTTTCACGTGGCGGGGTATACTATAATTGCCCCTAGGCCTATGCAGGCCTACAATACGTTCGTGTTGGTGTGTCATTATATCTCATGTAGGCCTAACCTAGGCTAAGGCTCATACCCATATAGGAAAGTTCAACAGTTTTCACAAAGATTTGTGGCATATGAAAGTGTACGCCAGACTTTTTGGCATATGGTGTAATTGTAAAATTCAATCAACTTTGCTGTGCTGGTGTGGCGCACAATGATATGATTATCATTGTCCAAAACAGTGCTGACAAAACTTGTACAATGACGTACCCGTCAGTCACTTCTGTGACTGACAACTTAATGTAAAATGACTCACATCTCAATCACAAAATTGATGCACAATTTGTAATTTTGACTGACATGTGGGTCACCATATTGACTGAAAAATTGACAATGCCAGTTGGTATCCCTGTACAAAGTGTAACAGTTGAATCACAATGATCAACCCCTTGGTGGCAACAGTGACTGACAATTGATGTAAATGTGACACACTGTCACTGGTCAATGACTCCTTTGACGGGCAATGCCGGGGGGGGGGGGGTGGGGTGGTGGGGCGCGTCATTCAATTGATAAGTGCATAATGAATGGTAAGACTGATTGGTTCTGAGACCAGCTGTAATTTACTTGGAGTGGCATGGTCCCCCATTGCAAGACATAATTTGGCTCACTTTGTAGTGTACAGGAAGCAAACTTCTCAGTACAGTATGGCTATAGAATACCCTGCCACGGATAAAAAACACCTTTTTCAAAACTAGGAGGCAAAATCATGGTGGGCATATGGTCCCCCAAGACTTATTTTGAGAATGAGTCAACATATGTTTTGTGCTAATGGTTTTGGAAAGTGTCCAAGTTCACTGAGCCTCCAGTTTTGAGTGGAGGCGCAGTACTAGTCGCAGTGAAGGTTGATGAATGTTACTTTGTCTTAGACTGCACCTCCAGAAGGGAGGTGAGGTATACTATTGGTGGACCAAACCCAAAGGGGTGGTCTCTTTAAAGGGTTGAGCGACAGCAGCGCTGCTGCTCTAGTTCCACTTCCTAAGATGGGGATGATGACAAACGTGAGGATTAACCATGAGTGGAGGAAAACTTCCTTGGTGTTTATCCATGTTCACTTGTTACCCCTAAGGACAGTGTAGGGCTCTCACAGCTTGGTATCCAAAAAGAACACTTCAATGATGTTATTCATATTTCAACTCTTTTCCTTTACAGGAGCAAAAGTCAATGACAGCTTGCACCCCGATTTTGTGCCTTCGTTACTCCTACCAACGACATCTCAGAATAAAGACCCCAAGTTATATGTAAAGAGGAATGAACGAACCACAAGGAGACTAGCCCATCCCAGACAGGGTGAGTGTGCCTATATGTGTCAATATATCTCATTGTATGTGCATATTCCCAAGTGCAAATTTCGTGAGTAGTGTATCATTTGTCAGATGTATGCCTTTCCTAAATACTAACTTTTTGCAATCTTCAGTATGGAATAGGGTTACCCGATGTCTGGATTTTGGTCATGTGGAAATAATTGAAATGCAGAATTTCTGCACGCATTTGTCACGGTCTACACTCCATATCTCATGACAATTAGGCTATTAGAGCAATACTTCAAGGAATTATCCTGACCAAACATTTTTTCAAGAAATAAGCCGTCCAATTTCCATAGGGACAATGCATCAAGAGGCTGGGGATCATAAAGCAATCTGATATCATGGGTGGTCACCTACAGTTAAAGTTAAGTAGCATCATGTGAAAGATTGTGGAAGTATGCATATGTCATTATACATTTTATCAAAACATTTTTACAGCTCACTCCTTACGAAACCTTTTTCAGTAGATGGTGAATGTTAAAGCATTTACACCTCAGGAAAGGCATTCTCAGACATATTTGTAAGTCCATGATCCTTTAGGTATGCCAAGGAAGAGAAACACATCCCTAGTTATTCCTACTCCCTCTCCTTCACTCCGTTAGGTGTTCACGCCACTGATTGTCTGAATTCTAATTTCACAGGTCTTTGCCCGATAGTCCTCCATTGGAATACAGTATTTCTTCTGAACAGCCCGGCACAGGGTCACTGGATCCCACGCCTGCCGTAGAGTGCTCCCCCATGAAGCAAAAAGTATCACACTTCCGTTCATTTGTGGAGACTTTCTACCAAGTAGGGCCTTTTTTAACCAAAGTTGTAAATTTCTAAAACATGAGATCAAATGGTGAGAAATGTTCAGATTGAACGTAAGGCCTGGGAAATGCCATTTCCTGCAATCTACCCGGTGCTTTGGTGAAAACTTTTCCTTATACTACGGTGCACCAAGTGATGCTTTTGCTCTGCTACTGTAGCCCTTTTAATTTTTTGTATCCAACATTGCCCCTTTTTCTTGTGTGTTGGTGTGTCGTAAAACCCCATCTAACTAACTGTAGCTGGTGTCGTGGTGGTGCTTTTTGGCAAATTTCCCCTTTCAATTAAAATTTTCTTTTTTAAAAGTCCCTGCCTCCCATGCCTCTGTGTAGAACAATGGAATTTGCCACTTGGGAGACAAAAGAGTATCTACATGTTTGGCACACGTGGTCACACTTGACTAGCTGTGTGTCCCTCAGCTACCCACTCCTAAGAGGGGACCCTGTGTACTGGATCATGATGTTTTGATCAAAATCGCAAGAACCCTGTATAGGCTAATGCTACTACATCTGGCCCAGTTTGCATGTAGATACCCTCCAAATCATATTTTCTTCCAAGCAGATGCGGGTTTCATCCCCTTGTAGACCCTACCCGAATGGGCAATTGGTGATGTCCTCCTTGTACACAAAATATGGTAACCCTAATATGGAAGTTACAGGGGGAGAAAACGGACACTTTTCCAAACTATATAGGCTTTCACAAGAATAAATGTCTAAGTGCTTTACATTCATTTTTAAATCACCCTAAACAAATAAAATATTTAAAAGCAACATGTTCTAACTACATGAAATTTTAGGAGGCATGAATGGAAAAGAAAAGGAAGACAAGACCCCCCCCCCCCCTTGATAAAAATGCAAACAAACAGACAAACAGAACATTACCTTGTTTTAACTGCCTCGAGTTCTTATTTTTCTTTTCATGCACATTTAAACAACATTCCATTGTCAAATCATACTTTAATCCTTTGCAACTTTTCCTAGAAGCTATCTCCCTCGGCGGCAGCAGTTGCATACCACACTCAGCGATAAGTTACCTCACAGGTACCCATTTAACCCCTGGATGGAGAGAGGAAAATGAGATAAAGCTTCTTGCTCAATGACACAACGTAATGAACCAGACAGGACTCTAACCAGCAACCATATTGTATCCCATGTGATTGTGCTGTCACCGTCAGTCACATTCTCGTAGACTGTTGTGAATACTCTCATATTCGTCAGAAGTACTACACTGTGCCAGACCTGGAGACGTTATTCCAACAGACAGACCCTTATCTCATCCTGGACTTTCTCAAGGAAAGTGACCTTTATAGGACGTTTTGACATGACTCCCGCGCTTGTCTTCGTGTTGACATTTCAAATAGGATTATGCCCCAATCTTGCCCTTTTTAGCTAACTTTCTCCCAAATTTTACTTTTACTTTTTTACTTGCTGACACTATATAACACATTCGTGTTGGTGTGTCGTTAAACCCTATCTAACTATCTATCAACCCTTGGATCGCTTATCTGACACCTTAGCCAATAGTCCACTACGCCCTTCATATTGTTATACTGTATTATTGATAAGCACTGTTACAAATAACAATACTGATTAAAAGTATTGTATTCCCTTATCTTTAAAAGATACACCAACTCCCAAGAAGAGAAGAAAGCTTAATACTTCAGAAGCCACATGTAACGCCACCAATGTCCAACCTCAACATGAAGTAATGATAGCCCAACTCGAGGAAGAAATCAGTAATTTGAAAAAAGAAAGAGATTTGAATACAGGAAAATCACCAGTAATAAACCCTTTCTCATCTTCACCCGGAGGTGATGACAAAAAGTGTACAATGCTTACAGGACTGAAATGAAAAATATTTATAACACTGTTGAGCTTTTTAAGTACGTAGAAACAGGCACTGACAAACTAAAGGATAATTCCAAACCCAAAGAAAAACCCTGACGGATCACGAACACAATGTCAAACAGACTACACATACCATGCAACAAGGAACAAAAGAGTCTTTGTTACTACTGAGATTTAGTACTGCCACTGCAGCCAACCCCAAAACAACACTTCAGCCCAACCACCACAAACGACCCCAAAACAAAGTCCCACAAAGACCACACACCCAAAGGCAACACTTCGCCCGAAGGCAACACCACGCCCGAAGGCAACACCACGCCCAAAGGCAACACCACTTAAAAAGCACCGGGGCAAATACAGGTGCACCTTGCCCTTGTTGAATACCTTGTTTCTTCTAAGTCTTGTACAAAGCAATGTAGCCTGTCACAATCTGACCAGTTGCTTTTAACATTAAATTGCGGTTCAATATTTCTTTTGACCTTTTAGCTTACATGATGGGCGTGTCAAAGACTACAGCTATTGATATATTTTGGAACTGGATTAGTCTTATGTATGTAAAAGTAGCTTTTTTGATCAAGTGGCTTGGAACTGGATTAGTCTTATGTATGTAAAAGTAGCTTTTTTGATCAAGTGGCAAGACAGGGACCATATATTTGATATTATACCTCCTATATTCAAGAACAAGTTTCCTCCATTAACACCAATCATGGATTGTTTTGAAATTTTTATAGATGCACCAAAAGCACTCAAAGCTAGAGCCCAATGTTACAGCTCATATACAGTTCATTTTTACGTACATAGAAACTGGCACAGCTCATATAAGCATCACACAACTGTTAAAGTATTTATTTCTTCCAGTCCTGATGCCGACTGCAGTGGCCAAGTGGTTAGAGCATCCGACTTGCAGCCGGAAGGTCTAGGGTTCAAATGCTGGCCGGGTCATACCAAAGACTTTAAAAATGGAATCTACTGCCTTTGTGCTTGGTGCTCAGCATAAGCAATGGAGTAGGGAAAACAAGCCAGTGAGCCACAACTGGAAAAAAGGCCGTGGTCGTCTCGACTTGAACCAATTGGTTGGAAACTGGGACGTTAAACCTCATCGAACTAATTCTTGCAGTCCTTTAAGATAGTGTAAATTTTGTTTCTTGAGTTTGGGGTGGCCGTGTATCTGATGTTCACATTGTGCGTGAAAGTGGCTTTTCAGCTTCATCATACCACATGCCAGGCGATCAAATATTAGTTGACCGAGGTTTGACTTTGCTGCCAAAGTGGGACAGAACTTTTAATCCCAGCTTTTACAAAGGGAAAGAAACAGCTTTCAGCAGCTGAAGTTGAGAAATCTCGTACAATATCTTCCATTCGTATACACATTGAAAGAGTCATTGAATTGTTAAAAAAACAGGTATACTATTCTGGAAGGTGTAATGCCAGTGCGATGCTGCCGAAACATTAAAGATGAAGCTTCAAATACTGATGTGTCCAGTTGTGACAAAATTGTTACTATTTGCTCAGCGCTAGTTAATCTCAGTGGGGCTTTTTAAGTGCATCGAAACGGCACATACAAACAAAAAGCAAACTCAAACCGGATCGGACAGGAACATAAATGCAAAACTATCCACACACCACCAAATCAAACAGAAAGTTATGTTCATTACAACAATAGAACCACACACACACTGACAACAACCCAAATACCCAACAGACCAGCTTCCCCGGCCACCCTAAAGCAATAATACTACAAACCGCCAACAACCAAAAAACCAGACACCAACAACAGGGGCCACGAGGGGTCCGGTGCGGGGTCCACCTGCCACGAGGGGTCCGGGGTGGAGTCAACTTGCTATATTTACACTATGTACACTATATACACTATTTACACTATTTACACAAAAACAAAAAACTGAACAAAACTGG
Source organism: Holothuria leucospilota (assembly GCA_029531755.1). Lineage (NCBI taxonomy): Eukaryota > Metazoa > Echinodermata > Holothuroidea > Aspidochirotida > Holothuriidae > Holothuria > Holothuria leucospilota. Next base: position 60,037,289 of record CM055966.1, on the reverse strand, counting down.
GCCAAAAATACAGGCGCACCTTGCCCAAGGGTGTCCCGGAGGCAGTTGTGGCAAAGGGTAACCTCATTATCCCCACGCTTTAACAAGCTCCACAACCGGATGCAGTTTAACGTCCTACCCAGTTAATCTCAGTGAGAGCAATATTTACAAGGAATGACTGGTGCAAAATAGCAACCTGCATGTGCTTTTATTGTACATCTTGTAGGAGATAGTTCACAGGTCTTACAAACATCTGACTTTTCACCTCCAACAATGTTCAGAATTAATGGGCCCATCTTAAACGGGATTTGCTAGTGACAAAAGTCAGTAACTTCAATTTTTTTTTCTCCTCTGGGAGGTGAAAAAGGCCTCTTTTTAGCTTGTAGCGTTTGGAAGGTACTAATTTTCAAAGACATGCAATTTTTTCTCAAGATAAAGTGCATCATGGGAAATCTGTGATGTCATCGTGGCACATTAATTTGACAAAGCATAGAATTTCTTTATGATATTGACACTTGTAGGGCATATTTAGCAACTTTAGCAACACATGATGTAGATTTATGCTAAACCTACATGGAAAGATATTCAAAAGTTCCAACAGTATCAAATTTCAAGGACAACAGGACATTCAATTGTAAAGGGGAAAAAAAAAAGAAATGTGAGCCAATGTGCCCACATTACATAACATTCTGTGACCTTGATGACAACTGGAGGCACTTTTGGACGAAAATAAGCAGTCTTTAATATCAGATATCTTGAGTTAGGAAAAAAGTATTGCTACTGGGCTTAGAGGGTATAAACTGAAATTTTCTTTCTTTTTCACATGTGACCCTTGTGAAAAGCCACTGGAAATTGGAAAATGCCTTTAAGTCAATTATTTCTGAAGAATCACTGCTCAGATTTCTTCTTTTTACATGCTGGACAGTACGTAAATTTTACTGGTGGGAAGGCTTTTCAATTTGAGACATGTAGGGTGGAACCAGCCATCACAACTATCACATCCAACCATATTAGTAAGGTTAGTGGATGTTTTACAAGGACAGTACTTGAATGGGATATCATCAGAGCTTGTTGAAGGTAAATCACAATTTGGTTCTACTGTTTCCTGTCTCCTTGTAATAACTCTGGTATAACAGAGGCAATCCAAACTTTTTCAAGAGACTCTATCATCATTTTAATGAAAGGTTCATCTCTGACAATACGAGTACAAACAAAGTCTACAGGGGTCCAAACAGCAAAATCTACAAACTCACATTTTGATGCAACCATCTGCAGCTGAACTTGAGTGTAACATTTTTGCTTTTTTGCCGAAGTGAAGTCTGAAGTAATGTAAAAGTCTTTACTGCCAATAACATCTTTAAAACCCCCTGAAAATTTGAAGGGGCATTTCATTTCCAGAACCCCATCCCACAACAGGAACATTCAAATATACCATCTGGAGAAGCACCAAAAAAGGGTTTATCTTTACAAAGGAAAAGACGTGCTTTCCTTAAGATAAAATTGTCACGTGGACCTGGATTAGACATGATGACAATGCCGCTGGGGGTTATTTTTGGGTGTGCTCCCCCACCTATAAGGTAAGCGTAATACGGAAAGGCAACTTCCTCATTCTCTGTACCATGTTTAACTGCAGGCACATGCTGTAAGTCTGTAGATGGATAACAAAAATTTCGAATGTACGAAGGAGCATTTTTAGGGTATGTCCGCATAAACTGATGAGCCACAGATGATGTAATTCGACCTAATTTTTGATAATGCCATTCTTTATTCAGGTTATGTGACCTAGTAATGCTTTCGACATATTTGACATCAGAATCACATAATAATTGCTGTAAATCTATGAATTTTGACTGGCGGAGACTATTTAATTCTGTCTCTGACAAGTCACGATATGATGCATTGAATAAGGTCGTAAGATTTGCAGGAACTTTAGATATTATTGGTACTACAGGCTTTTCAGGAGTAAAATTTTGCTGAAAAGAAGAAAAAGAAGATAACCCTACTGTATTTTTACACACTTTTGACAAACTTAAGAAATTTGGTTTGCTCTTCTACAGATGGCTCTGGTGGCATCAGCTTTTTTTTCCGATTTTCTCTTTAGCTTTTTCTGTGTAGAATTTTATCTCTGCTACCTTTGCAGGGTTGACACATTTAGTGAAAGTTTTATTCCACATGCATGCCTCATCTGTGGGGACAGTAGTGGTGAAGCCAAGGCGAACCCCTGCCTCAACTTTAAACATTAATGCAGCCACATGACTGCAACTTTGCCCAAGACTATATAAAAAAGGAGAGAATGAAATATAATTATTTATTAATTTATGATACAGTATATTGTAATATTAACCACTGGTACTTTCATACAATGCAATGTAAGAACTACATATTTATTTATAGCTATATATTTATATATACACATAAAGTGCAACTTTTTCACTTTCTAGAATATATGTTTTAATTTACAGCTCATTCTAATATGACATACGAGCCGCAATGACTTGAGGAAATAAAAATGGCACAGACAAGCCAAGCATCCAAACATGAAGTCTTTTTCATTTTTGGGTTGCCTGTTTTTTTTTTTTTTTTTCTCTCTTTTTTTTTTACGTTTTCATCTGAATGGTGTTAATATACAACCAAACTTTATGTGACTGTGATCTTCATTTTGGCCAATTTTAGGAGAAACTACAACTAGTACAGAAAGGATTCAAAGGAAGGGAATAAATGAACTGCTTTTCATTCTGTAATTACAGTAGCTGAGTTTGCTTAAATTGGGTTCTCTTCAATTTTTCTTCAAAAGAGAGTGGCAATGGGAAAATTCGTGAGAAAGAAGTATGAGCAACATTATGGATTTTACGTTTCCAGTACAGCTACCGCCAGCGGTAGCTGTTGAAGTTAAATGGCATGCTGGGTGGTACCCCATAAGGGGTTCACAGAGACCTTTTGGGGGGGGGGGGGCGAATGTCAGCAGACGACAACGCTCACACATAGCAAAATCCAGTGGTGTAAATCACACCGTCAAACAAACCCGCCAGACGTAAGCGCCTGGGGTGGCCAGCACAAGCTTTGGGGTAAGTAACTTGCCCTCTATTTTACTGAATGTGAGCATATCGGAGGTCGATTACAGAATTATGTACAATTTCGTAAACTTACAACAGGTAAGTTTATCTTGGAGGCGCTCTCAAGCTATAGGCTTGAGTTTATTGACAAACAATTACCAGTGCAACTGGTGATACCTTTCCCATACAAAATGACTGCAGAAGAAGGCCTTGTTCCCACTTGATCCCCTGATGCTGATCGCCCCCAGCTCAATCAACTGGAAAATTTTTGGACCAACCGAAAGTGTTCCCATTTGATCGCCTGCGCGAGATCTGATCGCTTCCTCTGGTTCAAGCGAAAGGAAGTTGCGTCATTGAAATTACAGAGGATGTTTGTTGTTTGTTTACGCAAGACTGTGTGGCGCGGGATACAAGACTTACACGTTCAAAGTGCGCTGCAATAGAAGTCTCGTACGTACATAGTACATGTATATTAGTATTATAAAGGCTTAGCTTACGGAACATTCAATGCTCCAACGCTTCAACACTAGGAGTGTTGTACAGTATCCTGCCAGAACCAGATCCTTCATTCGCTGCATTTAGCTGAAAACGTGCTCCTTCTTTTGGTTCTTCTTGGTCAGCTGCGCACCATTTTTAGGCGTCGGCAGTTTTTAGCCGAAATGCTCATGGTTCGTCGCCGATATGTTGCAAATATTCCCTAAAGAAGACGACAGTTCGCCATAATCGACGTCGTTGGTTATTGAATTAATGCCAGGCGATTAGCAGAGGGACAACAGCGGCGAACTGTATGGGTCAGGCAACGCACCACTGCCGTATGGGACGAAATGTGGCTAACGTTGGAGGTTGACGGATGGAGAGTGCATTTTCGTATGAACAGGAACACCTTTGTCTTTCTCGTCAATCGTCTGACACCAATTTTACAGAGAAACAATACCAGATTCCGACAAGCAGTGAGTGTAAAACAGAGGACTGCCATTGCTCTCTGGCGAATGGCTACCAATGTAGAATTTAGAACAATTAGTTCTCTATTTGGGATTGAAAACAGCTGCGAAATGTTAATGGATTCGAAGAAAGGTGGGGGTTTCCTCAAGTGGGAGGTGCAATAGATGGCACACACATCCCAATCACAGCTCCGCAGGAGTGTCCTTACGACTATTTCCACAGAAAGGGACACCGCAGCATTGTGCTGCAAGCTGTTGTTGACCATCAGTACAGGTAAGTGCCAGTTATTTAGGATTGAACATGATGTACTGTTGGCTACCCCCCCCCCCCCCAATAATCACTGACTGTCTGTTACTGTTTGACTTTACGCCAAATCGGAAACTACTACAGGGGTTCTACCCGATGTTTCAGAGGTTCAATGTCCCCTAGGTTCGATGTTCCCCGTTTTTGTATTATTTCAATGGTTGACGATGATAACGAGGTTTGTTATTCTCAAAGTTCGATGTTCCCAGCAAAGTGTACAATACTCTCAGCCTGGGAACATCGAACCCTAGGAACTATGAGCCCTGGGAACATTGACATAGCTCCCTACTACAGTATAGAGAGCAAAGTGCCAATGGAAATTAATGTGTAGGGCCTGATTGAGGACCATATTAGATGTAGGCTAGAGGTTCCTGGAATTTTATAACAGTTATAACTTATAGCCTACATTAGGGTGAACAGTATGCTCGACACGAAAGGACATTTCATCTGGTGGCGACCGTGAGGGGGGGGGCTGACGCTTCTTGCCATTCGGTATTTCTATGACAGTGAAAAGTGGTGATCCTGCTTACCCTCTCCTTCTTTGGCTGATGAAATGCTTCTCTGATCAAGGATGTCTCCGTCCAGAGCAATTAACGTGTGCATTCTAGACTATGAGGCATGGTCTTCTTTTCGCTTGTTTTGTAACCCACCTCGGGGGGGGGGGGGGGGGGCACAGTTTTGCTACAGTGTTCTTTTAGTTAATATTGTAGACAAAATTAAGCGATCCCGCGTGCAGAAAGTGTACATTAACGAGAAAAACGAAAAAATTAAGCCATTTTTAGGCTTATAAAATAGCCTTTTTCAACCAATCACAGCGCACGTAAGTTTAGCTCCGATGTAAAGATTGCATTGACAACCAAGACTACGTACATTCTACAAGAAATTCAATTGAAAAGATTTTCTTTTTGGCATTTCTTCAGATATCGGAATATTTAAATAAAGTAAACGTTTGAATGATCTTCAGTAGGTTCATTTTTACCAAGACGTAATTGCTCACCTTCGTTAAATTGCAAGGGAGTCGTTCAAATTCTTTCGCAAAATTTGCGATACTCTTTCAAGAAACTGTTCCCCCTGTGGGCTGGGGGTTGTAGAATATGCCCACGGTATTTCCAGCCTGTCGTAAGAGGCGACTAAAGGGAAGGACTTGAAACGTTTTTAAAGTTTTTGACACTATATAACACATTCGTGTTGGTGTGTCGTTAAATCTCATCTAACGAACGAACGAGCGAACGCACGCACGCACGAACGAACGAACTAGAAGAAACTATTTACGTGTGTAGCCTATAGGCCTCTATAGTTCTTTAGTGTTGGGCCTAACCCATGACTGCATGAGGTAAACTTTACATTACGAGTTAGATAGTCTAGACTCAGTCTTACGATACAAAGAGCCAGCGTTCGACTCAGAGGATGGCATAAGAGAGGAACTATTATTTCAAAAAGTTAAGAAAGGACCGTTTGAGCGAGCAGATAAACCGAAGGTAAGTTAAGTCGTCAGATTATACGCAAGCAATAGGCCTCTAGGCCCTCGCCTTTTTTAGTCTTCAAATACAACATATACTAACGTTAGGACTTAGGAGTAACTGTGTGTTTTTTAAGTGTATCGAAACGGCACATACAAACAAAAACGAAAACTCAAACCGGATCGGGCAGAAACATAAAGCAAACTATTTACAAACAACTAAATCAAACAGAAAATTATGTTCATTAGAGTAATAGAACTATATGTACAGATATTTACATACAGATATATACATATACACATATATACATATTTACAACTAAGAACCTCACAAGCCACCTATGTACAAACACAGTCCTATTTACAAATTATAGTAGTTTCATATTTACAAACAAAATCGATATTTACAAGATGACTACCACCCGGTCCGCCCTCACTGAAACAAGTGGACCCCATCGCCTACCGAACGCCGACCTTGGCAAACGAACGAAGTCCGACTCCACCCTCAGCTTAACCTCCGCCCTCACCGACGCCAGGACGACATCAGCAGGCCTCCCCACCCCCCTAAATACAATGTTACATCGGTCTCTCCATAAGGCCAGCTTTATGGAGGCCGAAACAAAGGTAAGTATCCCGCGAACACTTGTATTGCATGGCGGGGGTGACAGACCATACAAAGCGTAGTCCTGGCTGACCGCCCAGGTGTTACAAAACGTGAGGCGGTCAGCCAAGGCTTGAAACCACTCCCAGAGTAGGGCCACAAAGCCAAAACACATGGGGCACACTCTCCCACCTTGTGCATCCAGTGCGGGGGCAAATGCCATCTCCAAGACGCCACCGAAGGCGCTTGAGATTCGTTACAATGGCGTCGTGTGCGATCCGCCACAGCAGGTCACGCCGGCGGTGATCGAGTGACCTGCTGTGGACTACACGCCACACTTCCGGCCCTGAAGCATAGCCATTGGGTAGGACCTGACCAACGGAGTCATCAAAAATGGCCCGGTACTGGTCCCCCGCACTGGACTGCAAAACGTCCCCTACAGTTGACATAATACGGAGTGTTTCCCTCATCTGACAGTATGCCTTCGTTGGCCTCCAACTGTGAGGTACACTGTTGCTAAACAGGGTAGGAAAGAACCAACGGAATGATAATCCACCCCAATAACGGACAAAGTAGGCAAACGGCATCTGGCTGTCGACGGCACTAAAAACACATTTGGTCAGGAGAAAACGGAGCTTTGAAGGAAAGTGCACAAGGCCCAATCCCCCCTGCCTAGGAACCTGGTACACCACTCGGCAAATACTGGTGCATCTTGCCCAAGGGTGCCCCGGAGGCGTTGTGACAAAGGGAACCTCATTATTCCCACGTTTAAACAAACTCCACAACCGGGTGCAGTTGTAAAGTCCTATCAAGGACTTTAAGCTTATGCCCTTTTAGTGCTAAAAGGCTTGATAGTGAGTCTGTGAATGGAATGTTAGTTAGTTAGATGGGATTTAACGACACATCAACACAAATGCGTTATATAGTGTCAGCTAGATAAAAAAGGGTAAAGGTAGGGAGAAACTAAAAAAAGAAAAACATTGGGCAAAATCTTTAAAAGTCAAGACAAAAGCAAATGCGGGAGTCATGTCAAAACTTTCTGTAAAGTCCACTTTCTTTGAGAAAGTCCAAAATGAGAGAGGGATCTATGCGCGCAAACAATGTCTTCAGGTCCGGCACAGTGTAATACTTCTGACGAATATAGGAGTATCCATAGCAGTCAACGAGAAAGTGACACGCTGACAGCACAATCACAGGGTATACAATATGGTCTTTCATCCCCGTGGAGCAAATAAGCATGGGTAAGGTAAGTGTGACCGATGCGAGCCCTAGTCAGTACCAAATCATCTCTCCGTTTTCTGGGGGCTGCACCACCTACAGTCCCGACCCTTGGTTTGACTCTGTATAACTTGTTCTCAGGGAAAGAATCCCACAGTTCCTGCCATTTTGATTTTATATGACCGTTGATCACCGTTGATCTTAGGATGATAATCTCCCCCTGTGGGCTGGGGGTAGTAGAATATGCCCACGGTATTTCCCGCCTGTCGTAAGAGGCGACTAAAAGGAAGGACTTGAAACGTATTTAAACTTGTTGACACTATATAACACATTCGTGTTGGTTTGGTGTGTCGTTAAATCTCATCAAACTAACTAACTTAGGATGATAATCAGTGTGGGGCAAGTGGAGGTTTCTAACGTCCATCTGTAGGGCTTCTTTAGCTAGTGTGTCTACCTGCCGACGTGACTGGGAACCCACGCAAGCACAACTGATTTCTGTAGCCTCACCAAATTGGAGTACATTTCACGGAGAGCTACTACATGAGGGTGTTTTTGCTCATGGCCTTGGCTGGATAGTGAGTCTGTGAACACAACGAACTGGCGGCCGTGCGAGGTTTCGATCAGATCGAATGCCATCTTAAGTGCCTGGAGTTCGGCAGTAAATATTGATGCATCATGCGGCAGTCTAATTTGCAAGAATGCATCTTGGCCTGTCGCGGCAGCTGCAATGAACTGGTGACTGTCTGAGGTTTCAAGCAGATGGAATGCCATCTTTAGTGCCTGGGGTTCGGCAGTAAATACTGATGCATCATCCGGTAGTCTGACTTGCAGTTAGATGGGCATTTAACGACACACCAACACGAATGTGTTATAAAGTGTCAGCTGGATAAACCAGAATGCAAAAATGCATTGAGGTTTCGATGATATATGTTCTATTCCAAATGATGCCATGATGTCCCATATCTTTCAGTCACTGGTCAAAATTTCCCAAGAATTCCCAAGATAGTCATCAGGGTCACCAAAGGACAAAAAGCAAAATATCCCAAGTATTCCCAAGGCGTAACGTTACAGTATAGTCTAGAGGCTATGCTAAATGCTTGGCAAGGCCCTAAGTAACATTAGCCTAGGCTAGGTCTAGCCTAGGCCTAGCTATAAGTATAAACCTAGGCCTAGCCTAGGTTTATGCACAGCTGGTCACAGAAATCTCTCTGTAAATACTACAAACTTAGATGATGGGTACCAACATTTGACAGGCAATAACTGCTTTGATTATAGCCCTAGCTATTACAGTAACCTACCTCTAATATCAGCCCATACATACTGTACTACAATTAGGCTAGCCTGTACTGTGGCAGTTAGGCTAGGACTTAGTCACAGGACTAGGACTTTGTCTAGGCCTAGGCCTAGCCCATAAACCTGGAGCTCTACATTAGATTTATGTACCGAGTCTAACGTTATTGTGTGTGTAGGCTAATGTTTGTTGTTGGTTCTGTAACAACACTTAGGCCTAGGCCCTAACTGTTAGGCCTAGGCTACATTAAAACTTGATCTGCCTGGTAAATTTTCCATTAAGGTTACTCATGCTACTCTGCTACCATGCTACTCTGAAGAGGAGCCTTATTACAACATACTGTGATATTCCTGCTGTAAGTTTGATTATTCCATTTCTTCAAGTTGGTGCTATTTTTCCAATTCAGTTACAGTCAAATCTAACATTAACGTTGGGCTACTCAGCCAGCTCAACAGACCTTGGCAGGCAGGCTATGTGTGATAGTCTGTCACTGCACTCAGAAACTAGCTTTTAACACAGTTTCTGATTGGGTGAAAGTGGATCTGTTTACAACTGATCAACCAATGATATGGTAGCTTATGGAATGTCAAGGATCTGCTGCAAACTATCTTCTGATTGGTTTAACATCAACTTGTTGACAAAAATTTAACCAATAACATAACAGCATAGATTACTGGGCTCAAATAAATACACTACAGTACTGTACAGACAAGTGAAATAGTGTAGTCTATTCTCAGTCTATTGATATGTTGGCTAAAGAATAATAAAGTTCGTGAAAGGATCTATTTACTCGTTCAAAATTCGGATTATCAAGGAAAAATCCGTATTCCCATATTTACAATGATTTTCCGTACTGAATATGGAAAATCCATGCTGGTTGGCAGCTCTGTCTCAGGGTTTGACCCCCCTGGTGACCCCAGATGACCTTTGACCCCCACCAAAAATGATAGAGTTCTTCCTCTTACTACAAGGCATCTAAATACAAGGTATGAAATTTATCCAAGCTTCCTACCTCGAGATATCGTGTTAACAAGGTTTTCAGGGTTTCACCCCCGGTCACCCCAGGTGACCTTTGACCACCAAAAACAATAGGGTTCTTCCTCTCAATATGGGGCATCTATGTACCAAGTTTGAGAACTTTCAGAGCTTTCTTTCTTGAGATATCGTGTTAACAAAGTTTTCAGAGTTTGACCCTCGGTGACCCCAGATGACCTTTCACCTCCACCAAAAATGATAGGGTTCTTCCTCTTACCATAACGCATCTACATACTACGTATGAAATTCATCCAAGCTTCCTACCTCAAGATATTGTGTTAACAATGTATTCAGGGTTTGACCCCTGGTGACCCCAGGTGACCTTTGACCCCCACCAACAACAATAGGGTTCTTCCTCTCAATATGGGGCATCCATGTACTAAGTTTGAGAACTGTCAGAGCTTCCCTTCTTGAGATATCGTGTTAACAAAGTTTTCAGGGTTTAACCTCCGGTGACCCCAGATGACCTTTGACCTCCACCAAAAATGATAGGGTTCTTCCTCTTACCATAACGCATTTACATACAAAGTATGAAATTCATCCAAGCTTCCTATCTTGAGATATTGTGTTAACAAGGTTTTCAGGTTTTGACCCCAGGTGACCTTTGACTCCCACCAAAAACAATAGGGTTCTTCCTCTCAATATGGGGCATCTATGTTCCAAGTTTGAAAAGTGTCAGAGTTTCCTTTCTTGAGATATCGTGTTAACGAGCAAAGTGTCACAAACACACACACGCACATACATACACACGCCATCATGACCGCATAGGTTTCTTTTCATCGAAACCAAAAAGGGTAATGATGAGGTGAAACCACCTAAAAAGGAAAAAGGATTGGGCAAATTTCTTCTAAAATGTCTAGACCAAAGCAAATGTGAGAGTCACATATGTCAAAATTTCCTCTAAATGTTACTTGCTATGAAAAAGCCCAAAATGAGAGAAGGGTCTGTGTGTTCAAACAACTTCTTCAGGCACAGTGTAATACTTCTGACGAATATGGGAGTATTCATAGCAGTCAACGAGAATGTGACTGACGGTGACAGCACAGTCACAGGAGATACAATAGGTCTGACTTGCAAGGATGCCTCACGGCCTGAAGCCGAGGCCGTAACCCTGTTCATGGCTTTGGAGCCATCAGTATAGATTGCATGGTACAGATGATACTTATGTCTCAGTTCATTAAAGCTGGCACGGAACACAAGTTCATTTGTTGAGTCCTTCAAATATTTTCTTAAACTAAGGTCAACAGCTAACTTCTTCGAAGCTACGTGTGACAGGGGTATCTGTTAGAATTAGGCTTTTTTACTTCTTTCTGTTTGTTGGTTGTCTTTCTAACCCCAGCTATTGGGTATGGCCTCACCTCTTCAGGTGAAAAGTGACCAGTTTGAAGATCAGTAATGGTGGTGGAAGCTGTTGCCCCTGGACCAGCAGTATTTGGTGAAATTGCTTCAGCTGGATTAGCAGTTGCCATGTGTATGTATAGGAACTGCAGTAATCAAAACGTGCGCGACGTCACAATATCGCGCACACGGCATTCTGATGTCAACAAATATTTCGAACGCTATTTTCGATGTCTGTGTTTTCGAGACACCCCTGCCATCGGTCGAAACGTCCCCGTGCCAAAATGTCCCCGTATCTAAAGACAAGTAAATTTCATGAGTTTTTTTTTTAACTATTTAACTATATGATCAGTTTGTGTAATATTTTTATCAACTTTGAAAGGCTAGTTTTCCGTTTCTTCAAGGAAAATGAGATAAAGATTACTATTTACAGCTGCTTACGAAGTTACGTGTTGAAACAGTATAGCCAACATGCATTATGGTAACTACGTATTGTTGCAAGTTGAGCGCGGCAGTAAGTTTTCTCTTGTCATGATATTACTGTTCTAAAAACCAAAAGCTATAACTGTGATTTCTTAATATCGGCAACAAATCAATTTTCAAAGTATAAAGTTATGTATTCATATGCAGGGACGTTTTTGCATTACATAAATAATACCTCATGGACATTTGGTTAAGGGATGTTTTGACTGGATACCGTCCACGGTCACCCCCATTTTAAGCCTAGGCCTACTGAAAATGAAGATTCGAAGAAAGCCGCTTTCAACTGTTACATTACAATTTGATTGCCTAATTTAACGCTGTAGTCTATAGCCTTGGCATATGCTAGACCCATGAGTATAAGGGAAGGGTAGTCCCTATGATTTATGACGGTACGGAACTAGGCCTAACTTTAGACTCGTTCTTTGTAGGCTACGCCAACTTGTACCGCATATAAGAGATTCAGTGTACAATTTGATAAATTCTCATAATGAAAACGATCCAAAAATGTTTTTACGCTATTGGTACAATACTGTATACTTAGACCTAGTCTAGGCTATAGTACAGACAGTAGACTCCTGTCGCTGGGAAGTGTGGTATGGGACTAACGTATCCTTCTATAGCCCAGGCTAGGCCTAACGTTAGGAGAGTAACGTCAGACCATTACAATGGCAAGTTTAATGCAAACTCACTTCACGACGTCCTCTTAGCTGGGAAGATCTTCGCTCCTTCCTGGTAGTGTGCTATATGGAAGAGCCGGTGCGAATTGTGGGAATGGCGGTTACCTTAAGCTCTTCCCGCTTCCAAAATTCGGGCAATATCCGGTTCTCTTCAGCAAATTCACTTGCATAGAAATGCTTTGAGCATATGCGGTTGTGCGAGATATGTGACAAGCCTAGTCCAACGTCAGTAAAATCTTTCCTTATGGACTAAACGAATGTGACCCAGGCCCGACGACGAGATTCACTGCCTCTTCCCGTTAGAAGTCGAAGAACACTGAATCCAAAAATGTGTTTTCACGCTATTGGTACAATACTGTATACTTAGACCTAGTCTAGGCTATAGTACAGACAGTAGACTCCTCTCGCTGGGAAGTGTGGTATGGGACTAACGTATCCTTCTATAGCCCAGGCTAGGCCTAACGTGAGGAGAGTAACGTCAGACCATTACAATGGCAAGTTTAATGCAAACTCACTTCACGACGTTCTCTTAGCTGGGAAGATCTTCGCTCCTTCCTAGTAGTGTGCTATATGGAAGAGCCGGTGCGAATTGTGGGAATGGCGGTTACCTTAAGCTCTTCCCGCTTCCAAAATTCGGGCAATATCCGGTTCTCTTCAGCAAATTCACTTGCATAGAAATGCTTTGAGCATATACGGCTGTGCGAGATATGTGACAAGCCTAGTCCAACGCCAGTAAAATCTTTCCTTGTGGACTAAACGAATGTGACCCAGGCCCGACGACGAGATTCACTGCCTCTTCCCGTTAGAGGTCGAAGAACACTGATCCCGGGGGTATTGTCTGTAGCGTTACAGCCCCCGACTATGCAATTCTTCACCATTTCCGATCACAGTGCAGAAAAAGCATAGCAGTTAGCGGTAACTTAGGCCTGAAGTACCTACGCTAGCTTCACTGCACAAGCTGATAGCCGCACTGCATGCTGTGCGCTCTCGGGCTCGCCCCGACTCCGGCCGGTGACGTCATGGTGGACCCCTCGAAGAAATCACATGAGCTTATCGTTTCAGTTTCGGCCAAAAATAAGTTTTCAGAAAATTATTAAAAATAGTAATACTAATAAATACTAATAATACTAATTTTCCCGCAGAAAAATAGTATAAAAATCTAGTTTACCTAACATTATGCTTTTGAGTCGATTTCAAGACCCTACTTTGCCTCTGAATAAGACCTTTAAATCTTTTCAATGTAATAAACTTGTCTAAGTTACCTTTTACATTTATGTATTTTTTCTTCTCTCAAATTTCATAGACACCTCATTGGATAACAACCTCTCGTTATGGGATTTAGCTGCTTCAAGTGTGGTGTGACTGCTTCAGGTAATGTTTCTAAACTTCTTTCCCATCTGCATGCAGTCCATGCCCTGTATGACATGAAAGGGCTAAGACTAGTTTGTAAGCAACATGACTGCCCAAGCTCATTTTCTTCCTTTGAATTCATTTCGAAAACATCTTGTCAAACAACATAGGGAGCAAATTATAAACAGAGAGGCCCTGTGGCACTTTGATAAACTTTATGGGTTAGGAAGTCTGATAGTGTGGGCGTTGCGAGACTAGGGCGAAATTCTGTTGAGTTCTTTCTCACTATACTGAATATTCTTTCATCTTCAGCATTACTGTGGGCAATTGAAAGAATACTCAGCATGAATTTTGACAAATTATTTTATTCAGGTTCATCCATCAAATTTATACTCCTCTACATTATTTTTTATGATGTGGTCACAATTTGACCCCTTCTCACGTCACATGACCTTTGAACAAAAAAACTTGAATAACCAAAAAGGTGAAAAAAAATATTAGAAGGGATTTGTCTGTGCTTCCTCAGTTGTAATGACATGTTTACAAAGTTTCAGTTTTGACCTCTGATGACCTCAAATGGCTTGTGACCTCCATGAAAAACAACAGGGCCCCTCCCCGCACCACAACACATGAACACACTTAGTATGAAATCTATCCAAGATTCCCACCCTGAGACATCGTATAAGGCCCTCAGAGCCTGACCCCCGATAACCCTCCACCTCAACTGAAACAATAGGGCCCCTCCTCTCACCATACCACATTCACATACTAAGTATGAGATCTACCAAAGCTTCCTACCTTGACATATCGTGTAAACAAGGCTTTCAGACTTTGACCTGCAGTGACCCTAGATGACCTTAGATCTTCACCAAAAATGATAGGGTTCCTCCTCTCACCATAACACCAGTTTTAATGAACTGAGATATAAGTACCGTCGTTATCATGCAATCTATACCGATGGTTCCAAAGCCACGAACAGGGTGGCGGCTGCAGCAACATGCCGAGATGCATTCTTACAAGTCAGACTGCCGAATGATGCATCAATATTTACTGCCGAACTCCAGGCACTTAAGATGGCATTCGAGCTGATCGAGGCCTCGCACGACCGCCAGTTCATTGTGTTCACAACTCACTGTCCAGCCTTTGAGCTCTTCAAGGCCATGAGCAAAAACACCCTAGTGTAATAGCTCTTCGTGAAACGTACTCCAATTTGGTAAGACTGCAGAAATCAGTTGTGCTCGCGTGGGTTCCGAGCCACGTGGGCATACACGGAAATGAAAAGGTAGACACGCTAGGTAAGGAAGCCCTACAGATGGACATTACCAACCTCCAAGTACCCCACACCTGGGTAGGACTTTACACTGCATCCGGTTGTGGAGTTTGTTTAAACGTGGGAGTAATGAGGTTACCCTTTGCCACAACTGCCTCCGGGGCACCCTTGGGCAAGGTGCACCTGTATTTGCCCCGGTGTTTTTTAAGTGCTGTTGCCTTCGGGCGTAGTGTTTTCTTCGGGCGTAGTGTTGCCTTCGGGCGTGGGTTGCCTTCGGGCGTGGTGTTGCCTTTGGGTGTGTGGCCTTTGTGGGACTTTGTTTTGGGGTTGTTTGTGGTGGTTGGGCTGGAGTGTTGTTTTTCGGTTGGCTGCACTGGCAGTACTAAATCTCAGTAGTAACAAAGGCTCTTTTGTTCCTTGTTGCATGGTATGTGTGGTCTGTTTGACATTGTGTTCGTGATCTGTCAGGGTTTTTCTTTGGGTTTGGGATTATCCTTTAGTTTGTCAGTGCCTGTTTCTACGTAATTAAAAAGCCCCCACACTGATTATCGTCCTAACATCAACGGCTATATAAAATCAAAATGGCAAGAGTTGTGGGATTCTTTCCCTGAGAACAAATTATACCAGGTCAAACCAACGGTCGGGGCTGTGGGTAATGCGGCCCCCAGAGAACGGAGGGATGATTTAATATTGACTAGAGCACGAATCGGTCATACTTACCTAACCCATGCTTGTTTGCTCCACGGGGAAGAGAGACCATATTGTATCCAATGTGATTCCGATGTCACCGTCAGTCACATTCTCGTCGACTGCTATGAATACTCCCATATTCGTCAGAAATATTACACTGTGCCAGACCTGAAGAAATTGTTTGAGCACGTAGATCCCGTTTTCATTTTGAACTTTCTCAAAGAAAGTAACCTTTACAGGAAGTTTTGACATGACTCCCGCATTTGCTTTTGTCTAGACATTTTAGGATTTTCCCCAATGTTTTTCTTTTTTAGTTTTACCTTTTTCATCTAGCTGACACTACATAACACATTTTCGTTGATGTGTCGTTAAATCCCATCTAACTCACTAACTCACCATAACACACCCACAAACTAATTATGAAATGTATCCAAGCCTCCTACCCTGACATATCGTGTAAACAAGGTCCTCAGACTTTAACCCCCGGCGACCCCCGACCCCCACCCAAAACAATAGGCTTCTTCCTCTTGCTATAACACATCCACATACTCAGTATGAAATCCATCCAAGCTTACCACCCAGAGATACCGTGCAAACAAGGTTTTCAGACCTCGACCCCCGACCTCAACCAAAAACAACAGGTATCTTCCCCCCTCCACAACACATCCACACACTGAGCACGAAATGCAGCCAAGCCTCCCACCCCGAAATATCACGCAAAAAAGGTTGACAAATTGGCATACTTGAATTCACCACTGGACTCATCTTTGAGGTGAGAAAGAGCTACCCATGTACTGTCTACACGCTTTTGCTGCAATAGTTCAGTAGGTATGTTTTCAACCTGGTAGTGAGCAAATTCAATTTCTAATTCATCCAACTTATCCTTCATGATGTGAAATCTTTTAACAAAGAAGGACACTGATGTGAAGCTCATCTCTAGGCGTTTTGATGGGTTGGCTACCTTTGCATGATTAAGAAGTTCATCTCGTAATGGTAATTTTTGTACAATGTAATCACATACAGTGATGAAGTACTTCACTACAGATTTGAGACTCTTTTCTTTGAGAAGAGATATTACCAGTGGAAAGGAATTCCCTCACCTCCTCACCCAATATCAGATCATCTGTGGACCTATGACAACTTCCATCCTTGCAGTTGCATTCTGCTATGTTTGAGGCTTTAACAACGATATGTGGTTAAATGAATCGTAGCATAAGTTCCTTTAGAAGACCCTGTAACTTTTCTTGAACATGAATCTTAGGGGCATCTTCTTGCAATTCTAGATTTACCTTATTGAAGATAGGTATGGTTTGCTTCAGGAAAATGCAGTACAGCTTATTATAGTCATTAGACGGATTCTTCCAAATACTTGTTGCTTTTCCTTCACCTGTTATTGCTGTAAAGGCTTTTCCTGCACAAACTTTACTTTTTGGACCTGTTGCTCTTGATGAAGCTCCCACACTACCTTTACTGGGGCAAGTAGTGGGCCTCTTGGTTATGTGGGCCTTGGGTATAACATAGTCTTGAAGGGCTGTGCTTTTGCAAAGTTTCTGTTTCTTTGTGGTCACTCTGATGTCCTCTTCAAATTTCCTTTTTGTTGACATGTGAGAAGTATCACTTGGCTTACCTATAGGAAGACTGCTTGTTGTGCAGCCCGCAGTCCTTTTTGGTTTCAATGAAAAGAGAAACCTATGCGGTCATGATGGCGTGTGTATGTATGTGTATGTGCGTGTGTGTATGTATGTATGTGTGTATGTGTGTGTGTTTGTGACACTTTGCTCGTTAACACGGTATCTCAAGAAGGGAAACTCTGACAGTTTTCAAACTTGGTACATAGATGCCCCATATTGAGAGGAGGAACCCTATTGTTTTTGGTAGGGGTCAAAGGTCACCTGGGGTCAAAACCTGAAAACCTTGTTAACACAATATCTCGAGATAGGAAGCTTGGATGAATTTCATACTTTGTATGTAGATGCATTACGGTAAGAGGAAGAACTCTATCGTTTTTGTTGGAGGTCAAAGGTCATCTGGGGTCACCGGGGGTCAAACCCTAAAAACTTCGTTAACACGATATCTCAAGAAGGGAAGCTCTGACAGTTCTCAAACTTAGTACATAGATGCCCCATATTGAGAGGAAGAACCCTATTGTTTTTGGTGGAGGTCAAAGGTCACCTGGGATCACCAGGGGTCAAAACCTGAAAACATTGTTAACACAATATCTTGAGGTAGGAAGCTTGGATGAATTTCATACTTAGTATATAGATGCGTTATGGTAAGAGGAAGAACCCTATCATTTTTGGTGGAGGTCAAAGATCATCTGGGGTCACCGGGGGTCAAACCCTGAAAACTTTAACACGATATCTCAAGAAGGGAAGCTCTTACAGTTCGATGCCCCATATTAAGAGGAAGAACCCTTTTACTTTTGGTGGAGGTCAAAGGTCACCGGGGGTCAGACTCTGAAAACCATGTTAACATGATATCTCAAGAAAGAAAGCTGTGACAGTTCTCAAATGTAGTACATGGATGCCCCATATTGAGAGGAAGCACCCTATTGTTTTTGGTGGTCAAAGGTCACCTGGGGTCACCTAGGGTCAAACCCTGAAAACAGTGTTAACACAATATCTTGAGGTAGGAAGCTTGGATGAGTTTCATACTTTGTACGTAGATGCGTTCCGGTAAGAGGAAGAAACCCTATCATTTTGGTGGAGGTCAAAGGTCATCTGGGGTCACCGGGGTTTCAAAGCCTGAAAACTTTGTTAACACGATATCACAAGAAAGGAAGCTCTGACAGTTCTCAAACTTGGTACATGGATGCCCCATACTGAGAGGAAGAACCCTGTTGTTTTTGGTGGAGGTCAAAGGTCACCGGGGGTCAAACCCTGAAAACATTGTTAACACAATATCTTGAGGTAGGAAGCTTGGGTGAATTTCATACTTTGTATGTAGATGCGTTATGGTGAGAGGAAGAACCCTTTCACTTTTGGTGGAGGTCAAAGGTCGTCTGGGGTCACCGGGGGTCAAACTCTGAAAACTTTGTTAACACGATATCTCAAGAAGGGAAGCTCTGAGTTCTCAAACGTGGTACATGGATGCCCCATATTGAGAGGAAGAACCCTATTGTTTTGGTGGAGGTCAAAGGTCACCGGGGGTCAAACCCTGAAAACATTGTTAACACAATATCTTGAGGTAGGAAGCTTGGATGAATTTCATAATTTGTATGTAGATGCATTACGGTAAGAGGAAGAACTCTATCGTTTTTGTTGGAGGTCAAAGGTCATCTGGGGTCACCGGGGGTCAAACCCTAAAAACTTCGTTAACACGATATCTCAAGAAGGGAAGCTCTGACAGTTCTCAAACTTAGTACATAGATGCCCCATATTGAGAGGAAGAACCCTATTGTTTTTGGTGGAGGTCAAAGGTCACCTGGGATCACCAGGGGTCAAAACCTGAAAACATTGTTAACACAATATCTTGAGGTAGGAAGCTTGGATGAATTTCATACTTAGTATATAGATGCGTTATGGTAAGAGGAAGAACCCTATCATTTTTGGTGGAGGTCAAAGATCATCTGGGGTCACCGGGGGTCAAACCCTGAAAACTTTAACACGATATCTCAAGAAGGGAAGCTCTTACAGTTCGATGCCCCATATTAAGAGGAAGAACCCTTTTACTTTTGGTGGAGGTCAAAGGTCACCGGGGGTCAGACTCTGAAAACCATGTTAACATGATATCTCAAGAAAGAAAGCTGTGACAGTTCTCAAATGTAGTACATGGATGCCCCATATTGAGAGGAAGCACCCTATTGTTTTTGGTGGTCAAAGGTCACCTGGGGTCACCTAGGGTCAAACCCTGAAAACAGTGTTAACACAATATCTTGAGGTAGGAAGCTTGGATGAGTTTCATACTTTGTACGTAGATGCGTTCCGGTAAGAGGAAGAACCCTATCATTTTTGGTGGAGGTCAAAGGTCATCTGGGGTCACCGGGGTTCAAAGCCTGAAAACTTTGTTAACACGATATCACAAGAAAGGAAGCTCTGACAGTTCTCAAACTTGGTACATGGATGCCCCATACTGAGAGGAAGAACCCTGTTGTTTTTGGTGGAGGTCAAAGGTCACCGGGGGTCAAACCCTGAAAACATTGTTAACACAATATCTTGAGGTAGGAAGCTTGGGTGAATTTCATACTTTGTATGTAGATGCGTTATGGTGAGAGGAAGAACCCTTTCACTTTTGGTGGAGGTCAAAGGTCGTCTGGGGTCACCGGGGGTCAAACTCTGAAAACTTTGTTAACACGATATCTCAAGAAGGGAAGCTCTGAGTTCTCAAACGTGGTACATGGATGCCCCATATTGAGAGGAAGAACCCTATTGTTTTGGTGGAGGTCAAAGGTCACCGGGGGTCAAACCCTGAAAACATTGTTAACACAATATCTTGAGGTAGGAAGCTTGGATGAATTTCATACTTATTATGTAGATGCGTTATGGTAAGAGGAAGAACCCTATCATTTTTGTTGGAGGTCAAAGGTCATCTGGGGTCACCGGGGTCAAACTCTGAAAACCTTGTTAACACGATATCTCGAGGTAGGAAGCTTGGATAAATTTCATACCTTGTATTTAGATGCCTTATAGTAAGAGGAAGAACTCTATCATTTTTGGTGGGGGTCAAAAGTCATTCGGGGTCACCAGGGGGTCAAACCCTGAGACAGAGTTCCCAACCAGCACGGATTTTCCATATTCAGTACGGAAAATCATTGTAAATATGGGAATACGGATTTTTCCTTGATAATCCAAATTTTGAATGAGTAAATAGGTCCTTTCACGAACTTTATTATTCTTTAGCCAACATATCAAAAGACTGAGAATAGACTACAGTATTTCACTTTTCTATACAGTACTGTGGTGTATTTATTTGAGCCCAATAATCTATGCTGTTATGTTATTGGTTAAATTTTTGTCAACAAGTTGATCTTAAACCAATCAGTAGATAGTTTGCAGCAGATCCATGACATTCCATAAGCTACCATATCATTGGTTGATCAGTTGTAAACAGATCCACTTTCAACTAATCAAAAACTGTTAAAAGCTAGTTTCTGAGTGCAGTGACAGACTCCTGCCAAGGTCTGTTGAGCTGGCTGAGTAGCCCAACGGTAATGTTAGATTTGACTGTAACTGAATTGGAAAAATAGCACGAAGAAATGGAATAATAAAAATTACAGCAGGAATATCACAGTATGTTGTAATATGGCTCCTCTTCAGAGTAGCAGAGTAGTATGAGTAACTTTAGTGGAAAATTTACCAGGCAGATCAAGTTTTAACGTAGGCCTAGACCACAGGCGCTCGGTACTAGTATAGGCTGGCCAACACTATAGATATATATAACACGGTATTATATATATATATGTATAGTGTTGGCCAGCCTATACTAGTACCAAGCGCCTGTGGCCTAGGCCTAACAGTTAGGGCCTAGCCTAGGCCTAAGTGTTGTTACAGAACCAACAACAAACATTAGCCTACACACACAATAACGTTAGACTCAGTACATAAATCTAATGCAGAGTTCCAGGTTTATGGGCTAGGCCTAGACAAAGTCCTAGTCCTGTGACTAAGTCCTAGCCTAACTGCCACAGTACAGGCTAGCCTAATTGTGGTACAGTATGTATGGGCTGATATTATTAGAGGTAGGCCTAGGCCCTAGGTTACTGTAATAGCTATGGCCTAGGCTAGGGCTAGTCAAAGCAGTTATTGCCTGTCAAATGCACAGGCCATTCTAACGTTATATAGTACATACATAGGCTAGGCCTATATATAAATAGACAAGGTAGTGCACTTCTTCCACACCAAGGCGTTCAGTAGCCAGATTTGGCTAGAATGCACTAATACGGCCAAATCTGGCTACTGAACGCCTTGGTGTGGAAGAAGTGCGCTACCTTGTCTATTTATATATATGTATGTACTATATAACGTTAGAACTGCCTGTGGTCAAATGTTGGTATCCATCATCTAAGTTTGTAGTGTGCTTTTTAAGTGCATCGAAACGGCACATACAAACAAAAAACAAACTCAAACCGGATCGGACAGGAACATAAATGCAAAACTATCCACACACCACCAAATCAAACGGAAAGTTATGTTCATTACAACAATAGAACCACACACACACTGACAACAACCCAAATACCCAACAGACCAACCTCCCCCCGGCCACCCTAAAGCAATAATAATACATACCGCCAACAACCAAAAAACCAGACACCAACAACAGGGGCCACGAGGGGTCCGGGGCGGGGTCCACCTGCCACGAGGGGTCCGGGGTGGAGTCAACTTGCTATATTTACACTATGTACACTATATACACTATTTACACAAAAACAAAAAACTGAACAAAACTGGGCCAAAAATACAGGCGCACCTTGCCCAAGGGTGTCCCGGAGGCAGTTGTGGCAAAGGGTAACCTCATTATCCCCACGCTTTAACAAGCTCCACAACCGGATGCAGTTTGTAGTATTTACAGAGAGGTTTCTGTGACCAGCTGTGCATATTATAAAATTTAACCTTTTATGTTAAATTCCAAAGTGTTTGTGGTAATCATTCTACGTTCGTCTGTTGTAAAACTAACAGTTAGGCCTAGGCCTAACTTTAGTCGTATAGCATCTCAGTTCTCAGTTCTAACGTTAGTAAGCAGCTAAGTTCTAACGTTATCTTAGGCCTAGGCCTGCCTAACTTTATCGTAATCGATCTGGATACACTCAATTTTTTAACATGTCTCAAGTTTTCTTCAAGTTTCCAACCGATAGTTTTAATTTGGATTCCTAAAATCATGTTCAAAGTCTCTATGACGGGGACGTTTCAACTTCCCATATATAAAAGTACGGGGACGTTTTGGTAAAAAGCGGGGACGTTTTTGTAGCGAAAATGCGGGGACGTTTTGGTCTGGGGACGTTTTGACTGGATACCCCTAGGCTAGGTTTATACTTATAGCTAGGCCTAGGCTAGACCTAGTCCTCAGTAAAGGACTGTGGTCGTTCGCCTACAGCTCTCTATACACAGTCCTTACACCGACCATTGTAAATAGCGGGGGTATCGGCCGTCTGTGTAATGGTTGAAATTTTCTGTCTTTTCACAGCAAATTCTGAAAGAAAAATCCTACTTTGCAACCAGGAATTTTCTTCTCCAGATCTTACAGCTGTTCTAGATCACCGAGAAGTTCCAAGAAAGTGCCAAAAATATGAAATGAAATCAGCAACTTTTTCGCTCTGTAAAATTTACTGTGTGACTTTGGAACTTTGTTTACAACAGTATGCTAATAAGCTACGTCATTACGTCAGTATAGAATACCTGCAGAGGCAGTTGCCATGTGTATGCATAGGAACTACAGTAATCAAAATGTTGTGCGTGACGTCACAATGTTACACACACGGCATTCAGATGTCAACAAATATTTCGAGCGCTACAGTAAATTGTTAAGAAGCGGCCAAGTTGATGATTTTATTTCAAATTTTCGGAACTTTACCGAAGTTTAAAGTGATGAAAAACAACTGCAATGTAAGTGTAAGACATGGGAAGGAAAACTTATGGTAGTGCTTTTTACGTACGTAGAAACGGGCACGAGGAAACAAAGTAGAAAAAGTTATGGTAGTTTATTAAGACTTTAGGTCCTAACTTTGCACTAAGAAGAAAATCAACTTCGACCAGCACTGTGCTGGTCAAAGACCCCGGGTTTTCAATGAGTCGGAGTAAGGACCGTGTGTAGGGAGCTATCGGCGACCGGCTATACACGGGCCTTTACTGAGGACTAGGCTAGACCTAGGCTAATGTTACTTAGGGCCTTGCCAAGTATTTAGCATAGCATCTAGGCTATACTGTAACGTTAGGCCTTGGGAATACTTGGGATATTTTGCATTTTGTCCTTTGGTGACCCTGATGACTATCTTGGGAATTCTTGAGAAATTTTGCTTTTTGACCTCTCGTAACCCCAGATGACGATCTTGGGAATTCTTGGGAAATTTTGACCAGTGACTGAAAGATATGGGACATCATGGCATTATTTGGAATAGAACATATATCATCGAAACCTCAATGCATTTTTGCATTCTGGTTTGTGATGTACTTGTCAGCTTACCAGGAAAGTTTTGTTTTGACTTAGAACTATCTTTGGCTGCAGAAAGACTCTTCTTTGGTTTCTGAACCTGAGGAATATTCTTCCTCTTCATTTCTCCTTGTGCTTCCTCCTTGAAATACTGCTCTAAAGCTACCCATTGCTCTAAAAATCTGTTTAGAGACTTTTCTAGAGACAACCAACGTGTACAAACATGCTTCAGAATCGTGTGGTGTTCAACGTTATAAAGTTTGTATCTTTCGATAATCCTTGTGCCTCTTACTTGACTTTGCAAGATAGTAGAATATAGGTATCAGCAAGGATACTGGAGAAAATGGTAACTGGCTTGCTCCCTTTTCTGCAGCTAGGTGGATGAGATGACATGGACATCCTAGGATGAATACATTTTCATTTTCTCTTTTCACAAAGGATGCAACACCCCTCTGAGGCCCCATCATTACTGCTGCATTGTCTGCGCTGAAGCAAATCACATTTTTCCATGGTATTCCATTGTCTTCCATCACTTTGTTAAGGAGGTGAAATATGTTTTCACCAGTGGAGCTTTCTTTTGTTACTGCTTTCTCTAGGAGCACACTCAACACTTGCTTTACATCTTTATCAAAATATCTGACCACAATCGGATACAACTGTTCTTCAACCCCCCCCCCCCCCGATCAGAACTTCCATCAGTTGACAAAGAAAAGTAAGTTTCCTTGATTTTACTCAGAATGCCACCTGGTAAAACAGACGAAAAATGAGTATGGTCAACTTCAAGTATCTCATTCAGAACAGGAGAGGCTTTGTGAGTTGGGTTTAGAATTCGGCAGTAACACTTCATGCTATTTTACTTGATAATGATTGAAAATGTTGTGCTCTCTCAACATTTCTAAGAGGGTTTTCTCAAGGGGCTTTGAAAAACTGATAGGAAAAGGTCTTGCAAGAGAAAAATTTGCCACTGGATAAAATATTCACATTGATACCAAGCTATGCACATTTTCAAAATAAAAAACAGTTGGGCTGATAGGCTAGGCCAATTAATATGGGTCAGACACTTTTCTCTCTAGGCCCTCAGACTTGATTCAACAACCTGCAAGTCTGCATCAGTGTGATATATTAACAAGTTACAAATGTTCATACATGAAACCTAAAACAAAATTCAAACATGAAATACAACTTAATTTTTTATTGAAGTATAGGTTAAGCCAAAGCTACCTAGCCCATATACACAATACACTCACTAGAACCTAGAGTAATCCTAACATTAGGCCAACATATAACGTCAGGCCTAACATTAGGCTATAGGCCACAGACCTAAAGAACAGCCAGCTTTTTACGTACGTAGAAACGGGCACGAAGAAACAAAGGAGAACTTAAACCTAACCGGACAAAAATACAAAGGTGAACTATTTACAGAATTCTGTAAAAGAACAGCCGTTTCAACTGGCATGATTGTTTGCCACATAAGTAAAAGAATGTTTGACAGCACAGGTCCTACTAGCCTACTGTAAATATGCCTATTAACTTTTCAAAATGATGGCAATTTTTAGTTGGAAAATTTTCCCCCAAGATGTCTTCATCACATTTAGGCTCTCTCCCATGAGAGTAGGCTATCAAATGGCCATTCCACATCGACCCTAACGTGTATCATGCATGCTCACTAGGGCCTCGGCCAAACCTATACACTATAGCCTAGGTCACTGCATGGAGGCCTAGGTCTAGCCTAATTTAGGCTAGGCCTACGCCTACCGTTGTGGAGACGTTATGCAACGTTTCAAATGATTTTCTGCACACGAACAGCACAAAAATTTGCACGGATTATGATTTGAGCAGGAAGATCTTCTGGTGGATTTTAAAACAAACTTCGAGGTTGCTACCATTAGCACACTATACATATAGGTAAGGCTATAATGTTAACGTTACTGTTGCGCCAGCCGTACCGTTACTCGTTACTAGGCTAGGCTAGCAGGACCGAATGGCCCATGCAACTCACCTTTAGTATCTGTGCCCAGAGTTCTGGCTATCGCTGTCGTCTTTGTTCGGCGTGATCCATACTTTGCTGCAATATTGCTGTCAGGGAACATTTCTTTGACAAGGTCAGTGAATTGAACGGCTGCCGAAAACGCGATGTTGTGTTCAATGAAAAAAATCGTCATTAAGGTTTCTGCTCGTATGACAGAGTTGTCAACTTGGCCATGTCCATGAACGACGATAGTGTTGCAGTCCCTCCGCAAGTCGCTTCTGCAGATTTGTGTTTCACTGATCTAATGTGCAATGATATGTCGTTAGGTCCCCCTGCTGCGACACTAAAAATTGATCCGCAAGTGTTGCATTTTGCACTATAGTTGTCTTTGGTGCTCTGAACAATAAACGGTCATTTTGCCGTGTACTCCTTTTTGAAACTTTGTTTGCGTTTTCTTGGTGCCATTTCTCCCTTCCAGCAATCTAAGGCCCTGACTCTTGATCACGTCTACAGGTTGGCTAGCCTTGAGCAGAACGTACTGTGCACGCGTACGTGGCGCGACGAGGCCTGATTATCGTCTTGGTTGTGACTGACTATAAATGAAGTAAGGTATAAAACAGCTTCTGATTGGTCCAAAGTAAACTTGTCTACATACGTGTAACCACTGATAAGGCAGGTTATGAAGTAATGCAGTCATCAGAAAGGCTACATTACTTTGTTTTATACCAATTCCTGATTGGTTCAATATCGATGTGTTGACATACGGTCGACCAATAGTATCACAAGACACAAGGTACATACTATTCATATCTGTGTACTAGTCTTTTAAGTCCGTCATTTCCATCCTTGGAAAAGAATTATGCCAGCTGTTAAAAAACCTATTATTGGTCATTACAAAATTCGGATTTTTGGAGAAAAATCCGTATTCCCGTATTTACGATGATTTTCCGTACTAAATACGGGAAATCCGTACTGGTTGGCAGCTCTGCACTGAGATGTGAAGTTAGAATTTTATTAGGGCTGTCACGATAATCACGATATTGTCGATAAACTTTTGCCATGACGATATCGACTTAAGATTTTCACATCGTGATATCACAACAGAATCAAATGAGTAAACCTCTGTGAACTCTCTTATTTCTCTTAATTTCTGCTTCATTCGTTAAGATAAAATGAAAAACAATACTAACCCCAAAATATGATACTGTATAAAATCTGAACATCTCTTTAAAATGACTATAATGCTGGCTGCCAGTGCAACAGCCTAATCAGGAGACCAACCTCCTGACAGGCACCCCATTCGGGGGTTGGAACCCCACCATGACGATCACTACAGACGCTTCGATGTCTGGCTGGGGCGCCTTCTGTGGAGGCAGAAACCTGTCAGGGGTGTGGACAGCAGAAGGCGCGCTCCATATAAACGTTCTGGAACTCGAAGCACTCCTAAGGGCCCCTAAGGATGAAGCGCGCGGCAAGAACCTGTTGGTCTTCTCGGACAGTGCGACGGTGGTGTCATTAGTCAACACACGGGGGAACTTGCTCCCCCCCCCAGCTCCCCCCAGCTGTGCCTACGGGTATGGTCTCTCCTCCGCTGGTGCCACCAGCGGAACATTTCGCTGAGGGCATTCCGTGTGGCTGGGAGGAGGACACACTGACCGACGCGCTGTCCAGGGGACACGCGTGTCAGGGGGAGTGGGAACTGGCGTCCAGGTGGGCTAACTGCCTGTTCGACCTCTTAGGCACACCCAACCTGAACCTGTTCGCGACAGCGCGGAACAGGAAGCTCCCGGTGTTCTGCTCCAGAACCCACCACCCACAGGCCTGGGCCACCGATGCCCTAGCCCTCTCGTAAGACGGGTTCGACTTTTACGCATTTCCGCCGTTCTCGATAGTTCATAGGGTCCTGCTGAAAAATCAATTCCTCTAGGACCAGGATCCTGCTGGTGGATCCCAACTGGCCCCGGCAGCCATGGTTCCCACGACTACACCTGCTGACGGACCTACCGGCGGAGCTCCCTGCAGTACCGGAGGAGGGTGCTCCACCCCCAGGATCTGCACTTGACTACATGGGGACTGTCAGCATTCCCTCCGATCACAAGGACTTCCTGCCAACGTTGCCTCCATGGCGGCCGCAGCAAGACCTTCCACCCGGCGCACTTGACAATTGTAGACTTGCCCGATACGCCGAACGGTGTGCAAACCACCAGACTTCTCCGGATAAGGCGTCCGTGGCACAGATCTCCGAGTTCTTGATGGTCCTGTTTGAGGAAGGCAAGTAGGTGAATACCATCTAGAACTAGCGTTCGGCCATAGCCGCAGCCCACAAGGGTTTTCCCCACGGATCCGCGGTGGGGACAAGTGCGGTCCTCCAGCAGCTGCTTCAGGGTATGAGTAACTCAAAACCCGCTCTCAAATTGTTGGCTCACAGTTGGTCCATCAACGGGGTCCTCCAGGCACTCGCCCGAGAGCCATACGAGCCCCTTCACTCATGCCCCCTGGGGCTGCTGACTCGCAAAGTCCTTTTCCTGATTGCGGCGTCCTCGGCCAGGCGCAGGAGCTGCCTCCAGGCGCTCTCAGTCAGACCGGGCCATACCAGGTTCGAGAGCCATGCGGTCCGGCTCATCCCAGACCACCAGTTTCTAACCAAGAACCAAAGCATGGCATTTTTACCCAGGGATTTTTTCATCCTCGAGATCAGCTCAACTCTTCGTGCCGGAGGACAGGAAGAGGTGCCCTGTCAAGGCATTGAAGTAGTCTTGCACCGGACGAAGGAGGTGCACATCTCCCACACTCTTCGTCCTCCCACGGAGACCCTTCATGGCTGCCTCCAGGGATACCATTTCTCGTTGGCTGACTATGGTGATCACGCCGCATGCCCAGGGTAAGGTTCGGGCTCACCAAGTAAGCGGGATAGCGGCGTCGAAGGCCTTGTTCGCTGGCGTCCCCATTGAGGACATCCTCAAGGGTTAGATGGGATTTTACGACACACCAACACGACTGTGTTATATAGTGTCATGTAGAAAAGAAAGGGGCAATGTTGGGGTACAATTAACTAAAAAAAGGCGGGGTCAAACTCTACTAAAGAGTCCAGGCAAATGCGGGAGTCATGTCAAAAATTTCTATACTGTTTACTTTCCTTGAGAAAGTCCAAAATAAGGTAAGGATCTGTCTGTTCAACTAAAGTTTTCAGGTCTGGCACAGTGGTAGTACTTCTAGCGAATATGGGAGTATCCATAACAGTCAACGAGAGTGTGACTGACGGTGACACCACAATCACAGGGTAAACTGTACGCTGCTGAATCGCTTAGAGAAGACATAATGTTCTTCAAAGGGGATTCCATCCTTGGGGAGAGATTCGACTGCTTGAAAAACTGCATTAATTACTGTTACACTAACTGAAGTGAAATGCTGTGTGTGTGTGGGGGGGGGGGGGCTTTTTAAGTGCTTTTTAAGTGCATCGAAACGGCACATACAAACAAAAAACAAACTCAAACCGGATCGGACAGGAACATAAATGCATTTTAAGTGCATGCTGTACTTAAGTGAAATGCTGTACTACACACTCACCCAAGGTGTCTGAAAAGAATGATAAGAGTATAGAGAGAATATACTGATTGGATCCTAGCTTTTTACGTACGTAGAAACGGGCACGAAGAAACAAAGGAGAACTTAAACCTGACCGGACAAAAATACAAAGGTGAACTATTTACAGAATTCTGTACATTGCGCTAGCAAACAAAATTTCTGCGATAACTATGTACAAAACCACCCCGAACCCAAACTAGTTACATAGGACTATTTACAATCTCACTAGGCAAAACTATTTACATACCCATTTACATCAACAGAAGAGTGTTCAGGTTGAGTCTGTTCAATGCTTTTTTGTAACTATGGGTGCTCCTTACGTGCTCCGGAACAAAACACCGGACGTGACATGAAACACAAGGACAACTATATACACCAGGCCAACATTCATGTGGCCAACCCCCACTATTTACAGTATTGACAATGTGATGTGCTCTTTACATGCTTGTAGCCGGGCGGACCTAATGTGGAACAAAGCAAACCTATTTACACTGAACTACCAAAAAAACTTTGTGGCATGCATGGGCACAGACACAAACAGAACAGAAACCGCAAAAGAAAACGGGGACACAAAGGCAAAACCATTCACACTAAATACTCTGACTGGGACCTTATCTTTTTAATCCGTGGGCTCGGTACGGGCGTCCCAGAGTGATGGGTTCCCCTGTCTGATACTTCGCCCGAAGCCGACCTCTTTAGTGCAGACTCTGGCCCCTCCCCCTCACACAAATCAAACCAACCCTCCCCCGAAGGCGGATCCTTTGGAGGAGGCTCTGAGGCACGCTCCCCGCCATTCGACATCGCCGAGTCTGAGGACAGATCGAGGTCCTCCTCTAATGTCATTATTTCAACCTGTCCGGGTGCCGCTGCCAACGATGGCGGACACTCTGCCTCAGGAGTCCCAGTACCCCCCTCACACTGCTTAGAGGCAAGGAAGTCCTGCTCCACCTCGTGTGCCACCTCGTGTGATTGGATCCTTTTGTAGTAGGCCTACACTCATCAAGGTTGATTGAGAATAGCTTCTCTTTTAATTCATGAACAAGGCGTTTATGAACAACTTCAGCCACACCTTTAAGTTTATAGGCACACACAGTCCTTTCAATGACTATGTTCTGCTACAAAAAAAAAAGACCATTGCCTCAGCATTACCCTTTTCTTTATTTTACTGACTTTAACGTGCTTCGAAACGGACACGATCGCAAACAAAACTAAACAAAACCCGTCGGAAGACAAACATAATACCAAAAACCATTCACACGCTGCAAAGAAAACGAGTCTCTGTCACCACCAACACCGCTCCGACCCCACACCAATCCCCGAACACCACAAACCCTTTCTTTTTACGTACATAGAAACAGGCACTGCGAAACAAAGAACTCAAACATAACAACTATTTACAGATTCCTTTACATTGGGCTAGAAACCAAAATTTCACAGACACAGTCGAAACAAAACACCGGACATGACATGGAACAAGTGTTCATGTGGCTAACCCCCAGTTTACAATGATGTACTCCTCACATGCATATAGCCGGACCAAACCCAATGTGGAACAAAGGCAAACCTAAAGGCAGACTAACAACTCTTGCTGGGACTTGATCTTTTTAGTCCTTGGGCTCGGTACTGGTCTTTCAGAGAGACGGTCTCCCCACTCTGACACCTCACCGGAGGCCGACCTCTTTAGTGCAGACTCTGACCCCTCCCCCTCACACAAATCAAACCAACCCTCCCCAGAAGGTGGATCCTTGGGAGGAGGCTCTCCACCATCATCATCATCATCATCATCACCATCATCCGACATGAAAGAAACAGACTCTGAGGAGAGATGGAGGTCCTCCTCTACTGTCATGATTGCTGCCTCCCTTGGTTCCGTTGGCAAGGATGGTGGAGAGTCCGCCTCAGGAGTCACAGTGCCCGCCTCACACTGTTTGGAGGCGAGGAAGTCCTGTTCCACCTCGTGTGCCACCTCCTCCAATTCCTGAGTGGAATATTCCGGGCCTAGTTGCGAGGGCTCAGGTGCCTGCCCCACATCCTCACTGGCATGAGCAGAATACAATTCGGGACATGCACCAAAGACATGTCCCTCCTCCCCACAAAGGTTGCACCGCACCTCGTTGGGACACTCGGCCTTGTCGTGCCCCACCTGCCGGCATCTGCCGCAACGTCGATTAGGACACGACTTGGCTTCGTGCCCCTCCTCTCCACACTTAAAACAGGTGCGGGGCTGCCCAAAGTATGGGCTTTGGAACCCCCTATGAAGAGGAACGATGGTATTTCCCTCTTCAGTACCATACGGAACTGTCTCTTTCCGTTCAGTATGCCCTTCAACTCACCTTCATTGTATGTGACCCACCGCATATCAAAGACAGTTCCGTATTGACTCAGAACCCTCGCAACCAGGCCCTGTTCGACCTCAAAGTTCAGGTACAGCACCGTCACCACCACAGAGCGATCATATGGGGTGACAGTGAGCCCTTCCAGCCCTTTAAGGCAAGACACGCCCTGCATTCGGGCAGCATCTGACCTGAACTTTAGGTTGTACGTGTTGCGGGCGGCAAGCGCCTGCAACATCTCTATCTCTTTAACTTCCACTTTGTTGTTCTTTAACACAGTAAACACTTGAGGGGGTGTAACATTCACCTCCGACTCGAACTGCAACTTAACGATTGTGCTATCCCGACCTCCGGGCATAGCAGCATGTGAGTGTGGCTCGAGGCCACGCGCGAACAAAGGTAAAAAAAGCACGGCAAACCTACTCTTTTAATACAGGACAACGCGTACACTATAAAGTTTCACAGTTTCATACAGTTGCAAGCAATATAGCACGGTTATCACACAGCTGTAATGTTATCACACAGTGATGCAAGCCAAGCACGGCAAACGAGAGCAGATCGAAATCACGTCCGCTCTCGTCGAAGACCTGAACTGAACTACAGCATTACCCTTACGGACTAAATAACATGCATTTGGTGTCAACTTCGATTTCACTTTCCAGAACAGGATGCAACATTATGAACATTTGGGGGAGCTCCATATGGAATGTTTGAGCCACAAAGAGTAGTGTTAGCACTTGTCCCTGGAGAAGAAATTTCTGGGCATGATGGTGTGGTTAGCTGAGCTGTGGACAATGACTTAGGTTTCACTTCACTTACTGCAATACTTCCTTTCCTTATAGCAGAAGTTCTTTCAAAAATTAACAGAAGGGTAGAATTTGTTGTGAATACCTTCGCATTTTTAATGTTTCTTTTTATTCCTATGGGCAACTAAGTCTCTTTTCCCTTCATTTGAATACTTCAGGTCACAATTACAAACTATATACCTTGCTAACCCAGGTCTGTCAATTTTACGAATATAATGGGA
The DNA here is from genome assembly GCA_029531755.1 of Holothuria leucospilota. Lineage (NCBI taxonomy): Eukaryota > Metazoa > Echinodermata > Holothuroidea > Aspidochirotida > Holothuriidae > Holothuria > Holothuria leucospilota. The sequence continues at coordinate 60,004,601 of CM055966.1, read as the reverse complement.
CAAAAAGTATTCATCGCTATTTTTTCCTCCGACTTCCAGTTCCACTTATCTCAGACTTACCAATTTCCTTTACATTCACTTCTCGCGTGACTTCCATAGTGTTAACGATCGAGTGTAGACTAGTAGACTAGGCCTAGGCTACGCCACAATACACAGTATAGGCATAACGTTAGGCCTAACGTTGGACCTACAATAGGCCTGGCCTATATGTGTAAAGCCTAGGCTAGGCCTAGCTTATGGAATAATGTCAAGTCTAATGGAGATAGAGTCTATTGTTAACGTTACTTTTCACTCCAGTCCCACAGACCAAATAATTTTCCAAAGTACTCGTTTCGGTGAATAGGCCTACGTGGTGATAAAAGAAGAGAGACCTCAATTGGTGCAATCTCACTTGGTGTGTCGTTAAACCCCCCTCTAACTAACTCACTTGGTCCGGTACAGCGTGAAGCTAATCCCAATACTAGCCCGAATGTAGGCCTAGCCGGCCGGCCGCGCGCGCGCTGAGTTGTAGGTATCGATGGCGTCAGCGCTAACGTAGAAGACAGCTTGCATGCAGCAAACGGAAGTTGGCGAACTAAGTCAGCTAGATAGGTGATGCAAAATCCAATGCAGGAAGCAACCACAGAGTTATGATACGGAGAGTGGGCTAAGTATCGTATTCCTAACCTTACGTGCGAGCATCTACTGAGACCGCATAAATATACGCACATTACAATGTATGCTTCGACCCACGTACATGGCGAATACTGCCTGACTGCGCGGTAACTCAGCATCGGTATCGAACTTCCCACTGAAGCTCTGAGAACTTCAGTGGGAAGTATGGTGATGTAACTTTTTGGACTACTTCTTTCCACATGAAACAAGGCGTCGGCTTTGATCCTAAGTGAAACTAACACTTTGCCTTGAGTTTGGTAAGTGAAATCCCGGGGAAAAATATCGCCAAATATTAAAAATCCGGTTTTTCGGGTTAATCCGGAAGCCTGCTTTTTAGGTACATAGAAACAGGCACTGAGAAACAAAAGAACCCATACCGAACCGGAGCAAAACGCAACCGACAACCACCCACAGAATCGCCAACTATCTCTCACCATCCATACCCAGCAAAGGAAACGAAGGAGTCTTTGTTACCGTTGACAAACTATCAAAGATTAGAACAACTCAAGGGCAAAACAACACACGCCCGAAGGGCAACCGCAGCGCAGAGGGACACGGAGGGGCGGGCTGCCACGCTCAATCACTATTTACAGTTTATGCAACTATTTACATGTAACAAAAACAAAACTTCCGAAGGGATCGAACGAGCCCGGCGGGAGATCGGGAACGTCCACTCTCTTCGGGAACCCAAACTGAACGAAACGAAAACACTTCTGCTCTCGTCGAAGACCTGAACTGAACTCTTACATCCCTGCTTCAAGTCCTTCCTCACCAAAGGCTGCCTGGGGTGACTAATGAGGGATTATGAGTCTCTGACTTGCTTCCCCATCAGCCATCTGCTTAGTCGGGTGGCACACAGGTGAATAACAGATGGCGCTATTTATCCTAATAGTTGTTAATCTTTCCTATACAATGTACAGTTATCAATTTCTAGAGGCCTAAGGTAATTTTAGAGCTTCAAATAATTGTTCACCAGTGAAAGGTTTAAATAATAAAGAGCCCGGCTTTGAAGCATACGAAATGACATCTGGAGTTTGATTCTAATTTCTACCTTGGCCATACAGGCACGACTTAATTCAGGGGAAATAAGGGCTATGCCAATCTTTTTTTTTCTTTCTTGACACTACAATTTTGGCCGCCTGGGTGGCTTGAACATACGTTTAAGGTTAGGCATTTCTTTTTGCCTTTGGAGCCTCTGCCCTTGTTCTAAATTTTGGCAGCCTTTTTAAAGGACAACATAATCTCACCCACAGTTCGCAAACTTCCCTCCACTATCAAGCTTGATGCGCTGCTTGTGTATATAGCCTTTGCCAAAGCTTTAACTTTTTGGTTTGGTTGCCCTACAATTGTCCAGGGCATGCCCGAACCCTTGCCATTTTAAACACAGGACCGCATTTGGTAACTCTTGAGTAAGGCTCAACCCGCAAGCTAGGAATAGCCAACAAAGGCTCCTGTCAGTAACGTGTGTTTCTCACTTTCATGATTGAGGATAACTGTGGTTTTCTAGGTGCGGGTTTGCTCTTGTGTTGACTTGAGTTTTTTGACACTTTCATCACGTTTATGCTGGTCATGTTTAATTTATGGATGTTCACCACATAATAAAACTGTGGGGGTGGGGTGTGTGTTTTCTCGGGCAAACTGTGGACTGCGTAACCTACAGGTGGTTTAGAGTTCTTGGGTGTTAAGACGGCATTAGCTAAGTGTGGATTGCAGGGGAAAAAACACACTGCGTTGTTTCTCGTAACTTTGATTTCTCTTTTTGTAGCCATTTGGTTTCTCCTTATTAACCAGACGGGCAAGTTGAATAGGGTTTACAGTAGCCAGAAATTGCCAAGGGGCCCGAAACCTTTAGGCAAACTAAGCCTAGCGCCACCACAGGTTGGCACGAAGCGTACAAGAAAATGTGCCCGAAAATACCTCCCAGACCGCTGAAAATGGCACTTCCCAGGCCTTGTAAGTTGCATGTTAACATCTTTTTATTTCAAGTTACTAGCAATATCATAAAAAGCATAAAAAAATACCAAAAATATTCTCGGGGGCTGCCCCCTGCAGATGGGTACTGGGATGGGTTTTAGCCCCAAATCCACTTCCTCTGGCCCAAGTGAAAAATGCTAGGATTGTCTGCCATTAGGATTGTCTGCCATGATGGCAAAAACTTTGGACCAAAAGAAAATTACCAAAAGCAATACTTAAACTAAACCAAAGGTCCAAACCTCCAATAAAATGCAAACTGACGTAACAAGGTCCCAATCGAACCGAGAAGTAGGATCACGGAAGTAAACTTCTGTGCTCTGTAATTCACTTTATACAATTCTTCTCAAAGAAGGTATCCCCTCTTTTAATATGCTCCTTTTAGTCCATATTACAGAATGTGAAACAAAAGAAAGCAACCAATTCCAAGCAGACCAAGCGTGCTTGGAAACGGACGCAGACCATAAACACAACATGAACCTGTTTACATATCAGTTCTGTTCAGCAATTCCCTGCGAGAGCGAGCGGGTGGGCCACTTGGCTCGTTCGACCACGTCGGGGAAGTTTTTGAATTTTCAGTTGGGCTGTCAAGTTGGGCACGCGTGTTGTTGCCGTCCCGCTTTCACTGGGGTCGTTAGGGGGCTTGTTATCGATGTTCTTAGTGAGTGGGGTGTATATAGTATTGTGTGTAAGGGAATTCCTGAAGCAGAGTGACAGGAAATCCCATCGAAGAGCTCTCTCGCTAGTGTTCAACAGCAAAACACTAAATGGAGGACACTTATACCACCAACTTAAAACCGCTGAGACGGCCCACATCGGTGTTCGCCACCCTTCGTACCTGGTTTTGAACTTGTTCATTTTCCAATACCCTATATCCCCGCTGGCTAAGAGTCTGGGAGCCCGGAATGGGACGACTGCTTCATGATCCGAAATTGGACATGGAATCACATTTCACAGTGCAAATGGAAAGTGCATACTGTCCAATCTTGAGGCATGGTGCCGCCAGAACCAGGGCTTGAGAACTTTTCGTCTTTTTGCCGTATTGGGCAACCCCATAATTTTGACATTAGTAATTGCCTCGTAGAATTTGGAAATAGAATTACATCAAAAAATAAAATGCACCTTGCTTTATCTTATGTGACCTTTTATCTTATTCTCCGATGGCAAAAGGCCGAAAGGAGGAAGGTATATCAGTACATTAAAGACTTTTGGCAGTATATATATATAACTCCAGCTTGCATATTCCGAGAGTGCTCATTACGTATCCCAGAGCTAAATATATTTCAACACAAAATTCAATTACTCTGACCCGTCATGTTTACGCTTACAAACTTGTTTCGTGCAGACAACTGTCTGTACTCTTCAGAGCGTACATGGCAAGTGAATCAGAAGATATAGAAAGCACGGAACACGTACTACACAGCATAAGAGGATTTAAAGTGCAGTCACCCTAGGCTAAGCAAGTTCCTGTAAGGATATTAAGCCTATTGTAGTACCAAGCTCAGGCGGTTTAACATTACGGAGTAGAAATTTCTTAGAGTGCCTACAAGATGTTGAAAGTTCATTTCTTTTGTTAAGGCTAGCCATGTGTGGCTTGCAAATGATGAAAAACTTTTCCCAATTGCAAAGATTGCATCTGTTAGAGGCTGGGTTGAAAGATTTAGCCTTCTTAATGACCTTCCATGACACACTATAATTTACATTATTTTCTTTAAGGTCCCAAATGTATTCACTGAGTTTGGTGCTGTATTTCTTTGATTTGCAATTAAAAGATGATTTGTGGTTGTTATATCTAGATTTGAAAGTTCCTTCAGTGAGCCCGATGTAAGTTTGAGGTTTGCCGTCGTCGCTTGACACGGTAGCCTGATAGATGATTGATTCTGCTTTACAGTTTCCGGGTAATGGGCAGCAGCTCGGGTCCTTGCAATTGCAGCCACTGGATGCTTTTATCTTGGTGGTGTCGGCAAGTTTAGACTTATTGTGAGCGCTTACAATTTGCTGGAGGTTGGTCATGCAGCCATAGCTGATTTTGACAGTGTTTCGGTTAAAAATTTTGTGGAGCGCGTGGTCCTTGGGGAATTCTTCATCGAGTATCTTTAGGAAAGTGCGTCCAATATTGGTAGATACGTTTTTACTGAAGGGCGGGTTGTACCAGATAATATTCCGTTTTCTTTGTGGTCTTAGTTTATTGGTTCGTGCTTGCCTGGTGGATGTAGGGGTAAATTGGAGGCCATACTCATATCCGCTCTTCTTCAGAGCTTCCTGGTAGACGGGTTTGGCTTTGTTAAATGCGTTTTCGTCTTGGGATAATGAGGAAAGGCGTTTGTTAATGGCCTCGGGTATGTGCTTGAGGATGGCAGGTGGGTGATTTGACTTCCTGTGGATGTAGAGTGTTGTGTTGTTGGGCTTACTGTATGGCATATGAGTGCAGTTTTCCAGGTCCAGTGTGACATCCAGAAAGTTAACGACTTTTTTGTTCGCTTCGATGGTTACTTTAAGGCCTTAATGGTTAAATAAGGTACAAAGTCCTTTCTTAATAAGTTCCACTCTTCTTGGTGAGGCAGTGATTACATACACCTAAGCCATCGTCTCGGTATAGGCCAAAACCGGGGCCGTATTTTGCTGTGATTTGGCGTAGCAGGAATAAACCGACCAGTTCGCAGGTCTCTGCGCCATCATAGCTACCCATCGTTACGTCGAATAGATTGGCTGAGGCTTTCTTTCCCCATGGCTTATTGCCGCTGTAAAGACATGATCTCTTGATGGATAATGATTTCTCGTTCATCTGAGGAAATATTGGCGTATTTTGATGCAAAGTTGAGGGCCTCACTCAAAAGTTCCAAGGTAATGGATGGGTAGAACTCAACCACATCAAATACGATGAATGAATGCGTGTTTTTGTTCTTGATGTTTTTGAACCATTGCAATACCGATGCTGTGTTTTTCCACTGGTTGAGCTGCAAACTGTTCTGAATATCCTGAATATCCTGAATATCCTGAATATCCTGAATATCCTGAATATCCTGAATATCCTGTAGATAGATTAGATAGATTAGATAGATTAGATAGATTAGATAGATTAGATAGATTAGATAGATTAGATAGATTAGATAGATTAGATAGATTAGATAGATTAGATAGATTAGATAGATTAGATAGATTAGATAGATTAGATAGATTAGATAGATTAGATAGATTAGATAGATTAGATAGATTAGATAGATTAGATAGATTAGATAGATTAGATAGATTAGATAGATTAGATAGATAGATAGATAGATAGATAGATAGATAGATAGATAGATAGATAGATAGATAGATAGATAGATAGATAGTGTGTGTGTGTGTATATGGTGTGTGTTGAGAAGAATTGTGTGAGAAAGGCGAGAATACAATCACCTCTGCTCTTGAAAATTATCTATTCGGGCAAAGAAAAAAAAGACGAACCTTGCAATATCTTGAACAACAAGTTAAATACATGGACCCAAACATTTTACAATGTTTTGAGGTAGGAGTAGGAACTGGAAAGCCATAGGGCTTAGTGATTACTTGCCATATGGATATATTGTAACAAACATGAATCACCCAAATGACAAGCATTAGATCACTCACAGTTATCCTACTTGAGATACCATGTTAATAAGGTCAAAAACGTTTGAAATCTTGTGACCCAAAGTGACCTGCATGCTTACTGTAAACAATCCATAGACCAAGTATGTGATCCCTCATAGTTATCCTCCTTGAAATATCATGTTTACTAGGTTTTGACCTTTTGTGGCCGCAAATGATCTTTTGACCTGCATGAAGAATAATAGGGATCATCTACTCAATACGAACAATCCACATGTCAAGCATATCTCTTAAAAATATCCTTCTTGAGATATTGTGTTTACAAGGTTTTGACCTTTTGGTTCTGGTGAGTCCAAATGACCTTTGACCTCCACCAAAACAGAGATAATCTACTCAATATGGGCAATACACGAGATAAGTATGAGATCCCTCAGTTATCCTTCTTGAGATATGTTTACAGGTGACCTCAAATCTGGTGACCCAAATGACCTTTGACCGCTATCAAAAATAGGGATCATCTACTCAATATGGGCAATAGACCTGAGATAGCGTTTACAACATTTTGACCTCCAGTGACCCCAAATGACCTTTAGCCTCCACCAAAACAAAGATTATCTACTCAATATGGGCAATCCACATGCTAAGTATGAGTTCCCTCGCAGGTACCCTTCTTGAGATATCGTGTTGACAAGGTTTTAACCTTTTGACCTCTGGTGGGACCAAATGACCTTTGACCACCAAAAACAAAGATTTTTTCTACTCAGTATGGGTAATCCACATACAAAGTATGAGACCCTCACGGTTACCCTTCTTGAGGAATCTTGTTTACAGGGTTTGAGCTTTTGACCTCTGATGACCCCAAATACGTTTGACCACCAGAGACAATAGGGATCATCTACTCGATGTAGGCAGTCCACATGGTAAGTATGACATCCCTCACTTTTATCTTCCTGGAGATAGTGTTTACGAGCAATTTCCAGGGTATTTACCATTTGACCATTTACATGCCAAATATGAGATACCTCAGATTTACCCTCCTTGAGATATCGTGTTTACAAGGTTTTGACCATTTTGACCTCGACCCCAAATGGCCTTTGACCTCCACCAAAATCGATAGGGATCATCCACTCAATGTAGGAAAACTACATGACAAGTATGGGATCCCTCAGAGTTACCCTTCTTGTGTTCACAAGCAAGGCATCAAAAAGTTATTGTTGGGTAAGTTAGGGCATAGCTACTAGCTCATATAGGAACTTGTTCCAGGCTAGGGATTTTGGATTCAAATGTGAATGTAAACAAACATCTTCCCATATCTGAGCAAATTTCTCCTACATAAATCCTGTTGGAAAAAATATTGAATAGATCTTTGTTTTAGTACTTGGAAGTGCCAAGAACTTACCATAGAGTAATAGAAAGATAATGATTGGAGCTATTGCCGTGTTTGATGGGTCCGTCAAATGGTAAGATGGGTCACTCCTGCATTTTGCAAGCTACTTTTAAGCTTTATGAAAATACTACGGTAATCCGTAATACTTTTTCTGATTCCTTGCTGAAGGCAAAAGGAACCTTTGCTATGGTGAGTGATGTCTGCATATGGGGATGTGTATGTGACTGCTCGTAAACATGATTATCTCAAGAGGGGCAACTCTGAGGGATGTCATCTTTGGCCACACTGTGCCAAACCCGAAGACGTTCTTTGAGCACACAGATCCTTCTCTCGTTCTGGGCTTTTTGAAGGAAAGTAACCGCTATAGAAATTTTTGACATGACTCCCGTATTTGCTTCTGCCTAGACATTTTTGTAAAATTTTAACCCATCTTTACATTCGTGTTGCCGTGTCGGTAAACCCCCATCTAACTCATCCTTGGCATGAAGATGCACCATATCAAGTAGAAGATTCCTATTATTTTGAAGGTCAAAGGTCATTTGGGATCACGAGAGGTCAAAACCTTGTAAACACGCTATCTCAAGAGGGATAACTGCGAGAAATCTCACTTAGCACGTCAATAGCCTTCACTGAGTACATGTTCTTATTTGCGGGAGGTCAAACATCATGTGGGCCAAAAAAAAAGAAGGTCAAACAGTAAACAGTTTTGAAAACTGCTCATTTAAACACAGTATCTTAGGTTTGGATACTTTATATCGAGTACATGATCCTTATTGTTTGCGGTGGTCTTAGGTCATTTGGGGTAGTAAGAGGTTAAACTGAAACTTTAAACATGATGTGTGAAGGGAAACGTATGAACCTCATACATGGTATTTCAATCATAGGTGAACAAGCCTATTTATTTTAAGGGGGGTCAAAGGTCATTTGGGGCTATTCTAGATTGAATGCAGTATACCTTGAAAGCTGCTTGTAACCACGATATCTTAAGGTGAGTTATAAGTGAGGGACTTCATATTTGGTGAAAACCTCTACATGATTTATCAAGTATGAAACATGTAATCAAGAAAGTGGTGTGTGGTCATGTTACCATTAGTCAATCTGTCCGATCTTTACCCATCGAATTAACCTTAAGCACAGAATTTACATTGGGCCTGTGTCAACAGCAAACCACAGTACTGAAATTATAGCATCATAGCAAAGGAATCACTAAGCCTTTTGACTTTCTGGTTCTACTGACATTTTTAGAACCACTTAATTCTTTTTCTTGGAATGAATACTAGATATTGGAATGAATACTAGGTGTTTATGTTTTATTTCAAAACTATAAATTTTTTGTCAAATCAGCGAAGGAGGGTACCCCATGCAATAGAGTGACTTCCTTTAATGTCCCGCAAAATAATTCTCTAAACATGCTTTACTCCCAAAGAGGTATTGTCCCAAGTTCGACGAAAGTATAAAACTTATTCACAAGTTGCAGTGAATCGAACAGTAGCAAACATTTTGGCATTCCTTGTTTACATTACAGGATAAGATCAAAGGCAGGCCACCAGTGGTTGCTTCTGGGCCATCAAGTTACTTTAACACAAGCTGAAGAGCAACGTTTGGAATATACCACCAAGATGTCCAATACTGGTTATGGTCTCACCACGCGGCATGGATGAGGTGCAAACAGTTAAAGAAAAAGAGGGTAAGCCCAACCCCTTCGAAGACAAGCCAGCGAGAGACTGGTGCCACAGGTTCTTAAGGCGACACCGAGTGTTAGCTGTAAATTGGTCGGGCAATGTGCATCAGTGACATCTGAGTTAGATGGGGGTTTAACGACACATCAACACGAATGTGTTATATAGTGTCAGCTAGATAAAAAAGGGTAGTGGTGGGTTGAAATCACCTAAAAAAGAAGGGTTGGTCAAAATTCTACTAAAATGTCTAGACAAAAGCAAACGTGGGAGTCATGTCAAAATTTCCTGTAAAGGTTACTTTCCTTGAGAAAGTCCAAAATGAGAGAAGGATCTGTGTGCTCAACGTCTTCAGGTTTGGCACAGTGTAATACTTCTGACGGATATGGGAGTATTCATAGCAGTCAACGAGAATGTGACTGACGGTGACAGCACAGTCACAGGGGATACGATATACTTTCTCATCCCCGTGGAGCAAATAAGCATGGCTTAGGCAAGTGTGACCTATGCGAGCCCTAGTCAGTACCAAATCATCTCTCCGTTTTCTGGGAGCTGAGAGATCTCAAATAACTTTTTGGGCGTGCTGTGCGGCTGGATGGTACATATGCGCACCTTATGATAGTTTATCCTGGAGGTAAGGTTTAGCTTCAATCCTCTTCATGGTACACAAACGAAATTTTGCATTGGTATGACGAAGTCTGGATGGAGTTTTTTAAGTACGTAGAAACAGGCACTGAGAAACTAAAGAACCCCAACTCCTAACAAAAACCCTGTCGGATCACAAACACAATGCCAAACAAACTATACATACCATGCAACAGGGAACAAAAGAGTCTTTGTTACTACTGAGACTCAGAAACTGCCACTGCAGCCAACGCCAAAACAACACCCTAGCCCAACAACCACAAACAACCCCAAAACAAAGTCCCATCCATCAACCAACCGGCCACAAAGGCCACCACGCCCGAAGGCAAGAGCACACGCCCAAAGGCCACCACACGCCCGATGACAACACCATGCCCGAAGGCAAAGACACGCCCGATGGCAACACCACGCCCAAAGGCAACAACACTTAAAAAGCACTGGGCAAATACAGGTGCACCTTGCCCAAGGGTGCCCCGGAGGCAGTCGTGGCAAAGGGTAACCTCCTTACTCCCACGTTTAAACAAACTCCACAACCGGATGCAGTTTAAAGTCCTACCCAGGACCTATCCAGTCTGGATGGATGACCTGTGAAATGTTCTTCGAATGGCTTCCCAAACCATTTCAATCCTTTTTGTTCAAGGCAAAGCACTACAAAAGCCTATTATTTTCATAGATGGGCACAGGTTGCATGTCAGTCTCAATGCTGCTACGTTTTGTGCTGAAAACGACACTATCCTCTTCTGCTCGACTCTCCACTCTTCAGAACATTAAAGGCTGCATGGAACAATGCCATCCTAGAACACCAAAAAGATAGATATGGTATGAGTGTAACAAAATTGACATTTCCAAAAGCAGTTTCATGTGGCCATTGGTGGGTTTAGAGCGTTTAGTTCCCCTGGGACAGGAGTGGCTATGATAAAACTTGTCCCACCTACAGTGTATGCTGCTGATGCTGGTACTACATGCGATGTCCCTTCACAGTCTCCTTCAACTTCTCATCAGCAGCCATCCTCACAACTACAAACATCACTCACGGGACAGCGATGAACAAGATGTTGGCCAAGAAAATCCCACAACAACGCTCTGTCACCCTACATCAACCACCTCAGATACATTACAAACCGCACCAGTAGAACGGACTCCTCAGACGCACTGAACACTCACAAAAGACAAGACCTACATTTGAGCGGCCTTAAAAGATTACATCACTTACCTCACTATTTAGAAGTCATCAAACCCAAGTCTAAGCAAATTAATATCAATTGGTTCGCTATTTCTGAGCAGATTTACGGGCACAAAAAGAAAAAAGAGCAGAAACAACAGAAATAGTAGGAGGAAAAGGAAAAACGTAAACAAAGAGAGAAAAAAGGAAGAGCCTTCTGGGAAAAGGAAAGGAATCACAGACTTACCAGAGGAAGAACCATCAGTTGAAGAAATTGACGAAAGTACCTGTCTGGAATGCCACATGGAGTATGAACAAGAGTTAGATGGGGTTTAACGACACAGCAACACGAATGTGTTATAGAGTGTCACCTAGAATGGGGACTTTAAATTCAACTGAAAAAGTAGAGAAGGGGTAAAACTTAACAAAAAGTCTAGATAAATGCAAATGCGGGAGAAATGTCACAAATATACGGGCCACTTTCCTTGAGAAAGTCTAGAATGAGAGAAGGGTCTGTGTGCTCAAATAATGTCTTCAGGTTTGGTACAGTGTAGTTCTGACGAAAATGGGAGTATTCATAACAGTCAACGAGAATGTGGCTAACGGTGACAGCACAATCACAGGAGGGAGTCATTGTCCTATGGTTACGGTGCGACTTTTGCGGCGGATTACGCAACAAAGTATGCAGCAAAATTGAATAATAAAATTCACGAAATTGGATTTGAAATGTTAGAAGAGTGGGGGAGGAGTATGAAGTTTTTTCCAAACTGCAGGAACCAAAAATACAAAGTGATTTCAAGTTTGAAGTGAAAACATTGTCACGATTTATTTTTTTCTTCTGGCAGTAATCATGGCATTTGCCATTCTAGCCCCATAGAATAACACAGATAAAACTGCTTACCCTGGGCAGGACTTTAAATTGCATCCGGGAGGTTACCCTTTGCCACAACTGCCTCCAGGGCACCCTTAGGCAAGGTGCACCTGTATTTGACCAGTGCTTTTTAAGTGCTGTTGCCTTTTGGCGTAGTGTTGCCATCGGGCGTAACGTTGCCTCCAGGCGTGGTGTTGCCTTCGGGCATGGTGTCGTCCTCGGGCGTGTGGTAGCCTTTAGGCGCGTGGTTGACGGGTGGGACTGTTTTGGGGTGGTTTGTGGTTGTTGGGGTAGGGTGTTGTTTTGGAATTGGCTGCAGTGGCAGTTTCTGAATCTCAGTAGTAACAAAGCCTCTTTTGTTCCCTGTTGCATGGTGTATATAGTTTGTTTGGCATGGTGTTTGTGAGCTGACATGGTTTTTGTATGGGTTTGGGGTTCTCCTTTAGTTTTTCAGTGCCTGTTTCTGCGTACTTAAAAGCTCTTCGCTTACCCTTTTATTGCTATGGCACAGAACCATTGTGCGTTTTATGTAGTTGCAAGCAAATTAAATGCAATATTCACAGAACTTACGTACCCAGTACAAAAGATTATTCTGGAATGCCCAGCTTGACCCAGACTTGGTATAAATAATTATATGATATGCATCAAGCATGAACCCATAGTTTTACCCAAAAAATGTCGGTGCCGAAAAATGCATCGTCAGTGCTGAAAACAACTCTACAGGGTGCATGAAACAACTGTACAGGGTGCCGGAAAGCACATCACGTGACCACTGAACTAAGATACGTTTCTAGCGTGAGTCACAAGTCATACTTGTGATGGTATCAGCTATTTAACCAAACAGTGACCATGACAAGCATTACACAGAGTTCAGAAAAATAGTACCTGGAATCGTACAGTAAGATATCTGTTCTAGCCGGAAATCCCGTAAGTATCGTGCATGTCTCTTGCTGTTATATTATACATCGTGTTATCCTGATAAAAGATTGTTCTACCGTTGTCAATTTTATGTTGTGGCGGACAAGAGCTATGTCACAAAATCGTAAGTTGGCGCACGTGTAACTAGAGAGCGCATCTACATTGTGCCACACAAACCCGACCACTCCCGAGTTCTTGACTTCGAGATTGTCGCCACCCTCATGTTTGTTAACAGTGACTACTGATGCATACATGCTGACTTCCATCAAAACACTCGGTATCGTAGCCAGCGGGGGGGGGGGGGTGCCCCCCACAGAAATTTGGGGGACACGACGGACGATGCTGAAAAATTAGAGCAAAAAAAAAAAAAAAAAAACGGCGAGGGATGGAGCTAGTTAGTTAGATGGGACTTAACGACACATCAACACTAATGTGTTATGCAGTGTCATCTAGATAAAAACGGTAAAACTAAAAAGTAAAAACGTTGGGGAAAATCCTAAAATGTCTAGACAAAAGCAAATGCGGGAGTCATGTCAAAACTTTCTGTAAAGGTTACTTTCTTTGAGAAAGTCCAAAATGAGAGAGGGGTCTACGTGCTCAAACAATGTCTTCAGGTCTGGCACAGTGTAATACTTCTGACGAATATGGTAGTATTCATAGCTAGTTAGTTAGATGGGGTTTAACGACACACCAACACGAATGTGTTATATAGTGTCAGCTAGATAAAAAAAAAAAAAAAGGAATGGTGAGGTGAAATCACCTAAAAGGAAAAAGGATTGGGCAAAATACTAAGATATCTAAACAAAAGCCAATGTGGGAGTCATGTCAAAATTTCATGTAAAGGTTACTTTCTTTGAGAAAGTCGAGAATGAGCGAAAGATCTGTGTGCTCAAACAACGTCTTCAGGTTTGGCACAGTGTAGTACTTCTGACGGATATGGGAGTATTCATAGCAGTCAATGAGAATGTGACTGACGGTGACAGCACAGTCACAGGGGATACAATATGGTTTCTCATCCCCGTGGAGCAAATAAGCGTGGGTTAGGTAAGTGTGACCTATGTGAGCTCTAATCAGTACCAAATCATCTCTCCGTTTTCTGGGGGCTGCATTACCCACAGTCCCGACCGTTGGTTTCACTTGGTACAATTTGTTCTCTGGGAAAGAATCCCACAGTTCCTGCCATTTTGATTTTATATAGCCGTTGATGTTAGGACGGTAATCAGTGTGGGGTATTTGGAGGCTGGTAATGTCCATCTGTAGGGCTTCCTTAGCGTGTCTACCTTTTCATTCCCGTGTGCTTTTTAAGTGCATCGAAACGGCACATACAAACAAAAACAAAAACTCAAACCGGATCGGGCAGAAACATATAGCAAACTATTTACAAACAACTAAATCAAACAGAAAATTATGTTCATTACAGTAATAGAACTATATGTACAGATATTTACACACACACATATACATCTATGTACAAACACAGTCCTATTTACAAATTACAGTAGTTCCATATTTACAAACAAAATCGATATTTACAAGTTGACTACCACCCGGTCCGCCCTCACTGAAACAAGTGGACCCCATCGCCTACCGAACGCCGACCTTGGCAAACGAACGAAGTCCGACTCCACCCTCAGCTTAACCTCCGCCCTCACCGACGCCAGGACGACATCAGCAGGCCTCCCCACCCCCCTAAATACAATGTTACATCGGTCTCTCCATAAGGCCAGCTTTATGGAGGCCGAAACAAAGGTAAGTATGTCCTGAACACTTGTATTGCATGGCGGAGGTGAAAGACCATACAAAGCATAGTCCTGGCTGACCGCCCAGGTGTTACACAACGTTAGGCGGTCAGTCAGGACTTGAAACCATTCCCAGAATAGGGCCACATAGTCACACTGCCAAAACACATGTGACACACTCTCCCACTTTGTGCATCTAGTGCGGGGGCAAATGCCATCTCCAAGACGCCACCGAAGGCGCTTGAGATTAGTTACAATGGCGTCATGTGCGATTCGCCACAACAGGTCTCGCCTGCGGTAGTCTAATGATCTGCTGTGGACTACACGCCACACTTTCGGCCCTGAAGCAAAGTGGTTGGATTGGACCTGGCCAACCAATTCATCAAAAACAGCCCGATATAGGTCCCTTGCACTTGACTGCGAAACATCCCCCACTGTTGACATAATACGGAGTGTTTCCCTCATTTGACTGTATGCCCCCGTGGGTCTCCAGCTGTGGGGTTCACTGTTACTAAACAGGGAGGGAAAGAACCGACGGAATGATAATCCTCCCCAATAACGGACAAAATAGGCAAAAGGCATTCTGCTGTCCACAGCACTGTAAACACACTTGGTCAGGAGAAAACGGAGCTTGGAAGGAAAATGCACAAGGCCCAACCCTCCGCGCCTAAGATCCTGGTATACCACCCCTCTTCTAACCAGCTCCGTCCCCCCTGACCATAAAAAACTAAACACAGCCCTCTCGAGTCGCACCAAGACACCTTCTGGAGCAGCCAGAACAGTGCCCGGATACCACAAGAGAGGGTAAATAAAACGATTGGTAACTGTTACCTTTCCCAACAGGCTAATGTGGCGATCGCCGAAGTCCTTCAACCTAGCCTCCACTAGGTCCACTTTCTCATTCCAGGTAAGTAACTCGGGTGAACCACAACCAAACCATATGCCATTGATCTTTATGGCGTCGTCTACCCATGATGCCGCGAAGGGCAGTTTTTTCGACCGCCACTTACCTAGACGGAGTCCTTTGGTCTTGGTGGGGTTCAGTCTGGCACCTGTCGCTCTTTGAAAGGTAGACAGCGTGCCAGTAAGGGCTCTGAAGGAAGCTAGGTCGGAGACTACGCATGTGACGTCGTCAGCATACTGGAGGCACTTGACTTCAGCTCCACCGGGTATGTGAAAAGGTCGAAACAAAGCTTCAACTTGGAAGGCTCTTGCAAGGGATTCACTGAACAATACATAGAGTAGAGGTGACAGGGGACACCCTTGCCGTACCCCGCGTTGAACTCTGAAGGGATCCGACGGTAGGCCATTAACGATAACCCGACTATATACACTACTATACAGTAAAGAGGTCCATTTAACAAAAACTGGATTCAAACTAAACTTCTTCAAGATTTTAAAGAGGAATCTGTGATCAACCATGTCGAAGGCCTTCTCCTGATCGAGGGAGACAAGCGCACATGGAAGATCACGGTCCATCACGTATTCAACTAAGTCCCGCACCAACCAGAGGTTCTGCTGAATACTGTGTCCCCGCACTGCACATGTCTGGAACGAACCTACAAGATCCGGCATAACTGTGCCTAGCCTGTTACAAAGGGCTTTCGCCAGAATCTTGTAGTCTACATTTAACAAGGTAATTGGTCGCTTGTTTTTCGGTTCTAGGGGGTCTCCAGACTTTGGTAACAATGTTATAACGCCTGTGCGCTGCGAGGGACTCAATGAGCCAGCAAGGAAGGCAGAGGCGAATACATCACGGAGATCGTGTCCGACTGTACCCCAGAAGCGTTTGTAAAATTCCACTGGGATACCGTCGGACCCAGGCGCCTTTCCGCCTTTCATCTTCGCCACCGCCTTCCAGAGCTCGTCGACAGTCAGGGGAGAACCAAGTCCATCATTCTGCTCTTTAGAGGGGGTCTTGTCAATATTATCTAGCAGGGACTGATGAAGGCCCTCATCGACATCTGCCTGCGTATAAAGCTGTTCATAGAAGGTCTTAAATACCTTCACGATGTCGAGAGGGTCCTTCTGTACCGTACCGTGGACGTCACGGACTTCTCTTATGCGGCGATCGATGGCATACTTTGTGACGTCCCGGTAGAATTTGATAGTTGGCTTTTCCTCCGCCTCCACGCAATGCACGCGAGCACGAACGCGAGCCCCGTGCAATTTCTGATCGAGATACTGCTGGATTGCGTGAAGTGCGGAGGAGTCCCCGTTCCTCTCCCTAGAGCATAGCGACAGGAACTCCTCCCTTCTTCGACGAGCTCTTGCTACACAGTATTCAACTGTAAACTGTTTGATGCGGGACTTTACGTCATCCCACCACTCTAAATCCGATGAGAAGGCCGGCTTCAATGTTCGCCACCCTTCGTACCTGGCTTTAAACTGTTCACTGTAGTCTGCCTCCGTTAGAATATATGTGTTCATTTTCCAGAACCCCCTCCCTGTTGGCCATGACTCTGGAGGCTGAAAGGAGACAGTAACTGCATCATGATCCGAAATTGGGCATGTCACAACTTCACAGTCACTCGGTGACAGTGCAGATGGAGAGTACACCCGGTCTAACCTTGAGGCGTCCGTGCCATCAGGGCGATGCCAAGTGAACATGGACAAGCCGGGATGTTGCGCTCTCCAAACGTCAACCATGTCATGATTCTTTATGAACATGTCCAATTCCGACATGCCGACACTACAGCCCGAAGACGTACGTATGGACATTCGATCAAGCTGTGTGTCGGGGACGCAGTTAAAGTCTCCGGCCAGGATACACGGAGCACTGCCAGGAACGAAGGATGACAGGGTCATGAAAAAGTCCCTTCTGTCTGAAGGCCGATTGGGCGCATACACGTTACACAGGAAAAATTTCCCGCTAGGGTGTCTTATTGTAATGCATACCAACCGACCCTCATGATCAGAATCAACTTTTCCGACCAGGGGAGTCCACCTTGGCGAAACTAAAATAACTGAACCACAAGATGTTGTTGAACCAAAGGAAGCATGTAACCCCCCACCCCACTCAAAGGACCAGGCGTGGACATCGTCCTTATTCGTAATGTGGGTCTCTTGGAGGAAAACGAAGTCCACACCCAGTGATTTGCAAAATTGGAATATTCTTGACCGCTTCCGACTGTCCCTCATGCCGTTAACGTTCAGGGTCATGAGGGACAGGGGATCAGTCATGGTGGAATTTGCAACTACACGTGTCTCTGACCTGGCCTTTTTATTCTTACATTGACTTGGTGCTGGTGGCCCAGAAAGATGGATCCCTGGTCTGACTCTTCGCCTGAAGCTGACCTTTTTAACTTAGACTCTGGTTCTACCCCCTCACACAAATCAAACCAGCCCTCCCCGGATGGCGGATCCTTTGGGGGAGGCTCTGAGGCAGGTCCCCCAGCATCTGACATGGCAGAGTCAGTCTCCGAGTCTGATGACAGTTGAAGGTCATTCTCCACCTTTAATAATCCGGCCTCCCCGGGTGTCGAAGAGGAGGACGATTGAGGGCCTACCTCAGGGGTCCCAGAGGCCCCTTCACATTGTTTAGAGGCAAGGAAATCCTGCTCCACCTGATGTGCCACCTCATCAGGTGAAGGGGACCTAGGTTCTTCCACCATAGGTTCTGGGGCTGGCTGCGAGGGTTCATGATCCGGCCCCACCTCCGCACTGGCGCGGGCCGAGTACGAAGTGGGGCAGGAACCAGAGACATGTCCCTCCTCCCCACAGAGGTTACACCGCACCTTGTTGGGACACTCAGCCTTGTCGTGCCCCACCTGCAGGCACTTGCCACAACGTCTGTTGGGACACGACTTGGCTTCGTGCCCCTCCTCTCCACACTTAAAACAGGTGCGGGGCTGTCCAAAGTATCTTATATGGGCTTTGGAACCCCCTATGAAGAGGAAGGACGGTATTTCCCTCTTCAGTACCATACGGAACTGCCTCTTTCCGTTCAGGATGCCCTTCAACTCACCTGCCTGATAGGTGACCCATCGCATGTCGGAGACAGTCCCGTACTGACTGAGAACCCTCGCCACCAGGCCCTGATCGACCTCAAAGTTCAGGTACAGAACTGTCACCACCACAGAGCGATCATATGGGGTGACAGTGAGCCCTTCCAACCCTTTAAGGCAAGACACGCCCTGAATTCGGGCAGCATCTGACCTGAACTTTAGGTCGTACGTGTTGCGGGCCGCAAGCGGCTGCAACATCTCTATTTCCTTTACCTCTACACCACTGTTCTTTAACATAGTAAACGCCAGTGGGGGAGAAACGCTCACCCCCGACGAAAACTCCAACTTAACGATTGTGCTATCCCGACCTCCGGGCATAGCAACAAGTGGTTTGTGGCACTAGGCCACGCAACAAAGAGAGAAAAAACCCTCAGTACTCTTTGCTAAAACGAAATGTAAGAAACAGAAGGGAACCAAACGAAAATTACTGCGATAAGGTAGACGTGCTTAAAAACAAGCACGACCAAGTCCTTATCTATACGTGACCACACCCAACGATATAGTCTGCACACACAGAGATATAATAGTAAAGTATAGTAAAGTATGCTAGCACAGCACAGTACCAAAATTCAGCACGAGCAAACGACGAGAGCGAAACGAAGACACGTCTGCTCTCGTCGAAGACCTGAACTGAACGTGTATGCCCACGTGACTCGGAACCCACGCGAGCACAACTGACTTCTGCAGTCTCACCAAATTAGAGTAACTTTCCCGGAGAGCTATTACACAAGGGTGTTTTTGCTCATCGCCTTGAAGAGCTAAAAGGCTGGATAGCGAGTCTGTGAACAAGTATTCATAGCAGTCGACAAGAATGTGACTGACGGTGACATCGCAATCACAGGGGATACAATATGGTCTCTCTTCCCCGTGGAGCAAATACGCATGGGTGAGGTAAGTGTGGCCGATTCGTGCCCTAGTCAGTACCAAATCATCTCTTCGCTTTCTGGGGGTTGCATTACCCACAGTCCCGATGGTTGGTTTGGAGCTGGTGGGGCGGAGTGGG
This sequence comes from Holothuria leucospilota, assembly GCA_029531755.1. Classification (NCBI taxonomy): domain Eukaryota; kingdom Metazoa; phylum Echinodermata; class Holothuroidea; order Aspidochirotida; family Holothuriidae; genus Holothuria; species Holothuria leucospilota. The sequence goes on along the minus strand of CM055966.1, from coordinate 59,984,998 downwards.
GGTAGAGGCCTAGGGGGAGGGTAATTGGGAAATATTTGCTTCACAAGTGTAATCTTTTTATGAAATTGAAAACTATGACGAAACGGGTTAACAGAACAATTGAAACAAAGTGTTTGGGAAGGTGTGAAATCGTTGATTCGAGTTTCCATTGGCCATACATGCGCCTTTTGCTTATACGTATGGCCACATGTGTGCCTGCTGGCCTGTTTGCATACATTTGTCGCATAGCTATGCGTGACCACAACCGGAAGACAAACAGATGCATGAGTGTAATTGGAGGGTGTGGATTTCACTCTATAGCCTAGGCCGAGACTACTACTTAGGCTAGGCTAAGTTAGGCTAGTCTGTCAACCAAGTTCGTAATTATTCCGGTACGCTCCACAAAACTTCCATATCCTCCTAGCCTGTGCGAGGTTAGCCCAATAGGACTTACTTAAAGGGCGAATATCCACAGCAACATTCTTCGAGTTAATTGCACCCCACTTTTAAAGATGGCTTTGAGAGTAAGTTTGGAAGTTATGCTGGTTACTTAGATGGGGTTTAACGACACACCAACACCAATGTGTTATGTAGTGTCAGCAAGATAAAAAGGGTAATGGTGGGGTGAAAATCAACTAAAACAAGTGCAAAGATGGGCAAATTCTACTAAAATGTCTAGACAAAAGCAAATGCGGGAGTCATGTCAAGATTTCCTGTAAAGGTTACTTTCACAGAGGAAGCCCAGAATTAGCGAAGGATCTGTGTGTTCAAATAACGTTTTCAGGTTTGGCAGTGTAGTACTTCTAACGAAAACGGCAGAATCCATAACAGTTAACGAGAATGTGACTGACGGTGACAGCACAATTACAGGGGATACAATATGGTCCGTCATCCCCGTGAAGTTACTTAGATGGGGTTTCACGACACACCAACACGAATGTGTTATATAGTGTCAGCTAGATAAAAAAAAAAGGGTAATGGTGAGGTGAAATCACCTAAAAGGAAAAAGGACTGGGCAAAATTCTACTAAAATATCTAAAAAAAAAGCCAATGTGGGAGTCACGTCAAAATTTCATGTAAAGGTTACTTTCTTTGAGAAAGTCCGTGAAGTAAATAATAAGCATGGGTAATGTAAGTGTGACCGATGCGAGCCCTAGTCAGGACTTTTTCATCTCTTCCCTTACTGGGGGCTGTATTCCCCACAGACCCGACCGTTGGTTTTACTTTTTACAATTTGTTTTCGGGGAAATCCCCCAGTTCTTGCCATTTCCATTTTACGTAACTTTTACCGTCCTAAGATCAACGACTACATAAAATCAAAATGGCAGGAACTGGGGGGTTCTTTCCCTTAGAACAAACTGTACAAAGTCAAACCAACGGTCGGGACTGGGGGTAATGCAACCCCCAGAAAATGGAGAGATGATTTAGTACTGACTAGGGCTCACATAGGTCACACTTACCTAACCCACGCTTATTTGCTCCACGGGGATGAGAGACCATATTGTATCCCCTGTGACGTCACCGTCAGTCACATTCTCGTTGACTGCTATGAATACTCCCATATTCGTCAGAAGTATTACACTGTGCCAAACCTGAAGACGTTGTTTGGGCACACAGATCCTTCGCTCATTCTGGACTTTCTCAAAGAAAGAAACCTTTACATGACACTTTGACATGACTCCCACATTGGCTTTTGTTTAGATATTTTAGTAGTTTTGCCCAATCCTTTTCCCTTTTGGATGATTTCACCTCACCATTACCCCTTTTTAACATTTAACATTCGTGTTGGTGTGTCGTTAAACCCCATCTAACTTTACGTAACTTTTATCTTAGGACGGTAGTCAGTGTGTGGCAAGGCGAGATTGGTGACGTCCATCTACAGGGTTTCTTTAGCAAGTGCTTCGACCTTTTTCATTTTCGAAGTAATGCTGGAATACTAATGGCAAATGTCACTCAGTGGAATTCCATCTTACGTCAAGTCACAGCTGTGATATCCCTTGATGTAGCTAAGCTCAACAATCTGCTAGATGAGCAACAATCAGACCATTTGAAACTGAAGCGGGTGAACTCAGTGCCTTGGTAGGGTTGACAATAGTGCTAACACCCTTCCTTTAGCTCACTGATATGACTCAAGGAGAGAAAGATGTGGCTATTAGCTCTGTTATTCTTGGAGTCTTGAGACTCGTTTCCTTTTTTGTCACGTACCGTCAGACACTGCAGTCTACTAACACTCTTGGCGAGGAGGAGGAGGAGGATGAGAAAAAAGAGCGAACATCATACATACAACTGAAACTACACCAGATTATTGAGCCTGCTTTAGGGATCAGATTTACCTTATGACTGTTGTGTTTGACCCTGGCTGGGGCTTTTCGTGGATAGAAGAAAATGAAGAAATGACAGCGGAAAGCAAAGCACAACTGATTTAAAAGGTATGTCACTAGGTAGAAGTTTGCATGTTATGTCCTGGAAACTTGGATATTTCAAGGGGAAACCATGTTGGCCTTAACACTGAAAATTCTGTCAATTTCACTTGTTGCCTATCCCCAAGGAAAAGACAAACTCCCACGTGCAAATATATAAGCCTCTGCTAAGGCAGAATTACTCACGGCTACACTGTATGAGCTCTCTGCTGTGCACTGCGCCTCACTACTGATCTGTACAAGTCGTCATTGACCAATCAGAGTGAAACTATTGTTTTTTAGTCGGAGTGAAGCTATTTGAATTTATATCAACCAAAGTGCGGTACAAGTGTTAACAGAGATATTATCAGGATTCCTGAATGTGTTTAGTAGTCCTTGGGCTTGAGGGGCCCACCTAGCAACCCCCCCCCCTCCGAATTGATGAAACACGGATAATGTAATTTTATGTGTAAATTTCAAATTTTGTATGTTAACAATTGATTCCTTACGGATGAGCTATGTCTCTGCATGCCTGAATGTTGATAGTGCACGACGGCTGGGTGACCATGGGGGGGGGGGGGGGGGTAGGGGAATCCAAATAGCAATAACTGTGGAAAGAATTGTCACTGATTGATGAACGATCCCTCTATGTCTTGATTGACGCTATCATATAACAAGTCAAAATACAAATTTCTTGAATAATGCGGTCACCAGAGGTCAGGTCACCAATTCTGGAAGATGCCCAAAATACAGCATTCGTACAATGATACAGCCATTTCTACCGTGGATTGGCACAAAAGCACTGTTACCCAAATGGAAAGTGTTGTTTAGACATCCTCTTGCATATTCAAACGGCCATTATTCAATTATTTTCTTTACATTTACTTTTGCGACAAACGGAAGTAAGTCAACGGTCACGTGGGAAAAATTGAGTTACGCATGGGACTAAATACTGAATATTTTCTTGTTTCCACTCAAGTCCATTTCATAGAATGACCTATTCAAACCATTTCGGCCAGTCTCAAAAATAGCTAAAGACTAATGCAAATAATGGCATATATAGGTCACCAGGGGTCAAAAAGGCCAAGTCACCTATGAGACGCAACAATTTACATTATAAACAGTGAATTCAGAGCAAACGTAAGTTAAGGAAATCCTTTCCAACAACAGTGGTCTGTGATACACACACACACACATACATATGCACAAAATGGGAGGATGACATCTGATTGTGCTGCAAATGAGGCGGTAATAAGTAAGCACTGTATTGCCACGGTATTTGTTCTTGAAGAGCTCGTTCGTAAAGATGCTGGTGTCAGATGTACCACAAGTGAATGCGACGGCAGGTTTACCGTAAGTGCTCTGATTGTGTGGGAGTGCCAGACCTGCAATAAAAGGAATGCAGCAGGAAGCTGGTCATCACAACCAAGAGTTGGCGGCATGTATGCTGGGAATCTAGTCTTTCATTTGTCCTCCTCTCTGGAAATAATGTCAGAAAGATAGGTTTGATGTGCCAATATGCCAGTCTCTGGTGTCCAAGCTTCTCAAATTTGACAAGTTGTTAGTGTCACTGCTCAGCTGGAAAATCCCATGATGAGTTTCATGTCTCATAGATTAATGGGTTGTGGGTTTAATGGAGAGATACCAAGACCACCTATCCAGTGTACAAGCATACCTGATCTTTGTCCTTGTAATTTTTTTCTGACCTATGTAGAGATGCCAGAACTGTGTAGATGCCGCATATGTGCACAAACCACCCTTGGCAAAGACCAAACAGAAAATTTGAAACTTTAAGTTGGTGTCGATAAATTTGAACAGGTGCTCTGTTAGTCTGACCTGTCATGGCACCAGCAGTGTGGTGGCATTTGTTGGTCTTTCAACTCTAAACAAAACGTCAAACTAAAAATTATGTGATTTAACTGTGGAGATAAATGACGAAAGAGGAGGAATAAATTACACCCAAAGAAGCCGACGCTGAAATTTTTTACTGACATATCAGTTATCATGGAATTGTCATGTCCTTTTCATTTTGCTGTGACGAGTCGCTCGTGTGATATTACGTATCTTCTAGAGACCCATGTTTATATTAGAATGGGGTTAGGAAGCTGAAAATTATACCTCTGGTTGGCCATTGTCATACCTTAGAGTATACAAGCAAAAACAACTATCTGCCTTCATTTTGACATCACCGGTCACACGCTATTCTCAATGGCATTCGATGCATTCCTAAGTCTTAATTAACTATTGTGAACCAGATTTATGATCTCTACTATCACATGTGGGCATGTACTGAATATGAACCCTTAAATCCCAATAGCATTTGTTAGTTAGTTAGTTAGATAGGGTTTAACGACACACCAACACGAATGTGTTATATAGTGTCAGCAAGAAAAAAAAAGGTAAAATTTGGGAGAAAGTTAGCTAAAAAGGGCGAGGATGGGGCAAAATCCTATTTGAAATGTCAACACGAAAGGAAGCGCGGGAGTCATGTCAAAACGTCCTATAAAGGTTACTTTCCTTGAGAAAGTCCAGGATGAGATAAGGGTCTGTCTGTTGAAATAACGTCTTCAGGTCTGGCACGGCGTAGTACTTCTGACGAATATGAGAGTATTCACAACAGTCTACGAGAATGTGACTGACGGTGACAGCACAGTCACATGGGATACAATATGGTCTCTCATCACCATGAAGAAGGTAGGAATGGGTAAGGTAAGTGTGACCGATACGCTTTCTGGGGACTGCATTACTCACAGTCTCGACCGTTGGTTTAACTCGGTACAATTTGTTCTCGGGGAAAGAATCCCACAGTTCCTGCCAATAGCAAAAGAATCAGTTGTGTGTAGTTGAAAATGGTAAATGCTAATATTTATCACTCATGTGTCTTTCCAATCCCCCTTTTTCAGGCTACAGAGATAATACTTCTGTCCGGCTGTAACAGATATTGGGAGGAAGCAAGGTGAGAGGTGCTGGGTGAGCTTTTTACGTACGTAGAAACGGGCACGAGGAAACAAAGTAGAACTTAAACCTGACCGGACAAAAACATAACTCTGAACTATTTACAGAATTCTGTACATTGAGAGGTGCTGGGAGTGCGGTACTGGAAAACAATGGGAGGATAGACATTCTGCCCAGTTTTGCACATACTCACTAACGGACCACGATTGAATATGCCTGTTGACCCTGCAGTGCACTGATGTGAGGCAGGCAAAACAGATATGACATGAGGCGTGTTGGGTTTCTGCAAGCGACGGAAGACCTGATGTGACTGACGCCCACGTCCAAATGAAGAGCAGGAGTGAGTTAAAGCTGAAGGTAATTTAATTCAGCTTTCCTGTCGAGTTTCAACCTTTCTTAGAATTAAAAATATTGAGCGAAGCAGTAAGAGTTACTTAGATGGGGTTTAATGGCACACCAAGACGAATGTGTTATATAGTGTCAGCTAGAATGCTGAGGTATAAAAGTCAACTTAAAGAGTAGAGATGGGGTAACATTGTACTAAAATATCTAGGCAAAAGCAAATGCGGGAACCATGTCAAAAATTCCTATAGAGGTTACTTTCCTTGAGTGTTTATATCGACCTGGCCTTGATCAAACTGTTTATTTAAAACCAAGGAGGAAGTCATACGCCATATTCTCTCGCCACTTTTGAGCACTTTGTTCCACGTGTATTTATTTCAAGTAATGTGAGGGAGGTTTTGTTCAAAAATAATGAATTCACGTATGGAACCCATACTTCAGCAACATGTAGGGTGAAATAATGCTATGAATAGGTCCACAAAGTTTAGGATTGTTATATTTCAAAGTTGGCCAGCATGTCGTTCATAAACATACCTGGCTTGATATCGAGAGGTACACTAACGGGGGATGTAGCCATGGTCCGTTACCAGAGGAACACAGTAAGCCATGGAACGAGCCCAACTGCCCTGCCCATTACGAGCTCCTTGGTATCATCTCTAACAAGACGCTAATGAAGTGCACATCCACTACTACCGTAACTCAGGTAGGAAGGATACGTTATTATCAACCCAAATCATTCAAACTATGACCCTTTCATATATTATGCTATAACGCAGGCAACTGAAACAGATGGATGATAATTGTGTACCTCTCATGATGAGGTAGAAGTCCTTGTGAGATGACACTCAAAATGCCCATTTTTAGCTCCACTGAAGGCCATTTCGATGTTATATGAGGACGGTCATGATTTATCAATACCAGGAAAAACTGAACGAGCCAATTAAATAAATCAAAGCACAAACTTTGATTGGAATGCTGAACGTCTTTTGCCTCGTGCTTATTAGGGAGGCCAAGTCTCATCCAGGTCTGGCGCAGCGTAGTACTTATGACGAATAGGAGTATTCATAACAGTCAACGAGAATGTGAATGAGAATCTAAAGGAGACCCCAAACCCAAACAAAAACCCTGTTGGATCACAAACAATGCCAAACAAGCTATACACACCATACAACAGGGAACAAAAGAGTGTTACTACTGACACTCAGAAACTGCCACTACAGCCAACGCCAAAACAACACCCTAGCCCAACAACCACAAAACAGTCCCACCTGTCAACCAACCGGCCCACAAAGGCTACTGCGCCCGAAGGAAACACACGCCCAAAGGCTGCAACACGCCCGAGGACAACACCACGCCCGATGGCGACACTACGCCCAAAGGCAACAGCACTTAAAAAGCACTGGGCAAATACAGGTGCACCTTGCCCAAGGGTGCCCCGGAGGCAGTTGTGGCAAAGGGTAACCTCATTATTCCCACGTTTATACAAACTCCACAACCGGTCAGTTAGATGGGATTTTACGACACATCAACACGATTGTGTTATATAGCACTAGAGTAAGACAGTGGCCCTTATGTGGCTAAGCCCCTTTTTAACACCCTACCACCTTGTGTTGAGTATAAACAATTCGCCTTACATTCGCGTAACCAGTATATTACAGTGCAAATCGTCAATGTTGTCAACGTGTACTGTTGTCTTAAAATATGCCGAAAAGGGGTTGCATCCCATGCTGTTACAAAAATTCCGCTAAGAATCATCTTAAATTCTATACTATACCACGATTCACGTAGAAAAGAAAGATGGTTGTCAGCAATCAAACAGTGCTTTGTGAGGGACGATGGCAGTGTCAAGAGACGACGTTGGGCACCCAAGTCCAAGCATACATGTTTGCTCCGTTCACTTTGTAACGGGTAAGGTTTTAGGTTGAATGAAAATGAATATGAATATCTCTGCATGTCAAGGGCCCAGTTAATTGCCTGTTTTACCTGTGGCGAGCCTAAGCCTATGTAAGGTCATATTTTCGTGCATAATAGGCAGCTTACTATGATCCCATGGTCTATGAATAATAACTCTAGAGTAGGCAATATTGAAAAATTATGCAGGGCCCTTGCCACATTAGTGGTACTTACTGAATTATTACAAGGCCTAGTAGGCGATGCTATAAACAGGCCTCCCAAAAGTAGGTCATATTCCAGGAACACAGTTCTATTGAACTATGTGAATACACATACACACACACACAAACACCTCAAAACACACACACACACACGCACATTTAGTCATGAGAAGACGGAGCTTTGAAGGAAAGTGCACGAGGCCCAATCCAGGATCCTGGTACACCACTTTTCTTCTGACCAGCTCCGTTTTCCCTGACCAAAGGAACCTAAACACGGCCCTCTCGAGTCGCACCAGGACACCCTCTGGAACGGCCAGAAGAGTGCCTGGATACCACAAGAGAGGGTAAACGAATCGATTGATGTGGCGATCGCCGAAGTACTTCAACCTAGCTTCCACCAGGTCCACTCGGGTGAACCATAACCAAACCATATGCCATTGATTTTTATGGCATCGTCCGTCCTGGGTTTGACGTTAAACTGCATCCAGGTGGGTTGAGGAGGTCGTGTGTGGCGAGTAGTTTGTCCCAGACTATCGCCTATAAAATGCCACATAAGATCGCTATTTCTCATCCCACGACTGGCGGTTTGTCGGCGCCACGAAACCGAGCAAGTCCCTCTATGGTTGGGCCCCCTTTGGGCTGGGGGTTGTTGAATATGCCCACGGTATTTCCCGCCTGTCGTAAGAGGCGACTAAAGGGAAGGACTTGCACCGTATTTAAACTTTGCTTGACACTATGTAACACATTTGTGTTGGTGTGTCGTTAAATTTCATCTAACAAATTTATGGCATCGTCTACCCATGATGCCGCGAAGGGCAGTTGTTGTGACCGCTGCTTACCTAGACGGAGTCCTTTTGTCTTGGTGGGGTTCAGGCTGGCACAAGCCGCTTGTTGAAAAGTAGACAGCGTCATGAGGGACAGGGGGTCAGTTATCGTGGAATATGTAACTACATATCTGTCTCTGACCAGGCCTTTTTATTCTTACATGGACTTGGTACTGGTGGCCCAGAAAGATGGATCCCGTGGACTGACCCCTCCGCCTGAGGCCGACCTTTTTAATTTAGACTCTGGTTCTACACCCTCACACAAATCAAACCAGCCCTCCCCGGATGGTGGAGGCTCTGAGGCAGGTCCCCCAGCATCTGGCATGGCAGAGTCAGTCTCTGAGTCTGATGAGAGTTGAAGGTCATTCTCCACGGTTAATAATCCAGCCTCCCCTTGCGTCAAAGAGGATGATGATGGAGGTCACATTGTTTAGAGGCGAGGAAATCCTGCTCCACCTGATGTGCCACCTCATCGCCTGACTGTGAGGGTTCATGTGCCGGCCCCACATCCGCACTGGCACGGGCTGAGTACGAAGTGGAGCAGGAACCAGAGGCATGTCCCTCCCTCCCCCCCCCCCCCGCCACAGAGGTTACATCGCACCTCGTTGGGTTAGTTAGATGGGATTTTACGACACAGCAACACGATTGTGTTATATAGTGTCATCTAGTTAGATTTGTTAGTTAGATGGTATTTAACGACACATTAACACAAATGTGTTATGTAGTGTCAGCTAGATGAAAAAGGTAAAATTAAAAAAGAAAAACATTGGGGAAAATCCTAAAATGTCTAGACAAAAGCAAATGCGGGAGTCATGTCAAAACTTCCTGTAAAGGTTACTCTCTTTGAGAAAGTCCAAAATGAGAACGGGATCTACGTGCTCAAACAACGTCTTCAGGTCTGGCACAATGTAATACTTCTGACGAATATGGGAGTATTCATAGCAGTCGACGAGAATGTGACTGACGGTGACATCGCAATCACTATAGTGTCATCTAGAAAAGAAAAAGGTGCAATGTTGGGGTACAATGAACTCAAAAAGGCGGGGTCAAATTCCACTAAAGGGTCCAGGCAAATGCGGGAGTCATGTCAAAAATTTCTATACAGTTTACTTTCCTTGAGAAAGTCCAAAATATGGGAAGGATCTGTCTGTTCAAATAAAGTTTTCAGGTCCGGCACAGCGTAGTACTTCTGGCGGATATGGGAGTATTCATAACAGTCACCGAGAATGTGACTGACGGTGACAGCAGGATCACAGGGTATACAATATGGTCTCTTATCCCCGTGAAGTAAATAGGCATGGGTAAGGTAAGTGTGACCAATGCGAGCCCTAGTCAGCACTAAATCATCTCTCCGTTTACTGGGGGTTGCATGCCCCCCAGTTCCGACCGTTGGTTTAACTCTTTACAATTTGTTTTCGGGAAAGGAATCCCATTGTTCTTGCCATTTCGATTTTACAAAGCCATTGATCTTAGGGGGGTAATCAGTGTGAGGCAAGTAGAGATTGGTGACGTCCATCTGTAGAGCTTCTTTAGCCAGTGCATCGACTTTTTCATTCCCTTGTATGCCCACGTGACTAGGAACCCATGCTAGCACAACCGATTTTTGTAGTTGGACCAAATTGGAGTAAGCTTCACGGAGAGCTGTTACTGAAGGGTGTTTTAGCTCATGGCCTTTAAGTGCTAAAAGGCTGGATAGTGAATCTGTGAACACGATGAACTGGTGAGTTTCCAAGGTTTCAATCAGATGGAATGCCATCTTAAGTGCCTGAAGTTCGGCAGTAAATATTGATGCATGGGTTCGGGGTGGTCGAGAGGGGGTTGACTGCCCCAAGTAGATAAGTATGTAATAAGTTTCACAGTTACGTTTTTGTCCGCTCCGGTTCGGGTTTTTCGTTTGTCTGTGCCTTTGTAAATAGTCTTGTCCTTTTGTAAATAGTCCTGTGTGGTGGGTGGGCGGGGAGTGCTTGTACATATCAGCCACAGAAATTTTCGTTTTGCCAGGTTAATGTAATTTGTAAATAGTTGTAAATAGTTCATGGTTGCGTTTTTGTCCGGTCCGGTTTTGGGTCTTTTTGTTTCAAAGTGTCCGTTTCTATGCACTTAAAAAACAATATTGATGCATCATCCGGTATTGCCTGAATGCATCCCGGCCGGTTGCCGCGGCTGCAACCCTGTTCGCGGTCTTGGAGCCGTCAGTATAGATGGCATGATACTGACTGTAGTTTTGTCTCGGGCTCTCGGCTCATTAAAGCTGGCTCGGAATACCAGTTCATTTGTTGAGTTCTTCAGATACTTCCTTAAACTGAGGTCAACAACTGGCTCGACTAACTTCCACGGAGGAATGGTGGAAAAAGTAAACTGTGCTACGAAATCGGGGTTAGTACACACCTGTGATAGAGCTTCCCTAACGCGAATAGCAAATGGAGGAATAACTGTTGGTTTTGCGAGATATATGTCACTAAACTTATGGTTGAAGGCCGTCTCAAAGGTTGGATTGTGTCTATGACTCCTAAGTTTAAGGGCAAACTGAAGCGACAATTTCTTCCATCTAATATCAAGGGGTAGTTCATTTGCTTCGATGTAGAGGCTCTGCACTGGGGAGGTACGGAAAGCTCCCAGGCAGATCCTGAGGCCTTGTTTATGTATAGGGAGAAGTTTCCTGAGGTATGACTTTTTAAGTGCATAGAAAAGGACACTATCAAACAGGAAGAACCAAATCCGGACCGGCAAGAACACAACCATGAACTACTTACAATAAGCTAGCAAAACAAATTTCTGTGGCCAACATATACGACACTCCCAGCCTACCCACCACACAAGACTATTTACAAACAGGAAAACAACACACGCCAGAAGACAGCAACACACACCCGAAGGCAACAACAAACGTCCGAAAGCAACGACGCCCGAAGGCAACACAACAAGCCCGAAGGCAACACAACACGCCCGAAGGCAACACCACGCCCGAAGGCAACACCACGCCCGAAGGCGACCTCACGACCGAAGGCGACCCCACGCCCGAAGGCAACGTATGACTCACGTGCGGAGCTGTAAACAACACATCCATAATCAAGTTTTGATCTAACTAGGGATCTGTAAAGTCGAAGCAAAACGGGATGATCAGCGCCCCAGTCCATCTTTGAGACGACCTTCAACAGGTTTAGTGCTCCTTGGCACTTCCGCCTTTTCGTGCCCCGCCTGAAAGCACTTGCCACAACGTCTGTTGGGACACGACTTGGCTTCGTGCCCCTCCTCTCCACACTTAAAACAGGTGCGGGCTGCCCAAAGTATCTTATTTGAGCTTTGGAACCCCCTATGAAGAGGAAGGACGGTATATCCCTCTTCAGTACCATATGGAACTGTCTCCGTTCAAGATGCCCTTCAGCTCACCTTCCTTTTTAAGTACGTAGAAACAGGCACTGACAAACTAAAGGATAATCCCAAACCCAAAGAAAAACCCTGACGGATTACGAACACAATGTCAAACAGACTACACACACCATGCAACAAGGAACAAAAGAGTCCCCGCCACCACTGAGATCCAGTACTGCTTCTGCAACCAACCCAAAAACAACACTCCAGCCCAACCACCACAAACAACCCCAAAACAAAGTCCCACAAAGACCACACACCCAAAGGCAACACAACACGCCCGAAGGCAACATCACGCCCGAAGGCAACGTATGACTCAGGTGCGGAGCTGTAAAAAACACATCCATAATCAAGTTTTGATCTAACTAGGGATCTGTAAAGTCGAAGCAAAACGGGATGATCAGCGCCCCAGTCCATCTTTGAGACGACCTTCAACAGGTTTAGTGCTCCTTGGCACTTCCGCCTTTTCGTGTCCCGCCTGAAAGCACTTGCCACAACGTCTGTTGGGACACGACTTGGCTTCGTGCCCCTCCTCAGCTATGGGTAATGTGCTTTTTAAGTGCATCGAAACGGCACATACAAACAAAAACAAAAACTCAAACCGGATTGGACAGGAACATAAAGGCAAAACTATCCACACACCCCCAAATCAAACAGAAAATTATGTTCATTACAACAATAAAAGCACACACACACTGACAACCCAAATACCCCACAAACCAACCTCCCCCCGGCCACCCTAAACCAATATGGGTAATGTACATGTCGGCTAGATGAGATTTAAGTTAACGACACACCGACACGAATGTGTTATATAGTGTCATCTAGAAAAGAAAATGTACATGTCGGAAGCTATGAGTATTGGTAAAAGTACAGTGCTGCAACACTTGTCAGGAAAATCAGTATACCTATCATATTATCGCTGGCTTCAGGTAACTCAGACTGGATTAACTGATTCATAGATAGACAAGTTTCCAGAAGTTCAGGCGACAGATCAGATAGACAAGTCTCCGGGAGTTCAGGTGACAGACTAGGAGAGGGACTGCCAGCTTCTCTTACGAGAACAAAATATTACATGTTGTAGATTTTATACTACAAGTTCTCATTTAAGGCACAGTTATTGACATCATTTCATGTATATTTGAGCACTCACTAATTGGAAGAAAAGTAAGGAAAAGGCTGTTTTGCTTAGTTCAAAGTTATTTCAGCTGATGTTTTTTTTTATGATGTATGCCTCTATCATCAGTGCTATCAAATAAAATTTCTGAAACTCAGAAGGTCTTTCAAGTACTGTATGAAAAGAGAAAAGTTATGGCATGCAGTTTTTGCATTCTTAAAATGGAAATGGGTTAAATGGTAATAAAGTTAGATGGTGGTTTAACGACACACCAACACGGATGTGTTATATAGTGTCAGCTAGATAAAAAAGAGTAATCGTGAGGTGAAATCACCTAAAAGGAAAAAGGATTGGGCAAAATTCAACTAAAATGATAATAAAGGTAAAGTAAGGTGAAGTACCCCACTCAGGGTGATAAGGAGGCATTAGACACTGGTGTGTGGTAAGTTGAAGTTTGGAAAGACACCAGGTCCCCATTTACTACATGCGTGGACAGAGAAAGGGGTTCATATTCATGGCTTAAATGGAAAAACAAACCAACACATTAACTGTACAAACAGGTTGAAACCATATTTTAATGAGGACCATGGTTGGGATGATCAGAGTTTATGCATGATCACATAGGCCGAATTTCCCCAAAGGCTGCGTACATCCTGAATACGTATATCACTTATAAAATACCAAGACAACATTATTACTTCTGATGTGCAGTGTAGTTAATAACAGTATGCTCACAAGGAAAATACAAAATGTTACAAATGTACACAACTGAACACTGTACTTGACCAGATGACTACCTGTGATCTGGCCAGCAAGACTGCCCTCCTTACGAGTGCTTTTTAAGTGCATCGAAACGGCACGTACAAACAAAAAACGAAAAAACTCAAACCGGATCGGACAGGAACATAAACGCAAAACTATCCACACACCACCAAATCAAACGGAAAAGTATGTTCATTACAACAATAGAACCACACACACACTGACAACCCAATACCCCACAAACCAACCTCCCCCCGGCCACCCTAAACCAATATTACTACATACCGCCAACGAAAGACAACACCAGAACAAACCACCACCACCCAACAACAACCAAAAAAACCAAAACACCAGACCAAACAATCATCACAAACTGCCCCAAAGGGGCCACGAGGGGTCCGGGGCGGGGTCCACCTGCCACGAGGGGTCCGGGGTGGAGTCAACTTGCTATATTTACAGTATGTACACTATATACACTATTTACACTATTTACTCCTTACGAGTAATGTCTCCAGATATTTCAATGGTGCCAGCCTCATCTTGAAGTGTGCTTCCTTCCATGGACTGGTGTACATTCCATTTAAGCTGCTTTTCAAGTGCATCGAAACGGCACATACAAACAAAAAACAAAATGTTTAACACATTCCATTTAAATATGTTAAAATATGTTAAACACATTCCATTTAAGCACTTCTCTGTTGAATTCTTTAGGCATCTCTCACAAAAACATGAAAGAGGGCGAGATCCAACAACACCAGGTTTGCTTTTTAAGTGCATAGAAACGGACACTTGTCAAACAGAAGGACCCAAAACCGGACCGGCAAAAACGCAACTATGAACTATTTGCAGCTATTTACAAATTATTTTACATTAAGCTGGCAAAACGAAAATTTCTGTGGCTAATATGTACAAACACATTTTTGTTTGTAAATATGGAACTACTGTAATTTGTAAATAGGACTGTGTTTGTACATATGTGGCTTGTGAGGTACTTAGTTGTATATATGTGTATATGTATATATGTGTATGTAAACATCTGTACATATAGTTCTATTACTGTAATGAACATAATTTTCTGTTTGATTTAGTTGTTTGTAAATATTTTACATTTGTTTCTGCCCGATCCGGTTTGAGTTTTTGTTTTTGTTTCTATGTGCCGTTTCGTTGCACTTAGAAAGCAATATGTACAAACACTCCCAGACCACCCACCACACAGGAATATTTACAAAGGAAAAACTTAATGCATCCAGTGCGGGGGCAAATGCCATCTCCAAGACGCCACCGAAGGCGCTTGAGATTAGTTACGATAGCGTGGTGCTTTTTAAGTGCATAGAAACGGACACTCTCAAACAGGAAGAACCAAATCCGGACCAGCAAGAACACAACCATGAACTACTTACAATCATTTACCTTACACCAAGCTAGCAAAACAAAATTTCTATGGCCAACATATACACAGTTACGATAGCGTCGTGTGCGATTCGCCACAGCAGGTCTCGCCGGCGGAAATCGAGTGACCTGCTGTGAACCACACGCCACACTTCCGGCCCCAACGAATAGTCCCCGGGTTGGACCTGACCAAGTCACCAAAAATGGCCCGGTACTGGACTACGAAACGTCCCCTACAGTTGACATAATACGTAGTGATTCCCTCATCTGACAGTATGCCCTCGTTGGCCTCCAACTGTGAGGTACACTGTTGCTAAACAGGGTAGGCAAGAACCAACGGAATGATAATCCACCCCAATAACGGACAAAGTAGGCAAACGGCATCCGGCTGTCGACGGCATTTAAAGCACATTTAGTCAGGAGAAAACGGAGCTTTGAAGGAAAGTGCACAAGGCCCAATCCCCCCTGCCTAGGATCCTGTTACACCACTTTTCTTCTGACCAGCTCCGTTTTCCCTGACCAAAGAAACCTAAACACGGCCCTCTCGAGTCGCACCAGGAGACCCTCTGGAGCGGCCAGAACAGTGCCCGGATACCGCAAGAGAGGGTAAACGAAACGATTGATAACTGTAGCGATCGCCGATGTCTTTCATCCTAGCTTCCACCAGGTCCACTTTCTCATTCCAGGTAAGTGACTCGGGTGAACCATAACCAAACCATATGCCATTGATTTTTATGGCGTTGTCTACCCATGATGCCGCAAAGGGTAGAGGAAGTCCTCCATTCTTCGACGAGCTCTTGCTACACAGTAGTCAACTGTGAACTGTTTGATGCGGGACTTTACGTCGTCCCACCACTCTAAATCCGTTGAGAAGGCCGGCTTCAATATCCGCCACCCTTTTGTACCTGGCTCTAAACTGTTCGCTGTAGTCGCCCTCCGTTAGAATATGTGTTCATTTTTCAGAACCCCCTCCCTGTTGGCCATGACTCTGGAGGCTGAAAGGAGAGAGTAACTGCATTATGATCCGAAATTGGACACATCACAACTTCACAGTCACTCTCGGTGACAGTGCAGTTGGCGAGTACACCCGGTCCAACCTTGAGGCGTCTGTGCCATAAGGCCGATGCCAAGTGAACAAGCCAAGACGTTGTGCTCTCCAAACGTCAACCACGTGATTCTTTATGAACATGTCCAATTCCGACATGCCGACACTACAGCCCGAAGACGTACGTGTGGACAATCGGTCAACCTGTGCCGGGGACGCAGTCTCCAGCCAGGATACACGGAGCACTGCCAGGAATGAAGGATAGCAGGGTCATGAAAAAGTCCCTTCTGTCTGAAGGCCGATTGGGCGCGTTTACGTTACACAGGAAAAATTTTCCACTAGGGTGTCTTATTGTAATGCATACCAACCGGCCCTCATGATCAGAATCAACTTTTCCGACCAGGGGAGTCCACCTTGGCGAAACTAAAATAACTGAACCACGAGATGTTGAACCAAAGGAAGCGTGTAAACCCCCACCCCACTCAAAGGACCAGGTGTGGACATCGTCCTCATTCACAATGTGGGTCTCTTGGAGGAAAACGAAGCCCACACCCAGTGATCTGCAAAATTGAAATATCCGTGACCGCTTCCGACTGTCCCTCATGCGGTTAACATTCAAGGTCAAGAGGGACAGGGGATCAGCCATGGTGGAATGAGTGGCTACGTATCCCCCTGGGACCTGACCTTTTTTCTCCTTGGGTCTGGCGTGGGTGCCCCAGTATGGTGGACTACTGGCACCTCACCTGAGGCCGACCTCTTCAGATTGGTTTCTGGATCACCCCCCTCACGGAAATCGATCATGTCAAACCAGCTCTCCCCTGGTGTAATCTTGGGTGGAGGCTCCAAGACAGGCTCTCCAGCAACTGACATGACCGTGTCCGACTCGGAGTCTGAGGAGAGCTGGAGATCACCCTCCACAGTCGACATACCAGCCTCCTCGGATGATGGGGAGAACTGGAAGGCCTGCCTCAGGGGTCCCAGACTCACAGTGCTCAGAAGCAGCATGATCCCGCAGCACCTGGTCTACAACCACTTGGGTTGAAGGGGATCCAAGATGCTCCACCATATGATCTGAGTCTGACTGCGAGGCCTCTGGGTCTGCTTGCGGGGGTTCAGGTACCTGGTCCACATCCGCACCGACGCGGGCGGAGTACGATGTGGGCACGCACCAAAAACGTCCCTCCTCCCGACAAAGGTTGCACCGCACCTCACTGGGGCACTCAGCTTTGTCATGTCTCGCCTGCAGACACCTGCCGCAACGTCTGCTGGGATATGACTTGGCTTCGTGTCCCTCCTCTGAACACTTGAAGCAGGTGCGGGGCTGCCCAAAGTACCTGATGTGGGCCTTGGAACCCCAATGAACAGAGGGAATGTCCCTCTTCAGTAGCATGCGGAACTGCCTCTTTCCGTTGAGAATACTGGCCAATTCACCATCTTTGTAAGTTACCCAACGCATATCAGAGACAGTTCCGTACTGCCCTAAAACCCTCGCCACCAGGCCCTGTTCCACCTCAAAATTCAGGTGCAACACTCACCACCACAGAGCGATCATATGAGGTAACAGTGAGGCCTTCCACTCCTTTAAGGCAGGATACCCCCTCAATTCGGGCAGCATCAGAACTGAATTTTAGGTCGGTGTGCTTTTTAAGTACGTAGAAACGGGCACTGAGAAACAAAGGGCGAGAACCCAAACCGGACCGGGCAAAAACGCAACAGCAAACTATTTACATGAACCTACAAACAAAAAATTGTGTTGCTATGTTCAAAGGACTATATACAAAGGTTAATTACATAGGACAGTTTACAAATTTAGTAGTTTAACTATCACCCGCCCCGCCCGCACCGAAGCAATTGGCCCCCAGCGCCTGCCAAAAGTCGACCTTGGCAGACGAGCAAAGTCGGCCTCAACCCTCAGTTTAATCTCCGTTCTCACCGACGCCAGGACGACGTCTGCTGGCCTCCCTCCTTCCCTAAAAACAATATTACATCGGTCTCTCCATATAGCTAGCTTAATGGAGGCCGAAACAAACGTAAGTATGGCCCAAACACTTGTATTGCCTGGTGGGGGCAATAGACCATACAAAGCATAGTCCTGGCTGACCGCCCAGGTGTTACGAAACGTTAGACGGTCAACCAGGACTTGAAACCAGAGGAGGGCCACAAAGCCACAATGCCAAAACACATGTGGCACACTCTCCCACTTTGTGCACCCAGTGCGGGGGCAAATGCCATCTCCAAGACGCCACCGAAGGCGCTTGAGATTAGTTACGATGGCGTCATGTGCAATTCGCCACAGCAGGTCTCGCCGGCGGTGATCTAGTGACCTGCTGTGCACCACGCGCCACACCTCCGGCCCCAAGGCGTAGTGGCTTGGTTGGACCCGGCCAGCCAAGCCATCAAAGATGGCTTGGTACAGGTCCCCCGCACTGGACTGCAAAACGTCCCCTAAAGTTGACATCATACGGAGAGTGTCCCTCATATGACAATATGTCCTTGAGGGCCTCCCGCTGTGGGGTACACTATTACTAAAAAGGGACGGAAAGAACCCACGGAGTGACAATCCCCCCCCCCCCCCCAATAACGAACAAAGTAGGCAAACGGCATCTCACAGCGCTAAAAACACACTTGGTCAGGAGAAAACGGAGCTTTGAGGGAAAG
Organism: Holothuria leucospilota; assembly: GCA_029531755.1. NCBI lineage: Eukaryota > Metazoa > Echinodermata > Holothuroidea > Aspidochirotida > Holothuriidae > Holothuria > Holothuria leucospilota. Next base: position 59,966,042 of record CM055966.1, on the reverse strand, counting down.
TGCACAAGGCCCAGTCCCCCATGCCAAAGGTCGTGGTACACCACCTTTCTTCTGACCAGCTCCGTTTTCCCTGACCATAGGAATTTAAATACGGCCCTGTCAAGTCGCACAAGGACACCTTCTGGAGTAGCCAGAACAGTGCCCGGGTACCACAAGAGAGGGTAAATGAATCTATTAATTACTGTTACTTTCCCCATCAGACTAATGTAGCGCCCTCCGTAGTCTGCGGACCTAGCTTCCACCAGGTCCACTTTCTCATTTCAGGTAAGTGACTCGGGTGAACCGTAACCGAACCATATGCCATTGATTTTTATGGTGTCGTCTACCCATGATGCCACGAAGGGCAGTTGTTTCGACCGCCACTTACCTAGACGGAGTCCTTTGGTCTTGGTGGGGTTCAGTCTGGCACCTGTCGCTCTTTGAAAAGTGGACAGGGTGCCAGTAAGGGCCTTGAAGCAAGCTAGGTCAGAGACTACGCATGTAACATCATCAGCATACTGTAGGCACCTGACTGTAGCTCCCCCAGGAATGTGAAAAGGTCGGAACATAGGCTCTACATGGAGGGCTCTTGCGAGGGATTCACTGAACAATACATAGAGCAAAGGTGACAGTGGGCATCCCTGCCGTACCCCACGTTGGACTCTGAAGGGGTCCGACGGTAGGCCATTAACAATAACACGACTATATACACTATTATACAATAAGGTGGTCCATTTAACAAAAACTGAGTTCAGACTAAACTTCTTCAAGACTTTAAAAAGGAATCCGTGATCAGCCATGTCGAAGGCCTTCAGATCACGGTCCATCACATACTCGACCAAGTCCCGCACCAACCAGAGGTTCTGCTGAATACTGTGTCCCCGCACCGCACCTGTCTGAAAAGGCCCCACAAGATCCGGCATGACGGTGCCTACCTAGCCTGTTGCAAAGGGTTTTCGCCAGGATCTTGTAGTCCACATTTAACAGGGTGATTGGTCGCTTGTTTTTAGGTTCAAGGGGGTCACCAGGCTTGGGTAACAATGTTATTACTCCTGTGCGCTGCGAGGGGCTCAACGAGCCAGCAAGGAAGGCAGAGACGAATACATCACGGAGATCGTGTCCAACGGTACCCCAAAAGCGTTTGTAGAATTCTACCGGAATACCGTCGGACCGAGGTGACTTTCCACCCTTCATTTTCGCCAATGCCTTCCAGAGCTCGTCGGCAGTCAAGGGGGAACCAAGTTCATCGTTCTGCTCATTAGTGGGGGTCTTGGTAATGTTATCTAATAGGGACTTTTGAAGGCCCTCATCAACATCTGCCCGGGAAGCTGTTCATAGTATCTTTTAAATACTTCTACGATGTCCAGAGGGTCCTTCTGTACTGTACCGTGGATGTCACAGACTGCCTTTATTCGACGGTCAGTAGCATACTTTGTGACGTCCCGGTAGAATTTGATGGTTGGTTTTTCCTCAGCCTCCACACAATGAACACGAGCACGAACACGGGCCGTGTAGTTTTTCATCAAGATACTGCTGGATTGCGTGGAGTGCAGAGGAGTCCCCATCCCTCTCCCTAGAGCAGAGCGAGAGGAACTCCTCCCTTTTTCAACGAGCTCTTGCTACACAATACTCAACCGTAAACTGATGCGAGACTTGACATCATCCCACCACACTAAATCGGTTGAGAAGGCCGGCTTCAATATCCGCCATCCCCCGTACCTGGCCTTAAACTGGGTACAATAATCATCCTCCATTAGAATATCTGTGTTCATTTTCCAGAACCCCCTTCTTGCTGGCCAAGAATCTGGGGGTTGAAAGAAGAGAGTAACTGCATCATGATCCGAAATTGGACATGCCACAACTTCACAATCACTCGGCGACAGAGCAAGTGGAGAGTACACCTGGTTCAGCCTTGAGGCGTCCGTGCCATCAGGGCGATGCCAAGTGAACACGGGACAAGCCGGGATGTTGCGCTCTCCAAACGTCAACCATATCGTGATTCTTTGTGAACATGTCCAATTCCGACATGCCGACGCCACAGCCCGAGGATGTACGTCGTATGTATCGAATTTTAGGTCGTATGTATTCCCGGCCGCAAGGGCCTGCAACATCTGTATTTCTTGAAGAATTATTCTTCAACAAAGTAAAAACTTGCTGGGGTGTATAAACTCTACCCCTCGACTCAAACTGTAACTTAACGATGCTGCTATCCCGACCCCTAGGCATAGCAGCAAGTGGTTTGTGGCACTAGGCCACGCAACAACGGGAGAAAAAAAAATCTCAGTCTTCTTGGCTTCAACGAAGTATAGGAAACGGCGAGTAAACCCAACACAAATTCACTGATAAAGTAGACGTGTTTGGAAAAACAAGCACGGCCAAGCCCTTGTCTATACGTGACCACAGCCCAACGCTTTTTAAGTGCATCGAAACGGCACATACAAACAAAAAACAAAACTCAAACCGGATCGGACAGGAACATAAAGACAAAACCATCCACACACCACCAAATCAAACAGAAAATTATGTTCATTACAACAATAGAACCACACACCACACTGACAACCCAAATACCCCACAGACCAACCTCCCCCCGGCCACACTAAAAACAAAGACCACACACCCAAAACCACCACACACCCAAAGACAACACCACGCCCGAAGGAAACACCACGCCCGACGGCAACACCAAGCCCGAAGGCAACACCACGCCCGAAGGCAACACCACGCCCGAAGGCAACACCACGCCCGAAGGCAACACCACGCCCGAAGGCAACACCACGCCCGAAGGCAACACTACGCCCAAAGGCAACAGCACTTAAAAAGCACCGGGGCAAATACAGGTGCACCTTGCACAAGGGTGCCCCGGAGGCAGTTGTGGCAAAGGGTAACCTCATTACTCCCACGTTTAAACAAACTCCACAACCGGATGCAGTTTAGAGTCCTACCCAGGACAACGCCCAACGCTATAAAGTCGGTGCTTTTTAAGTGCATGGAAACGGCACTTACAAACAAGAAACAAACTCAAACCGGATCGGACAGGAACATAAATGCAAAACTATCCACACACCACCAAATCAAACAGAAAAGTATGTTCATTACAACAATAGAACCACACACACTGACAACCCAAATACCCAACAGACCAACCTCCCCCCGGCCACCCTAAACCAATAATACTACATACCGCCAACAACCAAAAAAACCAGACACCAACAACAGGGGCCACGAGGGGTCCGGGGCGGGGTCCACCTGCCACGAGGGGTCCGGGGTGGAGTCAACTTGCTATATTTACACTATGTACACTATATACACTATTTACACAAAAACAAAAAACTGAACAAAACTGGGCCAAAAATACAGGCGCACCTTGCCCAAGGGTGTCCCGGAGGCAGTTGTGGCAAAGGGTAACCTCATTATCCCCACGCTTTAACAAGCTCCACAACCGGATGCAGTTTAACGTCCTACCCGCTATAAAGTCTGCACACAGAGATATAAGTATGGTATAGTAGGTATGCTAGCACAGCACAGTTTTTTTTATTTTCCTTTAACGTGTTTCGAAACAGACACGATCGAAAACAAAACCAAACAAAACTCGTCGGATGAAAAATACAATACCAAAAACCATTCACACGCGGGGCTTTTTAAGTGCATCAAAACGGAACATACAAACAAAAAAACAAAAACTGAAGCCGGTCGGACAGGAACATAAAGGCAAAACCATCCACACACCTATGGCAAGCTAAATGTGCAATAATTCGAAAAACTCAGTTTTTCGCCGATAAACTTGGTTTTTCGACCGAAAAACTCAGTTTATCGAGCAAAAAACAGAGTTTTTCGATAAACTCAGTTTATCGAGCGAAAAACTCAGTTTTTCGATAAACTCGGTTTTTCGACCGAAAAACTCAGTTTTTCGAGCGAAAAACTCAGTTTTTCGATAAACACGGTTTTTCGACCGAAAAACACAGTTTTTCGATAAACTCAGTTTATCGAGCGAAAAACACGGTTTTTCGATAAACTCAGTTTATCGAGCGAAAAACTCAGTTTTTCGATAAACAGAGTTTTTCGATAAACTCGGTTTTTCGACCGAAAAACTCAGTTTTTCGATAAACTCAGTTTTTCGAGCGAAAAACACGGTTTTTCGATAAACTCAGTTTATCGAGCGAAAAACTCAGTTTTTCGATAAACTCGGTTTTTCGACCGAAAAAAAGACGGTTTTTCGATAAACTCAGTTTATCGAGCGAATGACAGAGTTTTTTCGATAAACAAGGTTTTTCGAGCGAAAAACTCAGTTTTTCGATAAACAAGGTTTATCGAGCGAAAAACTCAGTTTTTCGATAAACTCGGTTTTTCAATCACGTGTCTCAGGCTTCCGTCAGACCGAGATGCGTGATTTTTTCTCGTAGGACAGTTAGGGGAAAGTTATCAATTATTCATGCATCGGAGTCGTTTGTGGTGATTACTGATTCATAGCGTCTTCCTACTGTAGAGTTCATGTGTATAGCCTATTCAGTGTCACATTTCGTAAGAGAAGGGAGGTTAAAGGGCTACTCGTAATGGAGATAATATAGTAAAGCTGCAACAGTAGTTGTACCGACGACGGACCTACTTTTACTGCCATGCTGATGACAGCGTTAACACCGTACTCGTGAGCTAAAACAGGGTTACACAAGACAGGCCTACACTTTGGCTGTGGTCATAAGCTCACAATACTGGAAAGACCATGAGTTTGCCAGCTTTTAAATGATGAGTCGTGGACTGAAGTTGGAAAAACAAAAGGTCCTATACGCGTAACCAAAAGAATGTCCGCACTGTAGCCACCTCGGAGGGAGCATACATCAGTGGTACAGTGAGTTACCTGTAAGTTAACTCAGAACCACCATGTTACGGAGGATCTCGGAAAGTACGCCTACACATTTAATCCAGGGGCGGCCAGGCGAAGGAATGGGCACAAGTGACATCATAGTATTGGCATCCGCATCTGGCCTTAAATCATATTTAAAGCCTGCCTCTCGTCCAAGCCCAGCAAAACCAGTGGAATTCGACCCGGTGAACAACTGGGCATGTTTGTTGGATTGGTACTTTAGGTAAACCCCTCACTGACACCATTCGTCACTGACTCTCAGAGAGGTTAGCATTTGTGTGTGGGTGTGTGTGTGTATGTGTGTCTTTTAAAGAGTCTAGTTTGAAGTTAAAACATTCACTCAAGGCAATTAAACTCCGAATAGTTTCAGTCAGCGTCATTCTCTGTCAGTATATATCACACCGAGTTGCCATCAACTGCTCTTCACGTTTTGGACACGATTCATATCTCACTTGTATACAGGTATATCGTTACACAAGTCAAGTAATAACATTGCCAGGGAGCTGCAATGAAGCAAGCATTTCAGACGATGTACAAAGAAGGAAAACGCCAAGAGTAATCATGACAAACGACTCCGATAATATGAATAATTGATAACTTTCCCCTCGCTGTCCTACGAAAAAAAATCACGCATCTCGGTCTGACGGAAGCCTAAGACACGTGATTGAAAAACCGAGTTTATCGAAAAACTGTGTTTATCGAAAAACTCTGTTTATCGGTCGAAAAACCGAGTTTATCGAAAAACTCTGCTTTTCAGTCTTTTGACTGAAAAGCAGAGTTTTTCGACTGAAAGACAGTGTTTTCGACTGAAAAGCAGAGTTTCTCGACTGAAAAGCAGCGTTTTTTGACTGAAAAGCAGTTTTTCGACTGAAAAGCAGTTTTTCGACTGAAAAGCAGTTTTTCGACTGAAAAGCAGTGTTTTCGACTGAAAAACAGAGTTTTTTGACTGAAAAGCAGAGTTTTTCAACTGAAAAGCAGAGTTTTTCGATAAACTCGGTTTTTCAATCACGTGTCTTAGGCTTCCGTCAGACCGAGATGCGTGATTTTTTCTCGTAGGACAGCGAGGGGAAAGTTATCAATTATTCATATTATCGGAGTCGTTTGTCATGATTACTCTTGGCGTTTTCCTTCTTTGTACATCGTCTGAAATGCTTGCTTCATTGCAGCTCCCTGGCAATGTTATTACTTGACTTGTGTAACGATATACCTGTATACAAGTGAGATATGAATCGTGTCCAAAACGTGAAGAGCAGTTGATGGCAACTCGGTGTGATATATACTGACAGAGAATGACGCTGACTGAAACTATTCGGAGTTTAACTGCCTTGAGTGAATGTTTTAACTTCGAATTAGACTCTTTAAAAGACACACATACACACACACCCACACAAATGCTAACCTCTCTGAGAGTCAGTGACGAATGGTGTCAGTGAGGGGTTTACCTAAAGTACCAATCCAACAAACATGCCCAGTTGTTCACCGGGTCGAATTCCACTGGTTTTGCTGGGCTTGGACGAGAGGCAGGCTTTAAATATGATTTAAGGCCAGATGCGGATGCCAATACTATGATGTCACTTGTGCCCATTCCTTCGCCTGGCCGCCCCTGGATTAAATGTGTAGGCGTACTTTCCGAGATCCTCCGTAACATGGTGGTTCTGAGTTAACTTACAGGTAACTCACTGTACCACTGATGTATGCTCCCTCCGAGGTGGCTACAGTGCGGACATTCTTTTGGTTACGCGTATAGGACCTTTTGTTTTTCCAACTTCAGTCCACGACTCATCATTTAAAAGCTGGCAAACTCATGGTCTTTCCAGTGTTGTGAGCTTATGACCACAGCCAAAGTGTGGGTAGGACTTTAAACTGCATCCGGTTGTGGAGTTTGTTTAAACGTGGGAGTAATGAGGTTACCTTTCGCCACAACTGCCTCCGGGGCACCCTTGGGCAAGGTGCACCTGTATTTGCTCCGGTGCTTTTTAAGTGCTGTTGCCTTCGGGCGTAGTGTTGCCTTCGGGCGTGGTGTTGCCTTCGGGCGTGGTGTTGCCTTCGGGCGTGGTGTTGCCTTCGGGCGTGGTGTTGCCTTCGGGCGTGGTGTTGCCTTCGGGCGTGGTGTTGCCTTCGGGCTTGGTGTTGCCTTCGGGCGTGGTGTTGCCTTCGGGCGTGGTGTTGCCTTCGGGCGTGGTGTTGCCTTCGGGCGTGGTGTTGCCTTCGGGCGTGGTGTTGCCTTCGGGCGTGGTGTTGCCTTTTGGTGTGTGGTCTTTGTGGGACTTTGTTTTGGGGTTGTTCGTGGTGGTTGGGCTGGAGTGTTGTTTTTGGGTTGGCTGCAGTGGCAGTACTAAATCTGAATAGTAACAAAGACTCTTTTGTTCCTTGTTGCATGGTATGTGTAGTCTGTTTGACATTGTGTTCGTGATCCGTCAGGGTTTTTCTTTGGGTTTGGGATTATCCTTTAGTTCGTCAGTGCCTGTTTCTACGTACTTAAAAAGCTCAGCCAAAGTGTAGGCCTGTCTTGTGTAACCCTGTTTTAGCTCACGAGTACGGTGTTAACGCTGTCATCAGCATGGCAGTAAAAGTAGGTCCGTCGTCGGTACAACTACTGTTGCAGCTTTACTATATTATCTCCATTACGAGTAGCCCTTTAACCTCCCTTCTCTTACGAAATGTGACACTGAATAGGCTATACACATGAACTCTACAGTAGGAAGAGGGCTTTTTAAGTGCATCGAAACGGCACATACAAACAAAAAACAAAACTCAAACCGGATCGGACAGGAACATAAAGGCAAAACTATCCACACACCACCAAATAAAACAGAAAATTATGTTCATTACAACATTAGAACCACACACACACACTGACAACAACCCAAAGACCCCACAGACCAACCTCCCCCCGGTCACACTAAAAACAAAGCCCCACAAAGACCACACACCCAAATCCACCGCACACCCAAGGACAACACCACGCCCGACGGCAACACCAAGCCCGAAGGCAACACCACGCCCGACGGCAACACTACGCCCAAAGGCAACACTAAGCCCGAAGGCAACACCACGCCCGAAGGCAACACTAAGCCCGAAGGCAACACCACGCCCGAAGGCAACACTAAGCCCGAAGGCAACACTAAGCCCGAAGGCAAACACCACGCCCGAAGGCAACACTACGCCCAAAGGCAACAGCACTTAAAAAGCACCGGGGCAAATACAGGTGCACCTTGCCCAAGGGTGCCCCGGAGGCAGTTGTGGCAAAGGGTAACCTCATTACTCCCACGTTTAAACAAACTCCACAACCGGATGCAGTTTTAAGTCCTACCCTACTCTACAGTAGGAAGATGCTATGAATCAGTAATCACCACAAACGACTCCGATGCATGAATAATTGATAACTTTCCCCTAACTGTCCTACGAGAAAAAATCACGCATCTCGGTCTGACGGAAGCCTGAGACACGTGATTGAAAAACCGAGTTTATCGAAAAACTGAGTTTTTCGCTCGATAAACCTTGTTTATCGAAAAACTCTGTTTTTCGCTCGATAAACCTTGTTTATCGAAAAACTCTGTTTTTCGCTCGATAAACTGAGTTTATCGAAAAACTCTGTTTTTCGGTCGAAAAACCGAGTTTATCGAAAAACTGTTTATCGAAAAACTGAGTTTTTCGCTCGATAAACTGAGTTTATCGAAAAACTGTGTTTTTCGGTCGAAAAACCGAGTTTATCGAAAAACTCTGTTTATCGAAAAACTGAGTTTTTCGCTCGATAAACTGAGTTTATCGAAAAAACGTGTTTTTCGCTCGATAAACTGAGTTTATCGAAAAACTGTGTTTTTCGGTCGAAAAACCGTGTTTATCGAAAAACTCTGTTTATCGATAAACTGAGTTTTTCGCTCGATAAACTGAGTTTATCGAAAAACTATGTTTTTCGCTCGATAAACTGAGTTTTTCGCGAAAAACTGAGTTTTTCGGTCGAAAAACCGAGTTTATCGGCGAAAAACTGAGTTTTTCGAATTATTGCACATTTAGCTTGCCATACACACCACCAAATCAAACAGAAAATTATATTCATTACAACAATAGAACCACACACACACACTGACAACAACTCAAATACCCCACAGACCATCCTCCCCTCGGCCACCCTTACCCAATATTTCTACATACCGCCAACAACCAAACACCAACAACTCCCCCACAAACACCGCCCACGACACCAAGACCAAATCCCTCGACCAGCGAGGGACACCAGCTCATGTACGGTCTGTCACATTATATGGCCAACAACAAAACCAAAACCACCAACACCGCCCCCAAGCAGCGACACAAACCCAAAACTAAAGACAACACCAGACAAACCACCACCACCCAACAACCAAAACACCAGACCAAACAATCATCACAAACTGCCCCAAGGGGCCACGAGGGGTCCGGGGCGGGGTCCACTTGCTACGAGGGGTCCGGGGCGGGGTCAACTTGCTATATTCACAGTATATACACTATATACACTATTTACACAAAAACAAAACCAGTCCCGAAGAGATCGAACGAGCCCGCTGAGGGTTCGGGAACGTCCACTCTCCCCGGGACTCCAAACTGAACAAAACGGCGCCAAAAATACAGGCGCACCTTGCCCAAGGGTGTCCTGGAGGCAGTTGTGGCAAAGGGTAACCTCATTATCCCCACGCTTTAACAAGCTCCACAACCGGATGCAGTTTAACGTCCTACCATTCACACGCTGCAAAGAAAACGAAAGTCTCTGCTACCACCAACACCCGCCGCCGACATTGACCACCGCCCCGATCCCAACCCCACACCAATCCAGAACACCACAAACCTTTTCTTTTTACGTACATAGAAACAGGCACGGGGAAACAAAGAACTCAAACATAACAACTATTTACAGAATCCTTTACATTGCGCTAGGAAACAAAACTACCGGACGTAACTTGGAACAAATGTTCATGTGGCCAACCCCCAATTTACAATGATGGGTGTGCTTTTTAAGTGCATCGAAACGGCACATACAAACAAAAACTCAAACCGGATCGGGCAATGATGTGCTCTTCACATGCATATAGCCGGACCAAACCCAATGTGGAACAAAGGCAAACCTAAAGGCTTTTTAAGTACGTAGAAACAGGCACTGAGAAACTAAAGAACCCCAAATCTAAACAAAAACCCTGTCGAATCACAAACACAATGCCAAACAAACTATACATACTATGCAACAGGGAACAAAAGATTTTTTTTACTGAGATTCAGAAACTGCCACTGCAGCCAACCCCAAAACAACACCCTAGCCCAACAACCACAAACCACCCCAAAACAAAGTCTCACCCGTCAACCACACGCCTAAAGGCTACTACACGCCCGAGGACTACACAACGCCCGCAGGCTACGACACAACGCCCGAAGGCAACCCCTCGCCTGAAGGCAACACCACGCCCGAAGACGACCCCACGCCCGAAGGCAACAACACGCCCGAAGGCAACCACGTAAAAAGCACAGGGCAAATACAAGTGCACCTTGCCCAAGGGTGCCCCGGAGGCAATTGTGGTAAAGGGTAACCTCATTATCCCCACGCTTAAACAAGCTCCACAACCGGATGCAGTTTAATGTCCTACCCAGGACAACCTAAAGGCAAACCTAAAGGCACACTAACAACTCCTGCTGGGACTGTGCTTTTTAAGTGCAACGAAACGGCACATAGAAACAAAAACAAAAACTCAAACCGGTCGGGCAGAAACATAAATGCAAACTATTTACAAACAACTAAATCAAACAGAAAATTATGTTCATTACAGTAATAGAACTATATGTACAGATATTTACATACACATATATACATATTTACAACTGAGTACCTATGTACAGATATTTACATACACATATACATCTACATATTTACAACTAAGTACCTCACAAGCCACATATGTACAAACACAGTCCTATTTACAAATTACAGTAGTTCCATATTTACAAACAAAATCAATACCCAGGGCCCGACTTGGCTTTGTGTCCCTCACCAGTTCCACACGGAACTGTTTCTGCGTTTTAAGTGCATCAAAACGGCACATACGGAACGTGTGCTTTTTAAGTGCATCGAAACGGCACATACAAACAAAAACAAAAACTCAAACCGGATCGGGCAGAAACATAAACGCAAACTTTTTACAAACAACTAAATCAAACAGAAAATTATGTTCATTACAGTAATAGAACTATATGTACAGATACTTACATACACATATATACATATTTACAACATATTTACAACCAAGCACCTCACAAGCCACCCACATACAAACACAGCCCCATTTACAAATTACAGTAGTGCCATATTTACAAGCAAAATCAATATTTACAAGTTGACTACCACCCGGCCCACCCTCACCGAAACAAGCGGACCCCACCGCCTACCGAATGCCGATCTTGGCAAACGGACGAAGTCCGACTCCACCCTCAGCTTAACCTCCGCCCTCACCGACGCCAGGACGACATCAGCAGGCCTCCCCACCCCCCTAAAAACAATGTTACATCGGTCTCTCCATAAGGCTAGCTTTATGGGACTTGATCTTTTTAATCCTTGGGCTCGGTACTGGTCTTTCAGAGTGACGGTCTCCCCACTCTGAGCTCGACGACACGTCTACTCTCGTCGAAGACCTGAACTCCACATCCGCACCGGCGCGGGCGGCGCAATTTTTATTCCCACGAGGTTATGGGCAAATCATGCCAAAGTACCAATCAGCTTCTTGGAAATACGCCACACCCCTAATTCCAAAATGACAGCTTTTCGACGCTTTTCTTGTAATTCTGACACCGGATTATGAATGAACAGGCCAAATAACCCTAGTCCCATTAACCCTTACCTAAAAATTAACCCTAACCATGATTTTGAAACAAATTTCAAAAATTTTGAAAATCAAATATGCCCATAATCTCGTGGGAAAAAAACGAGGCGCGCGGGCGGAGTACGATGTGGGGCACGCACCAGAAACATGTCCACCCTCCTGACAAAGGTTGCAACCGCACCTCGTTAGGGCACTCAGCTTTGTCATGTCCCACCTGCAGACCCGTCCTGGGTATGACATTAAACTGCATCCAGGTAGGGTGAGGAGGTCGTGTGTGGCGAGTAGTTTTTTCCCGACTATCGCCTACAAAATGCACACAAAAGACCGTTATTACTCATGCTACGACTGGCGGGTTGTCGGCGCCACAAAACCGAGCATGCCCCTCCATGGTTGTCCCCCTGTGGGCTGGGGGTTGTAGAATATGCCCACGGTATTTCCCGCCTGTCGTAAGAGGCGACTAAAGGGAAACCAAACTTAAACTTGAACCATACTTGAAAATAAATTTAAACATTGACTGACACTGTATAACACATGCGTGTTGGTGTGTCGTTAAATCTCATCTAACTGGCTAACCCACCTGCAGACATCTGCCGTTTCCTTTTGCCCTGATTGTTGCTTTTTACGTACGTAGAAACGGGCACGAAGAAACAAAGTAGAACTTAAACCTGACTGGACAAAAACATAACTCTGAACTATTTACAGAATTCTTTACATTGCGCTAGCAAACAAAATGTCTGTGCTAACTATGTACAAAACCACCCCAAACCCAAGCCAATCACCGAGGACTATTTACAATTTCAATATTTACAAATTAACTATCACCCGGCCCGCCCGCACTGAAACAAGTGGACCCCAACACCTGCCGAACGTCGACCTTGGCAAACGGACGAAGTCGGCCTCCACCCTCAGCTTAATCTCCGTCCTCACCGACGCCAGGACGACGTCCGCAGGCTTCCCCTCTCCCCTAAACACAATATTACACCGGTCTCTCCACAAGGCCAGCTTTATGGAGGCCGAAACAAAGGTAAGTATCCCGCGAACACTTGTATTGCATGGCGGGGGTGACAGACCATACAAAGCGTAGTCCTGGCTGACCGCCCACGTGTTACAAAACGTGAGGCGATCAGCCAGAGCTTGAAACCACTCCCAGAGGAGGGCCACAAAGCCACACTGCCAAAACACATGTGGCACACTCTCCCACCCTGTGCATCCAGTGCGGGGGCAAATGCCATCTCCAAGACGCCACCGAAGGCGCTTGAGATTCGTTACGATGGCGTCGTGTGCGATGCGCCACAGCAGGTCACGCCGGCGGTGATCGAGTGTCCTGCCGTGGACTACACGCCACACTTCCGGCCCTGACGCATAGTCGTTGGGTTGGACCTGACCGACCAAGTCATCAAAAATGGCCCGGTACTGGTCTTCCGCACTGGACTGCGAAACGTCCCCTACAGTTGACATAATACGTAGTGTTTCCCTCATCTGACAGTATGCCTTCGTTGGCCTCCAACTGTGAGGTACACTGTTGCTAAACAGGTCGACGTTCGGCAGGTGTTGGGGTCCACTTGTTTCAGTGCGGGCGGGCCGGGTGATAGTTAATTTGTAAATATTGTAAATATTGAAATTGCAAATAGTCCTACGTGATTGGCTTGGGTTTGGGGGGGTTTTGTACATACTTAGCACAGACATTTTGTTTGCTAGCGCAATGTACGGATTTCTGTAAATAGTTCAGAGTTATGTTTTTGTCCGGTCAGGTTTAAGTTCTACTTTGTTTCTTCGTGCCCGTTTCTACGTACGTAAAAAGCTCTGTTGCTAAACAGGGTAGGAAAGAACCAACGGAATGATATTCCACCCCAATAACGGACAAAGTAGGCAAACGGCATCTGACTGTCGACAGCACTAAATACACATTTGGTCAGGAGAAAACGAGCTTTCAAGGAAAGTGCACATTGTACATTTTTAACAAACGCTTTATCACAAAATTTGCAAATGCTAGCACTCTTCAGAAGCCTGATGTAGAATCGTGTCAACAAAGGGTTTGGCATTGGTTTGTACGTACCCGTTTTGAACCGTACATTGAATGTCGTGCTCGTCTTTTGAAGTACGGACACGACCAATCCGAGTGAACAGAGATAGGTTACCTATTTGTATTATTGCACAGCCCTTCAGGGCCCTTACTGGCACGTTGTCTAACTTTCAAAGAGCCACAGGTGCCAGACTGAACCCCACTAAGACCAAAGGACTCCGTCTAGGTAAGTGGCGGTCGAAAAAACTGCCCTTTGCGGCATCATGGGTAGACGACGCCATAAAGATCAATGGTATATGGTTTGGTTATGGTTCACCCGAGTTACTTACCTGGAATGAGAAAGTGGACCTAGTGGTGGCTAGGTTGAAGGACTTCGGCGATCGCCACATTAGCCTGTTGGGAAAGGTAACAGTTATCAATCGTTTTATTTACCCTCTCTTGTGGTATCCGGGCACTGTTCTGGCTGCTCCAGAGCGTGTCTTGGTGCGACTCGAGAGGGCTGTGTTTAGTTTTTTATGGTCAGGGGGGACGGAGCTGGTTAGAAGAGGGGTGGTATACCAGGATCTTAGGCGCGGAGGGTTGGGCCTTGTGCATTTTCCTTCCAAGCTCCGTTTTCTCCTGACCAAGTGTGTTTACAGTGCTGTGGACAGCAGAATGCCTTTTGTCTATTTTGTCCGTTATTGGGGTTTATCATTCCGTCGGTTCTTTCCCTCCCTGTTTAGTAACAGTGAACCCCACAGCTGGAGACCCACGGGGGCATACAGTCAAATGAGGGAAACGCTCCGTATTATGTCAACAGTGGGGGATGTTTCACAGTCAAGTGCAAGGGACCTATACCGGGCTGTTTTTGATGAATTGGTTGGCCAGGTCCAACCCAACCACTTTGCTTCAGGGCCGGAAGTGTGGCGTGTAGTCCACAGCAGATCATTAGATTACCGCAGGCGAGACCTGTTGTGGCGAATCGCACATGACGCCATTGTAACTAATCTCAAGCGCCTTCGGTGGCGTCTTGGAGATGGTATTTGCCCCGCACAAGATGCACAAAGTGGGAGAGTGTGTCACATGTGTTTTGGCAGTGTGACTATGTTGGCTCTATTCTGGGAATGGTTTCAAGTCCTGACTGACCGCCTAACGTTGTGTAACACCTGGGCTGTCAGCCAGGACTATGCTTTGTATGGTCTTTCACCTCCGCCAGCAATACAAGTGTTCAGGACATACTTACCTATGTTACTGAATCCATAAATCTAGCCTTATGGAGAGACCGATGTAACAGATTTTTTAGGGGGGAGGGGAGGACTACTGTTGTCGTCCTGGCGTCGGTGAGGGCGGAGGTTAAGCTGAGGGTGGAGTCGGACTTCGTCCGTTTGCCAAGATCGGCATTCGGTAGGCGGTGGGGTCCGCTTGTTTCGGTGAGGGCGGGCCGGGTGGTAGTCAACTTGTAAATATTGATTTTGTTTGTAAATATGGAACTACTGTAATTTGTAAATGGGGCTGTGTTTGTATGTGGGTGGCTTGTGAGGTGCTTGGTTGTAAATATGTTGTAAATATGTATATATGTGTATGTAAGTATCTGTACATATAGTTCTATTACTGTAATGAACATAATTTTCTGTTTGATTTAGTTGTTTGTAAATAGTTTGCGTTTATGTTTCTGCCCGATCCGGTTTGAGTTTTTGTTTTTGTTTGTATGTGCCGTTTCGATGCACTTAAAAAGCTGTATTATTGCACAGCAGATGTTCATTTCCATGTCTACAGGAGATTATGAGTTCGTTTCATTTGTTGTCAGTGTGTGCTTTTTAAGTGCATCGAAACGGCACATACAAACAAAAACAAAAACTCAAACCGGATCGGGCAGAAACATAAACGCAAACTTTTTACAAACAACTAAATCAAACAGAAAATTATGTTCATTACAGTAATAGAACTATATGTACAGATACTTACATACACATATATACATATTTACAACATATTTACAACCAAGCACCTCACAAGCCACCCACATACAAACACAGCCCCATTTACAAATTACAGTAGTTCCATATTTACAAACAAAATCACTATTTACAAGTTGACTACCACCCGGCCCGCCCTCACCGAAACAAGCGGACCCCACCGCCTACCGAATGCCGATCTTGGCAAACGGACGAAGTCCGACTCCACCCTCAGCTTAACCTCCGCCCTCACCGACGCCAGGACGACATCAGCAGGCCTCCCCACCCCCCTAAAAACAATGTTACATCGGTCTCTCCATAAGGCTAGCTTTATGGAGGCCGAAACAAAGGTAAGTATGTCCTGAACACTTGTATTGCATGGCGGAGGTGAAAGACCATACAAAGCATAGTCCTGGCTGACAGCCCAGGTGTTACACAACGTTAGGCGGTCAGTCAGGACTTGAAACCATACCCAGAAGTGAATATTGCGCAACATCGCAGCTTAGATTTCCAACTGTTCTATTGCGCAATATATACGTAGCTTCGACGCCAGCAAAAATTAATACCGCCCTCAATCATAACGAGTACACCTGCTCCTACACTCAGGCTGATGTATCTTTACACCTTTTCTTACTGGTGCTCTCCAGACCTATTTTTGGGAAGTTGAAGATAAATTCCACCATCTTCCACAGCTCCAACAGTAGCGAAAAGTATCGCACATATGTGCTTGCGGGTAGCTTGAATACTGAAAATGGAAAAGACAAGGATTAATATTGCCTGTCATCTGAATACTGTCATAAACTTATTTTCTTTGGGAGTAACGTGGCACTGGATTCCAAGATAGTTAAAACAAATCCAAATGTTACTTTTATTTATTGTCTGTGCTCCCCAAGGGTGAAATTAGGGTTACGGTAGCTGAACCTGGAGCCACTTTCAAAGTTTCAGTCAAAAAGTGTCTCCTGGTTCCCTGATTTTTGATGCAACCAGGAGACACTTGGTTTTTACCGGGAGACAGTACTGTAACTAGCTACAGTGTTGTACGCATAGTGGGGACTTAACAGATAACGGGTGCTACTTTCGGTAAAAAGTGGTCATGTTAACATTCAGTTTAGGGTCAACAGGCGCTCTTTGGTTGGAAATGAGCACCAAATAGTGCCTGGCGCCCGGTTAATTTAATTCACTCTTGGTGCTCACTTTTTTATTTAACTTATTTGCATGCCTTTGAGGTATGCTGCATTATAATCCATCTTTAATGGAATTGTTCTACTTCACAGTTAGAATTTGTGATAAGCTACTGAAAAAAACATGGCTTGCCAAAACCATTTCTATATGTGCATGTTTACCTATACCAATGGTACTACAGTTGGTGTAGCAATAGAAAGACCAAGTGGGACATTACCAGTGGTGGCACTAGGATTTTGAAAGTGGGGGGGGGGGGGGGCACAAGAATCAGTGGGGGAACAAACCAAAGTCCTGACCAGTGGCATCAGCGTGGCATCTGGGGCAAAGACCTAGGAGGGCAGGGGACTACAGTAAGCCTCAAGAAGCTCGGGGGTACTTAAGAATTGTGAGCACTAGAAAGATGTTACGTCAGAAGTATTTCATCTTGTGAAAGAAAAATGGTAATCTTTCAAAAGGGATTAAGGAGTATTGTACATTTGCAATGTCTTCCAAAATCTGTTATTGCCAGCCTAGCAGTACTAAATTTGAAGACCAAGTACTGCTTGCACAGCACCTAAGCCCCATATCATTTATCATACAGTAGTTGCAAATTTGAAAACGTAATGAAAGTCAAACCTTTTCTTTTTTTTTAAAAAAAAAGCTCTCTTACCCAATACAGCAGGAACATTCAGCTGCAACTATTTGCCCTGTCTCCTTACTAAGGATAACCCATGTGGTATGAATCTTCAGAGATTTTCACCTGAATTATCACCTGCAAGTATAGAGATACTTCTATTCAAGTAATATACATTATTACATGTAATATTCCAACAGTTTGGGTTGTAACTTGATGGTGTGAAGGTTATTTTTGAGAAGTGGCAAACATCAAGTATGGGTTGAAAACAGAGGCGGAGCAACCATATGGTCAGGGGGGCCATCGCCCTTGACCCACTCAAATCGCCCGTCGGCGCCCTTTTTAGGTTTTTGCCGCATTGAAGCATAGTGTATCTACCTACTTCGCAGCACCCCTACAATCTATTCTCGCCCCCTCTGACAAAATTCATTTACTCTACATACTTTGAGGCGCCCCTACAAAAAAAACCCGCTCCCTCTGACTGAATTCCCTTCCTAGCCACTGGTTGAAGAATGCCTTTTACATAGCCATAAACATCTTCTTTCACCAGTGAAAAATTTGAAGGTCAAGTTGGAGGATATGCAAATTAGTTTTTAATCCTGCCTTCAGCTTTAAGTATATGTATGCAGTACAGAAATTGTACCCATGTCTGTGCACAGAGGTACTGTACGTACTATTCCCAAGCTGAGTGCACTGTAACTGTCCTGTCACATTGTCTCTATTCATGAGTTTTGTTCATATAAGCCTGTTAGGTTATACGCACTTTATGGATTCCTTTTTGCACTTTGGTGTGAATTCTGTTTTAGTGTCAGGTCTGATTTTGTATTGCCTGTCATCAAATTATGAAACTGTGTCTTGGATCTGCCAGTACAGATCAACTACCACTTCTTGGTGTATCATGGAAAAATATAAATAATGATTTAACCGATAACCTTTTCTCCTTTGAATTTATCATGTGCACTTGTTAATCCATGGCCAACGTATTTCATGTTTGTAAGTGGAAAGCATAACTGGTAAAGACACTGTTACAACAACATTTAAAGTGTAGTCATTACATTAAGGGCAGGCTGCAGTCATGGCAATTAGTCATAGGGGAGCTGTTCAAGATCCCTTCAGTTGCTCAAGACACAGACACACATCAGTTGCAACAGAATTTAATAGGCAACTGCATTGTCTGGCCCCAAATTTTCCCTTTCCCTCTTGTGCATGTTATAGAAACATTCCATTTAAAAAAAGATGAAAGCAAAACAGAACTAACCTTCCCTCGAACAAAGCAAGACATGAGATTTGGGCTAATGCCATGGTACTGCAGGGCACTGACATGACAGGACAGATAAAGACTTTTGCCAAGAGCAAATGTCCGTGTTTCCTCTGTCTTGATAAGTCCAATCCGGCGATTACCTAAGTGACCAATATACCATAAGGCATCCAGTTGGCAGCTATTTTAATTACACTGACAGCCAGTAGCGTAGCCAGGACTTTGTCATGAGGCGGTTTTGGTTTGAGACCTGGGAGAGGTTTGTAAGGGGGAGGCTATATTCCCCTCTCCTTTGGAGAAAAAACAGCTTTTAGGTCTCTAGATGCCAAATGGTGCAGTATTTGTGCCTCGAACATGATAAAATTTATGGTAATCATTACAACTTAAGTAGAAACTATGGGCTCACCCTGAATTGCATTATGTTGGCTAGTGCTTACCTTCTTTTGCAGTGGCAGACAACATTGGTACATTTCTTCCATGGCTACGTATTGAGTATCAGCCTTTGATGGGCTGTAGGGTGGTATATTGTTAGCAATGGTAGCCCCATATTTACACCCTCATGGATACCTAATTTCTGATGCTTTCGTAACTGTCACACCTACTTGTTTGCCTAAGCCTCTTCATTAGTCTGCTCTAACCCAGTGAGACAGCATTTACTTAATTACAGTAGATACCTATAGGTGGTATATATACCATCATCCCTCCACGAACAAGCTTTGGTATCAGAAATCTCATTATCCACGAACTATCTCCAGCTTGAACCTTTTACCTGAACAAGTTCGCTGTGCCTTATCAGTGGACAGCCTCAAAAACCAACTCTTGACCCATGACCTAAATCGTTGTAGCTAGTTTACTTATCATCCGACTCCTTTAACCCTGTTTATTAGCATGGGATAGCTTTATATGGTATTTGTGCTGTTTTTGAAAGAAGAAGTATTGCATAGTCAAAGTTCAATAAGACAGTAAGTCTTCCCTCATTTCACTTACAGGCAGTCCCAGTTGTATAGTGAACTTGGTATGCTATGTTTAGTGAGTAATGCTAGGACTGCCAGCATTTCACTAAATTAGCAACCCATCAAAATTGAGTGCATTCACAAATGCATATTTTCAGGCTTTTCCATCGTAATGACAAAATGAACAGAACAGCACTGTTGTAAGCCTAGGCCAAGGCTGCTACACTCTTTGTAGCATAGACAAATGATTTTACAGGGAATTTTTCCTAGCTATAGATTAAATCACTATTCTAGTGATGGCAAGTTTGGGGAGGCAGGGCCTGAGCAGGAAAGTACAGAACAACATCGGAGTCCGGTCATCTATAGTAATGTCAGTAATCAGAGGCGTAGGAAGCGGGGGCTGGGGGGCTGGGGGCTTTAGCTTCCCGAGTCAAAAATGTGAGGGGGCTGGAGTATGCTTCCACCCTCCAAGATCCAAGGGTAAAAATCCCTTATTTGTCTCTTCTGTAAGAAATGTCAAAAATTTGCAGTAATTTCCTTAAAGTTTGTTGCATCAAATTACATCTGAGGACATTCAAATACCAAAAAATTTCCAAAGGGGAGGGGTAATCCCCTCCCCTTAGACCCCCTCCCTCAGGACAGTGATCCAAAACAAGGTGCAGCCCCCAGTCTAACAAAGCTTCCTATGCCAATGCTAGTGATAATAATGTAGGCCTAAAGTTAGACCTAGGCTATGGTTATATCAAGCTTAGTAGGCCTAGTTTGTGCTAATGCATTTTACAACACATTCCAGCTGTAATGTAACTGTCAAGGTGTTCTCGTGAAGTATCTGGAAGGCTGGTTGTACCATCTTCCCAGCCTCCTACAATAGTTTCAGGACGTGGGAGATGAATGAGGGCCCCATGTAACGTTAGTTTCCTAGCGTTTGCTTTTTCAATCTCCGCCTCAGCTTTTTTGTCTGTCAGCTTTAAAGGCAGGCCAAGCTTCTCGACCCCAAAAGCTTTCTCATCCATGACATTGTGATTTTGTTCAGTTACTGTTACACTGCGATCCCTTAAAAACTGTTTTAACTCTGTGCTAGTTAGTGATAGAAAGTTCTTGAACCTTTTTATTCCGACCATGTCATGCCTATTCAATTAGACGTACCTGAGCGATGTACTTACATGTCGTCTGCTATTTGTGGATTTTCGTTGTTTAAGTTTCGCGCTGATCATACATGACGTAGTTGTTGTTTGTAAACAGACCCCTTTTCAATCCCATGAGACTTTGCGCACTGCACGATACGGCTATCTGCGATAAGGGCTTTAGCCCCTCCCAGCACTTAAATTGTCTGGCAAGTTTCATTTCCCATTCACAATCGCACGCTGAACATTTTACCGTAAGTTTCAATGGGTAACCTTCCGAGGTCATCGAGCTTACTTCCCGGGGGTCATCACTGGCGTCTGACAGACCCCTCCCAACACTTAAAACGTCTGGCAATGGTCATTTCTCATTTACGACGGCACGTTGAACAGTTCGAGGTAATTTCCGCTAGGTAACCTTCCGTAGTCATCTAGCTGAGTTCCCCTAGGGGAGACGTTCAGGGGCGTCTGGCAGACCTTTCCCAGCATTTAAAATGTCTGGCGATGGCCATTTCTTATTCACCAAGGCACGATGAATATTTTGCTGTAAGTTTGGTTCGGTAACCTTCCGAGGTCATCTAGGTTACTCCCTCGGGGTCATCAGAGTCATCATTGGCGTCTGGCAAAACCTTCCCAGCACTTAAAACGTCTGGCAAACCTCATTTAAAGATGTTGAGGATATGGCCTTTAATTACGGGGTGACTTCAGGTGGTAACCTTCGCAGGTCATTTAGCCTACCTGGGAGTACTGAGGTCAGCACACCCATTTCAACACCTAACACTAGGAACCCGGCAGACGTCCAGTTCCTTGACTTTGATCCCACGCCAGTAATGAACATGAACTTGAAGTGGTAGCCTTCTCAGGTAAGCTAACCCCTCTGGGCTGCTGGTCTAATCCTTTCCTTGCATATGATAAGCAGTAAAATCTGCTCCCTTAAGTATACACATGTGAAATAAAATAACTTAGCGCTAAAACATGAAAGTCCAGACCCTGAAAGTCTAAATAAATCTCAAAGCAGCCTTAACGGCAACATATTTGACCTGGAAATATAACTAAAGGTTTGCAATGTCCGACAAGTGAACCTGTGCTTCACTAAACAAAGCTTCACCTGAAACAGCCCACTGTACTCAAATCATCTTTATCATACTAAACACTTCAGTATGCTAATTACTTACTGCTTTGCCGGGGTATCTACATGACTTCACAGTCAAAATCATCACTGGTTAGCGACCTTACAGCCGGAATAAAAAAAACCACAGTGTTCAAAACAAGTCATACAGTATTGAATAAAGTGTACATCGAAGAGGTAGTCAAATATCAAGCAATAAATCTGTACATTCTTTTCCATTCATCATAGGCCTTTTGTATGCCTTATTTACATACTAAAAACTAAAGATAACCCTTTGTAATCCTTGCTAGAAACACATTTTGGCATTAAAATGTCACCAGATGCAAGTCAAATGAAAGACACATTGCTACCGATTCATGAAATCACGCGGTAAGCACACATGGTTAGGTTAGGTTAGATGAGGTTTAACGTCCCAGTTTCCAACCAATTGGTTCAAGTCGAGACGACCACGGTCTTTTTTTCCAGTTGTGGTAAACAGTAACACAGTAGTACAGTAGTAACAAAATGGCAACTGCCACATCACGAACATGTGGTTTCGTCAATCTAGATTTCACCATTTTAATTTATAATCTGGCGTTATGGAAACATCGCTACCTAATGTTCTAACTTATTGGTTCCCAAAGGGGCGTTATCACCCCTGGGGAGCATTTTTGCAACTCAGGGGGCGATGAGTGCTACGGGGGAATCAGAGGAGGAGTTTGAAAAAATGAGGTACTCAATTTAAACCAGGGCCTTACAATATTCCAAATGTTTCGTCAAGCCGACTTTCAAACTGGATGGTGTTAAAAAGAGATAAATGAATTTAACGAGTCGAGAACGTCTAACGTTCCCTCCTCAGAAGCACTACAGAGTTTGTGAATTATCTTTACTACCAGATACCACGAAATCGCATCTAACAGTGTTCAGTTTCAATATTTTCCTGGCGAGGACCGTCGTATTAACATCAGTGGTAGCGAAAGCTGTGACCGAAAGGGCAATGGCTAAAAATTGTCCCGCCACTTTTCCTCGAATGTAGATTTTTCGTTATCCATAGCCATGGAATACTGACGTAAGTAATAATTGTAGGTAACTGTAAAATAATAGATAACTTTAAAAAGTACTATCACTCTGAAAGTTAAAACGTTTTAAAAAATGCAATTTTTGGTGCTCCAAAGTTGGCTTTCTCATTGTGTCTAGGAGAGTTTGAGCGGCTTTAGTCTTTCAACTTGAAAACCCCATGCAATACCTACCATCCTTCTTCCTGCCACCCACAGGACAAACCCCTTGCGTCATGAAAGGGAACTTACTTAGTTACTATTGGATACCAAATGGTCTAAGGGTAAGTTTGAAAATCTCCTAGGTGGACATTTAAGGTTATTAGGTTATCGGTAGATAGTCAAAATTTGATTGACAGCTCTTCATTCTTGCGTCGACAATGTATCGTAAATATCCCAGAGCTTCCAGGGCTTCTCCCCCGTCTCCCACTGGTACGTTGCCCCTAGGCTCCACTAAGGGTCCTTTGGGGAACGGTCCACAGCTCGGTGGGGCGCCTGTCCTCTCTTAAATTCCAAAACATTTCTCCTCCATTGAGCCCGATCAAGCCTTTACTTTATCGTAAATCCTTGGTCAAAGATTCGCCATCTTAAATGGAGCCAGGTTTTTAGTCCCCCACAACTGTTGTGCTATCCTGGTTGCGTTTTCACACGTAAAAACGATTTATGTGTAGGTCTTTCCTTTATTTGAACTTGTGTTTTTATTGCTGTCTTTTCAGTCATAGCAGTAATATGTTATAGACGCGGGCGGCGGGGGGGGGGGGGGATTTTTGCTCATCCCCATTCGTTCATTTCATTTATTCATTTTGTCTATACATACATACATAATTTACAAAGAAACAAACCATGATGTAGTATATGATGTAGTATTCGGTAAAAGGAGGCGAAGGGCTAAAATAGGTTCGTAACCACTGTTCTAACCCTACCAAGGATGTGATAGCTCGTTCCTTGTTACTTTGGTTTGGGTTGTAAAATTGATTTGTATTGCTGTTAAAGAATATGTAATTGTCTTCTGTATTTGAAGTTTTGAAGCTTCCGAGGTAACAATAGTGTGTACATCTATTTATACCTCATGAACTTATTAGTTAGCTTAATTACTGATTATATTCCTCCAAAGCAATCCTGTAATAGTAAAGTTACGTAACAGCCTTCATTTCTATAAGTGTTGAGGTCATTGTCGGAAAAACCCAATAAAAGGCCATTAAGGTTAATGACGTCATGATGTTTCCGTTAACAAACGTCTCAGTGGTTGCACTCCCATAATTTTTCATATTTGATAATGAATCCCCGTTTTGATACCTTCATGGTCATTAGGGATGATTAACTGACTCCAAAAGGTAACTATGTTCATTAACTGTTTCGTGAATTTTGAGTAGACAAGAATTAATTTCTAGTTAAAACCTTCAAGAAATCTCCTTGACCTTCGCCAAAGTAGTGCATCTAGTTCCTGTGTTATTTCTATATGCACCTAGTAACTAGTCTCCGTCTTTACACTGTGTGCCTTTGGATGGTGCTTTTAGACTATCGTTCCTTCTGATTATGCAAACACGCAGCAACGCAACAATGGAGAAGCTGGATACAATAATGGAGAAGCTCTGTAAGCTGGTAGTAATTCCAAAACAGTCAGATGCTTTGGCTACAGAAGTTAAAACTTTGGAGGGAGGGCTTCTTGAAATGAATGAGTCGTTAGAATACATGAAAAAAAAAACAGAAGGAGTGAGGGAAGAAATGAAATCCAAAGCTTAAAAAGAGAAGGTAGCAGATCTTAAAAACAAGTTATCAAACATAGAAGGGTTCACACTGGAGAAGCTAGAAGACCTCGAAAATCGTTCGAGGAGAAAGGACCTTGTGTTTTTCGGAATCCCTGAAGCAGATGACCGACCTTGTGAGTCCCTAATAAAGGAAGACATTTTACATACAATGATGGATCTAAGTGATATCGATATAGAGAGAGCTCACCGGACACCCGGAGGTCCCAGAGACCCTAGTCAGAAAAGGCCTCGACCAATTCATGTTCTATTCAGTCGTTATTCAGATAGAGAGAAGATCTTGCGAGCAGCCTCCTCTAAGTTGAAGGGAAAACTGTATAAAGGATCAAAGGTTTTTATTAGCGATGATGTTTGTCAATCAGACCGTAAGGCGAGGAAGCTATTGCGACAAAAACTGCATGAAGTAAGACGAGGACCAGATGTTAACTACGCCTATATTCCGTGGACGGTGCCAGCGTGTATCATTGTAGTTAAAGCAGATGTAGCAAGACGCAAGATTGGCATTTAGATTAAAACCATTTAATATCTGGGAAGGATGTATCTACTTTTGGACTATTTGGATCTCATCTCATATTATTGAGAGATACATCAAGCATGATTCAATCATCCTTTGGTGGCGAGAATTTTTTTCATGACGAAACACCGAATGGAGACAGGGTCCTAATGTGAAAGAAGTCTATGTTTCGTGGTAGCGGTGCCACTATGTATATCATCGTTAAGGATCATCGCAGATGGAACAAAATATTTGACTGAGAAATAGATGGTAATAATTAAAACTTTGAAAGAAATACCTGTTTCTTGTCACCTTAACTTCATCATCAATAATGAGAGTGGCGGTAAGTTTTTACCGACTTTGCTAAATCAAGACGTGTGACCATGCCGTTTTTTGGGGAGCAAAAACGACGTCTTGCTCTTGTGTGTGTGTGTGTTTTGTGTACTTAATTGTAGTGCTTTGTCTTTTTTTGTTTTGTTTTTCTTTTAACAAAACATCTCTTGCATTTTAAACCTAAAATGGGCATTAAAATTGCAATATTTAATCATGAACGAATTAAAGATTGTTTCCTTTAATTGTTGGGGGCTTAATAATTCCAATAAACGAAGTGATGTACAAGATTATCTGGGAAAGCCTAAGGGTAACATTCATTGTCTCCAAGATGTACATTGGAACGAAAGGCGCATAGAGTCAATTTCCCTAGAGTGGAATGGGAGTTGCTGCATTTCACCTGGAACAAGCAATTTCAGAGGAGTAGCTATACTAATTAGTGCAGAAGCTAACGTTACAGTCGATAAGATACACTGTGATAGTGATGGGAATTTAATTGCACTAGTTATAAAGACACTTACCTATTGCATCTCGCTTGTTTTTATCTATGGACCTAATGATGATACACCTGATTTCTTTGAAATTATTCTTACATTATTAGAAGATTTTGGTACCCCCCCCCCCACTGTATTATTGTGGGAGACTGGAATTTGGTCATTGATCCAAGTTTAGATACATTTAATTATCTTCATGTTAATAACCCACTTGCTAGGCAAATGGTGTTAAATATGCAAAGGGAATTGAATTTACACGACGTATGGCGGTTACTTCATCCTGATAATAGACATTACACTTGGCGTCAAAGAAATCCTGTTAAGCAAGGTCGATTGCATTTCTTCTCGGTATCATCCGGATTGCTAAATACTGTATTGTAAGTCATCGATTTCATGTGGTTACAGAACTGATCATTTATTGATAAGTACAACTTTCATTATGAGAAATATTCAAGTTGGAAGGGGAGTGTGGAAATTTAAAAACTCATTGCTTGAAGATGACCATTATGTAAAGATGGTTAAAGATTTAATAGCTGAAACTGTTGGTCAATATGCTTGCTTTCCATATGTTTGTTCAAACATTTGTAATATAGCAAAAAGTGAAATTCAATTTGTTATTAGTAATCAATTATTTTTCGAAACGCTTCTTTGTAACATTAGAGGGAGATCCATCTCCTTTTCCTCCTATAAGAGGCGGTCGGAAAATAGCAGAGAAAAGTATTTAACGAAATAGAAGGTATTGAACCTTGTTATAATGAGAGCGAGGACACAAAAACCTATATTGATCAGTTAAATCACGAACTTGAAGTTATTCGGGATAAAAAATTGCAGGGATGTCTTGTTAGGGCCCGGGCTGATTGGGTTAAACATGGTGATAAACCCTCCAAATTTTTTCTTAATTTAGAAAAATGAAATTATGTTAGTAAGATTATTAACCTTTTGGTAAGCACTGATAAGCAAGATATCTAAGATCAGGATGAAATACAGAAGAAAGTTACTAAATATTATCAAAATTTATACAAATCACAAGATACAGATTTAAGAAATGAGGACAAAGTAATTAAACTTTCAAGCGATCAATCTAGTTGTCTTGAGGGAACTTTGATGCATGATGAGGTAACAAGGGTTTTGAAAAACATGAATAATAATAAATCTCCAGGACCTGATGGTTTCACGGTTGATTTTTATAAATATTTTTGGAACGAAATTGGCCAATTTTTGTTAAGGTCTTTGAACTTTGGTTATGAGAACTCTCTATCTGTTACACAAAAACAAGGTGTGATCACTTTATTTTCAAAAGGTGATAAGCCCCGTCGTTATTTAAATAATTGGAGACCTATATCATTTCTTAATGTTTCTTATAAAATAGCATCATTTTGTATCGCTAACCGTTTGAAAGAAGTTCTGCCTGCCATTATTTCATCCAACCAAAGTGGTTTTCTCAAGGGTCGTAACATAGGTGACAGTATTCGAACAGTGTATGACATTATGCATTATTTAGAAGAAAATGATGAACCAGCTGTTTTATTTGGGATTGACTTTGAAAAGGCCTTTGGCAGTATTTCAGTTAGTTTCATTAGGAGGGTACTTAATCTTTTTACGTTTGGACCATCAATTGTTAAGTGGTTTAATACCTTCTATGCTGATAATTTTTCTTCTGTACTTGTTAATGGATTTCTTCGGAAAAAATACCAATTTAGCGTGGTTGTAGACAGGGCGACCCCCTCTCACCATACTTATTTACCTTATGTGTAGAGCTCTTGAGTAGTCTTGTTAACAATGATGAAACTATTCATGGTATTGATATTGGTGGTAAATGCTTTAAACTAGTTCAATATGCACATGATACATCTTTTTTCATACAGGGTGACGAAACATCCTTCAATAGGCTTATGACACATTTACAGTATTTCAGTACATTGTCGGGTCTAAAGTTGAATTTAGGTAAATCCTTTTTAGTGGGACTGGGAAATCTGAAGGGTTCTTTTATCGATTTAAATAGTAAGTGTAACATTCCATGGATTTGTGGCGAGGACTTCACATTATTAGGTATTGTTTTTGACACTGACTTGAGAAGCAAGACTAATAAGAACTATGAAAAAGCAATGAATAAAGTAATGAATGTTAAGAAATTATGGGAGAAACGTAACCTTACTGTTCTGGGTCGTATTGCTGTTGGTAGGTCATTATTAGTGTCATATTTTAATTACTACATTAAATCACTTCCACTGCCGACAACGGAGTATAAAGATAAAGTTAATTCCATGTTATTTTGATTTGTATGGAATGGCAAGCCTGACCGTATAAGCCGGCGACTGTTAATACAAGACTTCGGGGATGGCGGGTTAAAAATGATTGACTTTTATAAACACTGTTTGGCTCTTAAGATAAGTACCTTTGGACGTCTTTTGAAGAGAGAGTTCTGCATTTAGTCTTTGCTATCTGCATATATTTGGTATAGATATTGACTCTTTCCATAGCCATGGGGATTCTATTTGAAGTTGGCTAGTCTTAAAATTTCAAATCTTTTTTGGAAGAACCTTTTAGAAACCACCTACAATTTTCTCCGGGATGAAGTCTTTTTAAGCATGATAGTTTGAATATACTAACCATACCAATTTGGAATAATAGTTTTAGGTAATATTAACGAGTCTCCAGTGTATTATAGGCATTGGTATAGCAAAGGTGTTTGCTTTATCTCCGATTTGATCTCTGGGGAAGGCACTTTTCATTCTTATGACAGTTTTACCCAGACATATCAAATTTCGTCTAACTTTTTAGAATATTACGGCATTGTAACCTCCATTAAATCGGTTCGGAATGAATTTTGTGGTGGTAGGCTTTTGAAACCATCTTTCCTATTAACAGTTATATTATAGCCTTATCAAATGCGGTACCTTAAATTCAAAAACTATTTACTCTAGGTTAATACAAGGGGTAAGCTATGACCACAAAGGTTATAATAGGTGGTGTCAAATAATTGGAATCAGCAAAGAAGACTGGTCTTTTTACTGCGGTGCTCCCTTTCATTATTCTAAAGACAGTAGGTTAAGATGGTTTCAGTACAGCATAGTACATAGAATAATTCCAACAAATAAATTTTTGCATATGATAAAAGTTAAAACATGCGACAAATGTGACCTTTGCCACGAGCAAGTCAATAGAGCATTTATTTACTGGTTGTTCTCACTCAAGTAAACTCTGGCATAATTTACTTATTTCCTTAAGTAATGCTGGTATTCAAGGGGTTACTCTAGACATTTCTGCAGTACTTTTGGGGTCTAACTTCAGTGGTGGATTGAATTTGATTATCATTTTATTTAGAAATGTAAACAACAGAAAACCCTACCAAATCAATTTCGATTGTTTACATTTTTGAAAGAATATTTCTTGATCCAAAAGGATATTTTGTTTGCATAATATGAAAAGTCATGAGTGGGAGAATCTTTGGTCTCCATTGTTTCGTGTACTGCATTACATGATTTATAGGCCTAATAATAAGCCCTTTTCCTTTTTTTCCCTTTTCTTTCCTTTTTTCCCCTTTCCTTTCCTTTTTTCTTCCCTTTTCATTTTGATGTATTCTTCACTTTTTAGTTTTGAAATGTCCATTTATTCGTTTTTTCTTGTTAAAAATGCTGTGTTTGCCAGAGAACAAAAAAATAAATCAAAAAAAAAAAAAAAAAAAATTAATGTCATGAACTGCGTGTACTAACAAAGGCAGGGAGGACTTTAGGATAAAAGAATATCAATAAGGTCGAACAATGAAACCGAGAAACAATGAAATTGTTACTTCTGAATTCTTAGCGCCATGTATAGCTCCATGTAAAGATTTTTACCCTATAGAAAATAAAAACTTACCTTTGCCCCAATGCATTTTAGTATATCTTGACCCACTGAATATTTTACCCCAGGGAGGGAATCTCGCTCCCCTTGATACTCTGGCCACCAGCCTGTCTTTAATAGTCGCTGGCCTTATAACTTCTGACATGTCCTATACCTTGCGAGATTTGGCAGCTTTCGACCATCCAGATTAATGTGGCCTAAAAACCTCCCTTTTAGACCAATCGTTTCTTTTGTTGAGTTCTCATTGTTCTTTGCACGGCGCTATTGGGTGCATGCCTGTGGTTCACAGTTATTTGCGTAGTATCAAGTTTCGTTAACCTGAACCTTACAGAATTGTGGATGTTTTAATGGATCGTTTAACCACCTTCAAATTGGTTCAGGTGCATAACTGGCGGGCCTCAAACATCACAACTTCTACAAAAGCTTACAACGAACTAAACAAAGATACGTCGTTTTCATGAATCCCACCGTTTGTGAACCGAAGTGAAGGGTGTCGCTAGAGAGGGTGCGGGGATGTAACCCCCATTCAGTGGCGTAGCCAGGATTTTTTTAGTACGGGGCGCTGGGGGGGGGGCTTGACCATTTCATGGGAGGGCGTCTTGTTACTATTTAAGCGGAGCGTCACCATGAGTTGGCGCGGAGCGTACCAAGAAAATTTGAGATTTTAATACATCCCAGATCGCCGGAAATGGCACTTGCCAGGCTTGATAGCAGCCATCAAGATGTGCAATTTTGGTGAAAAAACGTAAAGTTTCATTTTATTTTATTCTCACGAGGTAGCGGTGGGCTAGGTTCCTGCACATACTGATACTCGCTGTCAGTGACAAAAGCCACGCACCTAGGCCTAGACTATGGTGGGTACTTTAATAGCCTATGATAACCATTGCATTCGGCGTAAATTGTGAAGTTCACATACCATTGGTCTCTTTGTAATTCACAGCAGGGGTGGTGCTAGGATTTGCCCGTCGCGGGCCAGCGGCCCCAAGTGACGACATCCCCGATTTTTTTGAGGGGTTGGTGAGGGGGATTTGAAAAAAATCTGTGTACTATACCATGCCATACTGATATATTGCATAAAATTTGTATATACTAGAGAAGCAAAGGCACTGATTTCATGTTTCTCCCGGAATCTAACTTCGTTTCCCTTTTCGTTTCGTTTCGTTTCGTTTATTTGTTTTATCACTTCACGCATACATACAAAAATACATGATGAATGGTAATAGAGACATATGTACATGAGGTGAAGGGAAGTACACGAAAAACTCTGCTGGGCTTGAAAATATGAACTCCCCAGAAATACAAAACAAACGACGTGCAATAGCAGAATAACTTCAGAATAACTTCTGATAACTTCTGAAATTGCAAAGCGCACGAAGCGCGCGAAAATTTTTTGGGTAAGCTTACATTAGAAAAGTCTGTAGGCCTACTTATTTAAAGCTTATATAGGTCAATTGTCCGAGCAGTTGGGCCTTATCTTGCATAACGTATATTGTACTTCCCTTCTAGAATCACTAGCCGTACCGCAAGACAGTCACAAAAGAACATTAACTATAGGTTTAGCGAAATGAGATGAAATTTCCGACATTTACATAAATCCATGTATTCTACTTATTAAGTTACCTGAAAAGGAGGAAAGGGTTTGTCTTAAATTTAGCTATAAGTAACGGAACTGAGGAAGAGCGTGCAGAGCGTACCGAAAATTTGGGTTTTATTGCAGAAACGATCCTTTTGAAAGCCAAAATAGTAAATGGACCATGGGTAGCGACAGAATTTTCCCCACAGGGGCCGGGTCATGCCAGTGACCCCAAGTTCCGACAGCCCCTTTATTGAGGGGTGGTGAGAAGGGGATATGAAAGAGACGAACTATCCAACGCCATTGCAGGACATATTTTGCATAACATTACTTAATACTTTAACAGCCGAGTTGTGCACTGATAGTGTTCTTTTGAATCTGAATTTTGATACTGCAAAGCGCGCGAATCGCGTGAAAATTTTTGGTAGGCTTACACAAAACCCATATGAAATCATTGAGTACAAAGACAAAAAAAAAAAAAAAATAAAAACGGTTTGGGTTGTAGACCGTATCGGAGAAAACATACATTGTGTCGACACCACCTGGACTACCTGATGAAATAGCCAAACTTTCCTCTGTGAGTCGCTCACCAACTGACCCTACCGCATGACACACACTAGAGAACAGCAACTAGGCTTTGCGATATGGGATGCAATTGACGACATCTATAACCTATGTACTGTGCCTACATTTTTCTTGGTAAGGTTGACAGGACTTATGCTATCTAGCTATGTGGAATGGAACTATTAAAGAAACTGGAGTGAATCTAAAGCGCGCGTAGCGCGCCAAAAATTTTGGGTTCTGATTAAAGAAATTGTCCTCTTGGAGCCACCCTGGCGCCACCCCTGCCTCAGAGTCTGGAGTATAGAATTTAAATGTCCAATTTTCCGCCCGACTGAGACAAAATATCTGCCCGATTTAGTCAGGTTTCTGACATTTGGGGGCTGCTGCCCCCCCGCCCCTGGCCCGCACGGCCATGCCTGTACTACCAGATGAAATAGCCAAACTTTGCTCCGTGAGTAGCTCAGCAACCGACCGTACCGTATGACACACACAAGATAACAGCAGCTATAGGCTTTGCGATGTTGGGATGATATTTACTATCATCTCTATATAAACTGTGTACTCTACCTACGGTGTAACTTGTAAAGTGAACAGGACTTATGCTATCTAGCTATGTGGAATGGAACTTACAATATATTGGAGAAACAAGAGTAATTCACAGCGCGCGAAGCGCGCCGAAAATTTTTGGGTCATTTATAAGAGAAATTGCCCTCTTCAGAGCAAAAAAAAAAAAAAAAATAGGTATATCGTTTATCATTATCAAGTTGAGTAGTGAGTTGAGTGAATTTTTTTTGGCCCAGATCGCCAGTGGGGGGGGCGACTGGGGAGCGACAAGCTTTCATGGGGGGCTGTCGCCCCCCACGCCCTCCCCTGGTTACGCCACTGCCCCCATTCACGGATCTACTCTGCACCAGAGGAAAAGAAAAGAAAGAAAAAAGAGGTAAAAGAAAGAAGAGAAAGGAAAGAGAAGAAAGAAGAGAACAGGAGAGAGGTAAAGAGAGGATATAGAAAGAGAGATGAACGAAAAGCAAGTGGGTATGTGCGAAGGGTGGAGGGGAGAAATTAAAATGTATGTTGGCTGTAGACAAATGATGTCGTAACATTGAAAAAAAACGTCAAAAACACCTGAAAATGTAGCATGTTCGTTCGGCGAAGCTGCACTACAATAAGCTTTTCAGGCATGCCAAAAGTTGTCCATGGCAGTGTGATTTGGCAAAATGAATAGCCAACAGTGGCAGCCGGGTATGGTTTGAGGAGGGAATTTTAGGCACCCCTTTACACCATACTGGCGTCTAAAATTGTATGGACAACCGATTTGAGCTCTGTTCACGTTATTGAGTCCTTAGAAAAAGGCCTGCATGAGTTAACTAAGTCGTTGGAGGTAGCAACTCGAGTCATGACTTGCTTCAATCCCGTTGGCTTTCTGGGCATGCTGATAGACGCTGTATCGCAGTGACAAATTGGTGTTTTAGAGTGCAATTTTATGCAATGTACTACGTATGGGATTAGGGATGGCGCCTCAAAAATTATCAGGTTAAACAGTCCCGGACAGTCCCGGATAATATGCCCTTTTACACAGGCAAGGAGAAGGCATGGGGTAGCGGATGTCCCAAGC
This sequence comes from Holothuria leucospilota, assembly GCA_029531755.1. Classification (NCBI taxonomy): domain Eukaryota; kingdom Metazoa; phylum Echinodermata; class Holothuroidea; order Aspidochirotida; family Holothuriidae; genus Holothuria; species Holothuria leucospilota. The sequence continues at coordinate 59,932,435 of CM055966.1, read as the reverse complement.
GATTTTGGAAAATCTTCGATTTTCTTTAATTAAAGCAAAAGGTGTTTATGCTGTAGGTTTTTGTAGGGGTGGGATGAGGTATGTTTTCGACTGAGTGATGGATCTATATTAGTCATTTTTAAAGTTTTCGAAAACTTTTCCCAAACTACCAAAATTGTTTGCTTGCTCTGGACGCTGTAACCTTCAAATTCTATTTCTTCTTTAATACGATCCCAAACTTATTTGTTCAAAGGTATACATTTACTAATTATATTACAATTCCAATGCAAAATTTCACCCCCCTGAGCCCGCAATTCCATGCCTAAAGACCATTTTAGAACGATAACAAATAGAATTGTTCTACCAGAACTATTTTTCGAAAACTCAGGATTGCACCAGGAGGCGATTTTGTGGCAATCTTGTGTAAAGGGCAACATTTGTACCGCGATGTTGATGGCTTGAAGTATATTTCTCATTTCGCAAGCTTTTTCAAAATCCTTAAGTGCATTTTCAGGGAATAAGCAACGTGAACATGCATCTTCTTAATCCTCTAAACCAAATACCTTTACTCCTCTGGGACATTCCTCATTGAAATCTGTACAAATTCTGTTCAAAATAAGTAAAGCTTTGATTGTGGTGTGCTCTGTTGAATTGTCATTTCGATGTCAGTTAAAAGCATCGTATTGGCGTTCCCATTTTTGTAATTACCCTAGAGCTTCCTTGAGGCCCTGTGTTGATCTCGTCTCACTGTACTATTACCGGAGATGTGCCTAGTCACAGCAAAAATATCACTAAGTAATGGCCATTCCTGAACATGAAACTTATTCAAAGCTTTGCCACCAAATCCCCCTTACCTAACAAAATTTCTCAAGGGGGGAGGAGTTTTAACCCCTCCATTTAGACACCAACCTCTTCGCTCATACCCAACAAAAATAAGAACAATTTTCAAGAAGAGCAAGAACGAAATTTTGCAGAATGTTCCATATTAACTTTTTCACTTTCACACAAACTTTCGAGACAGTTTTGTCCTTTTAAGCCAGGGGGACAAACACACTTTCCATTGTTTACATCGCAGACACCTCCGTTGCAACAGCTATCACAAACACCGAGACAATTTGGTGGACCCCATCTGGTAGCCGGACAAGCTGCTTAAAGAAAAAATATGCAACCGTTGTAAAATATAATTATGGTGATACCCTCAAGTTTTGTGTGTATAAACTGAAATTGTGCCGCTCAGATATCATTACAGATTTTGAATTATTTGGCGAACTTTTTAACAATTGTAGGGACAGTTTACAGTAGAAAGCTAATAAATGCAACATATCCGTGACACCAATTGCTCACCTCTCGCTAACAATAAATTCAAACCGTGCTCGGCAAGATTTCTGTTCCCTCTTACATTGCAGTCATATATCCCAGCGTCATGTAACTGAATTGGTCCCTCTATACGGAAAGTAGAGCCCCCATCGACATGAAGTGACTATTATTGTGTTGCCATATGAGATTCCATAGATTTTTACCAGTACACCGCTTCATACCAATCGTGACATCTGTATCATTAATGTTAACAGTCTGCGTGAAGATTTCATTAGTTGGTACAATAACGGCTGAGAAAGGAGATTCAGGAGACGATGGTTTAGGTGTAGAAAAAGTTTCCACGAACAGCCGTTTTCACTTTCACTTCATTCTCTTGTCATTCTCGCAAGAGGTATTAGAGCCAATAAAACATAGCATTAACTAACTTATTTCCATTTTACAAAGAACTTCAACAAGGGAGAAAGAATGAAAGAAATAAAATAGATGCGGAAAGGTGAGGCTAGTCTCAACTTTTTACGAAATAAATTCAACTTCCCTTTTCCTTTAGTATGAAATAATTGCTCCATTTTTTAGAGTGTATGATTTTCTCCTAAAATACAGGTTTATGTGTAAATTCCTGACTTTTGTGATGCAATGTACTCAAATACATAATGAAAAGAAAACAGAATGGCGATAAGATGCATGATCGACAAAATGTAAAATTTGTAAATAGATGTTTTATAGCTTTCTCAAAGAGTTTTATTCAGGAACTTTGAGATAATTTTGCAAAAATATATTTCTGCTTTCTGTAAAGTGGCATAGTTATGTTGACGATACTCTATCTAAGCAGGGACTATTTAACATTTCCCGAGTCTAGCATAGAATCTGTTTGTGCAGAACTGTCTTAAGGCCCGTCTACACGATCATACATTTGTCCGTGAACATCGTCATACAAATGTTTGAACACTTTTTGGGAAGATGAAACATGCAGCTAAAAGTCTGAACACCTCTATACATGTTGGACGTTATTCAAATTTGTTTGGAAAACAGTTGACACGATGATATGTTTGTCCACAAGCATTGCCATGCAAATGTATATATTGGTGTTTTTGACCAATTTTATGATCTTGTAGACTTGGCTTTAGCAATCTAATCACGTCCCAATAGGTTCTTGTTAGGACAAATGATTTGTTATCACCTCAATGGAACCAGGGCTCTATTTCATAAAAGTTAGGAATATTCCTATCATGGACTTAGGAAGAATTCATTCCTATCTTCATGCTGAAGTTTTTCCTAGGCTTAGGAATGATCTGTGGTAGATTTAGAAATGTTCTTAATTGATTTGGCAGGAAAGTCACAGAAAAAACAATGTCACTTTTGATTTATCCCTAAATATTTGAAGAAAAGAATGATTTTGGACGAATCGTTCCTAAGCGATTTAGGAACTTTAATTTTGAGAATATTCCTAACTTTTATGAAATATTGCCCAGTTTACTCTTTTGTGGAGTACATGAAAATATACAACTCAATGCATAGAAAACACAAGTCATAAAAAATAGTCTTCTTTTCAGTTAATATGTTCTAGAGATGACACACTCCTTACGACATTCAAATCTTATGAATATGTATGGAATACGACAGACTCTATTTAGGGGATAAATGCGAGGGTCCCCGGTCTTAAATGTGATTTAAGACCGACGATGACGTCATCACAGAGGCTGAGCGGACCGAGGCGACAGCCGAGGTCCGCTGCCTCTGTGATGACGTCATCGGAAATATTTTCACTTCTTTAAAACAAATTCATTTAAAATTCAATCATTTGAACAAAATCTAATTCGATCGACATAACAAATACGATATCTTTGTTGAATATGCTTTCTTTTGTCTTATATCACTTACCTTAAGGGTCAAATTGATGAGGGTTAGTACCAGGCAGTAAGCGGCGTAAACATACACAGGACACAACTGCACAATAAGCCCTTTCGGAGTTTCGGGTGGGCATGCGTGAGATTTCATGATCGAGAGATAAACAAACGTATCATCGCAACTTTCGCGGAACTAGCATTACATACATGATTGCACTGTTGTGTTGGATACTTCGTAAGTACCCCTTCTCTTGTATTTTGGAGGAATACCGGACTTCTTGAATTTCATATTTCACCAAAATGTTTGGAAATTGCTTAAAGTTGTTATTGTCGTCATAAGGTTTGTTATTTGCGAAAAAATTACAGTAATCACTGAGTAAAATGGTCGAATAAACTTGTAACTTAGTAGGCCTAGCCTAGGCTAACGTTACTTGTAACTTTAACCGAGCAATAGGCGTACTACTGTACTACAGTCTACTAGGCCTACTACAACTTACAATCGGTCCATAGGTCTAGGCATAGGCTATACCGGTTTGATTTGATTTTGATTTGATTTGTTTGCACTTGAAAACATAAAATACATATAACAGTAAAACATCAAAATAGATATGACAGTAAAAAGGAAGTTCAAACAAGACAGATGAAACAGGGAAGTGCAGGGATAACACAGCAGAAAAGTCTATCAGGCAGACTTATTACTTCTGTGAAGTGGTCCTGATGTAACTGTGCATGGTCCCTGGAAAAACTGTAACTAGGTAATACACCAAAGTTTTTTGTCTGGAACATGGGCAAATTTTAATGATTTTGGTGAAAAGCATAACCAGTGTAACAAAAAATTCCAATTTCTCACCTATTCAAGAAAGAATACCTATTTCATAGCTCAAAACAAAGGGACCACTTAGGCGTAGGCCTAATACTGATACTGGTATGAAAAAAGATCAGTAACTCCCAGTCCTAGTACCAAACCAAAATGATTGATCAATTTGGATATCTGGCAAAATATCACAATTTTCATTACAAGGGAGTTTTTTCAGTAGGTTAGGGTAATGTACCTGATAAATGTTTGGTATTCTTATGTCCACAGCTACAGTTTAACAATGAAGATCTGTGCAGTTAAACATTGTGAGAATAGCACCTACCATTTGGAAAAGTGGCGAGGAAATTATTGTGACATTCATGGTACTCATTTTGGTGAAAGACCATGCGACTGCCCTCCACCTTTTATTCTCTTTCCCTTCCCAACTGAAAAAAGAAATCCAGAAGGCAGAAAAAGATGGAACAAACTGGTGAACAGGCAAGACGAAAAAGGCAGGAACTGGCAAAATAAGCCATATGACAGAATTTGTTCAAAACACTTTCCTGATGGTAAACCCTCAGTAAGTTATCCAGATCCTGTATTACACATGGGATATGACATAAGGAGAAAGGACAGTTCCAGAACAGCTCCCAAACGTCCACCACCAAAAGAAAGGCTTCCAGTTAAGCGTTTTAAACTAGAGCTAGATCTCCCACCTTCTGTTAAAGTTGACCATGACCACAGGTATATTTACAAGTGTGACTGTGCTTTAAATTGTACATGTGAAGGATGTGTAACAAAACAGTCCGAGATAAATTCTTTGAGACACAGAGTTAACACATTAGAAGAAAAGCTAATCAGTGCCAAGTTGAATACTGCTTCCACAAGCAATCCAGCTGGTGAAAGTAAGTCAGAAGTAAAACCAAAAAGGCAAACACTTTTCTCAGCTAAGAGCTTAATGAATGATAGTGAAGTAAGTCACTGTACTGGTTTTCGAAGCAAGGAAGCATTTGATGATTTCTTCACCTATATTGAACCATTTGCCAAAGAGATGCAATACTGGAAAGGTACTGGCAACACCCCAAAAAAGACGGCTACTCCAAGGAAATACAAACAGACACCAACAAAAGCAGGACCAAAGCGCAAACTTGGATTGAAGGAAGAATTCCTTATGGTCTTGATGAGATTAAGACTGGACCATAGAATCACATACTTGGCAATTTTATTTGGAGTAGGGTCTGGCACATGTTCACAGATAATCAATACATGGCTGCGTTTTCTATCAACAATCCTAAGGGGTTTTATACTGTGGCCAAGCAGGGCCACTATAACAAAGCATATGCCTGACCAGTTTAAAAAAAGTTGTGAAAACCTACGGTGCATCATAGATTGCACAGAGATCTTTATAGAGAGGCCCCGTTCGCTGGATCTACAAGCTGAAACTTGGTCAGACTACAAAAAACATAATACCCTAAAGGTGCTTGTTGGAATAACTCCAAATGGACAATTTTCTTTCGTTTCACGTTCTTATGGTGGCAGGGCATCAGATGTACATATTGTTCGTGAAAGTGGATTTTTAGATCTAATAGAGCCATATGATACCATTATGGCTGATAGAGGGTTCCCCATTCAAGACGACCTAATGCTTCGCTTTTCTTCATTGGAAATTCCACCAGCTGCCAAAGGAAACAGACAAATGACTCGATCCAATGTGAAACAAACAAAGAAGGTTGCCAACTTGCGAATACATGTGGAAAGAGCAATTAACAGACTAAAAGATTTCAAAATTCTTTCAGGAACTCTTCCAATTTCTTTAATACCTCAAGCTGATGATATAATCACAATCTGTGCTGCACTAACCAATTTACTGCCAGACCTAATTTCTTATTTTGCTAGAAGAACAAGATACGTAACAAAAAATGTATCTTTTTTTCTCAATTTTCTTTTTCTGAAAACATGAACTTGAAAACAGTAATAATAATAATATCATTTACAGACCGATCTTTACTTTGCACCATAGTTAATACATACTGCAACTACATTACTTTAAGGGTACATTAATATTAATTACACTTGGTTTTCTGTAAATCTATTTTGAAACTAAGAAATTCAAATTTTCAGTGAATAGCAATAAATAGCAATTACTGTATTCTGTCATACTGTATGTGCAGTAACAGTGTCCACTTATTCAGCAATGTGATTTTGATGCCCTCTTGTAAAATTTGACACTTTTTTATCATAAAATGTATTCCCATACTAGAGAAGGGTATAATAATATACAACTCAGGAAAAAAAAATCTACATTTAGTCTAAGCATGTACTGTAAGTGGACACCATGTTACATATGTCACTGTTGTCACACATGTACAGTAGGGGTATAACTGCCCCCCTTACGTGGCCTCCCCTCAGAGCCTGCCAGCGATAACCAAGAATTCCTTTCACAGAGCCCAAAAGTTAATGAATTTAATATTGTTGTTGCGTCACCGGCCTTCAGTCTTCCTTTTGACATCGAAGAGGGGGCAGGGTTCAAGATCACCTGGACAGGCCCTGGGGTGGGGGAAATATGTATGGAGAGGGGGTGAGGTAGCCAGGTACACTTCTTCAGCTGAAACTTAAGTACATATCAAACGATGAGACTCAAATGAAAGAGAACAGAAATTGTAAGGTACCACTTGTTTATTCAAAGGGAAACTTTACCCTTCATCAGCTCTTCTTTCTTGTTATATGATCAGAAATTGAATAAATGTTAGCCTATATGAGAAAAGTCTTTCTTAACCACTGTTATCCAAGTGAAAATTTAGCTTACTATCTTGAGTATCCTCCCCACCTCGTTGGGTGGAGAAAAGCAGCCTTAGAATTAAAGAGTTTCAGGTAATTGCAGAATTATTTCTACCCTAGCTGCAATAAAGACTGGCCCTGGAGGTCCCCCAAATGAAAATAAGCAATGTGCTTTGGCATTTCAATCCAGCCTAACTTTTATAAGCCTATTTTCGTGACTTATTTTCTTCCCTTAAAAAGACAACAGCTTGGCATTATATTCACACCAGTATGCCAAGTTCAATGGAACCCAACTGAGCTTTCTGAACTTGTATATTGAAAGCTTCTTATTAATGAAAGTCTTGATCATGGACAGCCTCTTACAAAACAGTTTAGAAGCTGGTATAATTTAAGTAACACTTGAAACTCTTGGCCTTATTTAAGTTTCTTAAGTATGTTGATTTTCCTTTTAAACACCTTAATATCACAAATATTGCAATAAGAGTAAAGAGAAAGTATGAATTTCTTTTAGCAGCTTTAAAATTTACAAAAAACTTTGTTACTTAAATACTTAGTACTATAATTTATGGTTGATTCTGTGGTCTACAGTCATACAGTACATACAGGATGATCATAAAATTGCCCCACCAGACTCCTTGGGTTGGCCTATGGATGTTTTTTTCAAAGAAACATTGACATCAAAGAAACATTGACATTCAATTTTCATTGTTAAATACTGTATATGATTAAAAAACTTTAGAAAACAATTTGGTGAAAAATGTATCAATATTCCATGCAGTTTTGTGAAAGTACATTCAAATAAAACTTTTGTGAACAGCTGATAACATGGGATTTTTCTGTATTATAAATTCATGAAAATCCAAAGAAATACATTGAAATGCATTACTGCCCATGGACACAATCTTTGCAAAACCAGTCAGTAGATGGAGGGAATGTGATATTGACACATATCCAGTGATACCTTGACTTGCAGTTTTCACATCCAATACTGAAATAAGAAGGAGTGTTAATATCTACCTCATCCTTACAAGCAGATTGGCATACCTTGCACAGGTAAATAGGATTAGCACCACCACCTCCTTTGTGTCGTTTACCTTTAATTAAAATTCTGCCTTTGAATTTTCTCTTCCCCTTGTCAATAATAAAGCCTTCATTTGAGGAAGATGGGGTCTCATTGTATTCATATGCGATGGAAACTACAGTGTCCTGTGTCTGTGGAGGCTCTGCATGTTTTGAATCAGCTGGTACATATGGCACAGTTTGACTCTGAACTTCTTTTCTGATTTTGTTAGTTAGAAGTTCAGGAAAAATGTACTCACTGAAAAACTGTTTTGCAGAAGACACAGTTTCATCCCACAAAGATTCATTAAAGTGTATACGTTCTAAATAGAAAAATGACTCCTGCGAGTACACAAAAAAATCACACCACAATCTTTTTGTTACAGCCATTTGTGCTTGACACTGAAAAATATATGCATGTTGTTTGTCCAACAAGCCTGTTGTATGTGACAGTGGTTTGTAATTACTTGGTGTGGGTTTTTCACCAATCACTGAACGGGGACACTTTATCTCAAGCACCCCACTGCTGCAGCAGGAACAATCCACCAGTGCATCTGGGGATGCACCAATAAATACATTTTGAGGGTCAACAAACAGTCCACGTTCTCTAATACTTAAATCTTGGTGCCCTTGTTCATGTAGCAGCAATTGCCTATACACTTCTCTGGCTTTCGGTTCCATTAGACGCCCATATTTTAAGTTTGGAATGTTTTCATTAATAGTTTCATAACCCATTATTTGCTTAATAATAGGTACAGGGTCTTTACTATGATTGGATTCATCACTATGGAGGGTCTTGTTCCTTGACACAACAGATTTTAGCTTTGAAGCTGTTATACGACCTTCCCTCATCCTTTTCCACTGAGGGTTGTCAAATTGGCCACGAGTGGCTAGCTCAATCTGGGAGACTTCTTCCACAGTATATTCTGGCAGTTGATCTAAGAATTCAGAAATTGTGTTGGTACCAACTGCAAGTGCTGGTAAAGGTTGGGGTATGGGGACATTAGGTATGGTTTCAACCTCAACTTCTTTACTAACCCACAGTACCTCATTAAAGGTGGCATCGTGTGGGTATATAGGTGTTGATATTTTATGATCGTCTTCAAGATACCTGAAAAGTGTTGAGTCCTGGCAACTTTCCAGCATTGCATTATACAGCCCCTGGGTGGATGGACTTTTTTTTGATGAGCAGGTTGGGTTGAACAACTTCCTGGGTAAAGTGTTGATGGGTTTCTTTTCTGAAAAGAAATGTTGCAATAACAATTTAGTCATGACAGAAATAGTATTTAATTTAACATGGCATTATGATTTGAGGTTAGAGGTTAGGGTGCCCTGCTATTGCCAGGTTTTCATACTCCAGGACTGATACTGTACTTTACAATACGGATACTGTACAGTATATACTTGTAACCATCTTGCCCAATTATTAACACAGATGCATTAACCAATAACTTAACTATTGTACAGTACCTAGAGCAGGGATGCCTGCCTCTCAACATTCAACAAGTCCCTTTGTCTGGGGTAACTATTGTAAAAGTTTTCTCTGTACTAGTAAAAAATTCCTTTATACTCAGATCAGGCAACCTGTTTTAATACCATATATACTGTAGTTTTCTTTTTGGTCAATGGAAGGACTTAGCTTTTTGGGAAGACATATCATTCCTCTGGGCAAGTACACTTTACAAAAATACAGAATCTGCAAGCTACATATTTCGTTGACTTGTTTTCATAATGAAACACAAACCTGGCGTGAAATAATTTGTATATAGTACTGTGTTCTCCACAAGGGGATTTAGGGATGGGACTCCTCTCCCAAGTGAAATTTGTAGCCCCCTGAAAAAGCAACCACCCCTAGTAAAAAGGCAACCCCCAAAACGACTGCCATCATACTGGAAGCAAAGAATTACATACATTCTTTCGTTTTTGGCAGGGAATAATCATGTTGTCTACCGGCCAGTGTGATTAGCGACCCTGTTGTACTTGGCCGCTGCCCCCCTCTGTTGAAAATCTGTGGAGAACACTGAGTAATATATATGTTTGTGAATCTACTTAATTTATAGTATTCAATTCTTACTTGTGTTTGTGTACGTTGGCTTAAACCATTGAAGTTCTGATACTGGCTTCCCTTTTATCACACTCTGACCTCCACTGTACACATTCCATGTGCATTGTTTTGATGTACAGGCTACCTCTTTCTTTGACTTTCCAGTCATGAAGGCATGGTCTAGCTTGAAAAGTATTGCTGCTATATGATTGCAAGTTGAGCCCAAGCTGGAAGAGAAATGAAAAGAGAAAAAACAGATCTTAAACCAGACTTGGCATTAAATACAAGTACTGTACCTAAAAGCATTTCAAACATTAGACTTGGTATTATGCTGTTATCACTTGCACCCATGATTCCTTTGTTCAAGTAAATTTCGAATCATAAAATAATGTACTGAAATCATAGACAAATTTTTGTCTTTACAAACTTCCCAGATGGCCTGAAATGGCAGTTCCTGGTGTTCTAAGCTGCATACTTAGAGTTGTGAAAATTGGGTGTTGTGTCTGAAAATAAAATTATTTCTGAAAATTTGAGCCTGAGCAAATTCCACATCTGGCAGGGCTGAAACCCAAGTGTAGGACAGGGTGTTCAAGAACCAGACTGGCTGGTGAAAATTTGGAGGAATGACCACCCTAAATACATGTAAAATAATCTTACTAACGTTTTCTCTATCAGACTGGAAAGCAAGGATAAAACATGGTGATTCGATTTAAAACAGTGGACAAGGAAACCTGACACAACTGCAAAAAAGACAAATTATGTAAATTGTAGCTTGATAGATGATGAACAAACTTATACATTAAAAAACTACTGTTTGTAATTTTAACTTGAAGTGATAATTTGAAAACATAATGAAACATTTACAATTTATTAAATTATAACTAGCCTACTCTAAATACTCTGAGACTGTTGGTGGATGCTAAACTTTGTGAACAAAAATACAACACTCTACAGCCGGATTTTTTCTGGTCACATCATTCATCATAACATAACATAACAACATAACATAACAACATAACATAATATAACAGCCTGAGGGGTTAAGGAGGGCCAAGGCCCCATAAGATGCCCTGAAGTCCAAATCCCCTTTCAAAAAAAAAAAAAAAAAAAAAAAAACCAAACCAAACCAAACCAAAACATAGTTATCATAGTTAAATAGAACTACATAAAAAGAAGGTGAAAAGTAATCTTGCAATACTTACCCTGCAAAGCAAGTACAGTATGCACTGAAGACTTTGCCACTTTCCTTTGAAAGGGCAACCCATGCAGTATGTGGAACATTCTTGATGGCCTGGGATGGTGTACAGTTTGCCTTTACATAACAAACAGGGCTTTGTGATTCAACATCATGGTACAGTATCTCATGCAACCATTTGCTTGAAAAATAAGAATATGCCTTGCCTTCTTTGTAGTCAGACAAGAGTCTGTCATGCAAAGTTGAAGCTCTTTTTTCGTCTCTTATGCTAGGTTGACTCACACATGGTGCATCTTGCAAAAGCCACTCGGCTATCTCGTAGTAGCTGACTTGGGGCCAACAATGTACCCCTTCTTTTTCCCCTTTCCAGTTATCATTTAACTCTGAGAGTGGGTCTGGAAGTGTTTTCCCACAGATTTTTAAGACATTTCGATATTGTTCTGATCTCTTCCGATCCTCTTCAACTTCATTTGGTTTAGGCTGCACACCCAATTGGGATGCTCCATACACTAAAGCAATTATTTTAGTCTTATTTCCAGTTTGTTTAAGGCCACGAATTCTCAAGTAATCCTTCAGGGATGCCACCGTCCATGTAGATATTTCTTCAAAAGACAATTCACTTTCTTCCATTTCTTAGCATTAAAGTTACAGACTTATAGGCCTATGTCCACAAAAACAATGCCAATGACGCACACAAGCAGTGTGGAATAGATTTCGCGGAACTATGCCTACAATGCACGTAGCCAAGTTGCGTGGACCGTATTTCCAAAACTTGGATAACAGTTTGTTTTGAATGTTTCATGGACAAAAAAATCAGAACTTGTAATGTCACTGATGCAATTTACATCAGTTTCTCACTTGGGAGAAGACTAACATTAAAAGAATGCAAAGAAATAGAAGTATAGCTACCGGCGAATATCGCTGTGTTGCTTCGCAACGACGTGGTTTGTTTATCCCCCGAAAGTACCCATGATGCATGGCGCCTTGAAATTGCGAAAGGGCTTATATATACAATACCCAGTAACACAGTAGTTGGCTACACACACACAGTGGCACACAGTATAGTACGGGGTTAATTACTGCATGTACCGGGAGTTGTGAGAGACGCGTTCGCTTTCACGATGTAGCGCGTTCGTTTTCAGTAGTACGCGTACTCCGAAAAAACATATAGGGAAATGTATTACACGCTCAAACCATGCGCACGTAAACCACGGTATTCTAATTCTCCTAACTGTCATCAAACCGGTCTTAAATGCAATTAAAGACCAGTCTCGAATGGTTTTCAGCCAATCAGACTGCAGGAAATCAATAAAAGTGTTTATGAATAGTCGTTCATACCCACTAGGTACTATTTTAATTGCTGTTGTAATATTCATTGTCACAAAGCTTCAGCTAATTCTAGTATTCAAGTATTTGAAATTTCATAACCAAAGTCTTACCATCAGATCTCATTCTTGTAGTAGATATAGAAGTTTCCAGTTTTCCATGTTTTGTTGCCTTATATCCAAATACTCCGAAAGCATCACTGGTATCATCGTTAATCATAGCAACGCTGTAATGTGGATAATTATTAATATACCACAAAGGACCCGGTCTGGATTCTCCTCAACAGTATCCCTTGTCCATCCTGTTCTCATAGATTCCATTGTTAAGTCAGTTACGTTGGAGTCATCATCACTCAGATAACACATGTACCGACTGTCGTCTTCTGATTAAAATGATTTATACTGAGCAGTGTCATTTTACTGGCTCTGATAAATAAAAGCAATTAATTAATCGAAGCCTACAGCTTCGATTGTTGGATTTGCTGAGTTTGTCACGTGAATCGGTGCCTTCTTTAATGGCTCGGCGTATGAATATTTTCAGTGTGATACTTGTCTATTTGAACACGATAACTACGAACGTATACTGCATTTCATCTGCCACGCAGTTATTATTGTAGTGCGCGTGCGCGCTACAATCATGGCGTTGCACGACAGGCTAGGGGTACCTGCATGACTGAACGTTGAAACTGGAAGTTCCACACGGTTTCGGTCCGTTTTTACTATCGGTACTATCAATGTGCAGGCAGCTAATGTTAAGCTTGTGCATGATTTTTTTACCGCTTTCTCGCACACATTCCAAATTAGTCCCGACAAAGCTTGGACTCGTTCATAAACAGAAACAGCTTGTAATGTAGAGTGAAATGTTACTGGTTGATGAAATACCGAGTCTTTATTTCAGAAAAAACTCAGTTGAATTTGCGCTTGCTTTCTCATTGACACAACTTGCCTACATTAACTTGAAATTCAAAACGAAGTAATCAGCGGATGAATTTATCGTAAAGTTGAATGTGATGGGCGGCTGGATAAAAACTACGCGTACGCGTCACCTTCAATGTGCACAGTATATGGTATACTGTATGCGTCACCTTCAATGTGCCACAGTATTGGGCACAACCGAAATTCCTCTCAATACTAGTGTTACAGGTATAGGACGAAAACCCCAAAATTCAAGATATTTACTTCAAATCGGAATCAAATCCTTACAATGTGTTCTTCCTTTTCACAAAACTAGCAAGATTATACAAAAACATCACAAAATAACACTACCTAGCTTGAAAATAAGATGATATTCTGCAACGTATGAGCCGCTCGGAAGTTCGTTAGAAAAACACGATTGCGCAATAAAATCACCTTGTTAGCCTTGTGCCAGTTGTTTCTTATGTTTTGAATGTACTATGTATGCAAAGATTTTTGCAAACCTTTCTGAAGGTAGTGAAAAATATTTGATTAAATAAACGCAGTACCGAATCCACAATAAAGCTGACTTACTTCAAACTGCAAGGACTTGTCTAACATGCACTACAATTCTGCGTATTTGCAAGCAAATGCAGTTCTAGTTTTGACTTTTTCATGAAGTGAAAATTTTGACCATTTCCCCGATTTCACCGACTTGACCGTGTTGCAATGGGAAGTCTTCCCATTTGAGACATATAGAAAGTATTGTTTTTGAAGGACGATAAGTCGTTACGCAGTTCTATTTACTTTCTTTTTATACTTGGTTTAATCACTCATAAAATAGTCCCAGACTTGAAAACCGCTACGCAGACTTATACTAGAACTACACCATCGAAAATCCCCGCTTGTTTAACACACTGGTCTGCCGCTACAAATCCATTTTCATGTCTCAACTTAAGCTGCGCGTGCGTAAATGCCCGAATCTGGGTAGAAACGTTTTACAACTGTCTGTGTGCCTGCTTAAAAGATACGTTTCTTACACAACAGTTAAAGTTGAGTTGGCGGCAGAACATTTTTTCTCTGAGCGGTGAGCATGGTAGGCCGTTTGCTACTTTTTATCCGCTCATAATATTCATTTGATCGAGACTTGGAATCAAGTGTCGCAATATTGGGCTTTTCTGTTTCGTTTCATACCATTTTCAGTGGCTTCGATCTGTACTTGCCTGCAAGTACGAACTGTCTAGTTAGACTAAAGTGTGTTTGTGTGCACTCACAGACACCTCCTTCTCGGGTACATGGGCAGCCGGCGAGACCTCCGCTCTCGCACATCTTTCCTAGCTCACGCGCGGCTCGTGACTGGCGTCGCTGCAATGAGAAGTCGGCCACTGCAATGAGAAGTCTCTTCTAACTGTTCTAAACTGTTCTAAGGACGTTTTCATATGGAATTTTAAACGTGGAATTTTATCAAAGAAGTCATACTTTAATTCAGAAAGGTCGTAGGTCATACCCCAGGGGAAAGGGCTCTTACCCCTTTTTCACAGCGCCCTCTTGCAGTTTGGGAGGATGATTGGGTTTGGATTAATGTTAGCATTCCATGGCAAACATGCGTTTTCAGCTTTGAATGCTCCCTGTATCTAGTGAGAGGGGCACACCCTAACAACCCTCAAGGGTGATATATGGAAGGAAAACTTTCACTCCACATTTAACAAGTGCAGTCGGAATCATATTCCTAAATTTTAATTGGTAACCATCTAGTATAAAAACTGAGTGTTTTGAAATGCCTAAAATCTGCTCTTGGGGACACTGACCCTAAAAGTGAGCCTTTTAATGGCCACAGTCCACTTCGCACAGTCCACTTCGAGCGACAGACGGGATGACAGACTTCGGAACTGTGATCAGCGTGGTCGATAACCTCTAGGACCAATTCTTATCAAGCGTGAGTAGCTTCGATTTCATCCCCTTCTTCCCCTCTGGTGGGGATAGGGTGAGAGGGATGACCTTCTTTCAACGATAATAACACTCCTGGAATTTCGGACATGCTCATTTCAAAAATATAATTTTCATTCCTTTAGTTTTTGAAATATCTGGTTTTATTAGAGGGCGCCCTCTATCGAGCCATAGACAAATGCAAATAAGCTGCGTCATCAATATGACTCACCTTTATGTTATAAAATATGTCGCAGTCCTTTCATGATATTTTTTATCGTAGATATGTGCTTTTTGGTGAGCTTGCGGAACAACAGAGGAGTGAGGGCGCTTTAAGTATATGAAGGAGAAATATGATAGCATTATGTATTGGCCTAGACAACTGAGAAAAAGTGACCTTTAATTCTTCTTCTGTTTTTCAATGTACCTTTTAAACGGAAATATACCTTCAAGAGGGCGCTGTGAAATAGGGGTAAGAGCCCCTTCCCCTGGGGTATGACCTACGACCTTTCTGAATTAACGTATGACTTCTTTGATAAAATTCCACGTTTCAAATTCCATATGAAAACGTCCTTAGAACAGTTTTTACATTATCGGTAATTTTTTTTTACATTATCGGTAGACGAACATTTTTACATTATCGGTAAATTTTTTTTTACATTATCGGTTCAAAGAGTTTTTACATTATCGGTAAATTTTTTTTTACATTTTCGGTTGTTTTTACATTATCGGTAATTTTTTTTTTTACATTATCGGTCGTGTTTACATTATCGGTTGAATTTTACATTATCGGTTGTAACAGCCCCTTGTCCATATTGAGAGAACTGCGGTCGGATGAAACCCTAACAGAGGAAGTTCAAACAACATACGGAATATGTTCTTGACTTAAGGAACCGATAGGAAGCTACATGTAATTGGGCGCACGACGAACTACTACGACACAAAAGCTAGGGACAGACCATACAGAAAGGATGACGAAGTGTTAATTTTGCTGCTTACTGACTCAAACGAATTGGCTATGCAGTGGAAACGACCCCACTCCAGGATTTGTAAAGTCGGTGAGAATGACTACCGAGAAAATGTTAATGGGAAAGAAAAACTTTTCCATTCCAACTTACTGAAACAGTACATTAGCTGTAGAAGCATTGAGAAGGACGAAGAACGAACAGAAATTGTGAATGTAGGATTGCATATGGAGCATGTAAAAGCAGACCAAATAGATACAGCAATGAATGATGGCAGTGACAACCTATACGTTTAGAAGACTTTCTATTACTCATAGAAGTAAAGGAGACATTCAAAGAAGTTAATGTGAGTGATCAATTAGACGAGAAGCTTGACTGGACACATGATGACGACCCTGAAACAATTTATTGATGTTTTGACTGATCTACCGGGTCGTAAAAATAAGTAGAACATACAATACATTTGACTACTGCTGAGCCAGTGAGATTGAAAGCGTATCCCAAACCTTATGCGGTGAGCGAGAACATTAAAAGTGAAATTGATATGATGCTTCAAATGGGAATTATTGAGCTCTCTGAGTCACCTTACATTTCACCAATCGTCATTGTGAAAAATCGGTATGGTAGCAATAGATTCTTTATAGATTTTCGCAAGTTGAACAGGCTTACAGTGATAGATCCTGTGCTATTCCCAGACGTTGATGAGTTACTCTCTCGTGTATCCAATGCCAAATAGTTTACAAAATTAGACCTCACAAAAGGCTGTTGATAAATTGTTGTGGCCAGTGATGACAACTGTAAAACTGCTTTCATATAGAATGGGGGCCTGTTCCAGTTCAAAGTTCTCCCTTTCGGAATGGTCAATTCACCGGCAACATCTACCAGAATGATAAGAAAATTGTTAAAAGGTCTGAAGTTAGTTAGTTAGTTAGATGAGGTTCAACGGCCCAGTTTCCAACCAATTGGTTCAAGTCGAGCCGGCCACGGCCTTTTTTGCAGTTGTGGATCACTGGCTTGTTTTCCCTTACTTGCTTATGCGGAGCATCACGCACAGCGGCAGTAGGTTCCATTTTTAAAGTCTTTGGTATGACTCGACCTGGGAATCGAACCAGGGCCTCCCGCGTGAGAGGCGGATGCTCTACCGCTAGACCTGAAATCGGTTGTAAACTATATTGATGACGTGTTTATATTACGACAACTTTTGACGCACATGTACGAATATTAACAGAAGTTTTGCGACGACTTAGGGATTCAGGACTGACAGCAAGACCAACAAAATGTTTCGTAAGCTATTATTTTCTTGATTTCCAGGGGCACTTGGTAGGAGAAGGGTTGTTAAAACCCCAAGCATATAAGGTAAATGAGATTGTGGAGGTTTCTATCCCTAAAACAAAGAAGTGAGATCGTTTCTTGGTCTTGTGGGGTATTACAGGAAACTTATTCCCCATTTTGCAGCCATTGCTGTGCCTTTAACAGATTTGAAAAAGTCCAAGTACCCCAACAAAGTACATTGGGAGGAGTCACAAGAAAGAGCTTTTCAAACCCTGAAGTCTCGTATTGCGACATTTCCAATTCTTCACTTACCTGATATAGATAAAGTGTTTATACTACTAACTAATGCTTCTGACGTAGCCTAAGAGCCGTTTTGTTACAAGAATTTGATGGGACGAAATTTCCAATTCATTGTGCCAGCAAAAAACTGTTGCCACAAGAAGTTGCCTATTCGGTAGTTGAACGAGAATGTTTAGCACTTGTGAGGGTAGTAACCAGATTTCATGTATACCTTTATGGGCTCCAATTTTTATTAGAACCGATCATTATCCATTAACGTATTTGTCTCAAGCAAAATTGAGAAACAGCAGAATAATGAGATGGGCGTTACGTCTGCAACAATATCGATATACCATTAGAGCTATAAAAGGATCAGATAACTGCACTGATGACTTTTTAATCCGTTGTGGGGTGTGAATGTAAGAAAGGAAAAGGGTTATCTTAATTAGTGTGAAGTGCTGCAAAGTTGTTAGATAGGATTTGAGAGTTTGTTAAATTAAGAGTCCTTGGAGACAAAGTTATTTCGTCTTAAATGGGGCAAAATTCGGAGTTTTTAAAGTAGAAGTTTTGACCTTTTATCAAAAAAGTCAAAATTTGGTTTGCATTGAAGAGAAAAATGAAATTTGGAGGTTTTAAAGCCAAAATTTGGACTTTTGCATGTTTATTTTATAGCTGACCACCAAATACCTCCACGAACAGGCTGTGATCTGAGAACTTCAATTTTATTCAGTTGAGAAATAATTTAGATAATCAAAGTGCAGGATTTGAGAGAAACTACCTTCTATATTCATTTGTAAAGCCCTATCTCCGGTGAAACAGAACTGATTTTTTTAGTTCAATTTATCAGAGAGAGTAAAGCCAGAAGTCCAGATGTGAATTTAGGAAATTTAAGAAACTTAACGTTAGTTTTGAGGTCCCTTTTATAAGCTGTATTAATTTCTACTACTAACCCAACTATCTTTCTCTAAGTTTAATACAAGATTTAAGAACTGAGACATATGTTTGTGTAGTTTTTGAAGTTTTTTGGGAAAGCGTCGCTGACCAAACCTAAATTCTTATGGTGTCACCCGCCCTGTTCACAATCTTAACGTAAAGCAGAAAAAAGTGTTATGTACTTTGAGAGCTCAAGGCGAGCACTATTTCTTAGTCTAGGCACGGTTTACTGAAAGAAGTAATTTGACTAGGCGCTTGCTGTGATTCTTAATGATTTGTGTTGGTAGTATATCATCTTTCAAGACAATTACTTTTCCTTCTCAGGGCACAAAACATCATTTGTCAATATCGAATTTGATATTTCTATTCCTCTTGTAGCAATCTACAGCTGTTACATAACTTATTAGTTTTGCTTTAAACAGTTTCTCAATCGAAGAGTGTATAAAACATGACAGGAATTGGCAAAATTACATTATTTTCAACATTTTCACTACCAACTTGAACATGCCAAAATGTAACAATACAGATTTGTTAGAAATAATTATAACGATTTCCACACTGTAAAGGATTCCCCAATACTTCTTTACAGGGTAGGTGGGATAGATGATTAAAATATTACAGCTACCTACACGCACACTTATTTAAGATAACAATTAGGTAACTTTTTAACATGGCAACAAAAATAAGTTCCATGATACAATGTTGCAGACGAATGTTATTATCATAACATTTTTATGACGAAATCAATTTTTTTGATGTTGTTCGGCATTTTATTATTCTTACAATTGTGTGCACTTCCATATTAATACCGCGTTTAATAACACTTTAGCGCATGTTGTCATTTTGGTAAGGATTTGGGTGTTTTTCGTTCATGTAAACAATTGTTATCTCCAAACGTTCATATCTTTACCATAACATTACTGTTTGAGCTGGGACCAGGCCCGTGGCCAAACAAGGCATTGAGGATCCTGGGGAGGGGTAGCTCTTGCGGGAGCGAGGGAAATATTTTAGGGAGATGGCGGAATATGTATACATTTTTTAAGTGTAAGCCAATTTCAGTTTTTAATGGGGAACGCTGCCCCTTCCTCCGGGCGACGGGCCTGTTGATACATGCAATCGAAAATAATTAAAGTTATACTCTCTTGCAATGGTGGAATATGTTCGCTCCTTTGTTTAATCAAGACAAGAATGTACAACTAGTTCAAAGTCGTTTTTCAACTTTTTCAAGCTTTTCGGATGTCTTTCGTACGCAAAACTACACTTGGGCAAAATGTTTAGATGCTAAATACAAGGTCCAAACCCATAGTGTTTACTTATTAAACATAGTAAGTATTTAATTATTTAATACTTTCTACATTTTTACAGTGTAGTGAAATTGTATGCTCTCTAAAGGTAGCGTGTTTTATTTTGCAGATAGATCAATACCACTTTCCAATGGGTTGAGTTTTTACTAAATAACGAATATAATTCGTTCCAGTTAAATTACGACCATATCTAAGTACGTGTAAGGATATCGACCATAACCTAATACAAACTTTAAAAATGTTGATTAATAGATGGGTAGCTTGTGTCATCGATAGTTCTGTCACATACTGCATTTTAAAATCTATCCCTTTCCTGCTGGGAATGGCATTTTGGGAGCATAACGAAAATTCACAAACTTACCTTTCCCTGCATTGTTACACTTGAATAATAATAGGAATGCCACGTCAATGAAATGCATGATGGAGTGCTGGTACTTAAAGGAAGCAGATCATCCGGCCTTTATGTAACGAAAACCAGAAAGCTCAAAGAATTAGTGATTCCTTGCCGAAATAGGATGCTTTGTTGCATTGAGGGTTATCCCTCAAATTTATCTTTCTTGACAATATCATTTTTACGATTTTGTAACAATTTATTTGGCCTCTCCCGAC
Source organism: Holothuria leucospilota (assembly GCA_029531755.1). NCBI lineage: Eukaryota > Metazoa > Echinodermata > Holothuroidea > Aspidochirotida > Holothuriidae > Holothuria > Holothuria leucospilota. Next base: position 59,911,916 of record CM055966.1, on the reverse strand, counting down.
CTCACATGACCTTTGAACCCCACCAAAAATAACAAAAATGAAAAAGGAACTGTCTTGTTAGGGATTCGAACCTGGGCCATCTGTATGAGAAACCGAAGACTCTCCACTGCGCCATAATGAAGTCGTTATAAGAATGGTACATCTAATCATGCTGTAGTCACAGCATCCTTCACACGTGTTCATAATTAAAATTAAAATTAGACTTACTACTGTAACAGTTATGCTTGTGAAAAAAAATAAACGTAGTTTTGTGTGATTATGTCTTTGGAATGGTACAAAATTAACCCCTGTCTATTAAGTTTCACCTCCGATGACCTCAGATGAGCCTCGACCGCCAACAAACCAACAGGGTTCTATTTCTCTTACAGTGACAAATCTATATTTCAGGTATTAAAAGTATTCATCACCAACTGTCTTGAAATATCGTGTTTTTTCAGTGTTCGTGGTCTTTGACACTGATGACCTCAAATGACGTATGACCTCCACTGAAAGCAATCAGGTTCTCACTCTTAATATGATAAAGTTATTTATCAATTGTGAAAAGTGTCCATCACTGCTATCTTGAGATATTGTCTTTAAGAGCAGTGTTTAAGACTTCCGTATTTTCAGCCTCCGGTGTCCTCAGATAACCTTGGAATTTTACCAAAACCAATTGTGTCCATCTTCTGACTATGATGCATCCACATGTCAAGTATGTAAACTGTGCATGTTTCATACCAAGCGATATCGTGTTTTCAATGTTTTCGGCTTGTGACCTCTGGTGACCTCACATGACACTTAACCTCCATCAAAACAACAGGGTTCGCCTTTTTAATATGATAATTCTATATACCACGTAAGAGAAGTATTCACCATTGCTATCTTGAAATACCGTGTTTAAAAGCTAAGCGTAAGAAACACACATATATACACAAACATGAATACGTGGGGCGTATAGTCGCCAGCGTGATTGCATAGATTCCATTCGCCTTCGGCCAAAAAAAAAAAAATCAACAGGACAGAGTTCAACATCAAAGTCAACTTACAATGAGAGAAGAGTGTGAACTTATCACATGACTGTACACTTATAACTCACGGTTGTTCTCTCAACCTTTGATAAATGTTCAAGTTGTTCAGTCTGTTGACCTTCTTGTAAAAGGACTATTAAAAGGATCTTTTCAACGTACATTTAATAGTACCCAAAACGCACGCAGTGCTTATATAATTATAGCAGTACATTTTTGTTTTGATGTTTTAATTAAAATAAAAAGTCATATAATTAAATGCAAAATAGTCAACGTTTAACGTTTTACTTTTCTCTTGCACTGAAGTGACTTAACAGAGTTATGGAATTAATAAGATGCAAATAGCTAACGGGATTAGAGGTGCGTCAAGAAACACCTTGCTCACAAAATTTGTACTGTAGTAAGAAAATGAGGAACGAATTCAAGAAATGAATTCTTTAAATTGAAACTTCGATCTTGAGTTAGGTTGCAAAGAGGAAAACAGGGGTCATATCAATTTCATATTGCACACATCTGTATGAAAGCCTTATTCATTTAAAAGTGGAACCATTTAAGCTCATTCAACATTCCAAGGTACAGTGGAAAAATCATATGCAACACAATGCGTGGTTATCAATGGTGTGGTGGCCGTTTTGAAAAATGAATGTCTTTTACAGATAACAAATGAAAATGGAGAAAGACAAGGCTACTAATATCTATTGGTACCTCTGGCCCATGGCCTGTTTGGGCTGAGAGGGCAATTGTAAACGAAGTGACTATGAATGAAATCATTTGATTGTGTACGAACAATGGCAGAATGTCAACCATTTTGAATTTCAAAATGATGGTCATCATTGACAAACCGGTCATAGGTCTCTGGATTCACTTAACAGGCAAATACAATACAATGTGTGGTTAATGCAACCATGTTATTGGTGCAAACAAGAAGTGACATGTTCAGATAGAAACGTGTGCAATGTAAGGGTTATCAATGGTGTGGTGACCATTTTGAAAATTGAATGTCTTTTACAGATAACAAAGGAAAATGGAGAAAGACAGGCTGTGTATGAGGGGTAATTTTTTATAGTTTTAATCATTAACTATAGACCTCGTCATGAAACTAGCACCAGAGCACTTTTCATAATAAGATGAACACTAATTCTATGTTATATGTATTCAAAAAATGCTTGAATTGTTTCTCCCACTCATGATACTCCGTTTTAGTTTTGAATGAAATAGTATTGCAGCCATCTTGAAATACACGATGGTGATGACTTACTCATTTTGCTCGTCATCAACTACTCTCTCAGTGCCCAAAAAGCGAGTTTAGCCTTTAATTGCATCTCAATATCTTTTTGCACAGTGAGATATTGCACGTTATTTATACATAAGTGACGGCCGTTTTGATTCCAACATAGCGGACAGTCAGAGCAGAGAGGTCAAATATCACCTCCCTGGTCAGAGTTAATAGTTTTGTGGAAAAAAATAATTTTCTCACTCTTATCCATGTCAAGAAAGTTTCTTAACCTGTTTCCAAGTTCTTCTCAAAATGTTTAGCAATTTGTTATAGCCTATATGAGCATCTTCTTCCTACCTGCTGACTAGTAACTTGTATCTTTATTAAACTCTGTCGTAGAGTACACCTGAGAAATAGGTACAATGCAATCAAATACTAAGTTCTGCTTGTAGATTATTGATACATTAGGTGGCAGGATAAAACGTAATAGATTCCCGTCTCTTGGCTAGTTTTACAAGGTACAACATTAAGCTGCTTATACTGGTCTCGTTTATACTACTACAGCCCTTTGATATCTACTTTGAATAATAAGTTTTCTTTGGGTACAGGTATGTTCGTTGGTAATGCAGCTGTAATTGCGACTATTCTAAAATCTTCATTTGATTCACGGTTGAGCTGAGGTAAGGTTGGAGTACAAAGTACAAATAATTGGGTTGTTCATGTTTTTAATCCATATGCTTGACTTAAAATTATCAACTTTTTGCCTATTCCAGACGTTTTTAGGAAAGGTGTGCACACATAAAAACTTTCATACTTTTCTACCACTTCTCATCAATAGGTCTACTGTCAAACGTATTGCCATAATCAAAGTAAAAGATCTTAGACAAAGGCAGGTTGTCCTATGGACATAGGCAAGGTTATGGGGGAACGCAACACTGCAAAACTAAGAAGCAACGGATTTCTTTCCGTTTCCCCAGGCATCTTTTCAAGAAAACTGAAAGCTTCGGTGGATGTCCCCCATGCGTTCTTGACCGACATACTCTGTTAGATATTGGAGATGTGTCGTGCAGTATCGTTTCAACGTTAATCATGGATAATGACGAAGTTTGATGCAAAATTTCGGGGCATTCGGCACCGTCGTCAGGGTTTGCTTCTTTTCTGGAGAAAACCATTTTTCCAAAAACTAGATTGAAGTGGGCCTGTACATCTCCAATCTCCGTAGGAAGATGGGCACCAAGAAGGAACTATGTAGCAACTTAATACCATGAGTAAGATAGGCTACCATTTGAGACAGTATGTGCAAGAGTAGAAAGATGTGGTCCACCCTACACATTTTATTCAAGACAACCAAGGTCAATAATCAATGTTCAAACAATTGCAAAGTTATATCACTATATACATTACTGTTCGAACGTGACACCGTTGGTTATTCATACTTCCCTCTCGCTCACTCCACTGTGCAAGCTGATCGTCTGCATTCGCATTCTCTTTACAATACTAGTGATTACCCCAGAGCTTCCAAAGCCTTTGCTCTTGGATCTTCACCATGCAGAATACTACCCTTGAACAGTTGAACCCAGCCACAGCCCACAAGGGCTCCTGCCGTGCTGTACTGAGAGCGTTCCTTGAAGAACAGAAAAAGTTTCATTTTACTAATGATCCGTTTTGTTGTGGAGAGTTCTTACCAGGGTCTTTAAACTAAAATTGCTATTTCCAAAACCATGAGATTTTAAAGGGAGAAAATGTTTAAATACAACTTTAGCCTAAAAAGTGCCATTTACTGAAATCTGGACGGGATTTTGGTACAAACTTTTTAGGTAGGGCGGACACCAGCTGATGGTTTCTCTAGTGTCATGGTGATCCTTTTGGCAAATGCCCGCTTCCCAATTAAAATGCTATAGAAACGACTCTGCTTCCTAAGCCTGAGCTTAAAAGAAGGGAATTTGACACTAGGAATAGCAAATAGCCCGTTATATGCATTTTACACTTCGAGCCAAACATTTTGCGCTTTGAGCCAATAGCGTAATTTGGAATGGGTTTACGACATCTATATCAGTGGTGTCTCATATGGGCAGCGTCTTGTGGTGCATGTGGCTGTTTTTGACCTTGAAAATGTTGATTCTGCAAAATACCCAAAAGATTCGTTTATTCGCCCGAGCTGTTTTTACCCTACTAGTGTTTTTGAAAACTTGCTGGTTTTGCCAGTTAGTTATTGTATAGCTAACTAGCAACCCTCCCCCCATTCCCCAATTAAAGTAACATCTTTTAAAGTCTGCTGGCTTTGAGATTAAAGGACCTCATCGTGGATCACACAGTTGTGTCGTAAACGGGATACGTTTATGTGTTTTCGAAAACAAAATGTATTTTGCCCAAAAATACTTAGTAGGCTATTCTGCCAGAATGGTGGAGGGACTTTAAACACAGGCAATCTAATTTTTGGAAAAACACTTAGCATTAACGTCGGTTTATCAATTAGGCCAATGCGCATATTGATAAATATGTCATAAATATGTCATAAATGTAACTGTATGATTATCTCGCACTCCCTTCGTCTCTTCCCACTCTCTTCCGACTCCTGACCTCATCAACATCCTTTGCACACCCAGCCATAATTTTAGGGCTTCTGTGTGTCAACTCTGTCAGGGAGATTAAACTTCACCCCTCCCAGGACATACTTCTACGTTTGCATGACCCAGACGCGTATACAGACAACATACTTGACTGGGGGAAGGGGTGAATGAGATTGGTCAAATCGTGAGATATTTTAGGTGGCACGATATGCTTTGATGATAATTTTTGTTTTCTGAAGTTTTTGCGAAAATTCTTAGTTAACAAGTTTGCAAGTTTGTGTAGTGGCTGGGTGTTATCCCATGCTAATAGGAATTCTTGTACAAAAGTGTCCAAAATACGTTAGTTGTCATCCATCTCGGGTTTAGTTCTGCACTGACTGTGAAAATAATTCGAAGAGCTTATAAAGCTTGTCGGTCTTCTCATCAATTTGCAAGACCAAGCAGCGCCAGGCTCGAAATGCAGATGCTACAGAAAACAGCTACACAGTCTGTCGAGGAACAGTTCCATCGGCCGGCGTCAAGTAATCAATTACTTGGCTCGGGAAGGTATGCTCATCAGCGTCACCATCAACACTGAAATGCTGGTGCCTACGGTCGCTTTGGTCGGCATCGACTCCCGTCAATCAAAAAAAAAACAAAACAAAAAACAAATCCCACCCCTTCCGAAAAGTGTACATAAAAGGGAAAAATTGGGTTTAAAGTATACAAACATTGCATTCAAAGAAAAAAGCTTTAATCATTGTCAAACAGTTAAGTCTTACTTTTACACTCCGGCAAAAGATTTTGTCTCCTCAAAATACCGTGTTATGCATTGCAAGAGTTATCTTTTAAAAGTTTGGAAGTATTCTTCAGCCACAAATAAGTGATTTTCTTTCTATGAGAACATAAGTTCTTGATAAGAAAGTTGTGTTGCCTTATTTTGATTATGTATCGTGCTATTCATAGGAATATTGGGTTTTACTTCCCAGTTTTATTTATTGGCTTTGTTCTTCTGATAATTTTCATTTTTTTATTGGTACTTTTCAATTATCAGGGATAAAAATGCTGGGGAAATCCTGATCCTGGCGGTCACTGTGTGTGGTACATTACTACAATGGAGAAAAATTCCAGGTTTCGCCCCTACTATTTTGCGCAAGTGCCATTAAGGCCATTAAATCAATTAAAAAAACATAGTGCACTACATGACGTCTAGAATAAAGTTGTACATTGCAGGCACACACAGATAACACACATAGAAAAACAGATACGACACAAATATACACAAGATTAACTGCGGAAAACAAAACCAACCACACATTTTTACAAAACCCTTTTACACGGTCATACCATACCATAACACTTTCAACTACTTTACTTACACTTTACCGTGACTTGTTTTCTCGTCATAGATGAATAAAATCGGTAGGGAAGTTTACACATTTACTACTTTCAGCACGGTACACTTCAGAGGAGAAGGCCTAATTAGGGTGCATTAGCCTAATATAACTGCCCAAGGATAACCCATGCAAACAGAAGTTACAAATTTATACCGTAGCACTTCATCGACCGGTTCATCCAGTACAAACCTGAGACACATTTTGCATGTATCCGTAACAGCGAATGGACCAACCATAATATGGTAACAGGGTCAAGAAATTTTCAAAGGGGTGATTCCTAAAGAGGGGGGGGGGGGGGCTGACGGGAATCAAAGCAGATCTCAGTCCCACCGGGGTTAGGACTGAGGTTAGAACATTTGGCATTTTTAGTGCCCCAAACAACAGGAAACCCCACTTTACAAACAAAACTGACTTGAATGTAGGTCACCAATCTGAGAAAATATTCTGCATCCCAAACGCCCAAGATTGTACTTAACAGTATTCTAAGCCACTTAGACGAATTTGTTACTACAATTTTGTTATAATGACTTTCTGTAACCATTAAAGCCTACAAGGTTGGAGAAACCTGGCATCCCCAAATCGTAAGATTACAGCCAAATGCATGGAATTTCTAAAACACTAACATGTTTCTACAATTGTGCGTCTTTCTAGACTCTGCAGAGCGTGTTCAGAGAATTTTATTTTACTCCCTCTGTAGTAAGGTCCCTGCTTGTTGCTGTTTCATGAAATTGTTCACTCCGAATGTGGACGTAGAACCAGGGCGGTACAGATTTAACTTAAGGTGCAAACTACAGAAAGCCAGCAAAGTCCGGGAAAATCGCTAAGACAAATATCATGCACAGAACGCCCGTATAAAAGATGTTTGGTATCCTAAATACGCCATAATAAACGCACTTTCGACCATCTTGAAAACGTTTCATGGCAGTTGTGCTTTGTTTCAGCCTATATCCTAACTAGCCTGACAATAAAAATTGCTATTACAAGGCTACCAAAATCCGCGCGAATTGTTACAAAATATGAATAGTACTTGGGTTACGGGCTCGCTATGGATACTGACGGGGAGAATTTAAGAGTTACGACGAAATAAAATAACTGTTATGAGACACTAACTAGGAAAAGCAGAAGGTAATGACCCATGACGCTAACAGAGGTTTGAACTCTGCTCCTGCAACTCAGTTAACGATTCGCACCAGCTTGAGTGTTGGAGTGACTTCTGAAGTAGCCTGGATTGTGTATGAAATGATCATAAGGTCATGATCCGTTATATCGACTGTTTCGATGCATTCTCTAGTTTTCTACCTCATTCTTCGATCGGAATGTTCTCGTAACACAGTGATCAGCATATATATAATATAGGTTAAAAAAGAAGTAGTAAATAGTGCTAAAAGTGAGTGAAAACTCCACGACGTTGCGGGTATAAACCCTTCATCAGGTGGCATAAGTGCAACAGATTGTTGACACGGCCAAACGTAAAAATTAAAAAATACCCAATAAAATTGGACACGATAAGGTTAGGTTAGATGAGGTTTAACGTCCCAGTTTCCAACCAATTGGTTTAGGTCGAGACGACCACGGCTTTTTTCCAGTTGTGGTTCACTGGCTTGTTTTCCCTACTCCATTGGACACGATAAGACCGGCTAGGAAAACAGACAGTGTCAAGTGGTTAACACAGGTAAAACAATGCAGGAATTGCTGAGTTATAAAATTTTAAGTCCAACGTTCAGACCATGTGGGGACAGGGTCCCAAGTTTCATGATGAGACGGTTTTCGGCAGCCAGGCGGTCATGATCGGAACCTCGACACGAGATGGCCACCGAAACCATCAAGTCAGGATTTCCTGGGAGGTACTGTTTGATTGACCTCAGGTGCTCAGTGACTCGGTCAGCAAGGCGACGTTTTGTTTCTCCCATATACAGTATATTACAGCGTTTACATACGAGAACGTAAACAACATTGGCTGAAGTACAGCTAAAATGCTGATGAATGTTAAACCGGTTGTTGTTGGGACCTGAAATGGAAAGGATTTCGCCATAACTGACCACCGGGCAAGAATTGCATCTCCCACGGTTGCATGGAAAAGTTCCTGAGGTGTTAGGCACTACTTCTTGAGGTTGGCAGGCACGGACCAAGTGTTAAGATATGTTCTTTTCAATTCTGAATGCTGTGATGGGGGTTCAGGGAAATGGTCACATGTGGTTGGGCCATGACGGAGGGTCTCTACATTCCTGTAAATGACACGTGCAATAAGAGTAACAGATGAGTGAAAGGATAAGACCAACGGAATACGTCTGGTGGGTGTTTGGTCCGTTTTGGGGGCATGGGCAGAGGCTCTATCAATTCCTTGTATGCGGTTCAGGGCATAAGAAAGCTATCTTTGTGGATACTGGGTTGGTTTAATGAAAGAAATTATCTGCTTGGAAACTCTATCGAAATACTCGTCGTCGGAACAAATCCGTCTGACCCGTAAAAGTTGTGAGTAAGGAATCGAAGTGGTACAAGTTCTGGAGTGGTTGGAAGGGTACATGGGGTAGTTGTGAGAGTCAGTGGGTTTAAAGTGAAGAATAGGCTTGATTTTACTGTCGGAGATGGACGGAGATGAATAATTCCGTGTCTTAAAACACTAATGAGGAGTTGGAAATACAGTAAGTGAATTTCAAAAACGGGTAAAACGTTTCAGCAAAGTTAATAAACTTTTCCAGATAGTTTCGAGGACCCACTGCAACCCCAGCAATATCGTCAATATACCTTTTATAAATTATGGGTTTGATCCCGGTGAAACGAAAGAACATCTGTTCCTCAAAGTGGCCCATGGTGAGGTGGGCCACAGAAGGTCCCAATTTGGTACCCATAGCCACTCCTTTAATTTGGCGAAAAAAACGACCATTGAACTAAAGCAATTTGTGTGAGGACCAGTTCTTTCAAGCGAAGAAAAGTGGTGGTAGGGATGTTAGCGTCCTGACGTTGATCAAGGTAATGACGTATGGCTGCTAAAGGAGCGTGATGGGATATTGAAGTATAGAGGCTTGTGATATCCATGGTGAATAGAGTACTTTCACGGGGATTCTCAGGAAACTTAAAATTTTGAATTAACCTAAGGAAGTGAGGAGTATCTTGGATAAACGAAGGCAGGGTTGAAACTAATGGGGAAAGTACAGAGTCTACGTACTGTGAAATCAGAACCGTGGGGAGTTGTGGGAAGAAACAATGGGACGAACAGGATTATTGGCCTTGTGAATTTTGGGCAATAGATAAAAACTGCAAATTTTTGGGCAAGGGTGCAGAAGGGTTTTAGTCGATTCAGGAAGATGTTTTTGACTGACAAGGGTAGTTAAGGCTTTCTTGACCAAGGTTCGAATTTCAGAAGTGGGACCCATCGGAAGTTTGGTATACGCTGTTTGGTCTGAGAGTTGTTTCTCAGCAATTCCTACATTGTTTTTACCTGTATTAACCACTTGACATTTTCTGTTTTCCTAGCTGGTTTTACGGTGTCCAATTTTATTGTGTATTTTTTAATTTGTACGTTTGGCCGTGTCAACAGTTAGTTGCATTTTTGCCACCCGATGAAGGGTTTATACCCGAAACGTCGTGGAACTTTTCACAATTTTTTAGCACTATTTACTACTTCTTTTTTAACCTACCTACTTCAAAAGTGCTACGCAGTACTTTGACTATATATATATATATATATATATATATACAAACAGTGCAGAGAGAGACAAACCGGGCGCGGATCCAGGCTTTTGAGAAAGAAGGCACACACACCGTCGGCCGAAGGTCGACGAGCAAGCGAAGCCACACGGGGGGGGGGGGGGGGGTTGGGGGTCCACCCCCAAGAAAATGTGAATTCTATGTGGGCTTAGATGAGATTTCCCAGCATCTGGGAAGCATATTTCCCATATCTATGAGGCCAAAAATAAAAATCGTTGGTCACAAAATCGACCCGCACCTGCAAACAGAGCTAAATCTGATTGATCCACCTGTGCCCTGCACAGGGTTGGGAAGTAACGAGTTACAAGTAACGCCGTTACTGTAACGAGTTACGTTTTGTGTAACAGAACACTGTAACGAGTTTCATTTGCATTTCAGTAACGGAGCAAGTAACTAGTTACAATTCTGTGTAAAGTTACTGTAACGGCGTTACATTTGGGTCCCGTTACTTTCCCGGTCCAAATAGTCAAAATGACCACAAATTGCATTTTAATCGAAGTAGTAACAGGAAATTTTCATTGATGACACTTTGGTAGTAAAATTATTTTCGGTATATTTATCATTCATCTCTATTATCGACGTCGCCTTCACCAACTTCAAATTTTATTCACGATTAGAATCAGAAGTTGATATTAGATGCACATGCTGCAGGCTTACAGGGTCACTTGATTGTCGATTAAACTAAGTTTAAAATTTGATTTGTGTGTCAAAATCAGCTGGGCCTTAGTTTACTCACATTGTCCTTCACAGGACACTATGGAGAAAGTGCACTGTGAGAAACAGGTTGGCTCATAGGCATTCAGATACTAGGCTTACTCTGTAAGTAGTCAATTATTGCCTTTTGAGACGTTAGGGCTGGACCCGAATCCACCCTATCCGAGTCGGAGCTAACTGCGATTCAAGAATCTTTCCGAGCATGGTAAGTACCCCTCAAGTTCCGGTCAGTTCTGATTCCAATGGCACCAATTCAGAGACCAGTCTTTTTGCCAATGTATAGCATATCAAACTTACAGATGTTTTAATTCTATTCAACATGTCCACCTCAGTAATTTAGTTGATCATGTGTGACAATACTTAACATCTGTACATTGGACACAAACTACAATGGAACTTTAAACACTTTTAATGTAACTTTCATATATGAGAACTCAGCTGGAATGAACTCCGAGTACAATTCCAGTAACATCACATTCCGGAAAAAAATTCTCTCTAGCAAAACGCTCTTGAGACCCGCATTAAACTAGTCGAATCCGGACTTGTACGCGTGCGTTGGAGCCCAGTAAATTATACGGTGCCAATCGTTGGTAAACACCGTGCATCCATTTATGTATCTAATTTAAGATGTATGGTATCCTTATCTGATGAATCAAACGTATGAATTTAGGCTTTATCATACTCATTTCAATGCCCGTAACTCCTACTACTGGAATAATAGTAAGGTTAATATAAAATAACAAAACAGCAGAATATTGAAATGGTCAAATGGCGTTAAAAGTATCCTAAAAAAGCTGATTGAAAGAGGAGAAAAGTGTCTGACTTAAAGCTTCACCTACTTATTGTAAAGGGAAAGTGAATTATGGGCACATGGTCTGCATGTGTAAACTACATAGTCTCACCATTTCTATGCATTGTTTTATATTGACACAGTGTGAAACTTGAAATTTATGCGGAAATATCACTTAGCTCAACCTTAGCGGTGAACCGGGTTTTAAAATTTTACGGTTAACAAATATAGAGCATCGTATTACCATATTTATGCCCTTGAGGGGTGAGGACTTTAATTACTGCTGAAACAACGCTCTCCCCCTTTCCGGCTTAGCCGCTAACCTCTCTAAATTAGCCGACTGTGTGATGGGAGTATAAAGATTTCCACCCTCATAGAAGTACTGTAGTAACTGGAAAAGCTTTGGTTATAACCATATTCCTCTAACAAATAGTTTGCGTAAGCTCCGACACAGTATCATGATTCGCTGCTTCATGATGAGCGTAAGGAGCCTCTGCCTGAATCCCCAGTGAAGATCAGCTGGCATCATTGACTTTCTCTAGGGAACACCTAAGGTTAACCGGCACAAATGAGGTTCGGTCCTCTCATGTGCCCCTTCTTACTATCTAATTATGCCCCACTTCCATTTCAGGTACCGAGGTACCGTATATTCACCTTGAAGTAACTAGTTACCTTTGAAATTTAGCTAGTTACTTTTCAGTCAAAAGTAACTGTAACTAGTTACATTTTCAACATTGTAACTAGTAACTGTAACGAGTTCCAATTTTATGGAATTAACTGTAACTATGACGAGTTACTCGCAAAGTGTAACGGGAACAACCCTGGCGCCCTGAATTTTACCTGGGACAAACGTCTGTGCCTCGCCCGTTGCTATAGCTTACTACTGAACCGTACAGATCAGCTAGACTAGAAAGTACAGTCGTTAGCCCGTTGGGGTACCACGACCACAAGCCTAGCATCCACTATCATTGAATAGCCGCACCGCCGTCTTCGGAGAAGCTAAGACCATCCTGACACGAATGCCTTCGCCGAGCAAAGACTAGAGATAGGTATACGGATTAAATAGTGTAAATATAGGCCTAAGTGAAAATTTTAGCATTTTTGTAAGAGTATTTAAGAAAAGGGGGATTGTCAAATAATGATCAGTTTGACATCTTAATCTCATTCTTCTGCATCTTTTTTCTGTTTCGGGTCTGTATATTGTGCCTAGCCGTAACAGAAATCGTGGCCTACTATCCGGGATCTTGAACAAGTGCCGGCCAAGCCCAACTTAGGAATCTCCAAATTTCTAGAACATTCTACAGTAGAGACAGTAATGTTTTTATTTGTTCAGGTTTGTTTGTCAAAGTGAAACTTAGTTCAAAATGTTATTCGATCTAGATAGATTTGTGGTTAGTCCCTCCATGGAGGAACTAAATACAATGAAAAAGACAGACATTGTAAAAAGTGCAAAAGAATTTTGGTATTGAATTTCAGTCCACGATGCGGAAGGAGGAAGGATTGGTGTAAAAGGTACATCGCAGAGCACCTGGTAGATGAAAATATTTTGCCCAGCATAGCGCTGGAAGCTGTTATTACGGCGTCAACTGACCCTTCATTTGAATTGGAAAGATTAGAACTGGAGATGCAAGAAAATATCAGGTTGAGAGAAACAGAGAAAGAAGGAAGAGAAATTGAGAGACATGAAAAGGAAATTGAGAGAGAAAGAGAAAAAGAACAAATAGAAATTGAAAGAAAACATAAGAAAGAAAATGGGAGAAAGAGCTATGAAAAATGAATTAAGAATAAAACAACTAGAGTTACAAAGTAAGGGGGTTCCTTCCCAAAATTCTGGTTCCATAGGTCCTGGAGCTGGATGATTCGATTTGTGTAGGCATTTAAAATTTGTTTCCCACTTTCAAGAAGACAATTTTCACATATTTTAAAAAATTAAGTAAGCACCTTAAGTGGCCCATTGTCTGACAGTATTTAGTTCTCTGGTGGGAATTTTGCCTCCTTTTGCAATGCAGAGACGTGGAAGGTCGCCACCAGTGAAGGGAATACGGCTATGATCATGATTACGATGATAGTTCTTCAGCTCCGCAAGAGCAAGTGATGACTTGAGTACTTTGCGAACATAGAGGGGACCAAAGCAGGTACTGTTATAACTGTCATATGGCAGGCTTGGTGTGGTCCAGCATAATTTTGGATAGGATCCCTAGTGAAATTCCCCGAATGTCCGAGAAATTAATAAAATGGGAACACTAGTATGGAGCTTCAGCAGGAATTTGAAAGGCAGAACACACCAAGCTCTTCACAGTTCACAACTGAGATGGTCGTTATTGTATTTCACTTTGAACGAAATTCTGCATGAAGAGAAAGAGTAAATTTTTGAGTGAATTTATGGTACTAGTCAATTTAGTTTCAAGCCATATACCCATCTCGATACGAATGTTATTCAAGTTGTTATTCAAGTGTCATTAGAATGACACATGAAATTCCCTTGATGTCCGACATCTAACTACGAGCCTTCACCTAGCGTTGGCTAGAATAATTCACTGAAATTGTGGGGCTTATGATATTCATTGGTGATACAACTTCGATTGTGATAAATGAACGCGAAGCGCCAAAATCTTGCAGGAAAATGATTTACGATGGTAATACCTGCATGCAGACTCAACAAGGGGTGGTAAAAGGATATGCCAAACGGGTTCTGCAACCCAAAACCCCGGCCAGAAGCAACGAAATGCCCAAAGGAATGATCGATGCGGAACTCAAAGTTTGGGAAGCGCGAAGCGCGCCGAAAAATGTGGGTTTTGTTGAACAAAAATTGAAATAATTGGTACTCACTGAGAAATTTTAGAACATTTGGGTTTCTATAGAAGAAACCGCTCCCTTTCTTATCATCCCAAGATAGTTCAAATTTCCCCAAAGGTACTCCTAGCCACTCCAAAAACTGTCATGAACCCTTCCTCTTGAGAAGACACAAACCTAGTTTTATTGCTTAAGACTATGTCCTGATGGGCATATAAGGCCAAATGTAATCAGAACACTCTCTGTGCATGCTGGATAATGTGAGCTGCTCTGCATCTTTTGCCTTTGATGTCAATCAAAGAGCGCATTCACCAACTGAGAATTTTGCTTTCTCAGAACCAGAAATGTTAGGGTGATGGGTGTCTGTGTGTAAGAGCAAAATCAAGACCCTGGGCGACTGGTCACGGGGAATTTCCCTTTCCACGACCCCTGGACTCAGCTTCGAGGCTCTGTGAGTTTCTTACATGTATGACAGCATGTTTACCATGACTGTGAGTCTTATTTAAGAATCTCCAAAATTGTAAAAAACTTGGGCCTCACTATACCCTATATGCCGGAAATGTACCACAAAATGTGTGAGTTAGATCTGATTTTGTAGTATTTTTTTAATTTTTTTTTGCATTACATTTTTTTAATTTTTTTTCGGTCGGCCTAAGGGGGGGCGGTCGCCCCCCCGCCCCCCCTCTGGATCCGCCCTTGCTCAAAAATGTGAGCTTTAATAAAATTGATTGTGGATTCTGTGACGAAAAGGGCCATACAATGGCAAATGGCTTTAAACGGGCACAAAAGATGGAGGCAGAAGAAGCCTCAAATGCCTTAGCCATTTCTGATTAGACTTCTAGAGCAGTCGTGAATTTATGGCCTTTGACTGACGAAATTAAAGAAGTGTACATTCCATTTGTATCTGAGGAATTTATCTCCGTAAATGGGGAATCAGTTCAACCACCCGTTAAATTAAAATTCTTGCGTGATACTGGCACAACTCAGTCATTGCTCTTAGATAGCATTTTGCTGTTATCGGACTCTACATCCACTGGGGTAAATGAACTTATTCAGAGGGGTGAGTGTGTCATTTTTGTCCCTCACAAAATAAATTTGAAGTCAGATCTAGTTTCTGGGTCGTTCACAGTAGGTGTTAGGCCTACTCTACCTGTTAAAGGGTATTTATATTGTTAAGCAACGACCTAGCTGGTGAAAAGGTTACAGCCAATCCAATTGTGACGAATGAACCCTGCAATTCTAATAATACAGACCAGTTGGAAAAGAAATTTCCAAATTTATTTCCTGCCTGTGCTGTTACACGAACTATATCAAAATGGCTCAGATATGGATAAAATTTTCATCTTTCCCCCAAAGTGAGATTTCAGTTCCCAAAGAAAAAAGAGTACTCCCAAAAGAGAAGCCAGAGATTCTAATGAAGATTCTTGGTATTCCTTCATTGAGTCATTTATGATTAATCTTGAGTACAGCCAGGATTGTGAATCTTCCAACCCAACACAAAATTGGGAGGGTAAGGAACAGAAAAAACTATTTCCTCAAAAATTCTGATACTCTTAAAAGAGATCAGCTTTCAAATCAGGGGCGGATCCAGAATTTCTGAAAAGGGGGGGGGGCGAAGTTGTTCGACCTGTGATTGGTAGCACTATACCGTCTAAGCGGAGCGTCACCATCAGTTGGCGCGGAGCGTATAAGAAAATGTTTGACAATATAGACCTCCCAGATCGCCGGAAATAGCATTCCCATGTCTTATTTTTGCACTTTCTGCTTTATATAATTTCATGTCTCAACTCTCAACACATTAATTTTTCCACAAGTTATTAACAGAAGACAGTTCATCATAGGTACAGTGCCTTACTACAATGCATCCTGTTCAAGGCGTCTAATCAGATCTTTAGTAGTCATGTACTAACTTGGTGAATATTGAGGGACTTCCTTGGGAATTTGTGACGCATATCTTAGTTCGACTTAATGCCAGGACCCAGGTATCTTGCATTAACATGTGGGCGTAAATGTACGTTTTATCACGTGCATGTTCCCCTCTGCCTACTTTCTTGTTTTGCGTAGACTCGGTGAGAAAGTGACATACAGCAGTGTTGTTGTAGGCTCGACTTGGTGCTTGCGGGTCAATTACCGATCTATACTACTGTTGAATCTGACAGAAAAGATTACGAAAGATCTCACCTTCTTAGCCGGGCTTTTCAGCATAAGAACAGCTTACTGGTTGAAACTTGACAAGTTCAGTAGTTAGTTCCTCCCGCATAGCTCTCAAGTTCCGAGAGGCTACATGCGGGTCCACCTCTGACCTGTCCGTTGGTTGACCGCCGGCCTGGGAGAGGGGTATAATTTTTGAATTTTATGAATGTCTACACGCAAAATGGTAGCACTTTTTTGGGCAAATCAGTCAATGTAATTTCATTAATTTGCCGCCAAAAATATCTGCACTGATACTCACAAACTCGCAAAATTTAAACCTCTCCAAATGATAGCGATCGATTCATTGGTTGTTTATTGTTACTCTTAATTTCTGATGCAGCACAGTTCAGGAATCACGTAGCACGTTCGGCGTCAACGATACGGTGCTGCTTCTAAGTGATGAACCAAGGGAAGCAGGCCCAGAGTTAAATTCACACCCAAACGGCATCACACACTTTCCATAATGGGAATTTTTCTTGAACTAGTTTCTTTCACAAAAATGTGTACATATCTTAAAGTAATTACCACAGGATGAGTGTTAAGTTGAATGGAATGTTTATGCGGCCCTGATAGTACAAAGGTAGTTACGTATTTTTGCATAGGACTGAGTGGTTATGATAAAGTCGGCTAAAACATTTCGTTCCTTCGTCTGGTTGAAATTTCTGAGACTAACCCTGCCTCTATAACGCCCGAAATGGGCATTTGTTTTTGGTTTTGTAAGTTGCGTCTCGCGGCCATTAGACTCGATTGCTCCATTAGAATATTTTCGATACATGCTATGGAGGTTATATATGTTGCTACAGTCTACGTAACAAGAGTGCCTTTCGCAAGGCAAGCAGCGGAATTCACTAAGATGTGATAGGTACCGTAATTTGCTAAATTTGTGGTTTAGTTGGAAGCAGGGGCGGCGCCAGGGTTTTTCGATAGGGGTGGCAAAGCATGCTGGGTCGGACCCAGCTTTATTGTTTGGGGGTGCAGGCATTGAAGACTTCCGGGCCTCACCCTACCCCCCCCCCCCCGTGTCAGAACCTGCGTTTTGGCGTTTTAATTTTCTTGGACTTTATTTTTCTCTAAAAAAAACTTTTTTGTCTGAAATAAATACGAACTGTGAGAAGGTTTGTTTGTCTGTCAGTGAAAATCGGCCCCTCACTGAATGAGACGCTTTCAACTATGCAGCAGGCGCGGCGGAACGAAAAAATATTGGGGGGGGGGGGGCTGAGTGCAGCAAGACTATCTAAGCGGAGCGCCACCATCGGTTGGCGCGGAGCGTACAAGAAAATTTTGGGCTTTACAAACCCTCCAGATGGCCGGAAATGGCACTTCCCAAGTGTTCTAAGCTGCATGTACCCAGCATTGAAATATGGATCATATGTCTGCAATTTCTCAATTAAGGAGAAAAAAAATAAATCTATGAAAGATGGTAATACATATTTCTAAGCGGAGCGCCACCATCAGTTGGCGCGGAGCGTTCAAGAAAATTTTTGACTTTGCAAACCCTCCAGATGGCCGGAAACGGCACTTCCCGAGTGTTCTAAACTGTATGTATTCATCCTTGAAATATGGATCTCATGTCTGCAATTTCTTAATTAATGAGAAAAAATTAGTCCTCATTATGTGATTTTTTTCTTGCTTATAGAAAAGCCGAATCACTGAGGAAGGTTTATACGCAAAACTGAATTTTATAAAAGGGAGAGGAATCATAACTCTTAGGAGATAACATTAAATTTTTACCTATAGTTTTTCGAGTTTTTGAACCAATGATGTAACCAAATTTGCAAGCTAAAGTAAACTTTACGCAAACAGGAGTGACGTCATTTCCTCACATTAATAGACTGAATTATGTGTATCGTTAAATTTAAATCCGATTTAGTGTCCTTCATAATCGTATGGTATCATTACGTAATATGCACAGGAGATATTGTAATTTTGCAAATTGTACCCTTAAGGGTCTGTAAGCCAAAACGATTGAAAGGCACAGAAAAGGGAGAACTGCTCATCAATGTAAGAATGTGAAATCGCTCCAGCTTGCTTTGAGTTCACTTTGCTTTGAAAATACAATTAAATCAACTTTTTATGTTGAAAGAAACGCACATAGAAAATGCATTTTTGTGGTCTACAAAGAACTGCAAAATTTTAGCTAAATTTAAAGTGTACCTAAAGGCTAAAAATTCAAAAACATATGTTACAAAGCTTGAAAAATGAATCCAAATGGTCTAACTGCCATCTTTACAGGAATTCCTGAGCTGAGATATATAAAATGTTGGTGCTTATTCAATTTAAAATGGTAGATGGCGCAATAATTTGTAATGTCATTCTTGTACAACTCAAATTACATTCTTTGTTTTCTTTATTTTTTCGAAAGCCTCTGCACCTTGTGCCAAAATGTGATCACTTTCTCACTGTTATAGGGTGACTTGACTATACAAAACCTCACCGTACAACAGTAATTTTTGCAAGTTTATATAAACATTTCAATTTCAAAAAGGAAACAAAAGCAAGTAATGTGAGTTTTACAAGAAGATCATCACAAATTATTGCGCAATCGACTATTTCAAATAAAATGAATAAATTTTAACTTTTCATATCTCAGCAACAGGGTGAGCTATGAAAATGAGAGTTGGATGAGTAAAATTCATTTCCAACGTCTAAAATATATATTCTTATAATTCTACACTTTAGGTCCACTTTAAACTCCTAAAATGAAACGTGCATGTATGGGATAAGAGACAAAACTGATTGCAATTTGTTTTATTGCAGTATTATTTATGTAAAATTTGGACTTAAATCTTAAGAATGAATTCACAGGCAGAGGTATAAATAATTGGTTGGGATGGCGTCACCAGGGAGGGAGAGGGAGGAGGGAGGGAGATACCGTACCATAACACACGTCAGTCTTTAAGCGCCTGTCACACCTCACCGGATTGCAATAACGGAGAGGAAACGAAGACCCAAAATGTCACTCCGTTGATGTACGTTAGTATCCGTTTAGTCTCCTGTTCTCCTCCGCCGACTTCGTTTCATGACCGGGAACGTCCGGTATGAACGGCGAGAGATTTTGAACATGCACAAAACTTGGACCAGACGTCGACCGAAAAAGGTCCCCTTACGTATTCGTTACTTATCCGCTAAGCTTCCGTTTTATCATTTTCTCGTGCGTTTCTCATACTGGACTTCTCCGTTAGTATCCGTTCGTCTCCAGTGATTGCTATTGCTCACCGGATCATTACCGGACAACAAACGGATGAAACGTAGAAGTACAGTACCTGTACCGAATGTTCGACGGATACTAACGCGTAAGTAACGGAAGCGTAAAGGAATAGAACTGACAATGACCGGATAGGTAACGTACGTTTAACTGAAGAAACTCAAAAACACAAGCAAAGAAACGTATAGGGGGACGGACATAGACCGAAGATGCAGCGTACTTTCATCCTGTCCCCTCCTCATACTATAGCTTAACAAACGTTTTTGCCGTTTTTTCTTGAATTTTTTGGGTGCGACTGATTCCTTCCCCCTGCATCCGCCCCAGGCATGAGATGAGTGATCGCGGTTCTGAGGGAGGGGTTAAGGGGAGGGGGTGTGAAAGATTTTTCGACTACCGGGAAGCCTTAGACGCAATCTGGTACAATATTTTGCATCTTTTGAAGTCATATTTTTTCTCGAGAAATCCAGTTTCTAGGTAAGTAATCCAACGTTCTTTACTTTTGGCCGACTACAGTTTTCCAACTTTGTTGCACTTATTGTCGACGATTATATAACAAACGGGCAAGGACGGCGATTTGTGCTGGCTATTGGGGGAGGGGCGCAGAATGGAAGTTGCCATCGAAGCGGAGCCATCATAGTTTTGTGCGAAGCGTACAAGAGAATTTTCGCCTTACAGACCCCCCAGACTGCATGAAATGGCACTTCTCGGGATCTTGGAGACAGTTTTGAACCGTACGATACTTGATAAGTGACGACTGACAGGCATGAGCGTGTGAACGGGTTTGGTTGCGTTGGTATAGAAGCGGAGCTCCACTAACGTTTTTAAAATGTTGCCAAAATGGTTCTATATCGCAATGAAATGGTCCTTCTCAGACCTTTCAAATTGCACTGAAGCCATCTTGATATGTGGCATGATTTGTATTGGCTGGCGCGGACTGCGCCGATAAAACTTTTGCCAAAACAGCTCCCAGATCGCAAGAAATCACCCTTCCCAGATCTTTCAAATTTGCACTGAAGACATCTAGATATGTTAAACGCCTCATATATATTTTCCCACTTTCACGGAACTGCTTCCTCTGGTATAACCTTTCCTGCGTACCAGTTTAACCATTTTGTGATTGTTGTGACATGATTGAACAATGTACACGGAAGTGAAAATCCTACCTCCCCCTCCTCCACTGATTGGATACGATACTGCACTACAGACATGTCACTGCATGTGTAGGACAAGAGTACAACTAGAGCTGGTAGGTCCATGCGTACTGGATTTACACACTAAAATATGATGTAGGCCTACTTCTCCGTGAGCGACGGTCGTGAAAGTAGCCATGGAATTCAAAGTAGATACCACATTTGCGCGTAGTCCGAGAATTTACAGAATATTGATAAATACGTCGGTCAAATACGGATTTGAATTAACTTTTAATCACTCAAATCTGTCAGTTTAGTGTTGAATACTATGTTTTGTTTGTTTTCAAATAGACAACAATTTTCACAGAATCTCGCCAGGGGATATACTGTATTTTTGGCCCCCCTTATGTTTACGCTAGTAGGTATTAACCCTTAAACGACAAAAAAAAAAAAAAAAAAAAACTCAGAGAGAAATTCATCAATGGTTCTTCTGGGATGTAGAAGGGGCCTAAGTGTAAGCTCTGCGGTGGATGCAGTAACGGGCGGATGTACAATGAGTTAGACAGGGAAGACAACGCGCGCGAAGCGCGCAAAATTTTCGAGGATTTACACCGAAAATGTCCTATATGCGACGGATAATGTATCACAATACTTTATTCCATGATACTGTTACACCTCACCCCACCCCCTACAAAATTATGTGTCTTAAAACGTTATTTAGACGATTTTATTTTTTGGGTCAAAAACCATAGGGGGGGCAAATGCCTGCCCTGCCCCCCCTGTGGCGCCGCCCCTGGTTGGAAGGTATACTTCCTACGGCAGGGTTTTGTTTTGTGGCTCTATCATGTATTGAAATGCGGGTTTTTCAAAGGGTTGGGCGGGGCAGCAGGTTTGGGTGTTCAATGCGGGCCAAACCCGCGAAATGCGGGTCACTTGGGAGGAATGAGTTCGCGGTTCCCCGGCTAACGCTTGCTGCAGTGGTTCGCAGTTGTTTGACGCATGGGCCGCCTGATTTTTTCCCTCTCCGATATGGGCGTTTTGTATTTTCAAAATTCCACGAAAACGTGTCAAAATCAAGGCTGGGGTTAGAACAGGTTTAAAGTCGGCCTCGAACTTGCGAATGGAGCATGGTCTCTCATATTCCAACCTCAAAAAATGGGAAAAGACAACCATAAGTTCGTTAGTGAAAAAAGGGAGCGTGGTTGGATTCTAACAGTTTGATTGGTCGACGGCCCTTCATTTCTGTCGAACAAACAAAGCTAGATTTTGACAAACAAGTCAAGGCGTGGCAAACACAATCATTTGTAGTAAGAAAGCATGCATGTGAATTGTCCCAATCGACGTTCAAACTGATCTGCTGTGCGCTATGACTCTCATGCTTCGAGGTTGTTAATTGCAGCTTCATTCTCTATCACTCCACTCTCTGTCCTTCTCTCTATTTCTTCTCCTCTCCGTTTTTTCCTTTTTTCCCTTTCATTTTTTTTTTTGCATTTTAAAAGGGGGGGCGGGGCCGGGGCCGGGTCGGCCCCCCCAGATCCGCCCATGCAAATGAACAAGAGAATTATGAATAACTCCATTATTAGCTAAGGCACTTACTGAGGGAGAATCAGGAGATGTCCCAGAGTGTTTTTATGACAAGAATGATAGTTTGATGCGTAATTGGAGACCATCCGATGCAACTTTAGAAGAAGAGTGGAAAATTTACCATCAAATTGTGGTGAACTTTCCACTCTTCATCTAAAGTTGCATCGGATGGTCTCCATTTACGTAGTGATGTCGCCAGATTCTGTAAAACGTGCCACACATGGATGGGATGGGAAACCGAGTCAGAATATTCCGTCTGCACCCTTAAAACCAATCCCAGCTTTTGAAGAACCTTTTAGAAGAAACATCATTTACTGGGTAAGTCCCCTACCTAAGAGTTAGGACATCAGTATATAATGGCAATCATGTGTACTTCCACAGTGTTTCCTGAGGCAATTCCTTTCAAAAGTAGTAAGGCTTGTACCATTTGGCAGGCATTGTTTCACATTATTTGAGTTACCTAAAAAGATCCAATCTGATCAGGGATCCAATTTCATGTCAACAGTATTTCAACAGATGTTGTATGAATTAGGTATAGGGCAGATTTACTCAACTGCCTACCTTCCTAAAAGCCAAGGAGCTTTGGAAAGATTTCGTCAAACTTTGAAAACTATGATAAAGACATATTGTAATGACAATGAAAGAGATTGGGATGAGGGTATTCCATTGTTACGTAGCGTCTAAGGCTACGTGTATGGAATCGTATTTCAGATCCCCATATCTTAATCATTTGGGAAGGCAAACTACTCCCAAACAGACCATTTTTTTTACATTGCGCAAAGGAAAGTAATCCATTTCACTACGCGAAGTCCATTGAGCGTATGAATTAAAGGCGGAAGAATCCTGTATTCCGTTAAGTCGCCATTGACGATGTTTTACCAGGATCACTCAGCTTCCAAATGTTCAGGTGCGAACAGAATATAACTCGAAGAAATTTAAGGAATTTACAGCAATAGAGCAAAGAAATATGAGAATGTTTGCAAACTTTCGCACTGCTCATATATTTTACAAAATTAATCACAATTAGACGTCGAACGTGGCTTGTTTACGCGAAAGATTCATGATTGGGCTCCCTTATGGGCCGGACAACGAGACTTAGAAAATGGCTTCCTAGGATGTAGTGGCTTACTTGTATTTTTATAGGTCTACCTTTATAGTACGTACTGTGTAACGTACCATTGACATATATAATTAAGCTAGACACATCAGACAAACGCACGCTTGTTCATGACCTGCATAGACCAAAGTATGTACGGATCTACTTTCGAGACGAGTTGTTCGTTTTGAATTTTGGTTGACCATAATCCTTCATTTTCAAAGTTTTTCGTATTCTCATTGTCTCCCCTCGACTTAAACTGAAGGATTTTAAATGCTCAAATGACTTCTTGAAACGTACGAACGGTGGGAATCTATAAAAACAAATTACGATACCAAAATAATGCATCGAAGAGACTGTCTGATACATTGAAAAAAAATATTCGATTTGCAGCTCCGCGCATGCGGGATAGTCTGAATATTTTTAAATTGACCCAATCTCAAGTGGGAATTTTAAATGATGACCAATCGTTACGAAGTGATTCTCTGTCACGTCCGAATATAGACGAAAATTTTTTTTTCAGCACTTTGAGAAAGGTATTACCAGCTATTAGAGTCACTGGACAGCTGGAGTTGCAGAAGGCGAGTCGAGTAGCGCTAATTCCAGCAGGAGCAGGCGGGGGATCCGGCCGGGAAGCATTATTTTTTTTCCCAGGACGAACGTGGGCAAATCGAGTTTTCAAAAAATTTTAAATTTGTTTCAAAATGAAGGTTAGGGTTAGATTTTAGGTTAGGGTTACGTGGATTGGGGTTATTTGGCCCGTTCTTTCATAATCCGGCGTCAGAATTTCAAAAAAAGGGTCGAAAAGCTGTCATTTTGGAATTAGAGGTGTGGCCTATTTCCAAGAAGCTGATTGGTCCATTGGCCAGATTTTCCCTGACTCGTCCTGGGAAAAAACTACGCGGCCGGGAAGCTGGCAGCGGAAAGCCTGTTTGATTTAGCAACGAGGTATTTAGACGCGGGCGATTTTCGTCGGGAAACTTGAAACTTACTAGGCTATATGCTTAATTTAGAGTTAATAAATCGGCATGCCGACGTTCTAGTTTATTAAATTGCCAGAAGTTACGACTTTGAGATTTGGAGGAAAAAATGGGGACCGTCCTGCCGCCGTCAATGTAAAATGAATGAATTCACGTCCATCGTTAAAACAATACAGCGGTATATGTAAGTAGCCTACTGGGGCACTAGCACTTAGATCATTAGGGTATGTACGGTGGATCGGCAATACAGCAAGGGTAAGGAACCTCAGGCATGTTGGTTCGTTTAGCCTCCGGCCCGCGAGACCACTAATTCGTCTGGCCCGCGAAGCTACTGATAAAAGTAAATTCAATTCACTTGAATAATAATAATATCTTTAATAATAATCTTTAAGTCCTCGGTACCCACTGTTTTATCATGCTTAGCTACCTGCACTTTCAGGACATTTTACGTAAAATAACTCCATAAGTTCATGAACTCTACTGTCATGAGCTTGCTTATAAAAATTAAAATGTCTCTGACCGCGGTTAATTAATATGCCTTATGTTCCATCTCCTTTCTCCCGATTGAAAAACAACTCCCACACCTCTTTCTAGGAGAGGCTACGTCGGATTTGCCATGCAAATTCAAATTTCTAGTTAATGTTTGCTGCTAGGAAGTCTATACAAGAGTTACTTGGGTTCAGTCAGTCCATTCGAACTTGTGTTTGGGCACACAGTTCGTGGAACATTGAGGTTACTGAAAAAGAAGTGGCTAGTAGATTCAGGCAAGGACATTTATCTTTTTAATTGTATGTCAAGTTCAAAGGTCGATTACACCGAGACTATGAACTTTCTCAGGAAAATCTGAAACATTCTCAAGAGAGAATAAAGGCATGGTATGACAAGAGCACTGTAGAAAGAGAATTTAAACTCTGTGTGAAGGTGATAGTGTTTTTGCCTGTCTCTGGTCAGCCACTTCAAGCTCGCTTCCAAGGACCTTATATTATTGACAGAAAGGTCAGTGACGCAGATTATGTAATTTTACTCCTCGTAAGCGTTAGGAGAAAAGAGTATGTAATATCAATATGATCAGAGAATATTATGAAAGAGAGGACGGTAACACTTTTAATGATGAGGTTGTAAATGATGTAAATGTCAATGTTGATGTAATACCTTATCAACATTGCTCTTTATGTACTGATAATGAAATCATGGATAATGATGTTGACACTAACCACGTCCCAGAGATGTGCATGAAACTGCCGAATTCTGATATTTTGTAGAAACTTGAAAAGAAATTAAGTCATCGGAATGCAAAAGAGAAATCAGAAATGACATCAATGAGTGTAAAGACTTATTTTCAGATATTCCTACGAGGACCAGTCTGATTCAGTATGACATTGATATGGGGTATGCGGCACAAAATTAAGCAGTGCCTTTATCGACTAAACCCTCGAAACAAACCTCATCTCCGTGAAGAAGTCACATAGCTGTTGTATGAAATGTATTAAGCATAGGAAAGATAACATTATCCCTGACACTTCGTCTAGAATTTGATTTCTGTTGAGATTTATCTCGTATTGAAATTTTTGTGGCTCTATGTCAGTTGCATAATGATGTCAAGCTTTCAAGGTTGTTTAAAACATGTGTCAGTAAGAACTGTCGTGCACTTCAAATTATGTAGACATGTATCATAAAAACTGTATCTTCGCTGGTAGCAATATAACATGTACATTGTAGTTGTGACTATAATGTTGTTCATTTTAAGTAAACTAAATTTTTGTCCTAGACGTCCAAAACCTTGTTTAAGGGAGAGAGTGTTATGAGACACTAACTAGGACAACTAGAAGGTCACGACGCTGACAGAGCTTTGAACTCTGGTCGTGCAACCCAGTTTACCAATTTTCATCAGCTGGAGAGTTCGAATAAATTCTACAATCGTCTAGACTGTGTATAAAAGGAACATTACGTCAGGAAAAGTTGTGTTGACTTTTTTGATGTATTCTCGAGTCTTCTACCCCATTTTTCGAATAGAATGTTCTCGTAACACAGTGCTCAGCATATATATATATATATATATATATATATATATATATATATATATATATATATATATATATATCGGTCCTAGAGTTAAAAAAAATAACTATAGACTGACGACAAGAGACATCCTGTAATACTAGCAGTGCAGAGAGAGAGAGAGAGAGAGAGAGAGAGAGAGAGAGAGAGAGAGAGAGAGAGAGAGAGAGAGAGAGAGAGAGAGAGAGAGAGCCGACTACTGAACCGTGCAGATCAGCTAGCCTAGAAAGTATAGTCGTATCGCGTTGGGGTACCACGACCACCAGCCTAGCCTTCACTATCATTGAATAGCCGATATCACCGCCGTCTCCTGAGAAGCCGAGTCCATCCTGACGGATGCCTCCGCCGAGTAAAGACTAGAGATAAGTATTCGGATTAAATATTGTAAATATAGCCCTTAGTGAATATTTTAACATAATTTGTAAGAGTACTTAAGAAAAAAGGGGGGGTTGTTATAAATAATAATCAGTTTGAAATCTTATTCTCATTGTTCTGCATCTTTTCTCTGTTTTGGGTCTGTGTATTGTACCTAGCCGCAAGCATAACTCAGTTTGATAAATATAAGGTTTGGATGTTTCTTCTGTCTTTTCAATCCAATTCTGTCCCATCACTCTTTAACTCTCTCTTTCTCTTTACCTTCATTAAATCCCCAAACTGAGTGATTTCCCCTGAACCGCTACTAAGGTGGGGGCTTTGAAACACTGACTCTACCTTAACCTCCTTTGAGGGAACTCCTAATTCGCCTGAAGATTTTCCACATAAAGTCAAGGAATGCTACAGCTTCTGGTTGATTTTAAAGTCATGTGAGATAAATGGAGGTCAAACTTACAAATCGTTTAAATACAGAATATATCATATACCAACGGTTCCCAACGGGGGCGTTATCACCCCCTGGGGAGGAGTGAGCAACTCAGGGGTAATCAGGCGCGGATCCAAGGGGGGCTTTCCCGGCCTCAGTCCCCCGCCCCCCCCCCTTTTTCGCCACATCAACAATAACAAATACGCGAAAATTAGCATAATGTTAATCTAGGAAAATATTCAAGGGGGCTTTCAGCCTCCCTTGTCGAAATGTCTGGATCCGCGCCTTGTGATGAACACTAAGGGGGAGGCAGGAGGCGTTTTGAAAAAAAAAATAGATTGACTAACCCGCCCGGGACTTTTCAAGATTTCAAAAGGTTTCCTCTTACTCAGCTCCCGAATTAATTTGCCTGAAAAGGAGATAAAGTATTTCAGCAAGTCTCGTAAGTCTATCATTTCCTACTGAGATGCGCTACACAGTTTGTGAATTATTTTAATGCCAGATGCCAGGAAATCGCCTCTAACAGGGTTTAATTTTGAAACAAACTTTTCGTCGAGGATTCTCATTTCCAATCAGTGGCAACGAAAATGTCAGCGAAGGGACTATGGCTAAAAACTATCCCGCCCTTTTTTCTGGAATGTAGTTTTTTCTTTCCTGTCCACAGACATGACATACTGATAGAAGAGACAATCGTAAATAACTGTAACGTTAAAGATAACTTTTGCAATGTAATATGAGGGAAAACGTTAAAATGTTTTTAAAAATGCAATTTTTAGGTAAGCTAATTTTTTCTCTCTCAATATTACGACCTGTCGGACAGCTTGAGTGGCAGGAAGTCTTTCACTGCTTCATGCGACCAAATACCAATCTTTTTCTGCCCACCCACAAGACAATCCTCTTGCAGCATCAAAGAAAACTTTCAGACTTAGGGAAGTCAGTGGCACTTCCCAGGCTTTGAAGGTTCTGAACATTCATTACTCCACAAAAGCCCAAAAATCATTTAATAAAAATTAATAAATAGATAAATGAAAAATTCTAAAATCACTTTGTAGGGGACAGAAGTAATAGATGTCACCTCTGCAATGAATCATTTAGATACAGACAGATGTTTGACTAAGGAATGCTGGTCCATGGCGTGTAGATGTGTAGATCTGAGTGGGGGTATAAGAGGATGGGTATTTTTCCCACCTTTTAGCAAATTTTAACTCTGCTGGTGGAATTTAGGTAGGAATTTGACAGATAAAATTCGTCTAATTTTTTCAGAGTCTTTAATACACTGAATTTGACAGGAAGATACGGTAGAATATTGTCATATTTATTACATCCTCCATGTCACACACGATGTTCAGGAAGTTTGGCAGAGCTTTTAATCTGGTCACATTCTCAGTACTTCTCATTATTTAGTGATATTATGGCTGTGGTATGACACTCCCCCAGTGCTTGTATCTGTGACAGGCATAGTCCTCCCTGGAGGCTCTGGGTTAAGTACAGAATTGGGACACTAGTATGATGTTTTTAATTATCTGAAACTCAAATGACACCACAGGGGACTACATACTCTTCACAAAAAGGGAACTTTTACTGTAACTTTGGAGAAGGCTCCAGACACACAGCTTCCAACGGGGAATGAATGAAAAAGGGGTATATAGGTTAAAGAAAAGGGATAGAGGACTAATGACCATGTTTCATAATGGTCATTCTCTGGATGTGTATTATAAAGCAGTAAATGACCTTTGAACAAGTTTGTATATTGAGTATTATAATTCAGATTATCTATCTCAGGATACAAATATGGCTCATAATGTACGGTTACCACATTATTTCCTGTGAAGCAAACCTTAGGATGGAATTGTACCGAAATTTTTCATTCGAATTGTAATAAAATGTAAACCCCTACCGTTGAACAATGAATTACGTTTGAGGAATTATTGAAAGAAAAAATAGAAGTAAAGGTAAAAGGTAGTTTGCAAAAGACTTTTGATAGAAGCAAAAAAAAAAGGAAAAACCGCATCCGTATTTCCTTGGAAAACAGCTCACTCCTCCCCCTTCAGACATGGAACAAGACTTGTCATTTGGGGGGGGGGGGACAACACTGGCACAACATTGAATGTTGTTAGCCTATCTTTGATAGCCCCGGTTTAACGTGCAGCGTGCAGAGACGTTGCCAAGGAGCATAGGCGGCGGAAGCGGGGGGGGGGGGGTGGGGAGGGGGACCTTAAATTTTTCAGTGGGGACGGACCCCCCTAAAAAAACATCGTAGGGAAAAACGGACGATCTAAAATTAACACCAAACACATATAACCATAATTAATGATGTACGAAAATTGAAAACATGAAGGCCATTCCTTCGTAGCAACCAAACTTGCCCGTTGACGATTGGACTGAGACATTTGACCATTTCGGCGTTCCTCATTATCTTTACCATCATCAGAATCCGCGCCGGAACCAACTGAGCTGAGCCGCACTACTTTTCCGAATTCCAATTGTATCGGACCCAGTGTAATATCATGAATGAACAAGGTCCGCGAGACTCTGGCCTTGAAGCAAATCAGGAAATAAGTAAATACTCAGAGCTCAACGCCACTGGCCTTCAGTCAAAACTTGCAGTCTACCGTAAGAAATGGTCAGTAACTATAGTTTACAAGAATGCATCAGAGCCCTGCGTGAAGCTCCACAAGAAGTAAGAGCACTCCCAACCGGTTTAATCTGCTAAATGTGAAACTGGTCATTCAGCACACTTCAAAGACTGAAAACATTGTTACCTTCTACCATAACACAAGTGCGACTTCATGCAGTAGTTCTTGCTCATGTTCATTAGTCCACTCTAGATCAACTAGATACTAATGAGTTGTGCGCTAAGTTAGTCAACAAAAAGGAAACAAGAGTCAGTCTTTCTGGCAAATACAAGCAATGACTAGTAATCCTTATGCCTTCTACTGACTCCAAAATGACTTTAAGCAACAATATGGTCCTGGGTAGGAGAGTTAGGTTTAAGTAAGTTGAGAGTAAATACTTTCCAAGTTTTATCAGTTTGAACAGGTCTGAATGGTCTACAGGGCTGTCAACTCTTACGCATTCAGCGTGAGAGTCACGCATTTCGGCGCAATCTCACGCTCTAAAGATAAAACAATAGTTTCTCACGTAATGCCTCAACATGGTGTAAAAAGTTCTACTCATAACGCAAACGAAGTGTCAGGTGTCGGTAAAACGCCAGCTATGACGCTACCTGAGTTCTTCTCCAACTGATCATAGTCTCCAGTAAGCTGACAGTGTAGTACATTGCTAATAAATAGTAACATAAGCATAGTCCCAGGAACGAATTATTCCCTTATTTATAATGATTTTCATTGTCTTTCGTTCCACCTCCATTATCAGGATATACTTATATTCGATTTAGGCTGTCAACAGTAAGTACCAATTTTTCCTAGGCCTATTTATAATGTGAACAAAATGTCTCCTTAAAAACTTCCAAACATCTGAAAACATCTGAAACCTGGCAATTCACTGGAAGTGCCATTTCCTGCAGTCTAGGGGTATTTTTTGCAAAAAGTCCCCCTGGCGGAAATCTCCGGGCGAACCGATGGTCGCGCTCCGCGTCAGTAGTCTCCCAGCGAATCTCACTCTCACCAATCTCCCAGCGAATCTCACTCTCACCAAGTCATTAAAGGTTGGCAGCCCTGCATAATACCATAAGAAAAGTTTTGTATGTCTTCCAATGATTTCATTTCTCGTTAAAATAAATAAAAATAATCCCACCATGGTATTAATCTTTTATGGTTACCCATCCTAGGGCTCAGTGGTGTAGCGGGGTGGGTGAGGCAAGAGGCGAACAAAATTAATATAATATAAATTCTTGAAAACCATTTCACTTCCAAAGATGACAAATTTGACACCAGATCGCATGTATGAGGACACTCAATACACCCCTTCCATACACCCCTCCTAGGACGACGACCACATAACTTCCCGCAGTTTTGAAATTCTTAGTCAGATTTTGGTTCGCTCGTCCCCCCTGAATATTAATGCTTCCGCCGCCGCTACCAAGGAGGGCCAGAACGGGAAATGTGCCAACCTAGAAACGTTGGCTGTGCCACACGTGTGCCCCCAATAAGATTTTGGGTATGAAAAAAATCATGCACAAACACACCGTTCACGCATACCTCGATATGAACATGAGGACCCACTGTCACTTTCTCAAAACATCAATTTTGCGGCACGCTTTATGCGCATCCATTTATTGAACTGTGTAAAGAACCTTATTGGGAACTCATAAACACTTTTATTGATTTCTTGCGTTCTGATTGGCTGAAAACTATTCGAGACTGGTCTTAAATCGCATTAAAGATGGATTTTCTGACAATTAGGACAATTAGAACACAGTGGTTCACGTGGGCATGGTTTGAGCGTGTTATACATTTCAATATGTTTTTTTTTTCCGGAGTACTCGCTCTACTGAAAACGAACGCGCCACACAGTGAAAGCGAACGCGTCTCTCACAACTCCCGGAACATGCAGTACATACCCCGTACTATATTGTGTGCCGCTGGCTGTGTAGCCAGCCCACTACTCTGTTACAGGGTATTGTATGCATTGTTCAGTTATGTGTGTTTATGTCGCTTACTGGAACTAACCCGTATTAATTTGACCCTTAAGGTAAGTGTTACAAGACAAAAGAAAGCATATTCAAAAATTACATCGTACTTGTTATGTCAATCGAATTAAATTTTGTTCAAACGATTAACTTTTAATGAACTTGTTTAAAGAAGTGAAAATATTTGCGTAGTTGTCCACTTTATTTCGGCTTGACTTTGTTCGCTACTATCGCAAGAAGCTAAACATGACGTCATAGTAGAGCCCTAAGTTAGCTGGGAGAATTAAAATGTGATCTGTAGAATTTTGTCGAAAATTCAAAGTTTTTGTCGATTCCCGGCATATTAATGTTGAGTGTTTATGAATGGGGATAAAAGTAGGGCGCCCCTGTCTCAATTGTGATTTAAAACCTCCAATGACGTCATCACAACGGCTATTGTTTCAACATTTATTTTCAACAGCTATGGGACTTCTGTAGCCGCGAGTCCTGTCCCTTCAATACATTTCCCACATCATTTATCTTTTAGCCAGAACTGATGTTCGAAAACTGTTAAAAATTTTCGTTGCCTTTTTCAAACCGTGCCCATTAAATAGAAGGATAATTAAATGGTGGAAGCTATTTACCCGACAGTCGGGAAAATAACACGACTTTTCTCCCTTATTTTCCCGACGATTGGCCAAAGTGATGGCGCTACGTATTGTTTCTCTAGCGGTACGGTGCCACAATATGCTTAGCTAGTAGCCTAGTAGCCTAGTAGCGTTAACTTTATTTTCCCGACAGTCGGGAAAATTATTGGACATACTTCCTTATTTTCCCGACTGTGGACGAAAGTAACGGGGCTATTCTAAGTCTGTAGCCTCAGAAAATATTTGAATTGTATGTCGGGAAACTAATGGTCCTTGGGCTATTTGTCCTACCGGCGAGCCTAGGGAGCAGTGGCTTGCGCAAGTTTTTTTTTTTTTTTTTTTTTGAAAATGAGAAGTTCGCTAGAAGAAAAATGGTGCCACGAAATAACAGTTTGAAGCCTATTCCGGATCGACTTGTTAAATTTGCAACATGCAGACAACTATTGAGTGCAAAACTCCTTCAGATTGCATTTCTTGTTTCCTTCCTTTATATTCTTGATTGTTGTTTCTACTCTTCTACAAACAACTACGCTAAACACAGAAAACGTTTCTTCTGATAGTTTTAAAGTAATCCGTTGCGACTCAATGGGAATTGTCTGGAATTTTGTCCTGAGTACTGTACTCTGATAAGTCATCGAAGCTATGGAAGTCCAGTGTGCTGATCTGTAAGTAGTAATCACACGTACGTACGTACACACCACAGAATTATATATTGTTCTGTTGTAGGCCTACACATGCACACCATGGCCATTTCTTACGTCACAAGCTCGTACGCGTTAGGTTGATATGATCGGTCGATTGCTGTCGGGAAAATAAGAAAACTAAACTTCCAATTTACCCGACTGTCGGGCAAATAGCCACAACGTAATTGAATAGCCTCACTCTTACAGGCTAATATCCGTTTATTTTAAATACCGGTGCCTTCACATTTGCAATAGAGACTTAGCTCCCCCTGAATCCTCGCCCCCCCCCCCGACTCCTCTGTCAAAACTTTAATTTAAAGGCACCCAAAATCCGTTGAACCGCTTTCAAGGGGCCTCTTCTTTTTCCAAATTTCGCGCTAGCACCGGATAAGCAGCCGGAGATACATCTTCGATGCTCTAACGTGAAGACTTTCTCTCAGTGGCATACCTGGAAGGTAGTTGTCTCAACATAAATTCTTATTGGGCAGCATGAGTGGATTAATTTTTAAAGCTCAATGCAAAATTTAATATGATCCGTCGTCCCCACTCACCATTAAATCGTCAGTGCGAATAAAGCTAACAAAACATGGTCAGTTTGTGATTTATATTTTTGGCTTGTTTAGCGCTCATCCAATACCATTTTGGAGATAGCAAAGTACTTTATTCTAATGAGAGCTTCCGTCCCGTGGACCCCCAATAGAGCGTTGTCCCTGGGCCCCAGCGGGTGCCATACAATAGGATCCTGGGGCCCAGCGCCGACATGGGAGCTCTCTGTGTCACTACAAAACCTCCAGTGACTTCCAGTTTTTCATTTCGGTGTGCCCCTTCTGCTAAATACTTGCCCCCTCTTTGCCCCCCCTTCGAAAAGTTCGGCGACGCTACCATTAAAGTGTGCATGTGCGAGTGAAAGCGTGAAAATGTTTCGCTCTTCCTTGTGAAAAATCCCCTTGTTCTATAGGCTACAGAGGCAAAGGAAGCAGCTAGGACCTTGGAACAATTCTCTAGAAAGAACCATTACGATATTAAGTAGAGCGCCACTATCAGTTTGCGCATAGCATACGGAAGAGATTTCTACCAAAATCTCTTCCAGAATGCATAACATGGCACTTTCAGGCTTTATATGCATTTTAATATTTCTTACTTTGCAATGACTTGTTTAAAAAATTAACACTGGGTTAAAGGAATTATACATCCTAGCTTTTACTGCACCAAGAAGCAAATGGAAGCACATTCAAAGTTTGGATACATCTATTGCAACCTTAAAACTCATAATTATGTTGCTAATAGCTCGTGTCATTGTTGTTTGAATTCTGCCAGTTGAGTCTCGGTTGTACACTGATGAAAGCGAGCCTCACATCGCATTTCAAAAGAAAATTTACCAACCCAATTAGAATTGAAATGTGGTAAAAAGAAACTACTTCATATGTGACGCAATATCCGTTTGCCACTTGTTATAAGAAAAATTCCAAATATGTTGTTAAATATATTTTCATTACACATTAATTAGGACAAATGAAAAAAAGTTTTCACAAAAGCAGAAGAAATAGTTGGGGGGAACTGGCAACACCACCGGTTTTTAACAAACACTTTAACACTGATTTCCAAACATACAGCATAAATGACTATACTACAGAGTAGAACTCTCGGAGGCAGGAATTGTGCAGTCACAGGGGTGCCGTCGTACACTGCATGAGGCACCCACCATTCGAGTTTATTCTTCGTTGCCAAAAGTTCCACCAGAAGATGGTAAGAGGAGCCATGGGGGATAATATTTCAAGCCCACCGCGGATAGCCTTACGCTACGAGTGCATGTTTTCCCTCCCTACGAACGTAGTTATACACTCCTGTTGCCACATATTTACCTGCCCAAAAAATCGTCCACTAGGCGACAATTTAGCCTATATAGTCAGTTTGGTAGATCCAAATCATAAAAATGTTATGCAGTAAAATAATTTTGCAGGAGAAAATGGGACTAAAGGGTAAACAGAATTTAGCGAGTAACAAAAGGTAACCATAGACTAATTTTCGTAGGCTACTAGCTAAGCATATTGTGGCACCGTACCGCTAGAGAAACAATACGTAGGGCCTAATATCTTTAAATTCAGCTGTATCGCGCTGCGTGCATCATGCATCAGAGAGAAGGTTGATCCGTCCGTGCTAGAAGAAGATTTGGGGAAAAGGAAACTAGAGACTATGTGTGCGATTTTCTATGTTCTGAGGGCCTTGAAAACATAACTAGGAATCAAAGGTTTCAGCATTTCCAGATTTTTTTTTTGTTTTTGCCTGGAAATCTCAGTCTGCTAGGACTGCAACCACCCTTCCGGCAGGTTAACGGTCGTGATGAAGTTTTTGCAACAAATCTGTCAAGGGTCGGAAAGAATAAGGAGGGGCAGTAAAGCCACGTGCAATCTGCATACATGACGCTACCCATCAACTGCTGTCAATGTCATTCAAGTCAGATCCGTCCCCAGTATCGTTGCGATCTTCAGGTACGATGTCCGATCTTTACAAACATTTGCACAGTATATAGCCTAACATTAACTTTGCGTACCACATTAAGTCTTTCAGTGCTTCCGGAGCCCAATAAATATTTGTTTCCTTACATTTATATTTATCTCTTTCTTTTTTTAACGTACGTACGGACAACTTGAGTTACAGACCCAACAGAAATATTGACTGCAGACTTCACATGACCTAGGACCAGGGAGTTGTTAGCGAAGGAGATCAAACATTTATATGTCCTTTGAGACTAGGTAGTTGCCGACATTCAGCTGCCTATGCCTTGCTCTTGAAACCTTTCTAAGACGTGACAGAGATTTTGATACTGAAGACAATGGTTTGTGTCGTCTGCTACATCTTATCATGATGATTCGATCAATTGGCATTACCAGTCGTCAAGGAAAAAATAAAAAATTAAGCTTTCGTCGTTTGAAGTTGAAGTCATTTCAATTAATTTCAGTCAAGAACTTTTTAAAATCCTTAGTTGACAATGCTTGATACTAAGGCGGGAAGTTGAATAATTGTGATTATTTTTGTAGGCGTGATAAATGTGTCAAGTAGGCGGCCCATCAAGGTCACAGGAATGCAAAGAAAGTTAAACGTTTGTTGACAGTCGTTTAACTTAAAATCTTCATTAAAGCTTAGACCTTATCGGTAAAGAGGCTGCACTTCAAAATAACCTGGGTTTAAAAGGGGGACACAATCTTTGAGAAGTGTAAGTCAGAAAAGGCTAAACAATGGGAAAAAAGGGACCTGATATTCAAATTTATTACCTGAAAAGGGATTATTTTCAAGCACATATTGTCTAACGGATTTAACCTCTGATCTCCTTCCCTGCTAGGAAAAGCTGAGCATTGGCAACGTTGTTGCTTTTGTTTGTAAAAGAAAA
This sequence comes from Holothuria leucospilota, assembly GCA_029531755.1. Lineage (NCBI taxonomy): Eukaryota > Metazoa > Echinodermata > Holothuroidea > Aspidochirotida > Holothuriidae > Holothuria > Holothuria leucospilota. The sequence goes on along the minus strand of CM055966.1, from coordinate 59,875,412 downwards.
CATGGGTGCAAACGCAGTTAACTCTTACTATATCCTTTGTAGCCTGAATATACAAATAATGAATTAAGACGTCGAGACGAAAAGAGGAAGAGTAGGATCTTTGTACTAGTAGTCTGGTTTCAGATTGAGGTAAGTGCCAACTGGAATGGTCATTAAAGTCACCATGACGTTGTTTCAATTTCCTAACGTGTCTATTAACAGAAAAATGCAGGTACAAGGGTATCTTTGGGTAGATGGTGAAAAATTAAAAAAAAATTGGGAGTTGGGGAAAGTAAAATGGCTATTACGTTTCATCCTGAAACTCGAGAGTAACAAACGACCCCTCAAATTATTAGCCATAAAAATGTCGTTTGGCTGATGTGAAGATTTTGTGAATTTCGTGACTTTTGGGGTCATTAAAGCTCAAAAAGATACGAAGTTTGGCCTTGACCTAAATTTTGAATATGCCATTTTAAAATGTCATTGTGTACGGTAAACTGATTCATCTGTCTTATTTTGATCTGAAATTATTTTATTACGTGTCTTTAGACAAGTTTAGGTCACTAATGTTCCAGGGTTTTTACTTATGAATTATTAGTGTCAAACGAAGAGTTAAGTAATGAAAACTTTGTGAGAAGAACTTACTCTTCCAGCCCGGAAATGACAATCTGTGCATGAGTATAATAACGATGACACGCTGTACATCAAGTCAATTTCATTTTCATATCTATATAAACATTCCGTCTCATCGCAAGATAATGAATTGCAAATCTGCATGTTGTGCACATTTATGCTCTTGGCCCTTTGTAATACCCTCAAAGGTGCAAAACAATACAATGAAATATCGGTATTTATAGCTTCATACTGGGCTTGAGATTGAGGTAAATGCCACCTGGAATGATCATTAACGAGACTATATTTCGTAGAATCCTCAAATTTATAAAAACAGAATAAATCAGGTACACAAAAATCTTCGGGTGGTCTAGGAAAATATACAAAGGGTATTCGCCAATGTAAAATCACAGATTTAGGGGGTAGGGGAAAATTAGAGCTATTTTTATACATGCAGTAGCCCTAGAGAAAAACCAACTCCTTCAATTATCTGTCTAGGAAAGCTCTTTGAGGTGATAGGTAAACTTTACTAATCACAGGATTACTGAAATCGAAAGAAGTCACAAGGTCAAGAATTTTGACTTTGACCCACATTTAAACCACGTAATTTAGATTGACTTTAATTGCGCCAAAAGAAAGGGCTAAGATGATCTGTCCTGGTTTGACCCAACACCGATTAATTATATATCTTTTCTCACTTAATGTCAGTAATATTCCACAATTTTCAAGAAATAGTGCCAATTAACAAATCAATATATGAAAAAGTCGCAAACAAAAACATTGTACAACCTGGAATGCACAATCTCAAATCACTGGTGATGGTCAATGTATGCAGTGTACCAATGTAATAACTGTAAAGGCCCCCATACACGATCAATTTTTTCGCCAATTAATTGATATCAAACAATTGACGAAAAAATGATCGTGTATGGGGGACATTGACGGCGAATTAATTGAAACAATTTCATTGAAGCAACTATTGACGTATCAAAGTTCCTTTGATATTTATTGACGGCTCGTCAGCTAAACTAAGAACTAAGAACTATTGCAAGCGCGATAGATCCTTTTATTTCAAAGATTTTGATCAGAATGAAAATTTACACCTAAATTAAAAAAAAACATTGATCGTGTGTGAGGAATGTCAATTAATTGACAAAAATTAATTGACGAAAAAAATTGATAGTGTATGGGGGCCTTAATGTTTACGAAGTAATTCACCCTTACCTTAATTAAATAATGACAACTATTAATAATTGTTCAAATCAATACTCTTGAATCTTTGTTATATCTTGTGAGGCTCACAGCAATACAGTCAAATGTACGCATCGAGACACTTTGAAATTTCCCTTACACAAAGAATATGGTACATGGTATGACCGACCATGATCTTGGAATTTCAGTCGAGAGGTTCAGCTAGTCACAGCTCTAGAAGTGTCTTCTCTTTCAAATAACGCTTTAGCAGCGGCAAACAAATTTATCGCGTCATGAAAGTCTCCTTTCAAGAAAGCCTGAAGAAGGAGGTGGCGTGAGGATGGGTTAGGCAAGGGGGAATCTCGACTGTACATTTCTTTTGGTCAAATCTCATATCAGTACAAGTGTAGTCTTTCGAGTATTTTGTTGCGAAGAGCCTATGCGTCAATTAATGTTACATAGCCTCTGATACGTTCCAAGAGTCTCCAAAATTTTGAAAGATGACGTAAAATGATTGTCAATTCTCCGAAACGCGTATTGTATTGCCTTTCATTTCATGCAAACTCTTGCAGAGTAAAAAAAAAAACGGTGAATCACGCCAGAGTGTAGTATTAATGCAGGGCTTTGGCATTAGCATCGAGAAGCCCTAAGAAAACTGGAATATCAAGGCAAGATATGGTGGACCTTCAATGGATGTGAAACCATTTGGATAAGGAAAATGCTCATCTGGCCTTTCATAGATGTAGTAAAGGTGAGAAATGTAAGTCCTTAGGGAATGAGTAAGGCATCTAATAGCTAGACGAACGGTAAGAAGATCTTGATAGCACAGCATAGACACAGGGACCAACACGACGATCCCCAGCAATATGTAGAGCACCACTAGGTCCTGCGAATGTATTTCGAAGGTATTGACGGGGTTCTGGACCCTCAGAAACCTGACTGAATTTACCATATGTAATTATTGGGTACAACAAATTTTTAATAAGTGAGTGCACCTTCGATGTAGTGCCACCAATGCTTGGTTTTGTTCATTATAAGGGTACATACGTGCAAAAAGCACCAAGGTTGATCATTTGACAAATTAAACCTTATGAATGTTAAAAATGGATTAAATTTGTCTCCAAATAGTAAAAAATAAAATAAGCATAACTATCGTTAATTTTCGATACATTTCAAGCTACTTGTTTATAGGGTCTATGCCTGGACCCTTATCCTCAAGTTATTGAGGGGAAGGTATCTCGCCCCCTCAGCTGGGACTTTACTTGGGGTAAAGTCCCAGTTACCCCCCCCCCCCGCTTCCTAAGAATGTGTACAGACGAAGGCTGCAAGATAATACTATATAGATTGATCAGTCATGTTTGTAACGTCTTGGAAGCATTTATAATAGTAAGCTGGTTGGTATCTCACGGCTCCTTGAGACAAAATGCAGAAGTGCCTTTCATAATGCATTGGTAAGCAATTTGGAGTGACGAGACGAATTAAATTAAAATGTTTCTGCATTTGTTTTCAAGGCCAAATGCAATGTAAACTTTTATTGTGTTTGGAAAGTCTAAATTTATGGCACAAACTTCGTGACCTTTTATTCCAATCACTCTTGACCATCGTTTAGAGCAAAACTAAACTCTTTCTTTTTATCACCGATTTTGTAAATCAATCTTACCGTTTTATCTGTCTCAAAAAATCATTTAACGTTCTTATTCTTCCCCTTACTCCATATTGTGTTCATGACCCTAACCGATTTCAAAAAGCAGACCAGAGTGATGTTGGGGGATTATAACTTTTAAACCGTCAATAGTTTCTCAAGGCACTAATTGTACGAGCTGGCCGAAAGCAACTTGAGTATTACGTAACACACTCTAAAAGCATCAATGAGAAACCCCCGAGGACTTTCACACACGTTTCTTATCCACATATGAGCAGTGATCAGGCTGCATCTCATTTGTGGAACAGAAAACTTTGTTTAATTGCTCATGCAGGGATTGAGCCCTCTGAACTGTATCTTTCAGGAGACTGAAATGGGCGCCGTGGTAGGGGAATGTATGTATTTCTTGATAATGTCACGCAGGCCATTGGAGACTTCCATGACTATGCATGCTCGCGAGGTTTTTGAAAATTTACTTACATTTTGTTTGGTACCGTACTGAGCAATATCCATGTAATTAGTATTATGAGGGAGACTAGTTATTCATCATTCCCTGGAAAAAGATTTAGCCTGTCTCCCTTCCTTCGTCCACCCAAAAGACTTTTACTAGGGTACATGTCGTTATTTTGACTTGCTACTTAAATCTGTATACTGCATATTACCATAACTTTCCTCGTAGCTTTCCTGCTTTTCCATCTCCCTTTGATCTTTAAACATGTACTTTGTGGTCAAGCAAAGACACCATAGACAGCCTCTTAGTACAAGATGTCACTTGTACTACTCTCTTGAATACACAAATGCAGCAAACGAAAAAGATAAGGTTTGTTACCTTTAAACCGGCACATCTTTCATAAGCAAAATTTGTCACGGTATCTTGTTACACCATCCATCTATAGTATCGACATCACATGCTAAAGGCTTTTCCCAGCATATAACACCAGCAGAAAACTTCCTATATTCCTACATGCCTCGTTCTTAGAATGATTAATCTTGGACTACAGTATCATTTTCTTAATTTAAGGCAACTTGTTAATGTAACATGTTAAGTACACCGTAGGTCAAGAAACTTAAATCACATCAGCGCACGATAATTTGAACATACATTAAAAACGCAATTACTGTATGCATAATTGGTGCCTGCATTTCATTTCCTACTACAATTCACAAATATGTCATATGCTTAAATTCATGCACATTATGGTAGAAGTTTTAATGTGATATTCACCAACAAATTTGGAAAACAATTTGGTACTGAAGCGTCGATTATTAAAAAATTCTTTCTCAATTTAGAGAATGGAGTAAGTGTAAAATTTATTTCTGCCTCTTTAAATGCTTATGTTGTCATAGTGGTGTTTCTATAGATACTCGTTAGTGGGACTTGCTTTTCTTTTTAAATTAACATAGTTGTTACTCTTAGCAGCCGAAATATCAGGGTATTCATACTGGCCTAGTGCAATTCCTTTATCATCTTCAACATTTTCTCTGGTCACACTTGATAATTGGATATTGCTTCTGCTTGAACTGGGTACTGGAACCTCATAACCACCATCGTTGTCTTTTTCAGGATTTTCGTCTAAAGTCATCTTAGTACTTCCTATTGTCTTCAGTCCCTGGTACATAGTTAACTGAGATTCAAAGTGATCCTTGGAGATTGTACTGTAATCATCGATATCACCAAATGCTAACAAAAATAAGAAGTTTATTTACAAGAAAGTGACAACAAAGGAAACAACATTTTACTCCATGTATTGAATGTCAATATCAGACAAATAATTTATTATCATTGACAGATTTTATAAATTTAATAACTAAGTTATTACCGTCATTCTCATATGTTGCTTCCACTTGTTCTCCATCAGATCTCTGTCCTGATGATGTCCTTCGATACCTGAAATGTTAAGTTTGCTCATTAGAGCTCTTTCGCTGGATTTATTTCTTCAGATATGAATCCATTTTCTTCTTAGTCTAAGACTAACGCAATTAAGAAATCCAGTTACATGACTATCAATTCATACACACATCAGTATCAATTTCACTTCCTCTTCAAGAGTTTTAATCGCTTTTATTAAAGTGATGCCGTGAGATTGCAAAAAGTAAAAAACATCAAAAAATCGAGTTTAAAATTTCAGTGATTCCTTTGAGTGACCCATATGAACAGTAAGGGAGAAAAAATAAGGCCTGTTGTGCGAATTCCGGCAACAGCCTTAAAATTTTCGTAAAAATAACGACTAAACTCGAGGAAATCAAAAATGTGCTGCGGACAAACACTATTCAGTCTCCTAACGAACATCAGTTGAGCGGACCAATGAGAACGAAGTACTAATGCATATTCACTAGGCGTAAACAGCTGATCGATTTAGCACAACAACACAAGTGAACAAGACGCATGGTGTGTGTGGATCTTGAAGAGGTAACGGTGATATTGCAATGTACAGAGTGCATGGTAATACCACTACACCGTTTTACTGTAGTGGCCTAACTTAGGCTATAGTATACTGGCTCAGTGGTACCTCTGTGTAAGTTAAGCCTAATTTAGGCTACCGTTAGATGCTCTGCCTTTATGTGCACTTACCATCGTCTTTGACGTTCTTACTCATGGCGATAGTATTGGTGTAACTTTCGTTGTAAACCTGTAACGTCCAAATTCAAATCGGTACTGTAACGCGTACCAACGAGTGAAAGACTGTGGCCTGTACTACGTAGTATTGAGGAAGCTACACTGAGTGTATACAAGTAAGTGTTATGAAGCAATTACGCAAGAACATGCATTCTCTGGTCGTGAGACTGCTATAGCAGGGAGTTGTTATTACTCCCTGGTTATAGTAGAGATCAGTGGTCGTGAGCGAACAGCTGTAGGCTACCGTAGAGCAGGGAGTTGTTATTTGGAAATAACAACTCCCTGCGAGAGCTAGTCAGGCTGGAGTGGTATGGTACGTCTTTTACAACTTGGTGACACCTCAATAACATTGCATATTCAACATCAGGTTCGTTGTAGGCGTGGTTTAATGCCGTATAATAAGGACCGTTTTTTGAAAAAGGCCTTCAAAAATTTACCGATTTTATGCTGTTTAGGTTACTTCCCGAGATTATCACTCTCATTTTGAGCTTTCAAATTATATTCTTCAACTCTGTAAAGCACTCGTGGCATTTTTAAGAATAAAGAAAGACATAAGAAGAAGCAAAATCTTATGTTTTTCCTTTTTGCAAACTCACGGCATCACTTTAATATTGGTCAAAAATCCGGCGGGTAGTTTTGAAAGTGTACAAATTTAATTCTGCAGGGACTTGTCATTAACATCACTGTCAAATTAAGGGGAAAGGAAATAATCTTTAAATACTAACCGCAGAAAGATGAACACAACCACAACAAGGATGAGAATCACGGCTACTGGAGTGATTACAGAAATAGCGACAATGTAGGCTTCGATCCCTTGTGATAATTCATGAAAGGAAAATAAAGTTTGTTTTCCTATTGCAATAATAATTTCCAACTGAAACATTCACTTAATGCCTTACCTCTTGAAAGGGAATGGCATTCATACCATACCAAAGTCGTCTACCATAACATATTTCGGTGTTTATTCACGTTGACTAAAAGTTAGATAAATTAACGGTGATGAAATGCAACATTTTATCGATTATGTATAGAACCTGGCATCTCATATCCCTCCAACCAGTAATGCTGGAATTGATTTACATGATTCTACCGCTGAATAGTTTTGAAGCTTATATGGTTGTTAAATACACTACATATATTACAAATGTATGTCTTGCATACAATGACTCATGCTTGCTCCATATGCGTGTGCCTAATACTCGCAAAACAGTGTTTACCTTTGCAAGTATCAGTTTTTCCTTGTATAATATTATTCTTGTCTCCTTCTCCTCCATATCCCTCTCTAACAGCAACGATACAAAACTCAAAGGATGAGTTAGCAGACAGGTTGAAAAAAGTAAACTTATATTTCTCGTCAACATCTCTGTGAGGAACAATTTCAGGACTGGTCCAATCAGACGAACCACTGATTCTGTGGTACGGAATATAATAAATAATAGGAGGGGTTCCACTGTCCGTTTCCTCTGTCCATTTATCCCACACAATGGTAATTGAGTTGCAGGTGACGTCTGTCAACAATGGTGGTTGGGCAAGTGTTGGTAGAACTTTCATGAAAGAGATGGATAAGAAAAAGTGTTACAGCATATTTTTTCGTTCGCTCTCATGATCATGACAAAGTAGTAGGAGAGCTTCTTTTAATTTTATTCATGAAATGTTTACCAATAAAAACTTTCAGATAATGGAATACGCAACAAGAACAACAAATATTCATCCACAAGTATTAGTGTAACAGCTACGTTCGTAGGTTTTTGAAATTTTAGGCACCCATAATTTGCCATTAGGGTTTAAAAATTAGCTACCTAAAATTTGTCTCACAATTCAATCTCGCCCTAGTTTTATGAAAGTGAATATATGGATGAAAAATTCCTGCAACAGGGTTTTGTCTTTCATTTATTAGGAATGCCCTACTGAATAATGCAGTACCAGTGTACAGACATATGACAAAAAATCAAATGAACTGATGAAAAAAAAAAAGCTTTACGACTTAAATATCACGTCATAAGGCCAATATGACCTAATGTTATATAACTGAGTTTAAAGCTTTTGGCATATCTTAGAAAATGAGTGATTTCTTGTAAATTTATTGTGAGTAGATACTAGAAATTTGGCCATAAAAAATTATATTAAATGACAGAAAGACGCGCTTTGTACGGTTTGGTGTTTATTTGACGTCATTTAACATCACTTTAATTTGTACTAAGGATATTAAGGTACAATTATTTACATTTTAAGGAGGTACTTTCCAGTAAGCAAAGCTCTTAAACGGCATCAATTTTCCGTATCAATATATAACAGTGCCGTATACTGAGCATTTTGCTGTTTGTAGTACGGCATCACATTGCCTGTTAGTAGGATGTAAAAATACGTAGGGGAAAAATATTTCAGCATAGGGTTACTGTTCCCTCCACACGCCATCTAGTCCAGACCAGACTTCGAAAATCGTGGAACAAAGTTTGAATCAAGCTGGTGAATTATCAAAATCATAAAAGTTTGGTTGGTACATTTTTTGAAATCAAATCCTATGAAAAAAGAACCTATTCTAATACAAGGATACAAAAAAAAAACTCAGAAAGGTAGGAAACTAAGTTTGCGAGTAAAAAAATGGAAAGGCTCTTATTGTAGTAAGGGTGGCCCCAAGTGGGGGGTTAAGGAGGCACCCCAAAGGAAAATTTTCACATGTCCTCCTAAAAGGTATGATAAAGTATGTAATACCCAACGGAAAGTAGTTCACATGATTTTGCACGCAAGGATGGCAGAACGCTTAGTAAACTGCCCTAATTTCCTTTAGTAAAAACCCAAATTTTTCAAATTTTCGTTACAAAATCTCCACATTTTTCTCGAGAACATCCCTAACTTTCCAATTTTTTCTTCAATAGGATCCAAAAAGTGTGCTTCGGTCATCCATCTAACAATCCTTCCCCTTTGTTGGGGTACGGGTTGCTTGACCCCGTCTGGAGCTTAGCCCCTAGTCAGGCAAATTCTGAAGCTACTCTTGTGGTACAGTATAGCCGAATGTTGTCTTCTTGAAGATCATTTGGAAACCCCGTCAATCTACTAACTCTCCTGTTTTCAGTATTCTCAGGATAAAAGTGCCCATGCCGACATAGATGTACCAGGCGTGGAAAGTGGGTAGGGCCTGCAGCCCCCGTTGGACAGAAAATAGCCTTTTCGGTCAAAATGTAGGCTATTTTGGGCAAAACAACCATAAAAATGTCGGCCAAAAGTGCTAGAACCCCTGCCCCTCTTCTGCCTTCATTGGAAGTCGTCCTGTTTGCTTATTTAATGTCAAAAGAGCTGAAGAACATGATCGTAAGACAGTTTTATTTCGAATTCTACAATAAAGAAACACGCAGTTAAATAAGTTATTGATAATTAAAATGCGGATATTTGTGAGAGTTGTTGTAAAAATTCACCAATCTATTTCTTGGCCTAAAGGTCAAGGAAAAAAATCTTCAGAATTGGAATAAAGAAGTATCCTGATCATAGTTATGTCGAAATTCGGGTTCTCAAAGCATGATAGGGACAATAATGGACTAGAAATGTGGTGAATGATAACTATACCGGTATAGGCTGAATAAACTAGATATACGTTGACAAAGGTCGATTATAGAAAATGGTGAGAGAGTTTTAAGTACAATGCATAAGTAATTGCCAAAAACAACATTGCTGAATATGAAACTTTTTAACTCTACATACACTTAAAAGAGGCAGTCAAATGGTCAAATGTCAATAAAATTTGGACTAAGATCTATACTAAAAAATACAAAAAAAAAAAAAATAAGAGAACCTGACTTTATGTCGACATGGGAGCTTTCTAAAATCACGAAAGTGCCTTATGTGTTCAATACATTATTTTAGGGTTAACCCGTCTAACCATTCATTAACTTAGTGCAGTCTTCCTTCAAAATAATGTTGGTAATTTTTGGATAGAAATTCGTCACATTGACATCATGCACTACTACTGTATACATTTTTTCTATACTGGAAAAATTTTCGAATCTTTCACTTAGGCTTTCTCAGTATAATGGATTAAGCATTGCAGCAAATTTAAAATGCCCTACCTACAGATACAACCAGCTGTGGAGTGATAAGAAAAAGCAAAGGGAATGTATGGCTACCTTGTCTTGAACATCCAAGGAAAATATAGAAACAATGCCTTAGGCAATCCACCTTGGAATAATCATATTTCCGATTGAATGTGACATAGTTTTGTGTATTACTGACACCGAATATCAAGAAAATCTCACCAGTACAAAACGTAAGCGTATCTGTTTTTCTATGATTTTAAGTTTCCTATTTCTCTGCAAAGTTGTGGTAGTGGAGGTTGCTGCTCTCCATTCACCGTTGTGCCATCAGTGTAAAAAACCTTAAAGGTAACGCACTGGTGCAAAATTCTTTACAGGATCTTTATAGTCACAGTCTTTTCAGGCACAGGCCTGCTATCTACGTACAGTTATATAACTAACTGTTCGGTGGAAAATTTACGTAACGAACTGTGCTGTTGGTCAAGTTCATCTGCTTCTGTGGCTCTGATAGGCTGGAATATTTATTCATGTTGGCCATCAACCCCCTTGTACATCACATTCACTAAAAGTCGTTCTCAGCCTGGGCCACGGAAGGTCGTTAGGTGATCATATTGAACTTTCAGAGTGGTCATTACAATATTACTCCTTGGTTAAAAAATAATTTATCATTTTTACTCAGTGTTATGAAGGTGATATTTACATTTAGAAGGGATAATTATTATCAATTATATGCCTTTGGAATGACCTTTCAAATTTTAAAATTTTAACTCCAAATGCAAATGTGTACTCAGTTTATATTGTGCGATATTAAAGCCTTAGTCACGTGTTCCACACATTTACGTATTTTTACGGGCGGTGGGGGTGGGGTGGGGGTAACTTTGCCATAACGACATAATAGTATTTCAAAAAAAAAAAAAAAAAAAAAAAAAACAACTTTCATCCAAAGTTTGCAGGTACATACAATAATAGGCACACTGTTCATATCGTCTGAAGATAGATAAATCGTTAGGCTAAGTAGGGTATAACATTATTTTCTTATCGTCGTGGCTTGTGAGTCAGTCAAAAAGGTAAATTATTCATTCAGGGTCTTCAAAATCTGCGTGTGAGGCCAGTGCACGTAGGTGCAACTCAATATCTCTATCTTACCAGGTGGGCCTGTAATGTCCCGGATGCCAAAAATTCGACTGTGACGGATATGGTTCATTCAAAACTGTCAGAAATGGCCAGTTAAGGTAATGTAAACTAGTTTCGTCCTTTTGCTACGGTACCCTAAGGAATGTATATCAATTTTGGTAAGCTAGAAACGGTAAATTCTCATCGACGTATGAAGATATATATATATATATATATATATATATATATATATATATATATATATATATATATATATATATTATGACATACGAGAGCTTATTTCAACCTCGTGACGTGGGGAACACGTCATATCACATTTCAGGTGAAACGAATTTCTTTAGTTTTAGACATCTTGTAGTATGTACACCTAATTTATAAGGGATAAGCATATTTTCCACAAGTATTACACCATTTTAAAATGTAATGAAATCATGACGTCAAAATGATGTTATGATTTCCTAAAGACGTCATCGAGCATTTTTTTTTTTCATTCTTTGGTATCGTGTTCTATACATTTGCAACAAATTTTTAGGGTGTGAATGGAACGGTTTCCAACGCATGGGACTATACACGTTGCCAACAGCGGTAGTTTAGAATTTAATGCAAATAAGCTTGTTACCAGTAGTAAGGGTTTGTCTGATTTTTTGGATGTAAAGTTCTGATGAGCCATTTTAATAATTTGAAACAATAAAACCTGTTACAATATGTTCAAGGTTCGCCAGATCTGGCCTTATATATTGGACTTTAAAATTCAGGGAAATTCTAATGATAATAAGCATTTTATCCACACAAGATCCAAATAAAGTCACCTAACGGTTAAATTAAATTGCATCAAGTTAATTACTTTACAAAAGTTGACTTGTGACCTGTGACCTTCCTAATTTTTACGTTTGGGTAAATTTGTAAAGTAAAAATCAACATAACATGAAAGCAAATAACCTCAAAAACATTAAAAGCGTAGTTTTCAACTTTTACAGAGTGGTACTGTCAACTCTGGCAATTTTTAATATGCATATGAGCCCCCCAAAAGACAATTCCAAACCTGGCACAAGGTGTTCGGCATGATGACTTTCATCACTCTCACCACCTGATGTACTCAGTGTCACATAGATGGTGTAGGACATCCCAACAGTAAGGTCATACAAGATGAAAGACCTAGCTACAGGCTCAGTTTTTACAGAAGTTAATTCTGTCTCTGATGAGGTGTAGTAAATTGTAAATTCGGTAATACCAGAGCTGCAGGTAATCTTTTCAGTTGGCAGCTGTAAAAATAACATAGAAAATCTGACGTTGTCTGCCTGCCATGCTTTCTGACACTCCTTCACGTATGTTGATAAAAGAAACCGTGTAGCATTAGGTTTTGATTACTTTTTCCCAAAACAACTACCACTGTGTTCTGGTAAGCTCTAAAGCTCAAAACAACTCTAAGTTCAGGTGCTTTTTTGCTAGTTGTTTTCTTCCCTTTAGAGATTCCTGGAAAGAAGGCTCTTTGAAAAGAAGGGCGTTGTAAAAGGATTACAGAGAAGAAATATTTGTATGATCCTACTTTACCCTTTCCTGGTGGTTGCTGACACTTGAATAGTTAAAAGTTCCAAACTGCTTGAAAAGTTAGAAGTTCTAAACTGGGTGTCCACTGTCATAAACACTTTTTTCAGCCAAATAACAGAACTAGCATTTTGCATCAAAGTTCAATAATTCGTAAATGCATTAGCAACAACCGAAAATTGGTTATAACCATAGGTGTTGTCACATCTACATGAGTATTTCATTTTAACTTTTTACGTTTACATTTTTTGAATATTTATCTGTATTTGATTAAGAATAATGGAAGATAGCTTGCAGAGAAATTGTCACAGACATGGTCGCAGAGATTTTAGTTAGGCAAAGTAAACTTATACGTGAAATGTTGACTAAATGGATTTTGGTTCTTACCTCCCAGAATACTACCACAAGTTCTTGCCTTTCCCCCCAAATTCTGGTGAGTGCATTTTGAGGACCAGGTGGAACTAAGAAGAATGACAAAATAAATTAAATACAGTAGAACTTTCCCCTCTCTACTGTGACACTTCTTTACTCAGAATACTCATCTGCCGTTCCGTGTTACAAGGGGCAGTTCCCTGGTGTTGCTGATATTGTCTTGAAAAGCGCTTCTGCGGATGGATTGACATTAATGCTAGTCTATGGAAGATTAAAGCATATACCTTATTAAACTATTGCAAACCACCTGCTTGGTTAAAGAAGTCAAACTAAGATAATAATAAAAAACAGCCTGCGAAAGTTTCACATCACATAAATAGTCCAGGCCGTTTCGTAGCTTTTTGGGGGTTTGCATTTTTTCTTGCTATATTTTGATAAGATGTAGAGTAGACTTCAGACAATCAGAAAAGTATGTGCTCCATTTTTTTTCATGTGCAAGGGGGGTAACCAGCCAATTCAAAATGGCCGCCATTTTGACCATTTTGGCTGATTTGACTCAAGAAAGGCTCTGCTGCGCCAAGATTTGAGGTCTAAAACTTTTTTAGGAGTAAAGGTGGTAAAATATACACAGTCTCTCAAAATATACTGAAAGTTTTCCCCAAAATATTGATCCGTTTTGTTGTAGTGACCTGTCGTATATGGCCCTTTTCGCCAAAAATCGGCAATTTTGGCAAGTTTGGAGCCGGGGGACAAATTTGAGTACCAGATTCTCTTAAAGTGTGTATACCAACGACCTTAACTTTTGTTAATGGGTAGTCCTATAACCAGGCAGTACGAGGGGAAAATTGGACTCCCAGATTCAAACCTACATGAAATGAGTGGTACTGAAAATTCGCAATTTCTTTGTATTTTGTCGGGAAATTTTGGCCTCTGGGATCATTTTTTATGCCCAATATTTCCTTCAACTGAATAAATAATTCTACTGATCTCTCTGCTATTAAAAGAAATATGGATTCCTAAGACACACATCAATTTTGAAAATTTTAAAAGCAGACAAGTTTTCCATTGGTATAGACCCTAAACAGCTAAAACATCAATATTTTCATTTTTTATTAATAAAAAATATAAGTTTTGGCACTACAAGACAAGTTTGAACAATGATGATCTCTTTTAGAGCCACACAAGATCTTCCATCTTCACAAAATTGGTACTCAAATGCCTCAGTAGTACACAGAAAAAAATACACTGGTAGGTGAAAACGGAACATTGAATAAAGGAAACCTAAATATTGAAATTTATTCATTTTTAGTAAAAAATATGGGTAAAAGGGCATTTTATAAGGCTAGTTTATTTAACTGGAACATTGATGTTACAGCACAGTGCACACATGACAAAGAGAACAACGGGAGAGATAATTGTCTGCCTCTTCGTTAACAAGGGTGATGCAAGTACATGGGATAAAGGATTATACATTTCTATGTAAGATTAAAGGATTCCAGCAACTACATAACTGTATGGGGAGCATGGGATTGACTGCCCCAAATCGATTTCCGAAAATTTCGTACTGTTTTTTTTTTTTTTTGAAAATGAACCTCGAAAGGCTTTTAAACTATAGATATCTGAAGGGGGTAGAGTAAAATGCATTGTCGTTTCATTGATTGATCTCTTTTAATCACATTCTATCACAAATCTTTCGCAAAGTGTCAAAATTGTTTGCTCTACTCCCACTTAAACCTTCAGTTCTATTAGTTTCCTTACAAATCGTGTCAAATGTATCTTCTTTTTGAACGTTAGGGGTTGTGCAACATTTTTTATATAAGGCTCAGGCGTGCATCGAGCTCAACTACCACAGTTTTCACTCCATGTCTAATGACCATTAGAAGTATAATGCAGGGAAC
Source organism: Holothuria leucospilota (assembly GCA_029531755.1). Classification (NCBI taxonomy): domain Eukaryota; kingdom Metazoa; phylum Echinodermata; class Holothuroidea; order Aspidochirotida; family Holothuriidae; genus Holothuria; species Holothuria leucospilota. The sequence goes on along the minus strand of CM055966.1, from coordinate 59,860,397 downwards.
TGTTTTGGGGGAAGCAATTCCGACCTCGTGCTTCCTCGTGGGATAATGTGGTAATCTTACATTATAAGCAACACATGTAGCATGATATACACAATCTGAAGTACATTTCCCATTACAGAAGCTTATTTAAAGGTCTTTCCCTGCTTATTTAGAGAATGAGAATTATGAAACATGCTGACTAGCCCTCTACCCCCTTTTTATGCCTGTACTCCATTCTCCCATTGGAAATTGTTTTTCTGGAACCTCGTTCAGAAAAAAGTTCGATATGAGAGTGTTCTTTCTTGTAGTATTTTTTGATATCAGTTAAAAGCATCATGTGTGTCCGTCCCCATTTTGTAATTATCTCAAGAGCTTCCATGGAAGCAATATACCGGTGTCAGGTAGCACTCTCTGAAGGGTGCTATGCGCCAGCCAAAATATTGCTTAATAATGGGAATTGCTAGGCATGTAATCACTTGATAGCTTTGCCAAAGCCCGCGCCATTTTGCATCTAACCCACCTTGCACAATCAAAATTTTCTCAAGAGCAGGAGTTGTCACCCCTCCACTTAGATAATAACAACTTTCCTAAGACTCAACCAAAATAATTAACGGTTAATTATGAAAATTTCGAAACTGCAAAAGAGGGTACCATTTTGGATCTATGCTATTTTAAATGAATCATTTTTTTTCAAACAGATGGGGATTGGGACATACCCTTCCTTTAGACCACCCCTCTCTAAGGGCGGTACTTCCGCACCAGGAGACAAATGAAAAATTCCGCGATGCAAAACTATCACGTACCACAGTTTAAGCCCGCTCTCTGAGTTTATCTACAATCTTGGACAAAACTGTTGGGACGCTTTGTCATAATATTCTTGAATCTCCGTTCCCAGGTTTACATGAAGCCCCCGCTCCCCCTTTTCAAAGTTGCGCAGAGAGAATGACTGCATGCCGTGAAAATGGTCAACTTTGTGAAGGGGAGCGGGGGTGTCCCAACGAGTTTTGCCCAAGATTGTCTGAGTTTTAAGTGAGCAATTTACGAGAACAAATTCAATAGAAAAATGGTTAATTTTCCGAGCAGCTGTATTCAGTACACTTTTTCGGAGGCTTATAGGCCTGAGGATTTTAGCCAAATGAAAGTATAATTTGAAATTGTTTTAATGTGTTGTTTTGTTTATTTGTTTATACTGATTTATTGTTGGTTGGCGAGATCATAATGGATAGACTGTTTCAAGTATTCGCAGGGAATGCCAGGCAGAAATGTTTACGTTCCGTAACGATGTCTATGGCAGCCATATGCGATGCATTTTTTTAGCAAGTTAAAAAAGGAGGATGACAACTCTTAGTTGTAAGACGGAAAACAAAACAATTTCTTTCATGGATAGATCGAAGAGTCTCACCGCTGTTGCAAACTAGTGGTAAGAAGGCAAGATTTTAACTGAAAGAGCGCCACGATCTACCATGAAATGTTAAAAGCAGAACTGCAAGCCAAGCTTTTTATTATAACGATGGTAGATCGTTGATTAGGGCTGGTTTTAGACATATTTTGAAGCGAATTTGATGCCTATGACAATATTTTTTCATGTTACATGAAGCTGATGACGTAATCTATTATGCCTTCTTTTAGCCGACTCAATTTCTTTACATTTTGCTTTAAAATTTGCTCTCAAAACAAATGGTAGACCGTTTGGTTAACTTAGCCTTCACCCCCGGTCTCGTCAAATTAGCATGTATGGCATATTTTCTGTATAGTTTCAGCTACTCAAATGAAAGTTACTGCGTTATAAAGGTGAAATGAATATACATTCAAGTACTTTTTAACTTATTTCTGGTAAATTACTTTAATATTAAGTAATAGGCAGGATACACGTACTTCTGCTGAACGTTCTTTTTATTTGGTACCTGTTCAGACAGTGTGAGCCCAAAATACGTGACTATTGAAAATGTCTTCCTGAAAGAGAGGACGCTTTGAACTTATTTAGCTACCTTCCCAATGCTTTTAGCTTCAATAGTATTATATTAACAAGAACTTCAATATGAACTCAGAATATGCTGACTATTCTCTGTTACTGTTTCTCTCTGTTAAGAAAAGACACCTAACCTTTTGCGAATCAACGCAACCCAAAGAAACACTTTCTACCGTGGGCCGCGAGCAGTTCTAACTTCTCGAATTTATAGGGTTCTTTCTCTCAACATGACAAATCTGTATACCAAATATGAAAAGTGTCGGTCATTGCTACCTTGAGATATCGTGTTTACAAGGTTTTCGGTTTTTTACCTCTGGTGACCTCACATGACGTTTGACCTTCACAAAAAACAATAGGGTTCTTTCTCTTAACATGATAAATCTGTATACCAAATATGAAAAGTGTCGGTCATTGCTATCTTGAGATATCGTGTTTACAATGTTTTCGGTTTTTTACCTCTGGTGACCTCAAATGACCTTTGACCTTTACCAAAAACAATAGGGTTCTTCCTCTCAACATGATAAATCTATATACCAAATATGAAAAGTGTCGGTCATTGCTATCTTCAGATATCATGTTTACAAGCCATTTACGAGGTTTTCGCAGCTTAACCTCCAGTGACCTCAGATGACCTTTGACCTCTACCAAAATCAATAGGGTTCTTTCTCTTGACATGACAAATCTGTATACCAAATATGAAAAGTGTCGGTCATTGCTATCTTGAGATATCGTGTTTACAAGGTTTTCGGTTTTTTACCTCTGGTGACCTCAAATGACCTTTGACCTTTACCAAAAACAATAGGGTTCTTTCTCTCAACATGATAAATCTATATACCAAATATGAAAAGTGTCGGTCATTGCTATCTTCAGATATCATGTTTACAAGCCATTTACGAGGTTTTCGCAGCTTAACCTCCAGTGACCTCAGTGACCTTTGACCTCTACCAAAATCAATAGGGTTCTTCCTCTCAACATAACAAATCTGTATACCAAATATGAAAAGTGTCAGTCTTTGCTACTTTGAGATATCGTGTTTACAAGGTTTTCGGTTTTTTACCTCTGGTGACCTCACATGACCTTTGACCTTCACTAAAAACAATAGGGTTCTTTCTCTCAACATGATAAATCTATATACCAAATATGAAAAGTGTCGGTCATTGCTATCTTGAGATATCGTGTTTACAAGCCATTTACGAGGTTTTTGCAGCTTAACCTCCAGTGACCTCAGATGACCTTTGACCTCTACCAAAATCAATAGAGTTCTTTCTCTTGACATGACAAATCTGTATACCAAATATGAAAAGTGTCGGTCATTGCTATCTTGAGATATCGTGTTTACAAGGTTTTTGGTTTTTGACCTCTGGTGACCTCAAATGACCTTTGACCTCCACCAAAAACAATAGGGTTCTTTCTCTCAACATGACAAATCTATATACCAACAATGAAAATTGTCGGTCATTGCTAACTGGAGATGTCGTGTTTACAAGCTAAGCGTCACATACACACACATACGCCCATACACACACATACACACACACATACGCACCCACACACACACACACACGACATCACCATCGCATAGATTCCTTGCCTGCCTTCGGCAAGGAATCAAAAACCATCCCAAAAAGCTAAACGCCGAGAACAATCCTCTTCGTCTTTTTGCGCGTCATTATGTGGGAATATCTCAGAGGTCGAGATATCGCGATATAACGGTCAATGGTAATGGCAAACAGAAGAAAAGTTGACACCGACGTGAGCATATATGCTGGTAGAAAAAACAAAGGGCGTGTACCGGCATGACATGTCAAATCACTGATAATTAAACGGTTGCAAATCGCTACGGGAATCGCAATTAAGCAGGTAAAAATATCAGCAATAGCCAAACCGAAAATGTAGTAGTTATTAACTTTGCGAACCTCCTTGAAGCGTACAAATGATATTAGAACGAGACTATTACCAACTATTCCTGAAGATATGATTAGAAAGTAAACACCGACATAGATGATAGCACCAGAAAATTCCACTCTTAGATAAATTCCTCCACTTTCGGAAATATTCTGCTCATTTGATTTGTTAAACATGGCCAGTTCGTTTTGCACTGAAGCCATCGTTGCAAGAATGGATTCCAAAGAAACACGTTTCTCCTTTTGTATACTGCTGTGCTGGATAATAAAGTTGCTGAAGAAGCAAATCTATAAACAGACCATGTGCAGTCTTACTTAAAAAGTAATGTTCCGACAAACTTTCGATTCCTTACTACCTCTACTTTGATTTTCTGTTAAAATCGGCGTACCTCAATCAATTTTTTTAACATACAGTGTCAAAACCATAGTTGAAAACACAACATTCTTTTAGTAAATCACTGGATATTCCTGAATGTTGTTAATTTAAGAAAGTGGTTTCAAGATAACCTAAAGACAATCATTTTGCATTATTTGAATAGAATTATATTTCTACGACGCTCACCGATGTATTGCTGTTATCAAAATGTAGCTAGATAGGTATGCTGGCTTTTATTATATCCAACCTAAAGAGTGAGAGAAAAAAAGCTTTGAAATTTTCAACTCAAGCGATCAAGCCCTCGACATTACAGGCCTTGCATCAACTTCACCAAGAGCACTCGATTTTATTTGTGAATCAAATGGATTAGTTACCTAAGTGTAGCTTTATGATCACTCACAATTACATAATATTTCCAGGGTGATAGATGACTGTTTTTAGAGTAAATGGATAATGATATTCATATTTTATCTTTCTTCATGATGACACGCTTGTGGGAGGAAATCAAATGAGAGCATAGCCCTTACAGTAGTGGAGACGGAAGAACATATTAACTGAGTCGAAAGGACTGGAAACTTAAAAAGTACAACGATGAGAATGCACAAGGCTGTTGCAGGGTGCTTTGGATTTTACAATGACATTGCTATAACTTCGGGTGGACTTACTGTCCTGGGATAGCAATGCATTACGTAACCTAATGTGTTTACCGAGGGTTGTTCTAGTCAAAATATTTTCGCGGGCATTCTAAGGGCAATTAGTTGGGAATAGGTTAACAACTAACTGGAAAGGCTAATTTGAATTGCGTTCACATAGGGATATTCGTTTTGGCCTTCAGCGTGTGCTAACGGAGAGAACGTCTCTCAAGGCGGGTTAGTCCTCGTATCAGGAAACCAGGTAGAGTGAGTGCTTTAACCAAGGAACCTGTAAGCGCCTATTTATTGTTGTTGTTGTTGTTGTTGTTCTTGTTGTTCTTGTTGTTCTTGTTGTTCTTGTTCTTGTTCTTGTTCTTGTTCTTGTTGTTGTTGTTTTGTTTCTTTTTTTACTTGGGTAGGATAGTTTTAAAGATGTTTACGAAGATATAAGGGGCTAACAGGGTCGATGTTCTACCCATAAGTTAATTCATGGGAACCGTACGTATTTCTCACAGCTCGAAGGCTGGGTGTCACGCTTTATAGAGATGTTAGGGGTAGAATATTTTAAGCAAATAGTTGTCAAATATATAAAGTCTATTTCAGATGGGACTGAAATATAGTTACAATTTATGCGATATCACGTGATCCTAATATGTTAAAATTATTGCAAGAATGTGTGAATGGAGGACATTTCAAGTCGTCACAGTAATATATTTATGTTATGTGTGGTGGGTACGTACAAAATAATGTTTAAAGTGTATACTTTATGGTATAGAGCAGTGGTTCCCAAACTTTTCCAGCTAAACTCCCCCTTTCACCAAATGAGGATGGGCAACCCCCTCCCCGTCTATAGCTTACTATTGCTTTGGATGAAACGACGACAATAAAACAAAACTTGCTGAAATTAAAGGGTAGACCTAACGTGACATACGTCGTTTTTACGTGTGGGTTCGACCCAGGGTAGCAAAACACAATGCTCGACTTGATAAACTGACACCCTTTTGAGATGGCGACTCTTTAACCCACGATTTACAAAATCTGAAAGGATTGATCGCGGTCAAGAGAGGAGAAACGTCTTTGGTGTTTACCTGACTTTGCCAGCGCCCCATCGAGTTGTGAACTATTCCCCAAAATAAAGCCAAAGGTCAACATCCCAGTGGGAGACTGGTGTATAGGCCTCCGGAAGCTGTGAAGTATTTACGATATTGTTGACACGAGAATGACGTACTGTCAGTCAAACTTTGGCTATCTTCCGATTACCTAATAACCTAAAATACAAACTAAAAATATTGCAAAATCAGCCTTAGTCTAGTTAGTATTTCAATAATAAACAAGAGGGCATTCCACGGAGTTGCTTATCTCATCGCCGGCACGGGCACTGTGCTGAGCCGTATAATTATAGAGGACGCACATCAATGTGGAATCCAAAGATATTACAATCATAGATTCCAAAATTAAAATGGCGTGTTGACTCCCCATGGAGGCCAATATATCGGGGCGGAAGTGCTGATCACTGTTCAGTCGATTTGAAAACAAACAGGCAAATAAATGTCTTACAAAAGTATTAATACTTGTTATTTCGGAATGTTGTTGACTGAAGAAGTACTGCACCTCAATAAATTCCACATGAACAAGAATAACTTATTTCTTCAACGCGGCATTCCACGTATTTACACTTGAACATGAACGCAAAATGACTGGTTTTGCAAGTTCATGGACATTCATTGGTCAGTTTCTATGGTATCTTCAAGTGACGCACTTTTATATGCTCGTTCAATTACTTACGCGCTCATAACGGGAAAGCAACTAGCGCGTTTGTTTCCAGAGCGCGCAGAACTGTGAGTCAAGTATTCCGGATAATACACAGAGAAATGTATTCTGTGCGTATAGAACGCGTTGTTAAAGTGCACCCGCGCTAACCTCTTCGAACAGTGGAATTTTCTGTAACGCGTTCTTATTTTTGTACGCAGATCGCGGAATAGAACGACGCGCGTGTCAATTTTACACTTCCGCCCCGATATACGAGTCTCCATGAGGAGTCACTGGGCGTAACAGTGTAGGTATAGGAGTTTGGAATCTATGCTTAAAATATCTTTGGTGGAATCACAGAGCAATATATATATATATATATATATATATATATATATCCTGCTCTTTGTGTAGAATATAGTTCTGTGACGTCACAGCTAGGGGTTAGCAACCGCCATGTCTGAGGGCAAGCCTGTACACACATGCCGGGGTTGCCCTCAGACATGGCTGAAATAATACACGTGAAAAGCTCCTATGACGTCACGTGAGAACTATCTATACCGTGCGAAATTGAACCCGAATTGGAGGTCAAGTTATGTAGGTCACCTTCGGAAATAACATAACACTGAGCAATGTGGGCATGGTAACGCGCTCTAAACCTGTAGAGTGTCTTTAACGACTCTTCGGCCTCTGATGCTTTAATTCGCACAATCACGCATTAGCTCGCATCCACATTACTGCGTCTAGTACATGGATTGCCTTAGCAACTTAATGAAGTGGGTACACATCACAGTATCTGACGCAAATGTACTAATGTGTGACAAAAACGGTAAGTACCCTTACTTATTATTACCTTTGGGTTAACATGTAAATCCAACCCCAAGAATACAAATGTAAAACTCCATTGGCCTACAGACTTCATGACAGCGCTAATTGTAAATAGTGTGCGCTAAATGGAAAGATACAAAGATGTTATAAACATAGATTCCAAACTTAAAATGGCACGTTGACTCCCCATGGAGCCACAATATCGGGCCGGAAGTGCTGATCATGCTCTGTTCAGTCGTTTTGAAAGCAAACAGACAGATGTCTTACAAAAGCATGAACACTTGTTATTTTGAAACATTGTAAATTTAAAGTGGGTATGACATGGCCAAAGTACGTTTCTCAGTAAATATTCTTTGGGTACAGCTTGAAATGAAGCGAATGTTTTCCCGACTAAACTACGTTCATAAACACAGTAATACGACCTTGTGAATTTCCAATTACAGGCCAGACTCAGCCCATCTGAAATCCGAAAAAACGTATGTGAGCGCGTCTCAAGATCGTGACGTCATTGGAGGCACGGTTAGTAACACTGTACCAGGCAGCTCACCCATCGTTCTACACATAGAATCATGTGCATGTTCACGCCTGTTAGCGGGTACATCGTTGCAAACACCTGCTGCTACGATACTACAGCAGCGCGTGACCAGTGACCACATTGTGAACTATGCGTCGTTGCGCGGTGACTGCTTACCATTCACAATAGCAACGTTACTGAACAGCTCACTGAGTAAAGGCGCGCTTGTAATGGTCTGTCCATAGCTGTTCTGTACAGCGAGCACCGACCGCGTCCTTTTTGCACAAAAACAAAGCTGTTTATTATATGCAGGGAAGCTAAAACACGGGCGCATATGCACGCGAGCATATTGGCCAATGATATGCTTCGAAGCCCCCAACATGGTCCGCGCTTTGCTCTGTGTGTTGGGCGGGTACTGTGATGTAATCCTTTTCATGAAGTTGCTAAGATACGATAACTTTACCGAGCGTTACATTAGTTCCACATCTAAATGCGCGTCCTTTATAGCGCAGTGTTTGTGCCTCCAATTGCGTCATAGAAGTCATGTGACCTGTTGCGGCATTTTTCGAAATTGGATTTTGAACGTTTTGCTTCAGATTTCGTTTATGACGAATGGTACCGGTTTTAACTGTGTGTGAGATTATATTTATAGAATACTGTATTCAATCTTGCAATACACAAAAGTCATTTTGGCCGTGTCATGCCCTCTTTAAGGAGTATCACTCCTCAATAGATTTCACTTAAAAGAAGAACCTTATTTCTTCCTTGCGGCATTTTGCATTGCATTAAGTGCAATTGAAAATGTACGCACAATGGCACGTTTGAAGCTCAGTTCATGGGCTTATTTATTGTTCAGTTTTTATTGAATCTTCAGGTAACACACTTTTAAATGAGCCTTTAATATCTTACGCACTCACAACGGGAAATCAACTAGCGCGTCTGTTTCCGGAGGGCGCAAAAGTGTCAAGTGTTCCGGATAAAACACAGAGAATGCTATCTTGCGCGTACACAACGCTCACGCAAGCCACGCTATTTTAGGAATGAAATTTCCTGTACGTACCAATTATTGTACGCATATCCCCGAATAAAAAAACGGTTATGTCAAATCCACACTTCCACTCCCATAATTGCGTCTCCATGAGGATTCAATCTCCGTAACAGTGTAGGTATAGGACTTTGGCATCTATACTTATAATAGACCTTATGCATTAACATCACACTGACGTCATTTTGGGTGAAAACAATGAAGCACACGTCCATGGGCGTCCGGAGGGGGCAAGGGGGGCACTTGCCCCCCTGGAAAATCAAAAACTTGAAAAAACGAAGAAAAAATGAAGAAAAAAACGAAGAAAATATAACATTAACATTTCTTAACAGTTCAATCAGGGTGAATTTCTATATCAAAACAGGAATTTAATAAAAATATCAACACTCAGGCCCCAGCAGCCCCCTGAGCATATTTTGGTATTTTTTAAAGTTTATATTTATGATATTGCTTATGTTCTCCTTTTTATATGCGGTAAAAAGGCCTTGGAAGTGCCATTTCCAGCGATCTAGGATGCATTTTGGGCCAAAATTTTCTTGCGCTTCGCGCCAACCCATGGTGTCGCGGAGCGCTGAGAGTCTGTCTATGCGCTTCGCCCCCCCCCCCTTGACAAATTCCTGGCTACACCTTTGTCAACACTGTGTGAAAAGTAGCATCTAAACTCTTTTCTGGGAGTAAAATATTTCCCATGGAAAAAGTTGGCCCCTAAAAAATTTTGCCCCCCCTGAATATTTTTCTGCGGACGCCCATGCACACGTCTGAAACGTGCACTCACAGCGTAGATTTCGCCGCACGTGTAGTAGACTTACGCGCGTGTACGATATGTTACAAATCAGCTGTCTGCATTTATTGGTGTAACTTGCAATGATACACACTTTTCCTCCATTTTCCTCCAAACGAAGGAGCACTTTCTCCTTTGTGACATCATATGCATAAGGTCTATATCTTTGAAAAGATAACACACAATGCGCCGATCGCGGATGGTGCACTGCCGTGGCGTAGCTAGATATATTTTGGTGGGGGGGGGGGGCAAAATCAAAAACTTTCCGACAGATTATTATCGCGAAGTAATGATGTACTATCCAAAGATATTATAAGCATAGATTCCAAACTTAAAATGGCGCGGTGACTCTTCATGGAGGCCAAAATATCAAGGCGGAAGTGCTGATCACTGTTCAGTCGTTTTTAAAACAATAAGACCGATTAAAGTCTTGCGCAAGTGTAACTACATGATAATTTGGAACATTCTTAAATCTGAGAAATAATCACTCCTCAATATATTCCATTCACAGACAAGTTATGCTTCTTACCCGTGCCATGTCAAGCAAACACTCTGTCATGAACGCACAATAGCGACTTTTCGATTTCAGGACGGTAGAGCAACAGGACGGAGAGTTAAACGCACGCGCGCCCGGCGTTCTGTCCTGATATTTGAGGCGTTTCGATTTTAAAGACGACGGTGCGGTAGAATGACAACAAAACAATGACGCGCCCATTTTTTAACCAAGTTGCAATGCCTGTTAGCATCCACACTCATCGCTAAGTTGTAACAATGACGAACCTACACAGGATTAGAGACGCCGTCGTTACTGGGTATTTTACAAAATTATGAAAGTTTCTACCTCAAGATAGCTTTCCTTAGCTTAGCACGGAATCGTTCGTACAATGGCTTACCAGATATGCACTGCTGTTGTTCATGTTCATTTTTGTCAGCAGCTTGCATGCCACATGAACAAATGATGTACGTTTGTATACAGCTAACTTCAAATTTAACGTCACAGAATCACGTACGTTATATTGACGAGGGAAATAACCATGACAACCCCTGTACCGTCCTGTTTCTAACAGAACGTTAAATCGGTCGACGACCGTCCTGAAAATCAACAGGACGGAGCGATGCTCGCTTCTACTCATGCGCAGTCCAGTTTTTTGCTGCGCGTTCCGTCCTCTTTGTCTACCGTCCTGAAATCGAAAAGTCGCTAATGACTGTTTTGAAGTCCGCAACCTATAAATAGGTCAGTTACCATGGTCTTGTCAAAAACGCTATTAAAAATGTGCGTCGACTTCTAAAAAGCATTTAACGGGAACGCAATTAGCGCGTTCTTTTTTTAAGTGCCCGGTAGTGAGTTTCTCTGTGCATTTAGATAAATGCACAGAGAAAGGTATATTGCGCGTATGAAACGCGCTGTCAAAGCGCACGTGGGTCAACCTTTTTATAACAATGGCGTTGTCCGTAACGCGTTCTGTTTTCGTAGGCAGATCGTCGAAAAGAACGGCGCACTTGTCAGTTCCACACTTCCGCCCCGATATTTGTCTCTCCATGGGGAGTCAATTTTCGTAAAAGTGTAGGTAAAGGAGTGTGAAATCTATGCTTATAGTATCTTTGGTACTATCTAAGCGTAGCGCCACCATCATCTGGCGTGTAGCGCGCGGAAAAAATTAGATTAAAATGTCTCCGAGATTGCCTTAAATGACATTTCCATGACTTGTCAGTAACCATTTCGATGTGTAATTCTGCTTAAAAACATAAGAAGTGTTGTAAGTAAACCCCTAAGAATATAATTTTAGCTACTATTTTCCGTTGTACGAATTTTTAATTAAGGTGGTAAAAATTTCCGACAGAGACTAGAAACTTCCGACCAGGCCTTCGGAGGCTTTGTGGGAGGGGGCGACCGCCCCCCTGGCGCACTGATCTATGTGTAGGATCAACATACATATAAACAGATAAGTGTGACCGTGTTTGAGGCGTCTGCACGCGTACTAGTTTCCCTTCATGCGCCCTTTTGTTGTGCAAAAAAAAAACGCCTTCAGTGCGCTATACAGAAAATATGTGCACATTATACGATGTGCATGCTTGCTCGTGTTAGCATGCACATCATTGGAATGGACAGTCAGTATCAAAAATATTACAAGCACAGATTCCAAATTTAGGATGGCGTGTTCAATCCCCATGGAGCCCAAAATATGGGGCGGAAGTGCTAATCACTGTTCAGCAGTTTTAAAAAAGCACAGGCTACAGGGGAGTGAATGTCTTACAAAAGTATTAATACTATTTCGGAACATTGTAATGTAAGAAGTATTCATTCCTCAACACTAAATTCTACTAACAAGAAGTTTAATTCTTCCTGACAGCATTACAAATAAGTACACTTGAACATGAACGCACAATGACTGGTTTAAAGTTCATACACTGTAAATTGTAATGTTTAGGTTTGAACGCTAAAATAAACTCATATTTGTAACAGCTTTTGAACGCGTCACAGTGTTTATGTTAAACACCATGTGGAAAACTAAACGTTGTGTTTATACTGTATTAACGCCCAGACGCGTTTAAATAGGTGTTTAGAAATAAACACATGAAGACGTTTATATGTTGTAACAGATTTTAAACACTGAATGCCGTTTATTAATAAACACACCGCTTATAAGTACACACCTACTGTTATTATTAAACACAGTGTGCTAAATATTAAACAGATACTGTTTTAAATAAAACAAATGATATCACCAAAAACATATGAAGAAAACGTATGAAAACAATGCAAGAAGTAATCTGCAACTGGATAAAAATAAAGTATCCTGTGGTTATGAATATTTGTTGCATATATGAAAAGTTTCTAGTAAAAAAGTAAAATTTCAACCAACCAGGAGCATACGGTTATGTCAACAAATGACTGAATCTGAAAGATAAATGGCAGTTACATAGAAAATATTTTACCAAATGTTACATATTACCCCCCCCCCCTCCTCCCCCACAAAAATCGGTGGAGAATACTTTGGCATATCAAATCCACATACTGTTCAATCTTATAAAAACTTGGACAAAAAAGAAAGAAAAGCAAATGTATATGAAAATAGTACAAAAAGTAATCTGCAGTTGGATGGATGGGATAAGTATCCTGAGGTTATAAATGTTCACTACATGATAAGTTTCCAACAGTAAATGTATTTACATAACACAGAACTATGACAAGGCAAAAAGATGACCTAATCAGAAAGATAGAAGGCAACAGTATTTGAATTATTAGTCCCATTATAACAAAATACAGTTATACTCCCCCACCCTGGCTTCCCTGCCCCAGTGGCAAACCACAAAAAACCTTTAGCATATTATTAAACACATTTTGATAAGAACTGACATTAATGAAAAATTTATGAAAGCTGTTCAAGAATATGCAGCTGGAGAGCTGTATAAAATAAAATATACTGTGGTTATGATTATTTGTTGCATATATGAAAAGTTGCTAGTAAACAAAAACAAAAAAAAAATCAACCAACCAAGAGCACATGGTTATGTCAACCGATGACTGAATCTGAAAGATAAATGGCAATTACATCTAGACAATATTTAACCAAATGTCACATGTTACCTTCCCTCTCCCTCTCCTTACCCCCACAAAAATCGGTGGAAAATACTTTCCCATATTAAAACGGTACAAAAAGTAAACTGCAGTTGGACAGATGGAAATAAATATCCTGAGGTTATAAATGTTTACTTCATGATAAGTTTCCAACACAGAACTATGACAAGTCCCATTATAACAAAATACAGTTATACTCCCCCATCCCACCCTGGCTTTCCTGCCCCATAGGCAAACCCACAAAAAAAAAAACCGTTGGCATATTATTAAACACATTTCTATAAGAAGTGACATTAATGAAAAGTATGTCGATATGAAAGCTGTTCAAGAAGTAGTATGCAGCTGAGGAGCTGCAGCTGAAAGCTAAGATTGATTGATCACAAAAATGAAACCCAAAAAGGTTACAATTACAGAGATACGAACCTAACAGATATATTACCCCCCCCCCATTACTGAAAAGCATAGGAAGAACAAGGACAGAAAATAATTTGGCAGGATGATAGATTGCAAGGTTTCTGAGTTACACATTTGCATAGGAACGGCTCTTTTGTTATTATTTTAATTATTAAATAATGCAGTTACGTACGAAAACAAACTGTAAACAACAAAATGGCAATGGCCCTATTTAACTGAGAAGTAATACACTACATCCATTTACCACTCAACCCCCCATCCAGCATACCTACTTCTGGAATTCAACAGCCTATCAAAGGTTTATATGAGTCATGAGTTAAATATTTTTTTACAAAAGTTAATACTATTGATATACATATAATGAAAAAGCGAGGCAATGATATATTTAAATAAAAATCCTTCTCACTACTAATGTCCACCCTTCTTATTAACCATCTTCACAATAACATGACTGAAAGGTTTTTGAAATCTTGAACGAGAATTGTGCTTGCAGTTTTCAAAAGGCAAATATCTTCTAAGCAAACTGACAGATGATCTATTTATTTAATACTTTTACTGTTCTTTAAAGCATTTCTCTCATGCTTTTTACAGTGTACACTAATTCGCCTACATTCATTAGTCAGTTCCTATATCTTTTACGGCTTCACAACGGGAAATCAACTAGCGCGTTTGCTTCCCAAGAGCGCAGAAGTAGGCGTCAAGTATTTCGGATAATACACAGAGAAAAATGTATTCCGTGCTTATAGAACGCGTTGTAAAAAGACACGCACGCTAACCTCTTTTAACAATGAAATTTCTGTAACGTACGCGTTCTTATTTTCCTACGCAGATCGCCGAAAAGAACGGCACGCATGTCAAATTCACACTTCGATATTTACGTCTCCACGAGAAGTCACTGAGCGTAGCAGTGTAGGTATAGTAGTTTGGAATCTATGCTTATAATATCTTTGGTCAGTACTAGTATCAACTGCGTCTACACTGTGTACTGTTGATCTACGTTGCTATCATCAATGTTAAGTCTTTGTCTACCGAAACGATAAAAAATGTGATTTCTCACAAAGATTGACCTTCGACCTTGGTTGCCATGGCAACCATATATTTTGGTAGCATTAGACACGTTCATCATATAGGTGAAGTTTCATGTATGTGGAATGTTTCCTTCTGGAATTAAAACTACTTAAAAACAGTGATTTTTACCAAAATTGGCCTTTGACTTCCTGTCACGTGACCTTTGACCTTGGTTGCCATGATAACCATATATTTTGGTAGTATTAGGCACATTCGTCATATGTGCGAAGTTTCATGTTTGTGGAATGTTTCCTTCTGGAATTATACTGAAAATACTAAAAAATGTGATTTTTCACAAAAATGATCTTTGACCTTGTTCCACGTGAGCTTTGACCTTGGTAGCCATGGCAATCATGTGTTATGGTCGTATTAGGCAGGTTCATCATATGTGTGAAGTTTCATGTATGTGGGATGTTTCCTTCTGGAATTATACTAAAAAACTAAAATAATGTAATTTCTTACAAAAAATTGATCTTTGACCTTGGTTACCATGACAACTATATATTTTGGTAGCATTGGACACGTTCATCATATGTGCAAAGTTTCATGTATGTGGAATGCTTCCTTCTGGAATTATATTAAATATACTAAAAATGTCATTTTTACCAAAATTGACCTTTGACTTCCTGTCACGTGACCTTTGACCTTGGTTACCATGGTAATTATATATTTTGGTACTATTTGGCACATTCATCATATGTGCGAAATGTCATGTATGTGGAATGTTTCCTTCTGTAATTATACTTAAAGTATTGAAAAATGTGATTTCTCACAAAAATTGACCTTTGACCTTGGTTGCCATGGCAACCATGCATTTTAGTAGCATTAGACACGTTCATCATATGTGCAAAGTTTCATGTATGTGGAATGTTTCCTTTTGGAATTATACTAAAAATACTAAAAAACCGTGAATTTTCCAATAAAATTGAATTTGACCTCTGACCTTTGACCTTTTCTGCCGAAAGTCACTTAGACACAAGTTTACACTCTGGGATACCTACCCATTAAATTTCAAAAGAATCGGTTTAGCCCACAAGGAGGAGTTCATGGAACACTTTTTTCGCTTAAAATGTTAATATCACGTGACTTTTGACCTTGGTTGCCATGGCAACCATATATTTTTGTAGTGTCAGACACTCTTATTTTATGTGTGAAGTTTCATGTTCATGGGATGTTTTTTCTTGGAGTTATTATAAAAAGAGTGAATTTCACATAATTATCTCATCGCTCCGTGAGGAGGATGAGATATTGTAGTCACTTGACCTGTTGGGACATATTCGGCAATGCCAGCAGAAATAACAACCGTTGCCATGGTAACAGTTAATTTTCACAAGTTACTAGTCTAAAGTCCTAACCCATGGTGGGGTACCCCACGGTGACCAAAAGTCAATAACGGAGGGAGGGGTCAAAACGTGTCCGTGTGTGTGTGTGTGTGGGTGGGTGTGGGTGCACCCAAGGTGTGTGAGCGATCCTGTGGCTATGGGTGCACTCAGCAACATGTCCCTAACAGGACACGGTGCAGCCGGCTAGAGCTCCGCTCTCGCACGTCTTTCCTAGCTCACGCGGAGCTCGAAACTGGCGTAGCTGCCCGAAAATTCCGTCGCTGCAATGAGAAGTCTCGCGCGGCTGCACGTGCCTGCCTTGGCAAGCAGCCCGCCCTCCAACACGTACGTCTGCTGGGTTAGTTGGAGGTCAGCCAGGCTAATGGGGAAATCCCGCGAATTCCTTACCGGTACATTTCCCGCGTACCGCTAAGGAAGCGAGTGTGAGTATGTGTGTGTGGGTGTGTGTGTGTGTGTGTGTGTGTCCAATTTTGTTTTCTTAATATCTCCAAAACGGTAAAGCCGATTTTCTTCAAATTTGGTGGGAAGGTGCCCTAGGTGGAACCCCAGTTCTGCATTGACTCCCGGAAGTAAAGGTCAAAGGTCAGAGGTCAAAGGTTAAATTATGTGAAAATCACTCTTTTTATAATAACTCCAAGAAAAACAACCCATGAACATGAAACTTCACACATGTAATAAGAGTGTCTGGCACTACGAAAATATATGGTTGCCATGGCAACCAAGGTCAAAAGTCATGTGACATTAACATTTTAAACAAAAAAGTGTTCCATGAACTCCTCCTTGTGGGCTAGACCGATTCTTTTGAAATTTGGTGGGTAGGTACCCCAGAGTGTAAACTTGTGTCTCCGTAACTTTCGGCAGAAAAGGTCAAAGGTCAGAGGTCAAATTTAATTTTGGGGAAAATTCACGGATTTTTAGTATTTTTAGTATAATTCCAGAAGGAAACATTCCACGTACAGGAAACTTTGCACATATGATGAACGTGCCTAATACCACCAGAATATATGGTTGCCATGGCAACCAAGGTCAAAGATCAATTTTTGTGAGAAATCACATTGTTTTAGTTTTTTTAGTATTATTCCAGAAGGAAACATTCCACGTACATGAAACTTTGCACATATGATGAACGTACCTAATACCACCAGAATATATGGTTGCCATGGCAACCAAGGTCAAAGATCAATTTTTGTGAGAAATCACATTTTTTTAGTTTTTTTAGTATAATTCCAGAAGGAAACATTCCACATACATGAAACTTCGCACATATGATGAACCTGCCTAATTCTACCATAATATATGGTTGCCATGGCGACCGGGATCAAAGGTCACGTGAAATAAGGTCAAAGGTCAATTTTTGTGAAAAATCACATTTTTTTAGTATTTTTAGTATAATTCCAGAAGGAAACATTCCACATACACAAAACTTCACACATATGATGAACATGTCTAATGCTACCAAAATATATGGTTGCCATGGCAACCAAGGTCAAAGATCAATTTTTGTGAGAAATCACATTTTCTTAGTTTTTTTAGTATAATTCCAGAAGGAAACATTCCACATACATGAAACTTCACACATATGATGAACCTGCCTAATACTACCATAATATATGGTTGCCATGGCGACCGGGATCAAAGGTCACGTGAAATAATGTCAAAGGTCAATTTTTGTGAAAAATCACATTTTTTTAGTATTTTAAGTATAACTCCAGAAGGAAACATTCCACATACATGAAATTTCGCACATATGATGAATGTGCCTTCCGCATATCATATTGTGTGCACAGATTTTCTGTAAAGTGCACTGAATTCGTCCTTTTTGCACAACAAAAGGGCGCATGGAGATGCAAATATCTGGGCGGCAGTGCAGATTTGACATACGCGCCTTTCTATTCGGTGATGTGCGTATAATAGGCACGCATTACGGAAAACGTCATTGTTAGAACAACGCAGCTTGCGTAAGCATTGTATACGAGCAGAAATTAGTTGGCCTGTCTTTCTATCTAGAATACTTTACACGTACTTCTTCGTTATCATCGACGAACGCACTGGTAGTTGCTTTCACTTTTTGAGCGCGTGAAAAATTAAAGGCCGATATTAAAGTGAGTAATTTGAAGATACCATAGAAACTGACATACATATGGATAGACTATGAGCTTCAATTCAAACCACTCATTGTGCGTTCATTTTCAAGTGCTTTTATTCAGAGACCGGGGAGCCAATTTTGAAGTGCGGGGGTTAATAATCGAAGTCGCCCAATATGTTCAATAAAATAAATGCAGTTTACTGTGGAACAAAATACCCACGGCAGAAAAAGTGGGGGGGGGGGCTAGAGCCCCTTAGCCTCCCGTCTCAGCGGTCCCTGCAGTTATGTGTAGGCCTTATGCCACAAGGAAGAGAGAAAGTTCTTCCTGTGAGTTATATGTCTTAATGCGTGTGCTAGCGATGAGATAAGCAACTCCGTGGATTGCCCTCTTGTTTGATTTTTTACCTCTGACCTTTGACCTTTACTTCCAGGAGTCAATGTAGAACTGGGGTCCTACCTAGGGCACCTTCCCACCAAATTTGAAGAAAATTGGCTTTACCGTTTTGGAGATATTAAGAAAACAAAATTGGACACACACACGCACACCTCTCACACACACACACACACACGGACACGTTTTGACCCCTCCGTCCGTTGTGGACTTTGGTCACCCTGGGGTGCCCCACCATGGGTTAGGACTTTAGACTAGTAACTTGTGAAATTATACTGTTACCATGGCAACGGTTGCTATTTCTGCTGGCATTACCGAATATAGCCCAACAGGTCAAGCGACTACAATATCTCATCCTCCTCACGGAGCGATGAGATAATAACGGGAGTTCCCTTTGATACTGAAAGGGGCTTGTCCTGTCACGGGAGGAAGAAGGATGGTAGAGGTGGCATGGGGAATAGACTCTTTTCCCAACAGGAATTACAAAGGATTGTGGGATAGAATTTTGGTGTGCATCATTTTTTGTCACAGCAAAATGCCATTGACAACAACATCGCCTACCCGAACTCTATCCCACAATCCATTGCAATTGCTATTTGGAAAAGGGTCTATTGAAAGACTTGTGCCAATCAAGCTGTCCAACAGGTAGAAATAATGAGAAAACAGAAACTGGGGCACCGAAAAACTGCATTTTTGAAAACATTTTAGAGCTTTACTTCACAGTACATTGCCACAGGTATCTATTTTGTTACAGTTACCTACAATTGTCACTTCTGCCAGTATGTTATGTTTATGGACTGCAAGGAAGAAATCTACATTCAAGGTTAAATTTGCAAGACGAGTTTGAATTAATTGTTATGTTGGAAGACTTGTGCACATTATATTCTTTCTCATAAATGTATAAATTCTCAGTGGAGCAGTGTTTTCATCAAAGACGTAGGAAGTGCCTTTCGGATGTGAAGCATCCCCCTTTTCGACAGACTAGGTGAAAACAAATCTTAAAGACCTCCGTTCTTTAATGTTCTCCCACTGGCTACAATCGGTCAATGAGGCATCATTTCCAGCCCATGAAGCATATTGAGATATAAAAAACCACAGGCTACAAAATACATGGTTGAAAACAAACTTGCTAAAAATTTTTATCAAACTTATTTTAGACGATTTTGATTTCAATTTCAAATGAAACAGGAAATAAAACTAACAAACATTTGGAAGCAATATTTGGGTCTGCACCTCTCCTGCCTGCCTTTCGTAATTATTTGCCTCACTATTATTTTTTGTGAGACGACTTGTTGCAATTATTGCTGCACAGTCTCATGGAAATCTTATTATTATACTTTTTTACCCTCCATCCATCAAATGGATCAGCCTGAGTCTAATTTTATTTATTTATTTTTTTTTTAAACTTTTGCTTAAAAGAGGGTAAAACTCGGTTAGCCAAAGCTAATCTTCCCCGAGGCCCTCAATTACAAAGTGTAAGACATATAAAATTGAAAGAGAAACATTAGAAAACGTTAAACAAGTCAAAATTAAAAACATATGAGAAAGAAATTCATAATTAAAACATAACAAGATCTTAAAAACGGAAAACACTAACAAGCCAGATATATACAAAAATATAGGACAGGAAAATCAAGTTAAAATGTTACAAAAGTAGGCAAAAGGGAAACATCAAAACAAGCAATAAGAACACCATTTAAACTGTAAAAAATATCACGATAAAAAGATACCCACGACTAAGAGAGTAAACTGTCAGTAAAATATCATAAAGTATCCTTGATTAAAGCTTTAAAACGATTTAAAGTTGCTGCACTCTAAATGTTGTTGGGAAGGTCGCTCCCTTCTTTTGCTCCAATATAAGAGAACCTTTTGTTATTAAAATCAGTTCTGCCCATGTATAAAGCTAGCGAGGAAGCTGACCGTAGGCCGTGGTCGTGAACAGAGTGTGTATATTCAAACATATCTCCCATGTAAGGAGTGTGGCCATTTAGGGATTTATGTACCATAACTAAACGCTTTTGCTTTAAACTTTGTGAAAATGTTTTCCATCCTAGTTTACTAAAAAGGTCTTCAGATCTCTCATCATATGTGGCATCAAGTATTATTCGGGCGGCACTCTTTAGTTTTTCTATTCTAATTACATTACTGAGCGTACATGAACTCCATACAAGGTTACAATAGTTAAGAAAGGGTAAAATATATCCGTTAAAAATAAAATTCTTGTAGGTACGTCAATGAATTGCTTCATCCTTCTTAATAATGCTAAACGAGTGCCTACGGTTTTACACACATAATCAATTTGATCTTGCCACGTTAAATTCGAATCAACCCTGACCGGCTGACCCCCAGTAACTTCTCCTGTTGAGAGTTTTTTAGTCTGTTTCCATCAAAATAAGCATTTAGGGTGTCAGCTTCAGAAAGAGTGTGTTGTCTAATTTAACATGCAGGCCAGATCAAAGGGGAGAGGTGACAAGCTGGCCGGTTAAGGTAGACAAACAATTTTTAGGGCGCCAACTCTCCTTGAAAGGGAAATGACTTACCAAATATATTTGCTTCAGCATTTTTTTTTTCAATTAATACTTTTAGGTGTTGATTCCTAAGTCATAAGACCATAATGTGAAGAATGTTTGGATGCATGTTACAAGACGTGGGAAGTCAGTGATATGTCTGGCAATGTAGAGGGCTTTTTGGTCATTTTCTAATACGCATCCAATGCTTAGATTTTGTCTTGTCAACATCACTCCTACCTCTCAGTAACAGACTTTTCCAAACGGATGTGCTCCACCTTATCTGACATGGGCCAATTACCTGCTCAGTACGACCTGGAATAAGGATATTTTAATAACGTGGTTACATTGTAAGTGTCCTTAATGGCATCTAAAGATAACCGAGTGCGTCATTCTGATATACTCAAGCCTGGAAATACCACATAGCTGGGGGAGGGGGGCTTTGTCCATTTGTATCCCACCCGGATGCAGACACCATCAGAGACCACAAGCGCCAGACCCCTTGATCCCCGGTAAACTTTGCAATTTCGTAAGGCAAGTCATCGTATCATCTGAAAACGTTGGACAAGATCCCGGCTTCACGTCTGTCTACGGCCTGTGGGAATTTTTAGATCAAAAGTGTGGACCGACAAAAAATATAAGTAGGCCATTTTTGCAGTTACAGGCAAGGGCCAAACCTTAGAATTAAGGGAGTTAATCAAGTTGAACTTTAACGTGGACGAATCAAAGCCTATCAAAATGCGTACCTTGTTAATTGTCAAGTGGAAACAATAAGAGTCGGGTAAACAACTGAAGGACATGTATGCTCAAGTAGATCAACTCAACAAGAAACTGGTGTTAATGATCAGAAGTCAAGCTAAATGAAATAATGGCAAAATCCAGATCAGTATATATGAAAAGTTAAAACTTGTCCAAAAATTGTAAACATTTAAGGTAGGAACTTTTATGACAGAGAGACTCCATCCATGTTCTAGTTTAGCATAATGCACCATACTAGCTATTACCCTGTGTTTAACAACTATGACAACTGTTTAGACTACAGATAAAGAGAAGTAGTATAGGTTGTTCTGTGGTACCATAAGTAGACACAATGATATGTGACTGTAGATGAAAGCCCTACCAGCCCTGAAGTTATTCTGGCACGTAAATTTGGAAGGTTGCGTCACCTCAGAGCCTAATACACCCTAAAAGGGAGTCTGAGGTTCCTACGTGGTGCCTTATGGGCCAGTACAGACAATTTCCATTCGCAGTGGCCCAGGTCTTACCACATGGAATCTATGTAGGCAGTTGACGCATTGTGCACGTGAAGGAGCCTCACAGGTCTTTCCCACAGAGCACCGATACACACATACAATAGCCCAAGTTACCCTCAAGCAGAGGCTTTACAGGCCAGCCAACTGGCAGTGGCCTGCGTGTTACCCACACGTGGTCCATATGGGCCACCTCATACCTTCCCCACATGTCTGTATCAGTGCGCCCAGATATCCACCATTTTTATCCCATTTGGTGCAACCTGGCCAACTCATTTACTGCATATCTGGGTACAATCATTTGTTGCCCATACTACAAAAATTCGCATATCAGTCGCCTAAACTTACCATGTTAAAATTCAGTCAACAGCAAGATACCATTAGAAGTGAAAGTATTCTAGGCGCTTGTTTAGTACTCTTTATCAAGGGAGCCATACTTAAGGCTCACTGCAGCGTGTACTCCTCGATCACTGCCTCACACTCCCAGCACTACTTCCGATGTAGTATTTCCATGCAGCACCAGTACCCTGAAGCAGCAGTGTGAGGGTCTTACACTGTGATCAACTTGCTTTTCAAACAAAAGCTTTGCAGTCACAGTATAGTGACTTGAACGACAAGTATAGTTCTTTAACATCCGACTTCCTGACTCCGACTCAATTCCGGACCCGAGTCGGTTTTGTACTGGCCTCGGGATTTGCCCAGAATGGAAGGTCCAGAATCAGAATTCGCCCGGAATGAAGTGCAGCTGGACTCGGAATCGGAGCTGATGATTCCAAACGAGTCCATAAACACGAAAGTTACATAGGCCCTAATGTTACTTAAGACTGCAAAGTAATTAGTGCACATTTTAATAAACGGGTGGTCACATCTGCACAATCAACTAACTACAAGGTGGGCCAACTATCAAGAAATGGGTTACTAATAATGACTTTTGTATAGGCTTAGCCTCAAAGTTTTCATGTTACTATCTTTTTGATGTTATGAAAACCATTTGCATGCTATGTCATAACATTGTCAAATGACTGTACTCTAAACTTGTCTCGAATTGGAGACAACAGTATCAGATTCGGGGTAAGGTGGACTCTGCTACAGCCCAGGACAGCGCTAAGTGTTACTCTGGAAGTGACTCGAAAGTTACGAAAGTGAAAATACAAGTCCCGGAGAAATTTAAATGTTTAGTTTTTGGAAACGTTTCCACATGATTTTTTCCTTCGTTATTTCACTGTGGAACATAACGAGTTGTAAAACTTGCATGAGATTCACTCTATGTGGTTAAACAAAGAAAACTGGGAAGAGGGGACTTAGTCTCTGTAACTTGACTATCCCATAATTTCGAAAAATAAAAGCACTGATTCAAGCTGAATCTTTTCTTATAGTCAGCTGCATATTGCAGCTTCAAATGAAAGAAATTACTTGATATTTTCCCGTTCACATGGAACAACATAAACGTAAGAAGCAGGGGGCTGGGGGTTTACCCCCGTCAATAATGTGTTGAGGCGAAAGTATGCTTCCCCCTTATCTCGTTTAATCCAAGGACGAAAATCCCTTATTTGCTTCCTCTGTAAAAAAAATTTGGCAGTAGCCTACTTTTCCATAAAATTTGCCCAATATGTTGCACCAAATTGCATCTAAGGACTCTCAAATATTCAAAACTACAACGAAACCCCTCCCCTAGGAGGTCCAGGAGGTCCGAAACAAAATTCAGCCCCTACCCCTCCCCATTCTCTAACAGCTTCCTACGTCTTTGTAAAATAGTATGGTTTGTTTACTTCCAGCTTCACAAGTTTTATCTTTCGGAGTTACCGGCCACTATGTGATTGCGTACTAGCTGCGTAGCTGGTCTTAAATATGCAACCACTTCTTAACGTCACACATACAAGAACCGCCGATTCACTGTAGGATACGCAATAAGCAGATCCCATGCCAGGTTTCCACATACTCCTGTCTTAGCCTTCGCCCTAGACAAGATTAAGAGCAATCTTAATTGTGCGTTCACACCAAAATCGAAGTCTGCTGCGTTTTGCGGCCCGGGAGCCACAAAGCAAATCACTTTGTACGTATTTCTATGGACCCGTTCACACCAAAATCGCGTTCCGAAAAGCGTTTTGCGGGAAACGCGGCGGGTCCCGCATCGATCGATCTCAGACTGATTCAAAGCGGGAATCGTGCGATTTTTGTTCGAAGAACAATGGTAGCTCGCCATACCATAGGGTTCTTGGCACACAGGTGTTTGGATTTTTCATTGTGCTGTACAGACTGCAGAGCATGATGCCTGAGAAGGATGTTGGAGAGTTAAACGTTTGAGAGTCGAAGCTTAAAGAAAATTTCGATTTTTTTGTGACAAAATTAGTTCTAATTAGGAAGGCAATGGTTTTTAGGTTTTACCTATAGAGTGAAAAAACCAAACAAATCTTGATTTGTTAGGTTAAGCCAGTGCGAAGTAAAATCTCTATTCCTACACTGTACTGATGATTTGTTGTATGTTTTTGCAGGGTAGCTTTTTTGGAGGGAAAATCAAATAATTTTCATTAATGCATGACGGAATGAGTCTCAACCTAAAGTTTCGGTCCATAGGCTGTAATTCAATGACATTGATGGGTACGGATCTAGGGGCAAATACAGGGGCTAAGGGTAGAAGCCTGAAGAAGCTATGTAGTATTCACAAAATTGCGAGCATTAGAATGAAGCAGGGCCTATTTCAGTATCTTAAAATGGCTTTCAATAGTTAAATAGGCCTATGTAACAAACAACCCCCACCACCACCATCTCCCCCCCCCCTTTTTTTTTTACAAATGCCAACTTTGGATGATGTTGGATAGAGCTTCTTGGACTTATTAAATTGGGGTTATTTCATTAAACTTTGACATAAATACAGTGATCTGCCGCTGCCGGTCGGCGCCGACCAGAACTCAGCATGGCCGACCGCCACAATCTGCCAAACTAACTTTTCCGACCGGCACTTATTCCTTATAAGAAACCAAATAAAATAGCCACGTGCAGTGGCGCCGGCACCGGGGGCATGGGGGCGCGTGCCCCCCTCCCCCCATGAAATTTTTTTGAAAATTTTAAGATGATCCCAAAATGCGATTAAGCTATAGATTTCTGTAGGAGGCGGTAGGGTGAGGTGTGCTGTACCCGAGTGACAGATCTATTAAATCATTTTCTATCACAAAAGGTCTGAAACTATCAGAATTTTTGCAAATCCTTCCCAAACTTTCAAACATTTCGCGCGCTTCGCGCGCTTCAACCCTTACTACAATGTACTTATTATCAATATCTTCTGATAGCAACTCCCGGAGAAATACAGCAGCAAAAGTTGAAAGCTGTTCATTAATTACCAGGTAAAAGACTTGCTTTTTGGGTGGTATGTAGCTTTGTTGGGCAATTGAAAGTGCCTCGATGCAGAGTCTGAAAGCAGCTTTTGTCATGGAAATCTTATTAAATGAAAAATTTCGCGCGCTTTGCGAGCATACTTTACGGTTTGCACTCCATCCCATGACCATTATTAAGGTAATGATACATGGAACTATAATAACAACATCTGTAGGGACCTAGCATCAATATGGGACCTTTCAATCTAGGTTATCGAAGTATGATTTGGAAAGTTGAAATTACGTATTTGCCGTTATACAATCATAACAAAAATTACCGAGCGCTTTGCGCGCATCGATTATCGGTATAGATGACAGGCGCGTAGCCAAGGGGAGGGGTAGGCGCGAAGGGGGCAGAACCTCCCCCTTGAACATATTTTTTGGTATTTTTAATGTTTACTCTTAAAATATTGCTAGTGTTTCCCCTATTTATATGAGGTAAATAGGCCTGGGAAGTGCCATTTCCAGCTATCTGGGAAGCATTTTGAGCCAAAATTTTCTTGCGCGAAGCGCTGAGAGTCTGTCTACTGGCTTCCCCCCCCCCCCCTTGACAAATTCCTGGCTACGCCCCTGATAGATGTTTTAACACTTACGACCAAAGAGCATTCTGAAAACGCGTTTGTTTAGTCCTTCACCCCTTTTGCTGTACCTATTGTTACGGCTTGTGGTCGCAAGTCAAACCAATAACAGCGAAAGATCACAGAAGAACGAGATTAAAATTCAACAACTTAATGTTTATTTACAATCTCCTTATCTTACTTAAATTTACAATAATTAATTAGACTTACTCACAATCCTTTAATTAATATTTGCCTGGTCTGGTCCAAGGGCTGGTAGTGCATGCACGTTGACGATGGTACAGTAGCAGACCTGCAGCGTGCTGTAGCGTAGGAACTGGTTCCACGAGCGAATAACGACAAGGCTAGGCGATGATGGATGATAACAATCTCAATACACAGTGTAGAAAGGCAATTTATCACGAGTGTACAGTGTCAATGGCTGGCCTTAGGTGATTCTGTCAGATAATAACTTCTCAACAGCGTCTGGACTCGATGATGTCTCTCCCCCACAACAATTGTTGAACTGCCTTTTATATGCTAGGCTTTTAATCGAGAACTCTCCAGAATTTAACAGAAACTTCTAGTATACACAGTCGAGCAATTACGAGAACGTTCCATAATCTAGAAACTTCCAGAGCACACAGTCGAGCAATTACGAGAACGTTCTTTGTATGCACAGTAGTTGTAAACAATTGCAGTTTCTTAGAAGTGTCGCAGTACGTAAACAGTTCCTTCGAGAAAATTCTAGAAAGGCTGCGTTGAAGTTGAATTCTCTGGAGCTTTCCATTCGCTCGTCGATGGATTCAATCCGGTGTTCCTGACGGGTCGTCTTGTAACACTCCCCCCCCCCCTTGAAAAAGTTTTGGACGTCTCGGACAAAACTTAAGTTACAATATTTACAAACTTTACAGTAATAACTATAGTATGTACAGCATGTAGTCCAATATTCAATGGAAGGTATAATCATAACATACAACTTGTCTTGCAAGGTGATGATAAATGCATACAGTAACATCATCAATACACATTGTGCCATAGTTAACACAAAATTTCAAAACTTACAATGATATTTTCAACATACTGCATCAAATCAAATTCTTGACAAAGAGTCTGGTACAACATTGTCTTTCCCTTTAATGTGCTTAATATCTACATTATACGATTGCAGAAATAAACTCCACCCCATCAATCTTTGATTCTTATTCTTCATCTTAGATAAAAATGTCAAAGGGTTATGATCAGTGTATACAGTGATAGGGAAACTAGTAGTTCCCAAATAAACATCAAAGTGTTGAAGACCAAGTATCAGAGCTAATGTCTCTTTTCAATTGTTGAATAATTTTTCTGGTGTTTGTCAAATTCCTTAGAATAATAACAAACAGGGTGATCAACACCATGCTCATCAGCTTGAAGCAAAACTGCTCCTATGCCATTGTCACTGGCATCTACTGCCAACTTAAATTGCTTCTCAGAATCTGGAGCAATCAACACTGGTGAACTCATTAGTGCCTTTTTCAATAATTCAAATGCTGCTTGACAATTATCCGTCCAATCAAACTTTTCATTTTTCTTTAATAATTTTGTCAATGGTGCAGCAATGTCAGAGAAATTCGGACAAAAACGTCTGTAGTAACCAGCCATGCCTAGGAAGCGCATGAGCTGCCTTTTATCAGTTGGGGCAGGGAATTTGTCAATGCCCTCAACTTTGGCCTTAATTGGTCTAACTTTACCCTGACCAACCACATGCCCTAAGTACACCACATGGGCACAAGCAATCTCACTTTTGACCAAATTGACAGTCAGATTAGCTTTGGCAAGCTTGTCAAATAATGCCTTAACATGTTTTCATGTTCATCCCATGAGTTACTGTACACAATAAGGTCATCAACATATACTTCACAATTTTCTAAGTCTGACGTAAGGTTATTTACTAAGCGTTGAAAGGTCATCGGTGAATTTTTCATACCAAACGGCATAACCTTATACTGAAATAACCCATCTGGCGTCACGAATGCAGAGATTTTCCGAGCCCTCTCAGTGAGTGGTATCTCCCAGTACCCCTTTAGTAAGTCAAACTTTGATACATACGTAGCTTTCCCAATCCTATCAATGCAATCATCGATTCGGGGTATCGGATAGGAATCCGTTCTTGTGACCGCATTCACCTTTCGGTAATCAGTACAAAATCTGTACCCACCGTCTGGCTTGGGGACCAATATACAAGGGGAAGACCATTCACTATTACTAGGTTCTATAATGTCATGGTCTAGCATGTACCGAACTTCATCCCTGAGATGTTGTCGTTTTCGAGGGTTAACTCGGTAAGGATGCTGCTTGATTGGTGCACATCTCCCACATCAACATCATGTTCAATCAAACTTGTCCTAGTAGGATCATCTGAGAACAAGCATGCATATTCATAGATTAATGATTTCATTTCTGACTTTTCTTTGTGATCCAGATGACTTAATTTCTGGTCGAGATTTTTCAACACATCAGAATTTTGTAACTTAATACACATGTCAGGAACATTATTAGCCTTGATCTCTCATCATTACTGAGTTCATGATCAGCATTGATAATACACACTTGATCACCTGTATCATTAGTGTTACTATTTACATCATGTACACTTTCATCCTTAGAAATGTCACAATCTTCTCTTTCATGGTATCTTTTCATCATATTAATATGACATACTCTTTTAGATTTACGCTTGTCAGGTGTCAAAATGACGTAATCTGTGTCACTGACTTTTCTCTCAATGACATAAGGTCCTTGAAAGCGAACTTGAAGTGGCTGACCAGAAACAGGCAAAAACACTAGCACCTTATCACCAGGCTTAAACTCTCTTTTCACAGTGGTCTTGTCGTACCACGCTTTCATTTTCTTCTGAGAGTGCCTCAGATTTTCCTGAGCAAGTTCACATGCTCCATGAAGACGATCTTTAAAGCGGGATACATAATCAAGTAGATGTATGTCTTCACCCGGATCTGATAACCACTTCTCCTTCAACAATTTCAATGGTCCACGAACTGTGTGTCCAAAGACAAGTTCAAATGGACTGAACCCAAGTGACTCTTGTATAGACTCCCTGGCAGCAAACATTACAAATGGAATGCCTTCATCCCAATCTCTCTCATTATCATGACAATATGTCTTTAACATATTCTTCAATGTTTGGTGAAACCTTTCTAAAGCCCCTTGACTTTCAGGATGATAAGCCGAAGACTTAATTTGGTCTATGCCTAACTCATACAACATCTGTTGGAATACAGTTGACATGAAATTAGACCCTTGATCTGATTGGATCTCTTTTGGCAACCCAAACAATGTGAAAAATTTAAGTAAAGCTTGTAAGACTGTCCGAGCCTTAATATTCCTCAGAGGTATTGCCTCTGGAAACCTTGTAGAAGCACACATGATGGTTAATATATACTGATGCCCTGCCCTACTAGGGGACCTACACAATCAATGATGACTCTACTAAACGGCTCTTCAAAAGCAGGAATTGGCTTAAAGGGTGCAGCCGGAATATTCTGATTCGGCTTCCCAACCATTTGACATGAGTGACAGGTCTTACAAAATTTGGCCACATCATTTTTAAGTTTTGGCCAATAAAAATGATTTAAAATTCTGTGGTGAGTCTTATTGACTCCTAGGTGCCCTGCAAACGGCATTTCATGAGCAATACTCAGTATTTCTCTTCTATAAGTCCTAGGTACCACAATTTGATGGTAAATTCTCCACTCTTCATCTAATGGTGCATCAGGTGGTCGCCATTTACGCATCAAAATATTGTTTTTAATATAAAAACAGACTGGGACGTCTTTTGATTCATCCTCAGTGAGTGCACCAGCTATTAATGGCTGAAGTTCTTCATCATGTTGTTGTTGGACTGACAACTGGTCTCTTTGGAGTGTGTCAGACATTTTTGATTTTTCCTGTTCTACCCCCTCACTATGTGTGGGGCCAGGAGACTCACAATCCTGACTATCATTAAGATTAGTCATAAAAGATTGGCTGAGATCATACCAAGAATCTTCACTTTCATGAATATTTTTACTAGAATCTTTTCCAGACTCTGACTCCTCCTTTGGGAGTGTTGTTCCATTTTTAGGAACTAATTCCTCAATTTTATGGGGTGGATGATTAAGTTTATCATCCTTATTTTCAGAAATAATACCCTCATTTTTAGAGAGTGGATGTTTAAGATTATCATCCTTACATGATTCCCTACTTGTTCCACTTTTGGTAACTGTATCCTCACTTTTGGAGGGTGGATGTTTAAGATTATCATCCATGGCGAGCTTTTGTGACATAGCTCTAGTGACAGTACAGGCAGGGAATAAATTTGGAAATTCCTTTTCTAATTGCTCTGTGTTGTTATAATCACATGGTTTATCTGTCAAAATTGCATTGGCTACTACCTTTCCACCAGCTAAGTCATTGCCTAGCAACAGAGATACCCCCTTTACAGGTAGAGTAGGTCTGACCCCTACTATGACCGACCCAGGAACTAAATCTGACTTCAAATTAATTTTGTGGAGAGGAACAGAAATAAATCCACACTCAACCCCCTGAATTAGTACATTTGCCCCTGTGGAAGTAGAGTCCGATAATGGCAAACCTCCATCAAGAAGCAACGACTGAGTTGTGCCTGTGTCAGTGGATGAGCTGAATTCCCATCTAGGGAAATAAACCCCTCAGACACGAATGGAAGGTATTCTTCCTTCATTTTGTCGTTAGAATTAGGCCGTAAAGTCACGACTACCTCAGAAGAGTTCTCTACATTGGCTAAGGCATTGGAGGCTGTTTCAGTCTCCTTTAATTCTGCCAATTTAAAGCAATTTGCCATTGTGTGTCCCTTTTTGTGACAGAAACCACAAGTTATGTCTTTAAAGGCAGCTTTGTTTGAGCTGACCTGGTCGTTCTTTTGACGACTTGAATCTGGTTGTTTTTTACCAGAATTTGTTGGAGAGATAGAACCAGACTGAGATCCACTGTTACCTGTTGTGCCACTACTATTGCCATATTTCTTATTTGGCCTACTAAACTGACCCTTGTTTTGAGTCTGACCCACTTTACTGAATTTATGGGTAAGTGCATACTGATCAGCCAAATTTGCCACTTCCTTCAAGTTGTCAGCCTTATTTTCCTCAAGGTGAGTCTTAATGTCATCATTCACACACCGTTTGAATTCCTCGACCAGCATCAGTTGTCTTAAGGCGTCAAATGTGGAGACCTTTTTGGAAGCACACCATCTATCGAAATGCCTTTCCTTTTGATAAGCAAACTCTACGTATGTTTGTGTATCCGCCTTACGATACTTTCTAAATTTTTGGCGATAAGCTTCAGGCACCAATTCATAGGCTTGTAATATGGCCTTTTTAACCTTATCATAATCCATGCTGTCCTCTGTTGACAGAGCGGAATACACTTCTTGAGCCTTGCCTGTGAAATTACTCTGGATGAGTATGGACCATTTATCTCTTGGCCACTTTAGTTGCTCACCAAGCTTTTCGAAATGGTTAAAGAATTTCTCCACATTATCCTCCTGAAATTTGGGGACAAATTTTACGTGCTTAGAAACATCGAATCCCCCATTATCCAAGCCTATTTTAGGGTCTGAGCCTTTTATGACCCCTAACTCTAGTTGCTTCAACCTAAATTCATGTTCTCTTGCCTTTTCCTTCCTTCTTTCTCTTTCTTCTCTTTCCTCTTTTTCCCTTTTCATTTGCATTTCTCTTTCCTCTTTTTCCTTTTGCATTTCTCTTTCCTCTCTTTTCCTTTCTCTTTCCTCTCTTTCCCTTTCTCTTTCCTCTCTTTCCCTTTCTCTTTCCTCTCTTTCCCTTTCTCTTTCCATTTCTTTTAATCTAATCTCCTTATTCATTTCCATTACAAGCCTTTTCAGTTCAAATGTGTTGTCAGTTGGCACAGTGATAGCTGTTTCCAATACTGTACTAGGCAGGACACTTTCATCCACAAAATATTCTAGAATATATCTTTTAATCTCGTCTTTCCGCATTAACAGCTGAAATTCAATGCCATAATGTTTTGCGACCTTTACAATCTCAGACTTCTTTAATGAATCTAGTTCCTCGACTGAGGGACTAGCCACGAATTCATCTAAGTTGAATGGCATTTTGAAGTTATATCAAGCATTAAACAAACAATTAACAAGTCGGGACAAACACAGTTGCTTACGATTTACAACAGAATTTCCCGTTCCCGGATAGGCTCCCAATTCTGTTACGGCTTGTGGTCGCAAGTCAAACCAATAACAGCGAAAGATCACAGAAGAAAGAGATTAAAATTCAACAACTTAATGATTATTTACAATCTCCTTATCTTACTTAAATTTACAATAATTAATTAGACTTACTCACAATCCTTTAATTAATATTTGCCTGGTCTGGTCCAAGGGCTGGTAGTGCATGTACGTTGACGATGGTACAGTAGCAGACCTGCAGCGTGCTGTAGCGTAGGA
Organism: Holothuria leucospilota; assembly: GCA_029531755.1. Taxonomy (NCBI): domain Eukaryota; kingdom Metazoa; phylum Echinodermata; class Holothuroidea; order Aspidochirotida; family Holothuriidae; genus Holothuria; species Holothuria leucospilota. Next base: position 59,827,560 of record CM055966.1, on the reverse strand, counting down.
ACTGGTTCCACGAGCGAATAACGACAAGGCTAGGCGATGATGGATGATAACTATCTCAATACACAGTGTAGAAAGGCAATTTATCACGAGTGTACAGTGTCAGTGGCTGGCCTTAGGTGATTCTGTCAGAGAATAACTTCTCAACAGCGTCTGGACTCGATGATGTCTCTCCCCACAACAATTGTTGAACTGCCTTTTATATGCTAGGCTTTTAATCGAGAACTCTCCAGAATTTCACAGAAACTTCTAGTGTACACAGTCGAGCAATTACGAGAACGTTCCTTGTATGCACAGTAGTTGTAAACAATTGCAGTTTCTTAGAAGTGTCGCAGTACGTAAACAGTTCCTTCGAGAAAATTCTAGAAAGGCTGCGTTGAAGTTGAATTCTCTGGAGCTTTCCATTCGCTCGTCGATGGATTCAATCCGGTGTTCCTGACGGGTTGTCTTGAAACACTATCAGGGAGGTCTAATATCACCTTCCTGCACCTACTCTCCCTCCCGTTCCCCATTGCTGGAAGCTGTTCATCTGGATTTTCTTTCAAAATTAGTAAAAATACGATAGTGTTAAAGTGCTCTGCGTCAAAATCTATAATTATCATTTGGACGCCACATAATAAGCATTATGTCATTGCTCCATTTTATGTACTTGATCCAGAGCTTCCAGGAGGCCCTTTGCAGGTTTCTGCCAGCTTTAGATGCCTTTTATAATGAACAACTGAATGAAGGGGAGGAAAAAATTCGTTATAGTCCAACAATGTTTCTGTGGACTCCACGCACGTATTTTTGGGTAAAAACTTCGCCTGAATAGAAAGCGGTAAAATAGCCAAAAGGGAGTCTTTAGGAGGTTTGTTGACAACGTATTTTTCTCTTAGACGACATACTCTCTTCTTTCACCTAATCAAAAATTAGAAGTCACTAAATTATGGACATTTTCCAGCTATATATGATCAGGTCCAAAAATATTCCAAAGATAGCACCATTTTGCATCTAAGAAACCTTAAATTAGCATAAAGTTCTCAAAGGGGAGGGGGCACCCCTTCCCCTTAGACCCCTCCCCCAAGACGGCACCTTTTTGTTGTGACAAGGGAAAGATCCCCACTACTGTATACAAACGCAGGGAGCATAAAAAAGGGAATTTTTAAGCGTCGCCACTCAGTTGGAAAAAAACATCCAGCCAGTCGGAAAAATTAGAATTTACTAAATTAGGGACATTTTCCAGCCATACAGGTGTTTGATCAGCTCCAAAAATATCACAAAGATAGCACCATTTTGCATCTAAGTAACCTTAAATAAACAAAAATTCCCCAAAGGGGAGGGGGACCCCTCCTCTTAGACCCCTCCCCCAGGACGGCACCTTAGTGTAGTGAAACCTGACGAAGGAAGGATCCCCACTGTGTATACGAACGCAGGGAGCACACACACACACACAGACTTGGGCGGTTAACTGAAGTGCCTTTACGACATCATCTGTTGTGTCCCCCCCCCCCCCCCCAATCACCAAAGCCTGGCGGCGCCACTGGCTACGTGGTCGAAGGATCGACTGAAAAGAACTGTTTGTTGGTCATAATTTGAGACTGGATGAAATCCAGTTCATAATCGTTCATAATATCCAAAACACACCTCGTGAAAAATACTATAATTTTGCATTCCAGAGCAATGACTCGATGCTTGATCGTCGTGCTGTAGTTTCAATTATTAAAAGCAGCGATGTACAGGCAACCAGCATGCCAGAAGTATGTTTTTTTTTATTGAAGTACGTACGACCACGAATCTAAGCATGGCTTACAAAATCCTATGCGCCGAGTGCCTGGGGCTCCTTATTCCAATGTTCGGGATTGAAACTTAATGATTTAAAAGCTCGTCACGCTAGTGCCATGAATATTGCAAACCCTTGGCAGGCCCTCCACTTAGCGAATGAGAACTATAAGGAGTAAAATGATGCTGCCATACCCCTTGCCTATTGTGTTTCTTCTTAGTTTACACTCAGAATCATAGCCAGATTCGCTAACCAAAGGAACGGTAAAACAGAGACCATCACTAAGCACGCCGTATTACAATGCAAGTGCTTGGCATACATAAGAGTGTAGGCTATCACGGCGAGTAAAAGTTTCTTACAGCAGTACGCAAAGCAAACACGTACTAAATATCCGTACGTACATATGTTCAAAACTTTGCGTAAATCAATGATGCTTATACTGTACCACGGCCATACCTCAGCTAGCACATACGAGTGTAACAAACTGTCAAAAAAAAAAAAAAGAAACGTCCGCAGGCTTTGGAAACAAATTCCTTTCATCTGCATAGAAATCCAACGCAAACTTCATTTACACAGCTCTAAGGGGGTTGGATGAAGCAAATGTTTATTTAAAAGAGAAACTCTTCTACCATCGCGCAACAGTACGTAGTCACAGTGGTCAATGCAACTCGACACGATCCTGGTACTCCCTGGCACCGTGCGTGCATACACACAGTACACCGACTCCTCAACTAATTACTAACAACCTACCTCAGCCACTGGAAAAGACAGTTCGATATTTTTCAACCGAAGATTATTTGTCAGCTTCTAAACGAACTCTTTGATATCAGTTGTTATTGTTTGTAAGATACTGTCCATGATCAAGACTTTCATCTAAATTAGAAGCTTTAACGGACGAAATGTTTAAACGAATTTGTGGACAACGTAGCGTTGCAAAGATCCGAATCATAGAGCACCGCTAGGCGCGGTTTCACGGGGGGGGGGGGGGGCTTTGGGGGCTCAAGCCCCCCCCCAAAGTTCGCTCAAGCCCCCCAAAATTTTCAGAGGTTGTGTTATGTATGCTATATTTGCGTGTACTGAGAAAAACAAAATTGCCCAATACACTTGTGCACATCTTGGTCCAGTGGATTTAGCTTGTCAAGGGAAACTGTCGTCTGTGTCTCGAAATCACATATTAGGTTCACGATTTCATACAATGAAGTTGGGTCAGATAAGTAACATACATCTATGATAGTATGTACGTACATGTAAATCAAGTTAACGGATTAATCATCTGCTGGAAGTTCAAAACGAGTCATTTCGTCCCTGATCTCGTCCAGCTAAACTAGCAGTCCTTTTAAGCCAAATCTATAGGCCGAATCGTTATTCCCATTAAGGTGAACAGGTCCAGTTGCTCGTATCTCTCAGTAACGTTTGCTACATTCTTCCAAATAAAAAAAAATATATGCCTGTATATACGTTACATCTATGTCATGGTCAGGGGCGGTGCCACTCAGGGGGAAGGGAGGCCTATCCCCCCTGTAATTTGCAGGAAAAGAGAAAAAGAGTAGGAAAAGAAGACGTAAAGGAGAAGAAAAGAGAAGGGCGGGGCAGGCCTATATCTGATCAATATAGTTAATCCAGAGCTTCCAAGAGGCCATATTCCGGTTTCTACCAGCCTTAAGATACGATTTTATAATGCACAAATGAAGCAAGGCAAATTTTCTTAATAGTTCGAGAATATTTCCGTGGACTCCACGCACGTATTTTTGCGTAAAACTTTTCCCGACTGGAAGGCAGTAATGTGTCCAAAAGGGGACTTCAGGAGGTTTGTTGATACATACCCTTAGACAAAAAAAGGCTCCTCTTTCACCTAACGTAAAATATTAAGAATGTTTTGAATCCATATGATCGGGTCCAAAAATAGCCCTAAGACAACACCATTTTTGCATCTAAGCAACCTTCAAGTAACCAAAATTTCTCAAAAGGGGAGGGGAACACCCTTCCCCTTAGACCTCTCCCCCAAGAAGGCCCTCTTTCCCCCAACCAAAAATTAGAATTCACAAAGTTGTGAACATTTTCCAGTCATATAGTCAAAAAATTACCCAAAGAACGCACCATTTTGCATCTTAGCAACCTTAAATTAGCAAAAATTTCTCAGAGGAAGGGAACACCCCTCCCCTTAGACCCATCCCCCACGACGGCGATCACTCAACCCATGTCCCCTATCAAAATAACCTTGCGCCGTCCCTGGTTATGGTACTGTTTTTATTATCATTGGTTTCAGCGTGCGCGTGCCCGATTTACTTATTTGAGAGAAAATTTAATGATTCTTCCGTTTCAAGCCCCCCCCCAGCCCCCCCCCCCCCCAAAGTCTCGATCTAGAACCGCGCCTGAGCACCGCCTACCTCAGGAATAGACCAATTGCCGTTCATGCTGATAAATATTAAGTTCATCAACTTTTGGGCTCAGTGAAAGGAATTTATGGCTATCGCCGGCAGGCTCTGAGGGGCGGCAGCCTAAAGGGGCGGCAGCCACAGAGGCGCTGCGCAGGCTAATGCACAGCTAGCTCACTGGGCTACTTTTCAGGTATTGTAATTGCGTAAATATTAATCATAAATGCACAAAGCACAATTTACACCATACGAATTAATATCAGTGTTTCCCCTGGTAGCCTACTTAATTTACGAGACGGCTGCCTTGCTGCTTTTTTGCGACTTCCTCGCCTTGAAATTACCGCCTCTTACTTTTTCTCTCTTGAAAATTACTTGGAAGGCACGGACTAGATCTTTCCTTTACACATGGAGAACGTTTTCATGTTGACAATGAAACCATACAGAACTCCTGAGACATTTCCCATGCTTTTGCAATTGCCTTTAAACAACTTGAATTTGCACCAAAGTCCTAAACTGGCCAAAAATATCCTCCGAAATCTAAGAGGAGAGGGGTCTAAACAACGGTGTGGGGAGGGGGTGGTTCCTACAAAATCTCGTGGCGGCGTACAACGCCGTCATAAGGAGGTCTTTGATCAAGTGCCGCCAGAAGAATAATAAACCTGGCACGGAGTGTAGACTGGATCTGACCTAGCATAGTCAGCTTGGCGTATGTAATTTTAAATGTGTGGCTTCTATTATCCGTTCCCCAGTGACCTCTCCCCCAAAACAATACCAATGATAGGAATGATTACGGAGAATACCAGGCATGATCGGCGTATATAAGAATAACAGTTGCAATCTGTAATTCCGTATGATATGGTTAGCCTAGGGTAAAGCTTTTTCAGGTAGCCTATAATGACATGAAGGGAGAATTCCTGGGAGAGGGGTCAAAGGTGGAGCTCGGGGATATACTCTCCTGTTTTGATTGTTACCAATAATTAGGATGGTCTGAATGCAAAATAGTGCATTGTCCAACAAATTTTGAACGACATTGATGCTATCCAATTCCTCCGCACGTTTTTGAATATAAACTTTGGATTTTTTCAATAATGAAGGCATTCCCATCTTTGATGACTGTGAGACACGGGCGTACAAAAAATGTGTATATGTCATTATTTGGTGATTTCTTTCAGGAGAGTGAAATTATCGGTTTGTATGATCTACTTTATTGCAATTTACGGTTGCCTCAGTCCACTTACCAGTTAGCAACCAGTTACAGAATGCCATCTACATACAATAATGTAGAAAAACAGCATGACATGTTTGAGCCAGCCAATACGAAATTGAGAAATATTTGGAAAATATTTGAATAAATGACATGTAAATCATCCAAAGTGTGGAGAACAGCGAAACATGGTTTCAGAGGGTTTCCATATCAAGAGTGCAGGTCCACTGGATCCCTTACATGCGCCTAGGAAGCAGTTTGCCTCTATTAATCACATTTGACCCTTGACCACCATCAACATCAATTGGGCAGGTACTGCCTGCATGGCGACGACATGCACTAAATATGAGCTCCAGTAAACACATTCGGACAAGGAATAGGATATTCACCACGAATATTTGGGCGAAACATTCTTCAGATGTTTCTATGCCCGGTCCTTAGCTGAATCTTTACCTGCAGATGTTGCCCCCATACCCATGTGACCGAATATGACCTATACCCAGGATTGATTTCTAGGTGGTTCGAAACTAGATTTGTGCGGGTCAAAAGTAAAAAAAAAAACCAACAACAACAACAACAAGTACAACTTCATGAGAAAAGTCATGGGTTATGGGAATGACTCTAAAGAATAACAACAACGTTTTATAATGTGTCAATTATATTTGTTTGCTTGTTGCTCCTCATTTTCAACAATACAAATGCGTTCAAACTCATGAGTTCTATGTTAAGTACTTGATGATGTATCACGTCTTCACTGCCCACAGGCATACCATGTATCTTTTTTGCCAGACATGTACTTAGACTTTATTAGAATTACAGGGTATAAATTCATTGATAAAAGCTATACACTTTTATAATAATGTACTTGAAAGTGGTTACGAAACTCTAGATACACAAAAAAGTGACGTTACTTCAAACTGGTAGCTGACATTGCTATAGCCGCCATCGTGGCTACTAGCAATGGAGTTTGATAACACTTTATCACAACACAATATTAATCTGCCATCAAATCAGGAAATATTTTAACTGGCGCTAGTTTATTGGCCATATTCGCCCGAATAATTTCTAAAGTGCCTTCTTTTCGGCTGTCCTGAAAAACTCGTTCTCTTAGGGCGGTACGAGGAAAATTTTATAGAGGACGTCTAACTCGTCGAATGGTGTTGCCACGGCAAGAGGTGTTTACTCATTACGGAAGTGCACCTACTAATCAGTCTACCTAATCAGTCTAGTGCAATTAATCTGCAACATCTAACAACTATAGATAATTTTGAACTCACATAATAGTAGTCAACATCCTGTATACTTCTCGCATCACTACAATTTCCATGAATGTACACACAGTATACTTGATGCAAACAAATTGAATTGATCCTATTCGTTGCTATTCACGCAAAGCAGCTGCATCTCTGAGTAAGTTATTCACTATCTTAATGTACGAATCAAATTTAAATGCTGGAAATAGTATAATTCAAAGAAGGCTACCTCGGTACACAATAATTTGCCTATATACATTCCACTGTAACTACACGGATGTATTTCGTGTTATTCTAATGTCTCCTGACACATTAATTTACAAGCCAACCTTACTTTCAACACATACTATTGCCAAAATCAATTGTTGATTGAAGCATCTTGCTTGATTTATCCCAGACGCAAATGCAAAAATGCTCTACAATCGGATTCTCCTGACAATTTACTGCAGTTAGGATAGGTGGCGCTGCACTGTGGCGAAGCAATCTGCGGTTTCTCTCATATTTCTCTCAAATAATTGTTCTTTCTGTGAACTTTGTCATAGAAATGTGTAGAAAGTTGTTTAACGTTCTTGTTTGGATGCTTATTGTGCCAGTCTGCCTGTCTCTTAGTAATAACGATGGTTTTCAGAAAGCTGAAAGCTGTGAGACTCACTCCAGAATTCGATACAGATCATCATAGCTTCGCGTTATAGGTCTAGTGCAGCTTGCTGCACTGTACCCGTTTATCTGATTTTGCCGACAACAATGAAGAGACGTAAGAGGGGAAAGCCCGGTGGATTCAGACGCAGAAACAAAAAACGTAAGAACAGACACAAATTCATTTATCAGATGGATATTAAGATACCTCACCAGTCGGTCGCAATATGTCAGATTAGCTAGCAATGTAGACTCCGATATAATCGTTTCTAATACTGGTGTTCCTCAGGTTACTGTTCTTGCTCCTTTCCTTTTTACCGTTTACACATCTGACATTCCCTCTTCTCATGCAAGCTGCCCTCTCTTTAAATTTGCTGATGACACTGCCCTTATTAGCCTTATTCAAGTAATGATGACAGGATTATCTTGTAAATTACTGCGATGAAAACTATTTGTCATTAAACGTCAAGAAAACTAAGGAGATTGCTATTGATTTTAGAACCAGACACAAAGATTTGTCAGACCCTGTTGTAAACAATGATTGTATGGTAGAAAGAGTTTCTGATTATAAGTATCTTTGGAGTGTTATGGACGATAGGTTGAACTGGAGTGAATACATTGCATGGACACTCGGCTTAGGCCTAGATTGTATTAAGTAAACTTATCTCTTTCAATGTAAGCCATGAAATCCTTGCCACCAGTACAATTCCATTATATGCAGCGTATGGACCTATTGCCTTCTGTGTTGGGCAGGAAATGCGGGCAAAACCCGCAAGAAAGTTATAAATGACATCATTACGCGGGTGGGTCGGGTAAAAGGGAAAGATATGCCTCTGCATGGTAAATATGGCCTATGACAATCACGCAAGATTTAAATTACATTCTTTGAGGAATAATACTACCCACTGTCTACAAATTCCTGTTATGTTACAGTGTGCATATCACCGTCACTGGCATGAGTTCCAAGGCAAAATATTCTTGGAACGTTCAAGTCATCGAGGTGCCGCCGAGTTTGATGGTACCAATTCAATCATTCCACAAAACAATTAGTATCCTACTGTGTGAATAAAAAATCAAACACTACCTATTTGATATAACACGTGAAAAGGCTAAAAATAGGTAACCTCCGAAATCTAAAAATAAAGTGGGAAATTGTGAATTTGAAAACGTAATGTAAAAAAGTAAAAAGTTAGAAGAGAAAATGGAACAACTGAAAAAGTATGAATTTGAACAATGAAAATTTCGATAGTAGGCTATAACATTAGCAAGAACATGGGTTACACTAATGGTATACCACACGACAGTAGTGAAGTGTCACCACTAACTACTAACGGACGTTCCCTTACTGTTATCAGTAACAACTAATCTGTGTGAATACTTTTCAATACAGGAACTTAATTGTGTTAAAACTATGCACTTTTGTCGATAGTTACCGTAAGTGTAATGAGCCTCACACTGGAACGTTTCTGAATTAGTGTCCTATTGTAATAATAAAAATCAAACACTACTTATTTGATATAACACGTCAAAAGGCTGAAAAACTGGTACCCTCCGAAATCTAAATGCCAAGTGAGAAATTCTGAATTTGAACACGTAAAAAAGTAAAAAGTTCGAAGAGAAAATGGAACAACTGAAAAAGTATGAATCTGAAAACGTAACGTAAAAAATAACTTTAAAAAGAAAACAGAACGACTGAAAAAGTATGAATTTGAAAAATGAAAATTTTGATAGTAGTCTACAGGGTTCCCACCCTTTTCTTACATTATTTTTTCATGACTTTTTCATGACTTTTCAGGACTTTTTATTGAACTTTTTAAGGACTTCTCAAACTAATGTTGACCAGAAAGAATTTAAAAGTATAGTATTAAATAGGGATAACCATCTCTTATATCATTTGAGTCTATCTTGCAACTTTATGAACAGTACGGAACATTTGCTTTTTACAGCTCATCAATAGGGCCACTGATTTTAAGCTTCATAAATAACAAAATTCCCTTTTCAACTTTCAAAACTTCAGAAAATACCGTTTCAAGCATAAGCACTTGACTTCTAAATGAATGGGTGCTTAGTTCATTTCGCACTGGACCCTTTTTTCCTGAATACCCTGAAGGTACTACTATCCAAATATAATTATGTCAAACTATCAACATTGTAAAATAGAATCTGTGTAAGCAATTTGCCTAATTTTATAGAAAGGTCCATAAGGCCCACATGAGAACTTAGGACCCCCCCCCCCCCCAAAAAAAAAAAAAAAAAAAACAAGCATCATTATGACAGGATGTCAGCTCTAAAATTACTGTAACTGGAGGAGCGGATGATCATTTTGCAATCTTTCACGAAATGGACCCTTGGGTACATCTTGGGCCTTGGACCCAGAATTTCTGTGTGTACCTTAAAAGAATCAGTAACAGAGCATCATTATGACATATTATCAACATACTACAAGACAATTTGTAGGTGGGAAAGCATTTTGCAGAATTTTATAAAATAGGCCACTGGGGCCCACATAGGATCTTGGACCAAAATTCAAGACTACCATAAACAGATCACTAACCAACCATCATTAAGACAGGCTGTCAACTCTGTTTAAACATTAAATGCAAAAAAAGTTAATCACTTTGCAGTATTTCACAAAATGGACCTTAGGCCCACCTTGGGTCTTGGACCCAAAATTCCTAAACACCCCAGAGTACCTCTAACAGAGTAACATTATGGCAAACCAACAACACTGCATAGGAGAATCTGCTGGAGGAGCATTTTAAAGAATTTCATAAAATGAGCCATAGGGCCCACATGGGACCTTGGACCATAGATTACTGATCACCCTAAATGGTCCACCACCTAAGGAACATTGTGCCCGAGTTTCAAACAGATCCATGAAAGCATGTGGGGGAGTGGCATTCTACACAATTGTGAACAGATAGATCTGGATAGAGTGATGTTATCACAATACAGCTCACACCAGATCTTGGTGTGAGCTACATTTAGTAAAACTGATGAATTTTACATTTTGGGCAGAAAAGTACCTTTCTTGGTCAAAGTCATCTTATCCAGTGGAAATTATGTTGAAAAGAAGTGCTTAACATACCTGGTTACGATCATGTATCCAGCGTATACTTGTCACACACAAGCGACCTAGCCTAACACACTACAGTATAGGCAAAATTGGAGCCTATACCGACAAAATTTTCCCGATTTCCGTAAAGTTCTTACCTTTTTCAGATCGTAATATTAAAAGATTTTGATGATTTGAAGGTGAATTTGCCACCATTTCGGAAGGAAAAACGTCTGGATATGTCTTTGATAAATGCAAACATTCATTTAACATGGTCTGGGGCAACAATACTCCATTTTCTGTCATAAAATTTATATGTATCAAGAGATTGATAATTTTTGCTAAATTCTGTAAAGTTTCGTGCAGAAAGCTCATTTCCATTTTTGCGATCGCAAAAAATCGGCGGCCCTACCTCAAACTGCTTCAACAGATATATTTTTGTTAAAAACACAAGAAAATTCATGACTTTTCAGGACCCCTGACCATTTTTGGTGAAATTTAAGTACTTTTCAGTCCTGAATTTTGAAGCATCAAAATTTAAGGACTTTTCAGGTTTTTAAGGACCTGTACGAACCCTGGTCTATAACTGTAGAGTACGTATACTGGCAGTGTGAGCCAAGAACATGAGTTACACTAATGGTATACCACACAACAGAAGTGTAGTGTCACCACTAACTACTAACGGACGTTCCCCAACTATTATCAGTAACAACTAATCTGTGTGAATACTTTTCAATAAAGGAACTTAACTGTGTTAAAATTATGCATTTTTGTCGATAAACACTGTAAGTGTAATGAGCCTTAAATTGGACTGTTTCTGAAGCTTTCACATTTGGCACAAACCTGACAACGGGGTATCACCTGCCATGTTCTTACACCTTATCAGTGATTGGTTACACCCAAATCAATTGTCCGTGAAAATTTAAACATCTCTAAGTTTACCAAGGTTGGGAGTTCTCCACTCCCGATCAATTTATACAATAAAAGGGTTAGTCAAGATTTAGCCACTTTTCTGGCGATGAAAACTAGCTGTCCTAGATTGAACCGATCAAACAAGGCCATGAAATAGATGACCTTATTCTATAAGTATGAAATCAACTGAAGTTTGTCTCATCGAGCACAGAAACCTTCCAACTCCATCAATGAGTTTTATGTAGGACTGAAAATCTCGACAAAACATAGGCTATATAACGTATGAATTCAATTAAAGATAGTCCTACCACGAGATACCGTTATTCTCCTTCAACAACCCTAACCATTACCTTAATGACTTTTACATAGGACTGATAATCGCGATAAAAAATAGGCTATATAATGTATGTAAGTTGGTCCTACCACGAGATACTGTTATTCTCCTTCAACAACTGTGGAACATCCTACTCTTTAAACAAGCTCGGAAGTGATTTGATTGTCGACCAGAAGCTAGCAGCAGTTGGACGTTCATCCGCGTCACGGCTCCAACAAGCTTTCAGACAATGCTCAAGTGGGGCAGAGATTTGCAACTCATTTGGAATGTCTGGTGTCATTGTTCCTCTCCCAACATGCTCGCAAAGCTGAGCGTATTTCAACCGTGGGAACGGTTCTTCCTCGTAGATGATTTCGAACACGACCAATGACGCAGAGTACATGTCTGCTTTCATCATGTCATTCCTGGCAAGCAACTGACCACGGAGTACTTCCGGGGCTGAGTACCGAGGCGTCCCGATGTTGCGAACGAATTCTGCCCCCGACACTGAGCTTTCAGATTCAACTCTCATCATGCTCAGTCCGAAATCGGTCAGCTTTGCAACTGGATCTTCAGTCAAGTCTAACAGAACATTTTTTGACTTCAAATCACAATGAGCGATCTGTTTGCCGTGGAGGTATTTCAGACCATGCATGATTTGCTCGATGAGAGACAGACGCTCGACGCCTGAAAATTCATGCTCTTCAACGTGAATAGCCTCGTGCAAGCTGCACTGCATGTATTCCATCACAATGGCAAGGTTTGGTGTAACAACGCATGCGCCGATAAATTTCACAATATTTTTATGCTCCAGCCGACAGAAAACCTGTAACTCATCGTTGAATTCTCTCAGCCTTTTCTTGGATACGCGCTGTACGCGCAGCTTTTTAACGGCCACAACTGACCCATTCCACTTAGCAAAGTGGACGTCACCGAACCCCCCATGGCCTATTTTCTTTCCCAGATTGATTTCTTCGAACTGAATAATTGTTCCCTCGTAACGTTCAAGAAGTTCGGTAGCTGTTTGTGGTTGTCGCCTGCTTCCTGTTTCCTCCTGCCATAATTCGACTTGATTCATACGGTTGATGAGATCCATGACGAGATCTGCAGTATACTCATCGTTGTCTGTCTCCATCACTTGAAAATCTTCGCCCTGAAAGAATGATTTATTACCATGTTCATAATCAACTGTCATCTCTGATTCTCTTCAAATGATCATGTATACGGTAATGAACTAACAAGATTGCCAATGTTGCTCACACACATGAAATCTATATCAGTTCTGATATTTTTGCTAGATAGAAAACGAATGTGATAACCAATGATAATACTGAGCAACTTTCATGATGATTGAATCTATGCTGTAGGAAACAAAATGACCAATAAGAATGCAACTCTGCGTAGTGATTCCTAGCCGAATTATTTCTCTTGGAGCATTCTCACTTTTGTTCCAGTGACTTTCACAATATAACATTATAACATCATTTTCATGAAACAATAACTGAAACCACGTGTGGATCGACTACCTTTATCCAAGAACCTATGGGTAATAAGGCAAGAAACTGTCAATGACTTAAGCCAAAATGATTACTGTAGCTAAAAATGTACAATAAACAGTGAAAAATCACTAACACTAAATGCAAATAGCTTTGATACCGTAGAGCTCAGCACCTCACAGCCACTTGTTCAGATTGAGAAATAAATGAGACCCTCATCACAAATGTACAGCTTGCTGACACATCCTGTGAAAATTACCAATGGCCAGGCAATAATTATGAAAAGGGGGACTGAGGTCAGGGAAGGGATCCTTTTAGGGAAGGGGAGGAGAAAGTAAAACCACGCTATTGAACTGGTCATACTGGGTGGGGGGGGATTGTAAAAGTATAATTCCAAGGATTTTGTTCTAAGCCCCACCCACTCATGAATATTATTTAGGTCGGCACCAAATCGGCACCAAAAACATTAGCAACCATACACTGACTAAAGGGAACCCATCACTCAAATATGAGAATAAGGCCACCTTGCGCCTTCCATTTATCGTGTCAACGATAAATTCTGAGGATTTTTTTGAGTCCCGCCCACTCACGAATTTTAATGAGATCAGTGACAAGGCAACAGTACCGCTACCTATTACCCTCCTTACTGATGTCATTAAAGCAAATTTGAACAAAATCAGACATACTGCTGTAAAGATAATGACATTACAAAAATTTTGTTCTAAGCCCCGCCCACTCATGAATATTAACGAGATCGGCACCAAAAAACAAAAGGGACCATCTAATGACTTTAGGGTATCCATCACTCATGTATAAGAACGATCCGACCTTGTGTCTCCCACTTATCATGTTAACAAGATATTTTGAGGATTTTGTTCTAAACCCCGCCGACTCATGAATATAAATGACATCGGCACCAAAAGCAACAGGGATCATCTACTCTCTATGGTTGATCTACCACCCAAGTATGAGATCATCAGTTAGGTTAGGTTAGATGAGGCTTATCGTCCCGGTTTCCAACCAATTGGTTCAAGTCGAGACGACCACGGCCTTTTTTCCAGATGTGGCTCACTGGCTTGTTTTCCCTACTCCATTGTTTATGCTGAGCACCAAGCACAAAGGTAGTAGGTTCCATTTTTTAAAGTCTTTGGTATGACCCGGCCAAAGGACCTTGCATCTTCCACCTACGATGTTAACAAGAAAGTGTCACACACAGACACACATACACACATGCGTGACTACATAGATTCCTTTTGCCTCTGGCAAGAAATCAAGAATGATTCCTAGATGACATTTCAACCTAATTGCCTGAACATCCTGTACATAGCATTGGGCAATGATCATACTAACCAATGTTTATGGTCATCCAGTCTATTCTGTAGCTTGATTGTTCAAACAAAATGGTCAAAAATAACCCTAGATGGCCTTTGACCCCAATTTCCCTGCCCTATACATAGCATTGATCAATGATAATGTGACAAACTTTCATGAGAAATCGATCTAATCTGTAGGCAATGAAGCAGGTTGACTGTTCAAACAAAATGGCCTCTAGGTGACCTTTGACCTCAAATTCCTTAACACCCTATATGTACCACTGGTATATGATAATACTGACCAACTCACATGATCATCTAATCTATTCTGTAGTGAAAGAAGCAGCTGACTGTTCAAACAAAATGACCCAAATGACTCCTAGATGACCTTTTTTCTCAGTTCCTGAGCAACCTATATGTACCACTGGTCAATGATCAGATTGACCGAAGTTTATGGTCATCCAGATTATTCTGTGCTTGTTAAAACAACAGCCAAGGGCTATATGATTCCTTGCCGTAAGAGTTGAAAATGATACCAAATTATTAAACAAGGCACTGATCTTGAATGACTCAGTATTTGTGGGAAATCCACTACCAAAGTATGAGAACAATCTGACCCTGTGGCTTCCACTTATCATGTTAACAACAAATTTTGAGGAGTTTTAAAGGACCATTCACTCAAGAATATTAATGAGATCTGTGACAAGGTAACAGGGTACAGCTATCTATTACACCCCTTACTGATGTCATCAACACAAGTTTGAACAAAATCGAATATACGTGTGTCGAGATAATGACATTTCAAAACTTTTCTTCTAAGCCCTGCCTACTCGTGAAAATTAATGTGACAGCATCAAAAACAATAGGAACCATCTACTCACCATAGGTACCACCCAAGTATAAGACTAATCTGAACTTGCATCTCCCTCTTATGATGTTTACCAGAAATTTTGAGAATACACACTCACTCATGAATATTAATGAGATTGTTGATAAGACAATAGTATAGCTACCTACTCTACTCCTGACTGATTTCATCAAAACAAGTTTGAACAAAGTCTGATATACGAACCTTGTCGAGATAATCACATTTCATAATTTGGTCCTACACCCCGTCCACTCATCAACATTAATGAGATCAACACCCAAAACAATAGCAACCATCTACTCACTATGGGCGATCCACCACCCAGTTATTGGACCATTCTGTTCTTGCGTCCACTTATTGTGTTTACGAGGAATTTTGTGGATTTTTCTAAGCACCGCCCACTCATGGATATTAATCATGTTTACAAGGAAGCATTACACACTGACACACTCACACTCACACACTTGCGTGACTACAGAGATTCCTTTTGCCTCCGGCAAGGAATCAAAAATGGCAAAAAATTACCCCATTTCCTGAATACCCTATAATTGTGTAGCATTGGTCACAATGATCATAATCACAAACTTTCATGATCATTTATGCAGTATATTCAGAAGGAAGAGAAGCAGGTTCACCGTTCCAAAAATGTCTGAAAATGACCCCCAGATGACCATTGACCCCGAATTCCTTAACACCATATACGTACCAATGGTCAATGATAATATTGAGCAATTCACATGATGGTCTAATCTATTCCTTAGGGAAAGGGTAAGTGAGTAAGATGAGGTTTAATGTCTCAGTTTCTAAACCAATTGGTTTAAGTCGGGCCGGCCACGGCCTTTTTTCCAGTTGTGGCTCACTGGCTCGTTTTCCCTACTTCATTGCTTATTCTGAGCACCAAGCACAATGGCAGAAGGTTCCATTTTTAAAGTCTTCGGTATGACCCGGCCAGGAATCGAACCCTAAACAGCTTGACTGTTCAACCAAAATGGTCCAAATGACCCCTAGATGACCTTTGACCTCAAATTCCTAAACACCCCATGTGTGCCATTGGTTAATGATCATACCCTTACAAAAAAAGGTGTGTCAACCTGTGTCTGTAACCACACATGATCACGCATGAAAAACAAAAGAAATCATGCGTGTTCTTGGGTGACAACCTGCATATTTGGAACATCTGGACACAGGTTTGACACAGGTTGACACACCTTTCCTTTCCTGCCATTTCAAAACACAGGTTTGTCTCAGAATTCTTTGTTAACATTTGTTTCATATGCCACACATTTTGCATGTAAAACCTGTAAAAACCTGTGGCAAACCTGCGTCAAACCTGTGGAAAAGTGTGGCAACTGCCCAACCTGTGTTAATGTCAAGAGAAAACACAGGTTTTCACACAAAATACGTGTGATTTCCCATGGCAGACACAGGTGAAAACCTGAAGATTTAGAACAAATTGTCACACTTTTTTTTTTCTAAGGGTACTAACTTTAATGATCATCCAATCTATTCTGTAGAAGGAGCCAGCTTGACCATTCAATCAAAATGGCCAAAAATGATCCCTAGATGACCTTCGACCTCAAATTCCTGAACACCCTATATGTACCATTGGTCTATGATCATACTAACTTTAATGATCATCCAATCTATTCTGTAGAAGGAGCTAGCTTGACCATTCGATCAAAATGACCAAAAATGATCCCTAGATGACCTTTGACCTCAAATTCCTGGTCAATGATAATACTGACCAACTTTCATGATAATTCCATTTAACCTCTGGGAGGAGGAACAGTTTGACCGTTTTGAGACGTAAATTACCACTTTGGTTCACAACCTCTGACTTAAAGGCATTGTCTGGTGGCATTTTGTAGGGATCTTATATGAAAGATAAAATTTTTTTTCATTACATGTCATCCAAACCCCATATCAAAACTCCATTCCTAACTCAAGATATCTCTTCCTAAAGATTGGTTACTTTTAATAAGAAATACCTCCAAGTTTCCTCAAGGTCACAATACGTGATCAAAAGTGGGCAGATTGTCTAAGATTCCTTTTGTTATTCTTTATAATTGACTACCTTGTTTGTCCTTGAAATTTGATACCGTTGGAATGTTTAGATATTTTTCCGTGTAGATATAGTGAAAAACTGTTCCATACTTATGGTACAGGAAATAAAGTTATGGAATATTCAATTTAGTGATATCAGTATTATAAAGAAATACAAAAGCTACATCAAATCCATTTGCCCAGATACATCACAGATTTCCCATCATGCACTAGGGAAACTGAAAATGTAGTATTTTTTCAAAAATTTGTATCTTCCGAATGCAAGATGCTATTGAGATGGGGTTTTCACTGCCTAACACAGAAAATTTTTCTGCTTTTTTTTGAAAGCATCAAATTTGGTCACCAGACCATTCTTTTAAAACCCATACGAACCATTAGTCAATGATGCTACTGACCAACTTTCATGATCAACCTCCATTTTATGATTGGAGTTTACCCTTTCTAATGTTGATGTGTTTCGTTCATAAACTCTTACGTACAGAATGCGTAGAGTGCAATCTTAAAATGGCAGATTGACAAACCATAGTGCCCGATTTATCGGAGCAGTGTTGCTGATCACGGTTCAGCTGTATCTA
Source organism: Holothuria leucospilota (assembly GCA_029531755.1). NCBI lineage: Eukaryota > Metazoa > Echinodermata > Holothuroidea > Aspidochirotida > Holothuriidae > Holothuria > Holothuria leucospilota. The sequence goes on along the minus strand of CM055966.1, from coordinate 59,809,740 downwards.
TGTACATGTGTCTGCCTCACAACTGTATACCAATATGATGATCACTCGGACTCAATAACCGGATATGACTTTTAAAAGCATGTTCTGGTGACCAAATTTGATGTTTTCAAAAAAAGCAGAAAAATTTTCTGTGTTAGGCACTGAAAACCCCATCTCTATACCATCTTGCATCTGGAAGATGTGAATTTTTGAAGGAATGCTTTATTTTCATGTTCCCCAGTGCATGATGGGAAATCTGTGATGTCATCTGGGCAAATTGATTAGATGTAGCTTTTGTATTTCTTTATAATGTTGATATCACTAAACTGATTATTTCATAACTTTATTTGCTGTACGATAAGTATGGCACAGTTTTTCACTATATCTACACGGAAAAGCATCTAAACATTCCAACGGGATCAGATTTCAAGGACAAACAAGGTATCCAATTATAAAGAATAACAAAAGGAATCTGAGACAATTTGCCCACTTGGCTTCATGTTCTGTGACCTTTTGGAAATCTGGAGGTATTTCTTGTCAAAAGTAACCAGTCTTTTGGAAGGGATACCTTGAGTTAGGAATGGAGTTTTGGTATGGGGTTTGGGTGACATGTAGTGAAAAATTTTTATCTTTCCTATAAGACCCCTACAAAATGCCACCAGACAATGCCTTTAAATACATTTGATTCACAGGAATAAATTGATAATTTCTGGGCAGCTTTCCGCACAAGATAGCCAATTATGAACGCAGAATGTCTTATTTTCAAAGATTACGCACCTTTGGCTGGACGGTCACCTTGACATCTGCAAATAAGGCAAGTCAATCTGCGAGGAGAGTTCCCGAGCACACACAATGGGTGGTAAATGAGCACGCTCGTTTGAGAGCACGCAGGAATGAGCATTGAACAATCTAATACTAAATGCGTGGTAATGTGTTGTGCACGTGTATGATATGCAGACTTGCAACGCTGGTCCAACAATGACGTTAGAAGAGACGTGTAGGCTCTTTTGCATACAGATTGCATAGTAAACACACTTGCCCTGACAAATCATCCTCCATGGTTCCTCATTCCACGTAACAGTGTAGGTTGCATAAACCTTCCATTCAACTAGTAATACTCACCGGATGATTCCTGAACCACTGGAACAAGTCCCTCACAGTCTCAGTCTGCTGGCTCTTCTTTGATACAGGCATTGAGCCAAGTGGCTTACCAGCTCTTCCTAGGGCTCGGTTGTAAGAATTATCGACGTATACTTTTGGCGACAGCGACGACTTAGTACTTGACGATCTGGAATGCGGCATGGAACCAAGTGGTTTTCCAACTCGTCCAAGGCGTCGATTCATGGCATTGTCCTTATAAACTTTACTGGAGGAACTGCTGCTGGGAGAGCTCAAAGTATTCTGGGTTGAATGGCCTGAGATGAAAAAAAAAACGTTTTTGCTCATTGTGTTATCCAATTTGTGTTAAATATTAGTACGACTATGCACCTTCAACTTACCGTGTTTACAAGAATGCGTCACACACAGGCACACACACGCATGCGTGACTGCAAAGATTTATTTCATCTCTGGCAAGGAATAAACAGGAGCATCAGTACTAGTAGTGCAGTCGCTTAACCCTGCTTAAAACCTGTGTCAACCTGAGCACTGGGTAATCAAGTTTGACTGTCGTGTACTTCAAAGACCTTTGATCTAAACCCTGAACATTCTTGCGTGGTGCCGGTCATTTGCTGAACATTGTGGCCAACATGACAGAAACCTGCTGCAGCACAACACCTTAAATATCTTTACATGCTGCTGCGCAAACACTAGGCCTATATCCTTGCGACCAGGGTCCCCTGGTCGCAGTGCCATCAGTCATCACATTTCAAATAAGTTAGCTCCGGAATGTTTGCAGTAAAAATGAGCAAATACGGAAGGGAAATTCCACAAAGGCTGCCAGGTGAGGTCTGATGGGAAGGGTAATTGGCTAGTCCCAAAACATTTGCAATGTTCTGAAACACAAAAAACGTGAATAAAAATTTGTCCGAAACAAACGAAGTTTCAAACCAATAGAACAATCCATTGGTGAGTTATTGCAACCAAAAAGCCCAAAGGCTTAGTGATTCCTTGCCGAATGGGGAAGCTTTGTTGCACTGAGGTTTATTCCTCAAATTTATTTTTCTTGACTACATCATTTTATGTTTTAACAATTTGACCTCTGCTGACCTCACATGACCTTTGAACTCCACCAAATATAACAAAAAAGAAAATCTGAAGTGTCTTGAAAGGGATTCAACTCCAATGGATCTTGGATCTTGAAAATTCTTGGAAAATTTTGCTTTTTGACCTCTGGTGACTCCTGATGACTATCTTGGGAATTCTTGGGAAATTTCACTTTTTGACCTCTGGTGACCCCATGTAATGATCTTGGGAATTCTTGGGATATTTTGCTTTTTGACCTCTGGTGACCCCATATCATGATCTTGGGAATTCTTGGGAATTCTTGGGATATTTTGACCTCTGGTGACCCCATATCATGATCTTGGGAATTCTTGGGAAATTTTGCTTTTGCCTTTTGGCCTCTGATAACTCCAGATGATGATCTTGGGAATTCTTGGGAAATGTTGATTTTTGACCCCAGTGACGCCAGATTACAATCTTGGGAATTCTTGGGATATTTTGCTTTTTGACCTCTGGTGATTCCATATAACAATATTGGGAATTTTTGGGAAATTTTGTTTTTTGACCTCTGGTGACCCCATATAAAAATCTTGGGAATTCTTGGGAAATGTTGCTTTTTGACCCCACGGACGCTAGATTACAATCTTGGGAATTCTTGGGAAATTTTGCTTTTTGATCTCTGGTAACCCAGATGACCTTTGAACTCCACCAAAAGCAATAGCGTTCTTCCTTACATCATGACAAATCTGTATACCAAATATGAAAAGTGTCGGTCATTCCTGTCATGAGATATTGTGATTACAAGCTTTTCAGCTTTTAACCTCCAGTGACCTCAAATGACCTTTGACCTTCACCAAAAACAAAAGCCTTCTTTCTGTCAACATGACAAATCTATGTACCAAATAAGAAAAGTGTCGGTCATTGCTATTTGGAGATATCGTGTTACAAGCCGTTTACGAGGTTTTCGCAGTTTAACCTCTGGTGACCTCAGATGACCTTTGACCTCTACCGAAAACAATAGGAATCTTCCTCTTAACATGACAAATCTATATAGGCCATTCCCATCTTGACATATGGCGATTTCAAGGTTTTCGGTCTTTGACCTATAGTGACCTCAAATGACCTTTGACCTCCACCAAAAATAATAGGGTTCTTCCTTACATCATGACAAATCTATATACCAAATATGAAGTGTCGGCCATTCCTATCTTGAGATATCGTGATTACGAGCTTTTCAGCTTTTAATCTCCAGTGACCTCAAATGACCTTTGACCTTCACCAAAAACAAAAGCCTTTCTGTCAACATTACAAATCTAAGTACCAAATAAGAAAAGTGTCGGTCATTGCTATCTGGAGATATCGTGTTTACAAGCCGTTTACGAGGTTTTCGCAGTTTAACCTCTGGTGACCTCATATGACCTTTCACCTCTACCGAAAACAATAGGATTCTTCCTCTCAACATGGCAAATCTATATAGGCCATTCCCATCTTGACATATGGCGATTGAAAGAATTTCGGTCTTTGACCTATAGTGACCTCAAATGACCTTTGACCTCCACCAAAAACAATAGGATTCTTCCTCTCAACATGACAAGTCAATATACCAAGTATGAAAAGTGTCTGTCATTCCTATCTTGAGATATCGTGATTAACGAGCTTTTCGGCTTTTTAACTCCGGTGACCCCAAGTGACCTTTGACCTTCACCAAAAACGACAGGCCTCTTCCTCTCAACATGAAAAATCTACATACCACATATGAAGAGTGTCGGTCATCCCTATCTCGAGATATCGCGATTACAAGCCGTTTACGAGGTTTTCGCAGTTTAACCTCTGGTGACCTCAGATGACCTTTGACCTCTACCGAAAACAATAGGATTCCTCCTCTCAACATGACAAATCTATATAGGCCACTCCCATCTTGACATATGGCGATTTCAAGGTTTTCGGTCTTTGACCTATAGTGACCTCAAATGACCTTTGACCTCCACCAAAAACAATAGGATTCTTCCTTACATCATGAAAAATCTATATACCAAATATGAAAAGTGTCGGTCATTCCCATCTTGAGATATCGTGATTATGAGCTTTTCAGCTTTTTACCTCCAGTGACCTCAAATGACCTTTGACCTTCACCAAAAACAAAAGACTTCTTTCTGTCAACATGACAAATCTGTGTACCAAATAAGAAAAGTGTCGGTCATTGCTAGCTGGAGATATCACAATTACAAGGATTTTTAGTTTTGACCCCTGGTGACCCCAGATGACCTCTGACGTTTACCAAAAACAATAGGGTTCTTCCTCTCAACACAACAAATCCATACAGGCCACTCCTATCTTGAGATATCGTGATTTCAAGGTTTTCGGTCTTTGACCTCTGGTGACCTCAAATGACCTTTGACCTCCACCAAAAACAATAGGATTTTTTTTCTCAAGATCACAAACCTATACATCAAATATGAAAAGTATCCGTCATTCCTATCTTGAGATATCGCGATTATGAGCTTTTCAGCTTTTTACCTCCAGTGACCTCAAATGACCTTTGACCTTCACCAAAAACAGATGACTTCTTTCTGTCAACATGACAAATCTATGTACCAAATAAGAAAAGTGTCGGTCATTGCTAGCTGGAGATATCGCGATTACAAGGATTTTTGGTTTTTGACCTCTGGTGACCCCAGATGACCTTTGACGTTTACCAAAAACAATAGGGTTCTTCCTCTCAACACAACAAATCCATACAGGCCACTCCTATCTTGAGATATCGTGATTTCAAGGTTTTCGGTCTTTGACCTCTGGTGACCTCAAATGACCTTTGACCTCCACCAAAAACAATAGGATTCTTTTTCTCAAGATCACAAACCTATACATCAAATATGAAAAGTATCCGCCATTCCTATCTTGAGATATCGCGATTATGAGCTTTTCGGCTTTTTACCTCTGGTGACCTCAATTGGACTTTGACCTTCACCAAAAACAATAGGGTTCTTTCTCTCAACATGACAAATCTATATACCAAATATGAAAAGTGTCGGTCATCACTATCTCGAGATAGCGCGATTACAAGCCATTTACGAGGATTTTGCAGTTTAACCTATGGTGACCTCAGATGACGTTTGACCTCTACCAAAAACAATAGGAATCTTCCTCCCAACATGACAAATCTATATACCAAATATGAAAAGTGTCGGTCTTCCCTATCTTGAAATAATGCGATTACAAGGTTTTCGGTCTTTGACCTATAGTGACCTCCGATGACCTTCGACCTCCTCCAAAAACAATAGGCTTCTTCCTCTCAACATGACAAATCTATATACCTAATATGAAAAGTGTCGTCAATCCTATCTTGAGATATCGCGATTACAAGCAGCGTCACAAACACACATACACACACACACCCACACACACACACACGACATCACCATCGCATAGATTCCTTGCCTGCCTACGGCAAGGAATCAATAAAGGGAAAAGTTCCCGGTGAACAATCTGACCTCAGATGACCTCCACTTTTGTTGGGCCTGAATGTAGGCAACATCCACCAAGTTTCGTAGGAATCCAACTAACTTTAAAACAAGGCTATCCACCCCGTGTCTCACCTGGTTGTGTGATCAAAGTTTTTTTTTTTTCCATCAACATCCATGCAAATTCCCAACCCCAGCTAGGTTCTTGGGGACCAAATATTCACCATATCCACCAAGGTTGATGAAAATCTACCAAACTTAAAGAATTTCCATATTCTGACCCCAGATGACTTTAGATGACCTCGAAATGTCCTTCATTTATTTTGGGACCACACCTAGACCCCATCCACGAAGTTTGATGAGAATCTGACAAACTTTGGAATTTCTCATAATCTGACCTCCAATAACACTGAAATAAACTTTATTTAATTCGGGACCAAATGTAGACCACATCCACCAAGTTTCGTAAACATCAGACAAACCTGGAAAAATTCCCAAAATCTGACCTCCAGTGACATTGAAATGACCTTCATTTAATTTTGGGACCAAATGTAGACTCCATCCACCTAGTTTCGTAAAAATCTGACATACTTTGTAAAATACGATAAATTATGCAAATTAGACTAATTTATTAGCATATTTCATGCTGAAAATCTAATCTAATCTATCCTAATCTAATACGATCTCCAATAATAATTTACTTAGATTACGCAAATTAACCTGCTTAATCAGGGTGATTGAGGCTGAAAATCTAATCAGTTCATGAACACTTGACCCTTCTCCTTCACACAAAATTTCATTGCGAAATCATTCATGGTTTTTGAGATATCGCGTTAATGTTGAAATGTGACGAACATTACACACATACACATGCACACACACACACACACGACAAAGTGAATGCTAAGTGTCCCAGACCCACTGAACAAGTCCAGGTGGGATAAAAAAAAAGAAATGTATAATTTAACCTCCGATGACCTCAAAATGACCTCGACTTTTGTGGGAACTAAATGTAGTCACCATCCAACAAGTTTCGTTGAAATCCGACAAACTTTGAACGTGAAAGCCACTGGCTTTGTGATTAATTGCCTTTGGGTGGTTTCCCACAGACATGGGGTGATGGCATACTTCAGAGGTACGACTTTCTTCCAGATCTTTGTTCGGCACTTGATTGATTTCCCAGTTCCATTGCTTGTGTGGAGCACCATGCACAATGCCAGTACATCCCATTTTTGAGTCGTTGGTATGACATGAGCTGAGAATAGAACCAGGATCGGTTTGGCCCTGTCACTCATAAATATTAATGAGGTATGATGACATCATCACATGACCGCTTACCACATTCCCCAATGATTTCGCCATAGCAAATTGGAAAGAGAATCTGACATATGGTTCTCAAAGTACCGGTACTTGAAGGATTCGCTGCTAAGCCCTGCCCAGTCATTAATATTAATGAGATCGGTGACAAGGCAACATTACTCCTACCTTTTTCACTCCTAACTGATGTCATCAGAGCATGATTGAACAAAATCTGACATATGGTTATCGATATATAGAAATTACAAGAATTTAGTTCTAAGCCCCGCCCATTCATGAATATTATTGAAATCGGCACCAAAAACAAAAGCGACCATCCACTGACTATAGGGCACCCATCGCTCAAGTATGAGAATGATCCGACCTGCGTCTCCCATTTATTGTGTTAACAACTTATTTTGAGGATTTTGAGTCCCTGCCACTCATGCATATTAATGTAATTATGTCACAAGCCAACAGTACATCTTCTACCTTTTACCCTCCTTACTTATGTTATCAGATGAAGTTTGAACAAAATCCGACATACCGTTGTCGAGATAATACCATTTCGAGAATTTTGTTCTATGCCCCGCCCATTCATGAATGTTAGTAATATCGGCACCAAAAACAAAAGCGACAATCTTCTGACTTTAGGGCATCTACCACTCATGTAAGAGGACGATCAAGCCATGCATCTACCACTTACCGTGTTAACAAAATATTTTGAGGATTTTGTTATACCCCCGGCCACTCATGAATATTAATGAGATCAGTGACAAGACAACTTTATTGCTACCTATTACACTCCTTACTTATGTCATCAAAGCAAGTCTGAACAAAATCCAACATATGTTTGTCTAGATAATATTTCAAGAACTTAGTTCTAAGCCCTGCCCACTCATGAATATTACTGAGATTGGCACCATTAACAATAGTAATGATACACTGACTAGAGATCGCCCATTACTCAAGTATGAAAATGATCATCAATGAGATCAGTGAAAAGGCAACATTACTGCTACCTATTACACTCCTCACTGATGTCATCAAAGCAAGTTTGAACAAGGTCAGACATATGGTTGTCGAGATAATGACATTTCATGGATTTAGTTCTAAGCAACGACCAGTCATGAATATTATTGAGGTTGGCACCAAAAACAATATAGTGACCATCCATTGACTGACTACAGGGCACCAATCACTCAAGTATGAGAATGATCCCACCTTGCATCTTCCGTTTATCATGTTAACCACATTTTTTGAGTCCCACCCACTCATGTATTTTATTGAGATCAGTGACAAGGCAACAGTTCAGCTACCTATTACCCTTCTTACTTATGTCATTAGAGCAAGTTTGAACAAAATCTGGCAAATGATTGTCAAGATAACGACATTTCGAGAATTCTTTTCCAAGCCCCGTTCACTCATAAAATTTAATGAGGTCTGCACCACAACAACAGGGACCATCTACTGACTATAGGGCATCTATCACTCATGAGTCAGAACAATCCAACCTTGTGTCTCCCACTTATTGTGCTAAGAAATTATTTTGAGGATTTTGCTCTAAGCCCTGCCCACTTATGATTATTAATGAGATTAGTGACAAGGCAACAGTGCAGTTACCTATTACCCTCCTGACTGATGTCATCAAAGCAAGTTTGAACAAAATCTGACATACGGTTGTTGAGATAATGACAGTTTGAGAATTTTGTTCCACGCCCTGCCAACTCATGAATATTAATGTATTTGCACCAAAACAATAGGTACCATCTACTGAGTATAGGGCATCTATCACACATGTATGAGAATGATCCGACCTTGTGTCCCCCACTCATCATGTTCACAAGATATTTTGAGGATTTTGTTCTAAGCCCCGCCTACTCATGAATATTAATAACATCAGCACCAAAAGCAAAAAGGATCATCTACTCTCTATGGGTGATCCTCCCCCCAAGTATGAGACGAATCCAACTTTGGGTCATCCACTTATTGTGTTAAAAAGATATTTTGATGATTTTGTTCTAAGCCGCACCTACTTATGAATATTAATGACATAGGCACCAAAAGCAATAGGGATTATCTACTCTCTATGGGGGATCCTCCACCCAAGTTAGTATGAGACGAATCCGACTTTGCGTCATCCACTTATCTTGTTAACAAGATATTTTGATGATTTTTGTCCTAAGCCCCGCCCACTCATGAATATTAATGACATCGGCACCAAAAACAGTAGGGATCATCTACCTACAGTACTATGGGTGATTTACCATCGTGTTAACAAGAAAGCGTTATGCACAGACACACACCCTCACACACAAATGCGTGACTACATAGACTCCTTTTGTCTCCGGCAAGGAATCAAAAATGGATTTACAAACATTTCCAGGGTGAAACAACATTTGGTCACCCTTCACGAATATTAATGACGTGCAACAAGGTAATAACCACTCTTACCCACCCCAATCTCAACATCAGAGGAAGTTTAGAGAAAATCAGATATACTGCCGTCGAGATAACAACCTTTTAAGAATTTGTTTCTAATAAAAAAGTCTCACCCCGGTGTTCAAGGTAATCCCTTGATTTCAAGGATGACGTAAACCATGTAGCTATTAATGTCTGTACACGCAAATGATATGATACAGTATATTATTTGTTTTACCACGAGTCCACAACATATTTGACAATGTACAAAGAAACAAGTTACTAAATTAGATTGACAAGTGAAAGGAAGTGCGCAAGAAACCCTCGTGAGCTTATCAAATGAAGTACACTCCCTGGGTGGATCAGCAAACAAGTCTAGACTTGCAGAAACAGGAACAGATAGAACATTTCAAATCTGTGGTTCAAACTGAGATTGATGCTGCTCTGTGACAACGCTCTCGGGCAGCTCCCATCTGGCTGTGGTGTTCCTCCTCCAGGGCAAGCGATGCTCTTCTTGTGACAAAAGAAGTTCATAGCGACAAAGGAACTTGCTCTTGTCGCAATAACAACCTTTCCAGGATCTGTTCCAATAAAATGCTCCACCCGGTACATGAATATCAAAGACATCAGCACCAAAGACAATAGGAAACATAAGCACACTATGGGATCACTAGGACCTTGGACCTTCCGCTTATTGTGTTAACAAGAGAGCATCACACACAGACACACACATGCGTGACTACATTGATTCCTTTTACCTCCGGCAAGGAATCAAAAAATTGCATAATTTGACCCATACTGACCTGGTATGACCTTTGATCTAAAATCTTTGTACAACTCGTTTGGAGCCCCACAGGAACAGAACAACCTTGCCAAGTTTCAAGACCATGGGGTATTTTTTTTTTTTTTTTTTTTTTTTTTTTGTAGGAGATACTTCTCAAAGACTTCCACTTAACAGTCAAAGTTCTCCCCTAGCCTACCCTTCATCATATCCGAGTTTCATTATTTTCAGTCAACAACCAAGCATTCCAGCCCACTTTCTATGTGCTGACAGTGTGATGGATGGATGGACCGGCAGATGGATGGATAGAAAGATTATCTCCGAGAATCTTGAAGACCTTACAGGTGATGCTGTTCACATGCAATGTCCATGAGAGACTGTTTGTTATGGTGACACCAAGATACAGATGTTACTTCACCAGTTCGAGGAGGGTATCGTCAATTACATATTGGGACTGTATCACTTTCGTCTTATTGGTAACAACCATCAACTTGCACTTACAAGCATTGAGATCGATCTGCCACTTCCTACTCCATGACAAAAACTCATCCAGATCTTGCTGGAACCTATGGCTGTCACTGATGCAACTAACAGCTCGGTACAAAATGCAGTCATCCGCAAACATTCTTTCAGTAGATTTTATGCACGTTGGCAGGTTATTAACATACTGGGAGACGAGTAATGGCGCAAGCATCAGTATCTATCAAAAGCTGCAGGCGGATGACAAACATCCAGAAGTGGACAGACAATAAATATTGTAATAATATAATATAAGATCTGGCACGAACAGATGAGAACCGAACTATGTGGCGAAGCATGGCATCCAGAGCCTCCAATGGACAAGGAACCATGTAATTAACATAAGTTGCAATGAAAATGTGATCAGTTCAGGATAACCTTGTACTGAAACCCACATTAATGTAGCTCCTGGCTACACTCATCATGAAATATCCTGCTAATTAAGCAATGATTATGATTAACATGATTTCTCCTTTATGACCTTGTGTTGACCCCCAAATCTGTTGCTACCCACATACTGACCACATCAGCTAAGTTTCAAGAGAATCCCACAAACTTTGAAAACATCAAGAACACTTGCTCCTGCTAATATATGCTGAATTATGCAAAATTATCCTCCCAGGTTCATAAGTTAACAAGTTTTGACATCGACTTACATTAACTATGCAAATTAGCCTATTTAGTCCATGCATTTCATGCTGAAAATCTAATCAGTTCGACAAAACCTGACCTGCAGGAATTTAGTGATCAAAATTTGCATAGCAATTTCAAGGCTTCTGGGCTTCTCTGTCACAAAATCATTAAAAACTGTAATGTTTTATGTACAAAATCTGCTACACAATTTTGCATTTGTGTAGCAATTTGTCCATCTTGTGTAGCAAAATGCAATCCGATGGATAAATTATTCCCTACCCTGTACATTGACACATAATTTCATCAAGAAATCATACATGATTCAAGAGATATCCTGCTAACAAGTTTTGTGACACGCACACACATCTTGTATGACCAACTTCTGAGGACCTTCCTGGATCCTCAAAATGAAGGCAATACCAACAAACTTTCTATTGTTTGACAACTGAGGACCAAAGAAATCCATTGTTTGACAACAGAGGGAGGACCCACAAACATATTGTTTTGATACTCAAAGTCAACACAATACAAATACTCGGACACACACACACGTCCACACACACCAACAAAGGCCATAGTGACCACTAAGTGTTTCTCTCCTTGAACAAGTTCAGGGAGACAAAGAAATGGAATGTTAGGAATAAAGAAATATGAACCACTAGACCCACTCTTCGATACAACAGCTGTTCCATGTGGCATCCCAACTCGTCCTAGACTGCGGTTATATGAATTGTCAGCGTATGTCTTAGTACTGCCAGAACTGACAGAACTGCCACAACTACTCCCAGATGAACCACGTGATACCGGCATACTCCCAACGGGCATCCCAACTCGTCCAAGACTTCTGTTTTGGCCATTATCCACATATGTTCTCTGTGATGAAGAGCCTATAATTAGATGGAAAGAAAAAATTTTCACTGATTCGAGTTATCAGTCTTTATTCTGTTCCATTGGTAAGTTTTTTATCAATATTACATAATTATCATATAGGGACCTATACAAAATAAGTGTTTGTTTGATGGTTCTCAATATTTAACTCCCAGTGACCTCAGATAACCTCTAACCTCAAACCTAAAACAATAGCTATTGTTACTCCTCATGAACAACTTATGTACTAAATAAGGGTTTGGTTGATGTTTCCTAGTTACAGTGTTTATGAATGTTTGCCAGTATCTGATATTTGGTGACCTCAGATGACATTATTTTTAGGGCCAAATTTAGGAATGGGCAACATGGGCAGTTGCCCATGGGACTCCACAACAGGGGACCTCCACATATTTCGTGAAAGAAAACCAGAAAGCCAAAAGGCTTAGTGATTCCTTGCCGAAAAGGGGGTGCTTTGCTACACTGAGGTTCATCCATCAAATTTATACTTCTCTACTACATCATTTTTTATGATGTGGTCAGAATTTGACCCCTACTCATGTCAGCTCATGTCACATGACCTTGGAACAAAAACCATGAACATAACCAAAAAAAAAAATGAAAAAATAAATATTAGAAGGGATTTGTCTGTGCTTCCTCCCTTGTAATGACATGTTTACAAAGTTTCAGTTTTGACCTCTGATGACCTCAAATGGCTTGTGACCTCCATGAAAAACAATTGGGTTTTTCCTCGCACCATAACACATAAAGACACTTAGTACAGTATGAGATCTATCCAAGATTCCTACCTTGAGATATCATATAAGGTTTTCAGAGTTTGACCCCTGGTCACCCCAGATAACCTTTGACCTCCACTAAAACAATAGGGTTCTTCCTCTCACCATACCACATCCACATACTAAGTATGAGATCTACCAAAGCTTCCTACCTTGAGATATCGTGTAAACAAGGTTTTCAGACTTTGACCTGCGGTGACCCTAGATGACCTTTGACCTTCACTAAAAATGATAGGGTTCATCCTCACACCATAACACATCCACAAACTAAGTATATCTATACAAGCTTCCTACCTTGAGATATTGTGTAAACAAGGTTTTCAGACTATGACCCCCGGTGACCCAAGATGACCTTTGACCTCCACCAAAAATGATAGAGTTCTCCCTCTTACCATAACACATCCACATACTAAGTATGAAATGTATCCAAGCTTACTACCTTGAAATATCGTGTAAACAGGGTTTTCAGACTTTGACCCCTGGTGACCCCAGATGACCTTTGACCTCCACCAAAAACAATAGGCTTCTTCCTCTTGCTATAACACATCCACATACTGAGTATGAAATCCATCCAACCTTCCTACCTTGAGATACCTTGTAAACAATTTTTTCAGACTTTGACCCATGATGGTGACCCCAGATGACCTTTCACCTCCACCAAAAACAATAGGCTTCTTCCTCTCACCATAACACATCCACATACTATGTATGTTTTAATCCAGCATTACAAGACAAACATGCATCAACTGTATATGGAGCAAGCAAACAGGCCAAACAAGTTGGTTTTTTAATATCACTTCCCTACACTATTAAAACAGCCATTCTAATATGTATTACCTTCACACCTACAGTAGTGTAGGGATAATAGTGATAAACCAACATGTGAATCAAAACTGCTGAATTAAAACATTTGAGAACCTTAACACCATGAAAAATGCATGAAAACAATTTTTCCTCCAAAAATTTTACAATGACAGGTTTTTTCCTGAAACCAAGATATTGTGTGCATGTATATGTGCCCACCATAATATAGTACTGTACATACACATAACATAAAAAGTGAAACTTACAGACTTTGAGGAATTTTTAAAAAACATCTAGAAATTTAACCCTCAGGATTTTTTAATATCATATAGAGGATAGATATACCTTTCCAGAAAAAAATTATCAGAATTTTTGAACTTGACCCACATTGACCTTTTTGACCCCAAAGATGCACCATTTTTTGCGACGCAGTAATTTTGCAAGGTAATAAATAAATAACAGAAGTACCCAGAACTCTGAAACTTTGTGTTTTGTAAGAACTTTGTAACCCAAATAAACAACCAAAAATACAATGACTTTCCATGTCGCCATCAGTGATTTTTGTGTCTCCAAAAATGCTCCGGGTGCCGCAATACAGTGCGAAATGGCATTTTTGAGGTACCATTTCTTCAAATCACAACCGAAGAAATTCCTGAAAATTACATTCTGTGTTCTCTGTGTACCAGACAACTACCCAAAAAAATAACAGGGCTCTGGGTATTATACTTACAGAGATATTGATCCCTAAATGTGACCAATTGTGTGGCGAAAATAGTCAAAAATGCAAATCTGGGCCATTTTAGGAAGCCATAACTCCACAAAACAACATTTGAAAAGCTTCATATTACAGAAACCTGTTTTATGGGATAGTCTAATTAGGTTAATATCATTACAGGGTGGTTGTATGTGTATCTGTTGAAAAACAGGCCCTCAAAATTGACAAAAATGCCAAAATGTCATTTTGCCACCGATTTGCAAAACTTCAACGAATTTTAAATCGGTCAAAGTTGAAGAAATTTCGCTGAAATTTTCAGGACATGCTTTTCTCATGACTGTCTACACATACAAATATTTTGGGAATTTTTTGAGTCGGACGAGCAACACCCTCCGGTGATTTGACACCGAATGACCCAATTGTAATTGTATCTCTTTGTGAATGGTAGAAACAGCTAAGCGGTTGTTTTCCTGCCATTGCAAAGCACACGTCAGCAGACAAACATGATTGGCCTAATATCTAAAGTCATCAATCTCAACGTCTACTTTCTTTAGAACTAGGTAGTGGTTGGTTTTGAAACATTACAGTACACCCTGACACTGTGCCTGTCATCACCTTCCGCTAGGCTTTAGTCAGGAAGTGCCGAAGTATTATTCACCCGTACGCATCCAGACAGTTGGCATTAAGCTCAGGCGCACTAGTATTATTTTATCTGGCCAGTTCTAGTCATTTTCTTTGCACTTTTAATAGTTAACATTTTCGTCATGCATCAAGTTACTCCAGTCTAGCTAAAAGCAAGTTTAGGCCCGGGGTCGGCGAAAATACTCACCACCTATTTCAGTTGAGAGATGTGGTAGCAACCTGTTAATTTGCCTATGGTAGGGGTGGAAGCAACCGGTTCATTTGTACTGAGAGAGGTAGTAGCAACCTGTTTAACTTGTACTGAAAACTGGGCATGCAAACAGGCTTACATACCCAAACTCTTGAACATAAATTTACTCCAAAAATCACAAAATACTGTGCCATTCTGCATCTAAGTACCCTTAACTATTCAAAAAAATCGAAAAGGGAAGGGGGTACCCCTACCCTTAGACCCCTCCCCCAGGACGGCAATCACTGCGGTGCTGTAGGCCTTCACTACTGATTGGGTTCCCACACATTTTCAAAAGCCACTTTCAAGGACTTTTCAAGGACAAAGAGCCTTTATTCAAGGTTTATCTTAAGCATTCTTTTAGTATGAAATACAAAGAACATGTTATACTGTCAATACCCCATTAAGGATATTTTACAAGATGGCCTCCTCCACCCCTTACAGCCATCCGATTCTCCCACATGTTTATTAATAACCATGAGTATTACCAGAACTAGACATACTGTAGGTTGTACAAAACTGTTAGTGTTGATGAAGTAAAGTTACAACAAAGAAAAGCATATATTACAACATGTGCATATCTTTAATTTTAGGTAGCTGTGAGATACTGCCATACATGAATGTAGCCCTGTAACACATTGTGTAGAATAGGAGCTACTTGCCCACTATTCAATGTTCTTAAGCTTTTCCTTCAGTTGATCTATTTCGATTTGCAGCCTCTTGCTTTCTTGTGCCTTTTCAGTAATTTTCCTTCTGAAGGCATTAGACTTGGTCAGAAAACTGAAGTCATGCCTGCTTTCTGCTTTTTGTGCAAGGTCATCTGCCTCCTTTACTGTATGTCAATGAATGATACATTTAAACTCACACAAATGAAAACCAATCAGTATTTATTCCATACACTGTTGAGTGCAGGCCTCATTAAATGTTGTTATGTTATTCATCTCAGTTTTACACTAAAATTTGTTTTGGCAGAAGCCTTATACAGGTAGAAATGTTTGCTATGAAGTTATAAACAAGTGAAAATAATTTGGACAACATATTTAGCATATTTTCCTCAAAAATCTAGTCAATTAACCCCACATTAACTGACCGCCATGCTAATCAACAAGCAGCCTTGTACAAACAACAAGAAATTTAACATCTTAAATTATAATATCAGCTTACCCCAGTACAAAGTTTAATGTAATCTTCACCCAAAGATAATGTAACATTAATAAGTTCTGGGTGCCAGACACTGTACTGTGACAGAAGGTTGAATCAATTGGTTGATTCTGCAGTAATTTCTAGAAATCTATTGGTGAGATATCAGCCACTTCAAATTTAAGGTAACCTTTACCCATCGTAGAAATAATGAAACATTAATAAGTTTTGATTACCAGGTAGTGACAAAAGTTAGCATAACTGCTGGAATTTCAAGGACTTTTCAAGTACTTTTTCTTGTTCAAGGACTTTTTGGAAAATATCCAAATTTAAGGGAATTCCCAGTACTTTCAAGGACTGCAATTTTTTTCAAGGATTTCAAGTACTTTCAAGTACCTGTAGGAACCCCGACTGAAGGTTGCCCATGGGTCTCCACATGTCTAAATACGACCCTCATTATTTTGACATTAATTAAGAACTTCCTGGATCTTGAACAAGATAACTACTATATATATATATATATATATATATATATATATATATATATATATATATATATATATATATATATATATATATATATATATAGGTCGATAAAGGTTGTAAAAAGTGCTTAAAGTTTGCGGAAAATTCCACGACGTTTCGAGTATAGACTCTTCATCAGGTGGCAAAGAAATGCAACTGAATAACAAAGAAGTAGAAATAGAGAAGAAACACATTGAAGAAAGACACGAACAAACCGGTCGCACAGAACGAACACGGTGTAAAAAAGCGAAAGAAGGCTGAAAAAAAACTGGTAAAAAGTAATGAAAAGGGGAACAGGTTAAAAAAGGTCCATTCTAATGTTAAGACCGTGTGGGGAGAGGGTCCTGAGTTTCATGATAAGCCGGTTTTCGGCGGTCTGACGATCACGGTCAGAACCTCTGCACATTAAGGCTACAGTAACGGCCAAGTCTTTAATTGAGCACGGTGATGGGGGGTTGAAATGAGTGGCGACCGGATAACCTTGAAGGTTTTGTTTGATGGACCTGAGGTGTTCAGTGATTCGGTCAGCCAGGCGGCGTTTGGTTTCTCCCACATACAGGCAATTGCAACGTCCACAAACTAAAATGTAAACCAAGTTTGTGGAAGTGCAGGTGAAGTGTTGGTTCACACTAAATCTGTTGCCGTTAGAACCCAAAATATTGATAAGTGTGTTCTTGCCAACCACTGGGCATGTGTTGCACCTACTACGACCACAGGGAAATGTACCTGGGGTGTTGTCAGTTGGTTGTTGTGGGTGGGAAGCCCGAACTAAGTGCTTGGAAATGTTCTTTTCAACTCTGAAGGCCGTAATGGGGGGTTCAGGGAAAAGGTCACGGGTTGAAGGGTCTTTTCGAAGAGTCTCTATATTCCTGTAAATGGCACGAATGATGGGGCGTACCGATGGGTGATGGGAAATTACCAAAGGAATTCGTAGATTAGTAGACGTGTTAGACTTCTTACTCAAAGCCTCCGCTCTGTCGATTCCTTGGATTCTATGTAGAGCACCGGTAAGGACTTTGGTGGGATACTGACGCTTCTCAAAGAATGATAGTATACTTTTTGAAGCGGCTGAAAAATCAGAATCTTCTGAGCAAATCCTTCTGGCCCTTAAAAGTTGTGAGTACGGGATGGATTTGGTACAGGATTTGGGATGGTTGGATGGGTACAAAAGGTAGTTATGGGAATCGGTGGGTTTAAAATGTAGGTTTGACTTGATTTTACGGTCGCAAATTGACAATTGAAGGTCGAGGAAAACCACTGAAGTGTCAGAAATACAATGTGTGAATTTCAAAAATGGACAGAAAGATCCTACAAATTGAATGAAAGATTCCAGATCTTGACGGGTCCCTGTTGCCACTCCCACAATATCGTCAATATACCTTTTGTAAAGGAAAGGGTGAGAACCGGTGTACTGCGAAAAAAGTTGTTCTTCAAAGTGACCCATGGTTAGGCAAGCAACAGAAGGACCCATTTTGGTTCCCATGGCTACTCCTTTAACCTGACGGAAAAAGCGCCCATTAAACTGGAAACAGTTTTGGGTGAGAACAAGTTCCGTCAAGCGAAGGAAAGTAGTTGTAGGAATTTGGGGGTCTTGTCGTTGGTCCAGGTAATGGCGGATAGCCGACAAGGCAGCATGGTGGGGGATGGATGTGTAGAGACTAGATACGTCCATGGTGAATAGCAGACGTTCACCGCAATTTTCGGGAAACTCAAAGTCTTGAATAAGTCTCAAGAAATGAGGAGTGTCTTGAACAAAAGACGGTAACGCTGATACCAACGGGAAGAGAACAGAGTCCAAAAACTCAGAAATAAGAACGGTGGGGCAACTGTGGGAAGAAACGATGGGTCTACCAGGGTTGTTAGCCTTGTGGATTTTGGGAAGCAGATAGAAATTGGAGATTTGTGGGCAAGGGTGGAGTAGTGACGTTGCTGATTTAGGAAGTTCATTGTTTCTAATAAGGTTTGTTAAAGTCTTCTTAACCAATGCTTGGCTGTCGGAAGTGGGGTCAGAGGGAAGTTCAGTGTATGCAGTTTGGTCCGATAATTGCTTATCAGCCTCTGCTACGTACAAATCCTTCTGCCAAACCACCACGGCTCCACCCTTATCAGCTGGTTTGATGATGAGGTTCTTGTTTCTTTTGAGTGACAAGAGAGCCTCTCGTTCTTCTGGGGAAAGATTGCTAAGGGTAGTTCTCTTGGGGGGTAGAAGACGATCAACATCCTTATTGATGGATTCAATAACGGAGTCTAGGATGTTGTTTTCTCCAGATTTGGGTGTCCAGGAAGAACGGGTGGAGCCTAAAGTGTTCAAAATATCTTCAGGACTCGTATTGTCTGGCTGATCTGTGATGCCAAAATGGTGTCGCAGGCGAAGTTTCCTGCAGAATGAAGAAACATCTCTGCGGATGGAGAACTCATCAGGGAGGGGGTTCAAGGGAACGAAGTTCAGGCCTTTAGCTAACACTGAGCGTTCAGAAGAGGAAAGCTCCAGATCGGGGGGGATGGTGACCACAAGTTTCGTGTCCTGTGCTTGTATGGTATCACTGGGTGGGGTATGAGTAGAGGGTGGGTCAGGCAATAGGCTTGCTAAAGTCTTGGCTTTAGAATCAAGCAAAAAATTATGAAGTCGACGGTTGTAAACGTGAATAAGGAAGCGCACTTCTCCAGCTTCTGGTAAGGTGTTAAATAGGAGAGACCCTTGGTCTTGAATAGTGCGATCAAACCCGGCCTTCTTTCGAACCATGCTACGGATGGTCGAGCGCATGAGACTAAACGAGCACGAACGTAAATACCGAGAGGTGTCACGACGAAAGTGAAATTCGGACACGGTCTGTACGTGAAAGTTTATTTTAAAACCTCGTGGAATTACGTTTTTACGAAGGCAAGTACCCAGGAAATTAATATGACTAGCGAATCTGGTTTTGCCGAAGGTAGCCATAGCAAGGGAATAAATAATGGGAAAACAGTGGGCTGGGTAGTGGGCGATTTCACGGGTAAAATTCCTACGAAGGCTGGAAGTGAAATGTTTTAAGTCCGGCATGGTGGAAACGATGAAAAAAAAAAAGGGGGGGATGCTAAACAAAACTAGAACTCTGGGGAACGAAATCAAAGAGAAAAATCATAAACGAAAAAATTGAACGTGCCAAAAATGTGTACTGGAAAGGTTTGCTAATGTACCAAGAGAGCGTGTGAAATAAAAACACACTCCGTAAAAGAACACGGTCAAACCATACGCAGTTCGCTACGAAGAGCGTACAAAATTCTACCAAGTTAAACAGTCAAAATAGACCTCTATATATATATATATATGTGTGTGTGTGTGTGTGTGTGTGTGTGTGTGCGTTTAGCATGTATGGAAGAGACAATTATAACCTCGTTTTACAATGCGAATTACCGTGTTAGAATGGTCAAAATAGCGCCCTATTACGTATACAGCCTGCAAAAATGTTATCAGGACTACCTACAGCATGTCACTATTGAAGTGTTCATTGTGTTATGCATTTCTGAACAATCAATAATGTACAATGGAAAGTGTATGTATGTTGATACTGTACATCAGCCGAAAACAACTTCCAAGCTTCCAGCCACGAAATAATCACTGTAAACGCCTGCCAATGCTATGAAATAAACTATTTTTTGCACAGGGATGATTGCAGAAAGTATTTGTGTTAATATGAAAAATTGTTTTCTCTCACATGGGAGAAATACAGCTCCCTCTGATACTGATAGCAAAAGGAACCGCCAAAATACAGCGAATACTTCTTTCGGAATTGAATTCAATGGAATTGAACCAACTATTATGTTCGGGTGTACAATGCTAATGCATACAAACCACTAGACCCTGCACTCCTCGATGCGACAGCTGTCCCATGTTCCATACCAACTCGTCCTAGGCTACGGTTGTAGGAATTGTCGACGTATGTCCTAGCACTGCTAGAACTGCCATAACTACTCCCGGATGAACCACGTGACACCGGCATACTCCCAACAGTCATCCCGACTCGTCCAAGACTTCTGTTTTGGGCATTATTGACGTACGTCCTTCTCGACATTTTGGACTCTGAAAGCAATTTTTGCAAAAGATGTAGGCATATTATATGACAGCAATGAAACCAAGTGAGGATTTCTGCTGTAGATTGAATTAAAGGCAATAACAGGGACCACAAAAAACATATACACTTGTGAGCACTCATTTTCCAGTAGAAATACTAACACGATATCCTACTCTCTCTCTTTTCATCACATATTATATATATATATATATATGCATATACACATATATACACATATGTACACATATACACATATATATATATATATATATATATATATATATATATATATATAAGGTTTCTATGAGACTATTTAATACAGCGTTGATTTGACTCATTCATATAAAGTCGCTACGTCACTCTACCTACTCAATACTACATGGGACGCGTTCCTATGACGTAACAATGGAAAGCTTGACTCGACAGTATTTAAGCTCAGTTGACCGCGTTCTACCACATAGGCCTCAATGGCTCAGTGATCAGAGCAGCCGCCTTGTATGCGGGAGGTCACTGGTTCGAATCCTGCTTGAGGCTAAGTTTTCCATTCACAAAAAATATCCTCTTTCAGTATAAGGCAAGTGCTTTGTTAGAGGAAAAATGGCCTAAGGTCTCTATGCGACTATTTAATACAGCGTTGATTTGACTCATTCATATAAAGTCGCTATGTCACTCTACCTACTCAATACTACATGGGATGCGTTCCTATGACGTAACAATGGAAAGCTTGACTCGACAGTATTTAAGCTCAGTTGACCGCGTTCTACCACATAGGCCTTAATGGCTCAGTGGTAAGAGCATCTGCCTTGTATGCGGGAGGTCGCTGGTTCGAATCCTGCTTGAGGCTAAGTTTTCCATTCACAAAAAATATCCTCTTTCAGTATAAGGCAAGTGCTTTGTTAGAGGAAAAATGGCCGAAGGTCTCTAAGCGACTATTTAATACAGCGTTGATTTGACTCACGCAATATATATATATATAACGCTAATTCCCACCTTAAGGGGAAATTGTTATATCTGCTTGTACATAGGGCGAAAAAAAGATAATAAAATACATAAGAAATAAATTCGCCCTAACGTCTAAACATATAATTAACGTTATTTCAATGGCCAGCCATCCGTTCGTGTTAACAGCTAGGTGTCCGTAAATTTGACAACTTTGAAGTAATGGCATCTAGTTTGTAAATCTAAGAGGGCGCCCTTGTAAGTTTACGTATTCCTATAGAAAACGTGTGTGGAAACGCCAAGGCGAAACTTATATTTCACCCGAAATTTTTTTTCCCCTTAAGGTCGACTTTTCAACAACAACTTTCCCCCTAAGTGCCGAATTAGAAATATATATATATATATATATATATATATATATATATATATATATATATATATATAAATATTTAATATATATATATTTAATATATATATATATATATATATATATATATATATATATATATATATATATATATATATATATATATATATATATATATATATATATATATATATATATATATATATATATATTTCTCTAATTCGGCACTTAGGGGGAAAGTTGTTGTTGAAAAGTCGACCTTAAGGGGAAAAAAAATTTCGGGTGAAATATAAGTTTCGCCTTAACGTTTCCACACACTTTTTCTATAGAAATACGTAAACTTACAAGAGCGCCCTCTTAGATTTACAAACTAGATGTCATTACTTCAAAGTTGTCAAATTTACGGACACCTAGCTGTTAACACGAACGGATGGCTGGCCATTGAAATAACGTTAATCATATGTTTAGACGTTAGGGCGAATTTATTTCTCATGTATTTTATTATCTTTTTTCGCCCTATGTACAAGCAGATATAACAATTTCCCCTTAAGGTGGGAATTAGCGTTATAAATATATATATATATATATATATATATATATACATATATATACATACATACATATATATATATATATATACATATATATATATATACATATATATATGTATATATATGTATATATATAACACTAAATTAAACATTTGGGAGACATTGGGATAAAATCCTTCCTTAGGGAGACAATCGATTATATTCATAAAATTTAATATATTTCCATATCTAAGCATACAAATATTCATACAAAAATACCAATAATTCTTAATGAATGCCTTTAACTTATGGTACGTTTGTTTTAACTGTATCTTTTACACACAAGGTTTAATTAAATAAACAATATATTATAAAGTATTTCGCAATACTTATTTGTCTCCCTATAATACATATAAATTACATGCAACACATGACACACCTGTATTTCTATGGTAAATAATAGCACCTATGATGTATTTATGCAGCTTACACAGTAGCATAATAAAGAGGGCGCTAATACGCTACCATAGAAATAAAAATCTTTTAGAAAGAATGTAGAGAAGGGGTTTAAATAATGGTGCATAGAATTAGGGAGACATGAATTTGTCTCCATAGTGAAAATGTCTCCTTAATATACCAATTATAACTGCATTTTGTCTCCCTAATAGGTTATTAATAGAAATATATATATATATATATATATATATATATATATATATATTGCTAATTTGGGATTTAGGCGAAAAACCGTATGAAAAAACGCGACTGTTGGGAGAACTCGACCCTTAGGCGAAAAAATCGTTTCGCCTTAACGTTTTACACACTGTTTTATATAGGAATGCGTAACTCTATACGCAAGTCCGATTTACCACATAATGTTAATGCAATTACTTAGTTCCACACCAACTTACGTGCATGTATCCGTTAACACTAAGGACTTACGGGCCATTGAAATAACGTGCATATATATCTCAGAACCAAAAGGGGAAATATAATCTTATGTATTTTATTGTTTTTTTCTTCGCCGGTTGTATTGGCGGTATACCGATTTCGCCTAACAGGTCGATCTAGCGTTATATGTATATATATATATATATATATATATATATATATATATATATATATATATATATATATATATATATATATATATATATATATATTTCACTAACTTGGGATTAAGGGGAAATATTGTATGAAAAAACCCCCCTAAAAAGGGAAATCGTCTAAAGGGCGAAAAAATCAGGTCGACTTTGCGAAATCACACGCTTTTTATATAGGAATACGTAAACGGATGGTAACGTCCGTTTCACCACATGATTTACATGCTATTACTTCAATGTTGACCAAGTTACGTACCCGTATCCTTTAACGCGTACGGATGGTGGGCCATTGAAAAAGCGTTGTTGTATATCTGGTTTCCAAAAGGGGAAATATTTTTTAATGTATTTTATTGCTTTTTTCTTCGCCTTAACGAAACCGCGATATATCGATTTCCCCGTACAGTAGGAATTATCGTTATATATATATATATATATATATATATATATATATATATATATATATATATATATATATATATATAAAGCTAAGCGTTATATATATATATATATATATATATATATATATATATATATATATATATATATATATATATATATATTATATATATATATATATATATTATATATATATATATATATATATATATATATATATATATATATATAACGCTAATTCCTACTGTACGGGGAAATCGATATATCGCGGTTTCGTTAAGGGGAAGAAAAAAGCAATAAAATACATTAAAAAATATTTCCCCTTTTGGAAACCAGATATACAACAACGCTTTTTCAATGGTCCACCATCCGTACGCGTTAAAGGATACGGGTACGTAACTTGGTCAACATTGAAGTAATAGCATGTAAATCATGCGGTGAAACGGACGTTACCATCCGTTTACGTATTCCTATATAAAAAGCGTGTGATTTCGCAAAGTCGACCTGATTTTTTCCCCTTTTAGACGATTTCCCCTTTTAGGCACGTTTTTTCATACAATATTTCCCCTTAATCCCAAATTAGCAATATATATATATATATATATATATATATATATATATATATATATATATATATATATATATATATATATATATATATATATATATATATATATATATATATATATATATATATATATATATATATATATATATATATATATATATATATATATATATATATAGGTCGAATGTGGTAAGATCGACTGTAAATATAGGTCGAAGAGTAAGTAACTGATTCGATCTGAATTAAATTCAACCCAAGTACTGGCATAGCCTTTTGAACAAGGGAAGAATGAAAGAAGAAACCAGAAGGAAAATTGAGCCACGCGGGTTTGAACCCGGGACGGTCGCTGTCCGGGCGACTGCCTTAACCACTGCACCACCGTGACTAACGTGATTCTCGGCTTGAACCAAGGTACAAATACCGCACGCTACAATTTTCCCTCCTTGTTACCACACAAAGTGTGTAAATCCCAAAACGGGTAAATTAGATAGGTCGAACGTGGTAAGATCGACTGTAAATATAGGTCGAAGAGTAAGTAACTGATTCGATCTGAATTAAATTCAACCCAAGTACTGGCATAGCCTTTTGAACAAGGGAAGAATGAAAGAAGAAACCAGAAGGAAAATTGAGCCACGCGGGTTTGAACCCGGGACGGTCGCTGTCCGGGCGACTGCCTTAACCACTGCACCACCGTGACTAACCTGATTCTACAATTTTGTAGCGTGCGGTATTTGTACCTTGGTTCAAGCCGAGAATCGAGTTCGAGTTCTCCCAACAATTGCGTTTTTTCACACGGTTTTTCGCCTAAATCCCAAATTAGAGAAATATATATGTATATATGCATACATCATACATATGTGTGACTTGATAGCGGAGTCATGGGTTTCGAGGTGACAGTGGACAGCCAGCAATGGGTCACGACAGAAAAGGTGTGAGAACCGGGGGGTCTAGGCGTAGGCTAGGCTAGTGCTAACATGAAGCTAATAATAATAGTGAGGGGCTCGAATTCCGTTCAGGGCCTGAAGTTTGTTCATTAACCATCATCTCATAAGTAATTGGAATATGGATCTGAAAATTGTCAGAACTATTCAGAATTGGACCAGGAACAAAGGCTTCTTCCTCTCATCATGACAAAACACCTCACTAAATTTTCAAAATTTGTTAAAATACAACACTTCCCTGATATTTGAATATCACCTTGTCAACAGCCTATGGAGTCTGACCTAGGCAACTTTAAAGACAGGCAGTCATCAAATGACCTTTGACCTTCATCAAAAACAATAGGGTTCTTCCTCTTAACATGACAAATCTATATACCAAATATGAAGCGTCGGTCATTGCTATCTTGAGATATCGTGTTTACAAGCCGTTTAAGAGGTTTTCGCAGTTTAACCTCCGGTGACCTCGGATGACCTTTGACCTCTACCAAAAACAATAAGGTTCTTCCTTTTGACATGACAAATCTGTATACCAAATATGAAAAGTGTCGGTCATTGCTAAGTGGAGATATCGTGTGTACAAAGTTTTCGGTTTTTTACCTCTGGTGACCTCAAATGACCTTTGACCTCCACCTAAAACACTAGGCTTCTTCCTCTCATCATGACAAATTTATATATCAAATATGAAAAGTGTCAGTCATTGCTATCTCAAGATATCGTGTTTACAAGCTAGGCATCACATACACACATTCATACACACACCCTTACACACACACACACCCTCACACACGACATCACCATCGCATAGATTCCTTGCCTGCCTTTGGCAAGGAATCAATAAAAAGGTAGGAATCAAAGTCTACTCCAACATGAATTTTTATTACTTAATTAACCATTAGTCATGGGACAGCTTTGCGACAAAAGTTTCTGGGTACTGCTACTCAGTCCCAAAACGCTGTGCCATTAAGATGACATTACTATTTCTTAGCTTCTGGTGTCAATAAGGACAAGTTAGACTATTGTTTTATTGTAAACTCTTTGAAAAAAACCATCCCCATTTTCCAATTTAAAACAACACATTGTTAGTCATGCTGGGACAAATAAAACGTTAGTCATGGGAGTTTTGTTGCAAATGCTTGCAAGCATAAAGGGCAGCAGGTTGAAATGTTTTTCAATCCCTTTTTCCTCTGTTGACTCTTACAATTATATACACATTAAATTAAGATTTGATGTTGGTGATGTTTCCATTATCACAAAAGCTTCAACAAGGGGGACAGACTATAAGGAATGGTCAAAATTCAGTCTCACAATAGAACCCATTGGTCCTACTGTACAACTGTACAACACGTAAGTCCCACAGTTCATATTTGAATACAAACTCCCTTTCACTGTAGAACTTGTGGGTTGTACAGCAGAACCAGTCCTGCTTTAGCAGAATGGGAGGGAAGTGGGGTTGTCCACTCCACCTCCACCCTACCACCCTACCCACCCCTCTCAGAAAAAGAAAAAATGTAATCAGTTCAAAGCTTTGTCAAAGAGCAACATTTTGCAACTAAAACACTTTACACTACAAAAATTTCTCAAAGGGAAGGAGTTTTGTCCACTCCCCTCAAAAAACATTCCCCGTCCCTTTGACCTTGCATAAATCATACAAAACATTCACTTTAACAGTTGCCACAGATAGTGCTCACAATTTTGCATTCATACCCCCATACATAGATCAAACAGTTTGTTTAAAAGGGCCCATGGTGCTCCTGTCTCCTAACACATAGCCAGTTTTAAGAAGCATGGTAGTAATGAGAACTGGAAACATAAGTATTACAAAGATTTGACAAAGATTCTGTACAGGTAGCAATGGAATTTTGCATCTAATATCCTCCTTATAAAAAAAAAAAATTTCTGCAGGGGGACATCCACTTCACACAGTTTCCCCCTACCCTAAGATGGAACTCCATAAGTGGGTGACAAGGCAAGGCCCCTACCTTGGTGCAAACTATCAAAGGTATGCCAGTGTAGTGGTAAGAGGGCCATGTCTTGAAATATAATGTTTATTTCAACATGCCAAGATGGTCAACTTGTGTTCTTCTGAAGGAAATAGCATACAGTATTAAGAAGCTGTTCAAACTAAGATGTATAAATTTCAATAGTGGTCAGCCCATTATCCAATGCACCATTGTCCAATGAAACCTTTTCAGAAAGACCCAGTTCCAGAAAGACCTATTAAAAGAGTGGTTAATTAACTATTGAGAAGAACTTCACATTGAATTACACAAATGACAAAAGTTCAGACAAACCATTTTTTTCAATAACCTGTTGTTAGTAATTGTCAGAAATGCTATTCTTTAGGAAGAACTGTTTATAGTATTTTAATCATCCCTTCCAAACTAACTTAAATAACAAAAACTTATACCACAAATACCTCATGCTTGCAACAGAAGTAAAACCCATAGTACTAGTATGTGTGGACAGTTTTACTGTACAGTATATATGGGACTTGTCCCATGACTAACAAAATTGTCACATTGACTAACAATTTTCGTTTTCAATTTTAATAAATATTTTTTGGAAAACCTTTGTTTAAACCATACAGTTGTGTAGGTTACTATCTAAATGAAGAGGATCCTTAACCTTTCCATAGTATCTACCACAAATTTTGAGATATTTAAACATTTCAATGAAAAATGTTAGAAAGTTGTATTTGATAGACGGCACTCTTCAAACTGAACTTTGTTGTTTGTTTCCAGGGCAATGTACATTTGAGTGTATGTGTATAACATTTTAAGTCCTTTAAAAATCCTTTGAAACACAATTTTAACCCACAGAAGGACTCAAGACCCTGTATACCAAAATAATGAAAAAATATAATAGAGGGCACTGTTTAGCAAGCTACATTTTTTTCATTTTAAGCATATAGCTTGTTACATTCTGAACAAGCTTGCCAAAATTCATGTCAATCAGAGTTATAGAGTTATTGCAAATAATAATAATAGAGGGCGCCCTTCAACATGCTTCTGACTTTGATGCCCCATTTCTCGGTAATGCGCAACATCTGTGACTGTGAAGAAATTTATGTCATTTGTAACATCATTTGACATAAGAATCCACACTTTTCATGCCCACCCCCTGAGGTGGGTCATGGAACCTAATTTAGAAGCATATATTTGACCTATGGCCCACTATCTAGTATCCATAATTGTAAGCGATTACTTCGTTTTTAGCTGTAATCGTAATCATAATCGTATTGTAATCGTAAAATCTGAAATAATCGTAATCGCAATTGATTACATTCAGATGTAATTACCCCAACCTTGCCATGAATTATTTTTCACAGGGGGAGTCTCAATTTTTGCAAAAAATCCTGGCTGCACTCTAGTGTAAACACTGGTTCCTATCTCTTTCAGGTTTTATTCAAGAAATACAGTGCCTTTCAGTGCAAAAGTTCTGTTTTTACATACTGCAGTGCCTTTCAAAACTGGGAGGGGGGAGGGGGGGAACCAGGGGGACATGACAAAAATTTGCTCCCATAGCACCGCCACTGGCTACGCTACACTACTGGGTATCACCTCTGATGCCATTTCCTTAAGTCAGAAAAATCTGAACATATATATGGCCTACTTGACTAACCCGACACAACAACCAATAGCCTAGCAGTAGTGGCCTATAGTATGTTTCAAAGCTCTGGCAAATTCATGAACAATGCAACAATTAATTCCAATCGATCCCCCTCCAGGCTCCATCCCTCTCATCCCAACACAAACCAGGCCCTGAGAAGGCCGATAACTTAGGCCTACCCACCGAGCAAGCTTACTGTACAGTACCTCTGCTAATTGTTCAGGCTCCGTGTGAGTATTAACATAACATAACATAACAGGTTGAAGGGCAAAGGAGGGCTAAGGCCCCATAAGATGCCCTGAAGTCCATAAACCCTTAATGGAAAACAAACAACCAAACAACACCAAATGAGCACAGCACAATTAGATCCTACTACAGTCATGGAAGAACTTGTCGATGTTAACCTTAAAGCAGTGCACTGATATGGAGTTAACTACCCACTCAGGGAGACTATTCCACTCGTTGACAACTCTATGAGAGAAACTTCCTAATGTCAAGTCTTGCAAAACACTTTACTAGCTTCTTACAATGGACTCTATCCCGAGAATTACTCTGAACCTTTAAATAACTACAAGATAACAGAGGATTCCTTTCAGACAGAAATTTGTACACCTGGAGCATGTCCCCCTCTAATCCTTCTCAACTCCAGGGTGGTAAGCCCAAGATGTTTAAGTCTAACATCATAATGTAGATGCCTAACCTCGGGCATAAGGCGAGTAGCTCTCCTCTGAACTTGCTCTAAAAGAAACTTGACCTTTTTGTAGAAAGGACTCCAAGCCTGCAGGCTGCATAGTCCAGATGGGGTCTTACCAGCTGCTTATACAGATTTAGAACAATTTCTTTACTTAAACTATTGAAATTCCTCTTGATCAATCCAAGCACCCTATTAGCCCTAGCAGCAGCAGCTGCACACTGTCTAGATGGCTTTAAATCGCCTGTAATAACAACACCCAGATCTTTCTCAAAAGCCACATCACTCAAAATATTACCATTCATGTTATAATCATACAGCTGAAATTTTTAGGGCCAAAGTGAAGGACTTTGCACTTATCTGCATTGAAAGGCATTTGCCAAGTCTGAGACCATGAAATAACCTATCCAAGTCTTTTTGCAGCAACGAGGCATCATCCTTATCCCTAACCTTCCTATAGAGCTTAGTATCATCAGCAAACTTACACTGAGCTATCAATATCATTGATGAAAGCTAAGAAAAGAAGTGGGCCAAGAACAGAACCCTGTGGCACTCCACTTGTGACTTCTTTCCAAGAAGAGAAATCACCAGTAACAACAACTCTCTGGGATCTACCATTGAGCCACGAATTTATCCAGTCAGCACAACTGCCCTTGATGCCTAACCTATGCAGTTTATCCATAAGTCTCCCTTATTTGGAACTTTATCAAAGGCTTTTTGAAAATCAAGGTAGATGACATCAACACTGTGACCAGAATCGAGAGATAAAGAAACATCCTCAAGAAAGCTTAGTAAATTAGTGACACAAGATCTACTCGGTAGGAAACCATGCTGTGGCGGATTGAGTAACCCATTATCTAAAAGATATTTAGGCAACAATCCTTAATTACAGATTCCATAACATTGCACACAACACTGGTTAAACTGACCGGCCTATAATTGCAAGGCAAGCTCGGATCCCCTATTTGAAAATTGGAGTAACATTAGCTACCCGCCAGTTATCAGGGACAAAGTTAGGATCCAGAAACTTCTGAAAAATAATGCAAAGAGGAACTGAAAAATAATGCAAAGAGGAACTGACAAAATCTCCGAGCTTTCATGAATAATTGCAGGATGAATCCCATCAGGCTCAGGGGCCTTACTAGCTTTTAAGCTCTTTAATTTACTACAAACCAGTTCATCAGAGAAAACAACATCACTAAATGAAGTAGAGTTATCAGTACCCCTACAAGTCCCCAAAATAGGTGATTCGTTGGTAAAAACAGATATGAAATAATCATTTAACAAATTACCCATATCCTGATGATTACTAACTAAAGTGCCTTGATTACCTTGGAGAGGCCCAACACCCTCCTTAACTTTCTGCTTAGACCTGACATAGGCATGAAAAGACTTTGGATTTACCTTAACCTCCTTGGCCAACTGCTCTTCAAACCTACAGTAGCTTTAGTGTCAATAACCAAATTTTTAACTAAGAGTTCCTGATTCTTGTAGACTGCAAAGTCATCAGAATTCTTACTGACCCTATATCGACGCCAACATTTACGTTTCTTCCTGGCTGCTCTAAGTACCTCTCCAGAAATCCAAATTGGCCTATTTTTAAAAACAGCTTTCTTGAGCGGGATACACAACTTTGTAGTGTCAGGAACTATATTACGAAAAAACACCCCATGCCTCAGCAGTGAGACAAACGTGCAGACCAGTCTAAAGGTAAAAAGCTCTTTAGCATGAGTAAAGTTAGCCTTGCTGAAATCTAACAGTTTTGTCACTTCCTTGAAGTTTGCTGAAACAAAGTAACTCAAACTTAATGAGGTCATGGTCACTAGATCCTGTCTTACCACCACTAGCTACATTTCTAACCATGTTTTCATCAGTGCTTAACACCAAATCCACACAATTATCCCCACGAGTAGGAAACAGAACATGCTTGATAAAGAAACCATCAGACACTGCCTCAAGAAAATCCCTCTCATGTGACCCACTAGTACATGAATGCCAGTCGACATCAGGAAGTTGAAATCCCGAAACACAACTGCCCTTTTTGAAGAGACTTTCCTAAAACTTTCGAGCAAACTCTCATTATTATCAGCACCAGAATTTGATGAACGATAAGTACTGTACAGTAATACCAACAACTAAAGGAGTACCACACTCATTGATAAAACTAAGTTCACACTACAAGCAGTTAGAAAACCCAGAAGAAAACTTGTTGGTGACATCAACACAACTGTATCCTTAACATACAGTAAACCCCCCCCCCCCACCCCCACCTCTACCACAGACAGTATCAGTCCTATCTTGCCTGAAAATTTTATAACCAGGAACCTGAATTCCAGAGTTGCTTATCTTGCTATGGAGCCAAGTTTCGGTAACCGCAACTATGTCTGGATTGTCTATGGAGATATGTGCGAGGAACTCATTGAACTTACAGTACTGAAAAGGCTGAGAACATATGCAAACATGACCTTCATTCCACAAACTGCCCTTGATAAATGCTTCCCCTTGCTAGTAATACAATCACTCTGAGCACAATTTAACCCAGAAACCACCCCATTCTTGGCTGACCTCACCCCTGAACCTATTTTGACACCTGAGAGTCAACAGGCATAGAAACCAACCTACCCAACTCATTAGCCCCTATGCTCGACAAGTGCAACCCATCTTTAGCAAAAAGATCCCTCCTATTTACAAAACCAGCCCAGGTATCAACAAAGAGAAAACCCTCACGCACACTCATTTTTCAACCACTTGTCGACTTTAGCCTACAAATTAGCTTTCCTTATACTTTGAGAAGTAGAATTTGATTGTCCTGACTGAGATTATTAGCACACACCTGCACAACTACTGTACAACTTCCTTTACCCCTACAATTTTGCTTACTCTGGCCGAGATGTCCTAAATTCTAGCACCAGGGAGACAAATCCTTACCCTTTTCCTTCGGTCCCTCTTACAAAGTTCCCTCTCTGTAAACCGAGTAATGGAGTCCCCAGCAAACAGAACCTTGCCCTTAGCCATTTCAATCTCCAACAGACCACTAGAAATACCAGAATCCCCTTCCTTTGGTTCCACTACAACCTCCTCAACAGTATCCTCCACTGATAATCCCGCAAAAGAATTTGACGTCTAAATAGCTGGACACCCCTCTGCAATTTCAACAGGCTTTGCACCTTCGTCCTTCCTGAACTGAAACCCACCCGTTCGAGCTGTCAGCAGCAGCTAGAAGTCCTTCGAGTTCCTTTAGGTGATTACACTTGTGACAAACAAAAACAAAGGTACAGTATCTCTAGATGCTTCTGCAAAGAACAATTTAGGCCTTAATTAACAAACTCAGCCCACATACCAGAATCTTCACAACAAATAAGTTGGTCTTCAGCCACAGGAAGCCTACATGAAAATACAGTACAAGAACAGGCAACAGTATATACCTAAAAACTTGCTCAAAATTAAAAGCATGCCGCTAGAATTCAATAGGCTCGTTTAGCCAAAGTTCCCTGGGAAAAGGCCATTTTCCTGGGTGAAAAATATAGACGTATTATGTCGCCTGATCGTTAAATCCTCCTATTGAATTCTAGCATCATGGGAGAGTAAGAACTACAGTAGCTAACCTGCCTATAGGTTAAAGCCTTAAGTAGGCTAGCCTAGGCCTAATGGATATCAAGACCGTACAGTAAGTTAACTTAGTGATAGCCTAGCCTAACATTGGGCTGTAGGCCTAACGTCAGAATAAGAACTTAGAAGTAGAAGCTAGGCTAGTCGTTACCTTAGGCTTGCACAATAAAAGAAATGATATGTGCAAAGGGTTGTGAAAAACACAGAATAGACACGGATAGGCTTTGTAGGCCTGGTAATGAAGCCTAAATCTAACTGTTAGGCTATAAACATACGACAACACACAAATGAACAGGTTAAGTTAGGCTTACACAGACACTGAAACAGACAATGTGTTAGTTAGGATAGAAATGGTAAGGCGGTATCCGGTCAAAACGTCCCCGCTTTTTAGCTACCAAGACGTCCCGCTTTTTTCCAAAACATCCCCGTGTTATTACATGTAATACAAAAGCGTCTCCGCCTAAAAATGATACCTATGATAAAACCTCTTTTAACTTTAATAAAGAGAAGTTTTAATTTTAATTAATTTATTTTAGGTGAACCTACCTGGTAAATCTTTTGTGGTTCGGAACAGTAATATCACGACACAAAAAAACTTAAGTTAGCGCCACCCTAACGGTAGCTATGCACAATGCACTCACATTCTTACCGCAATACAGTATCTACATGGGTACCCGGTCATTTCGCTCCTTGCCTGTTGCCAGTAGATACCGAAATTACTTTCCTGACCTCAATACCACCACAGGAAATGTGAAGCAACTCCTCTTCTATAACCGCAGTGTGCAACTATATTTCTACATGTAGGCGTAGGCTACCACAGCCTATACTATAGGCCCTACCTGTATGAAGTGGTTCACAGGCTCAGTACTGCCCATCACGCATGGACGGGAACACGGGTTCTCAGAATAGCTACCTACACTATTTTCCTTGGCTATATTTTGTCACATGAAAAAGACGGAGATACATTACCAAATACTCGAATATTTAAAGACCTTCCAATGATCACCGACTACCCTATTTCTTGACTTTAGATTCAGATCTACTGGCCCATTTTCATCGCCGTAACTCAGAATCTTCCCGAACCCTGCCTAAAGTCACCATGAAAGGGCATTTCAACTTATTGTTCTGCTCTGCACATTTAACACCGTGAGCGTGAAGGGTGTATAGTGGTAAATATAGAGAACGTACATAATTCTCACCGTAACTCACCTTAACTCACCGGAGCCCACCGGCAGTAACTGCCGATGGGGTCGTAAAAACTGGGGCAGACAGCCGTTTTTGGCTTATGTAGAGTCCCCGTCTTTTCCGTAGAATACG
The DNA here is from genome assembly GCA_029531755.1 of Holothuria leucospilota. Classification (NCBI taxonomy): domain Eukaryota; kingdom Metazoa; phylum Echinodermata; class Holothuroidea; order Aspidochirotida; family Holothuriidae; genus Holothuria; species Holothuria leucospilota. The sequence goes on along the minus strand of CM055966.1, from coordinate 59,774,649 downwards.
ATCGAATTATCGAATTAGTAATTATTAATTATGTCTATTATCCCCATAATTTCATCTCAATGGATGATGGGTTAATGCGTTGCCTTCGAAATAACTTGCATTCTTCTCTGTGTCACACTCTTCTTCAACTGTTCAGCCTACTAGAGTCGGTCCTTGAGACAATTCTGACCCAATGCTTGAAGAAATCACGTAGACTTCTTAGAAGCAGAGATTATATACTAATATAATTTGGGCTTCGTTGGCCTAAACGTAAGAATATGATTTTCATGCTAGCCTAAGTGAATTTGTCAATACGAGTGTCAGATAATTTGGTCTACTACTCGAGTTTAATAGTACAGGCAAACTACATCTTGGCGGCTTCTATAGACCACCCAACGGCGGCATTGAACCATTGGAACTAATACAGGACAGCGTAAACAAAGTTCTGTCAAAAACGAACAATCCATCTCGTGCTGAGAATATTCTCCTTTATGGGGACTTCAATTCAATCTTCCGGAAATCGACTGGAACCTGAACTGAATGTAACCAAGCCTAGCTACCAGCAAAAAAAACTTTCTATGAGAGAGCTCTTAACAAGATTAGCAATCTTTCCTGGTTCAAATTCACTTTGGATCTAAAACTTTGAAGTATAATACACCATGGCTGGTAGTATTTTGAGTAACGTGACTTCTGAAGAAGATCTAGGCCCAGGTGTTGTCATTACAAGTCATTACGAGGAGAGCTACTCGCCTATACCTGAGGTGAGACACCTATCATGTTAGACTTAAGCAAGTTGGGCTTACCACCCTGGAGTTGAGAAGGATTAGGGGGGACATGCTTCAGGTGTACAAATTTCTCTCTGAAAAGAATCCTTTGTCATCTTGTAGTTATTTAAAGGTTCAAAGTAATTCTCGGGTTCGAGGCCATTGTAAGAAGCTAGTGTTTTGCAAGGCTGGACGAGTTAGGAAGTTCAGATTCTCTCATAGAGTTGTCAACGAGTAGAACAGTCTGCCTGAGTCGGTTGTTAATTCCACTTGAGTCAATTGCTTCAAAATGAACATTGACAAGTTTCATTGTGACTGTGGCAGAATCTGATTTTACTGAGCTTTGTTGGGTATTAGGTTGGTATGGGTTTTCTTCTGGCCGGCCGATTACAGCTAGGACATCTAATGGGACTTTGCCCTCCTTTGCCTTAAAACTTGTTGTTAATTGGTAACTCATGTCACTAGACCCCAGGCTAGTAGCCAGGAATTCTGATGTAGGGGGGCATGCACCGTCACCGCACAGAGGGGCACCGAAGATTGCTTGTAGTCAGTAATATGCCACCATACGATTATAAGTCGCAGGAACTACAGGTGATGGTATCTCGAGCATGGGCGGCTCTAAGAAATTTTTTTTTGGGGGGGGGGGACTCAAGTCCGTATTCAGGGAGATCTGGAAGACCCCCCCCCCCGGCTATATTAATGGTCATCTCCGGAAAGTACAATAGGAGTATGGTTATTATTATGTATTACAGAATTGCCCCATGTAGTTTTCAAGAGATCTTTAAAAACCATTTCAGGCAGTCAGTCATGAGCTGACTACTTTAAAAATAAATATACAACCATATCAGCCGATCGCTACTCCATAGGGGGGAGTAAGAGGCAGGAGAAATGGGCAAAGCAGCTTGATTCATTTGTATAAAATAATTGCCACCTTTAAATATTTTTTTTGTTTCTTTCATTGCGTCACAATATGTTTCAGCTTTGCCAAGAGGCCATAAAATGTTGGTTTTCTGGATTGTTTTCTTAAACTACTGAAGATTTTCAGCATTGAAGACACTAAAAAAGGATGAAATGATCATGTACTATTTTGGATCTCAGTACCGTTCCGAAACGAAAAATTTTTAAAGGGGGATTCCCCTAACTCAGAAAGACGTCTCATCCTATATACAAATAGCTAGGCCCGGCAAAAGTCTCACAACACTGAGCTTAGATTGACTGAGTTTGGTGTGTTTATTTTAAATCAACTGAAACGGTATACTTTAGCACAGAGGTGGAGAACCTTTTGCTTATAACATGCCATTTGACAGTCATAAGACCGCTAGTGGGCCAACGGCGCTGTCAATTTTGAAACACAATACGTTTAGGCTTCATGCTCGTTACAACCTTTTATGTAGACAGATACCTATGCTAATCTGGTCAGGTGACACCCAGGCAAAACTACTTTTAGTCGTGGATGATAATAAACATGGCTAATGGGTTGTGTATCTAACGACCCCGAAAGCTCTGAAGTGTCTGCAAAATTAAAGGCATTTAACTCCACCGTTATCCTCTGTAAATGACATTATGATGCCTAAGCTAATCAGATTACAAATATCACAGCGTGATCATTTGTTTATTAATGTTTAACCTTCGCAATGCATTAGAAAGTTATTCACTTCTTTAACTTTGAACAGAGTCAATAAAAACGGAGGGCCTTACACATCTCGAATTAAATGTTTTATTTATTTGTTATTATTATTATTTTTTTGAAAACTGAAGATCATGATTCAGTACAAACTTGGGGGGGGGGCAAGTTCCCCCGTGCCCCTTTGGCGAGCCGCTAATGATTTCAAGCTTACCAGAGATAGCTTAAAGATATCGGCTTTACGGATGTGTGCACATACGAGCGAAGCGCGCGGAAATTTCACTCTTTTGATAGAAATTTACCTTTTTTTGCAGTACAGAGACGTAGAAAGTCTCCACAAGTGACGGGATCAAGAATATATGATCACTATAATGCTTTTCAGCTCTTCAAGCGTGGGTGAAGAGTTGAGTACTTTGCGAACGGCGAGAGGACCAGGGACTGCCAGTAGGCAGGCTTCTGGTGGTCCAGTATGATTTTGTTAGGATCCAGAGGGAAATTTCCCAAACGTTTGAGAATTAACAAAATGGGAGCACGAGCATATAGCTTTAAGCAGGATTTTGAATGACAGTGAGAGCACACCAATCCCTCCATAGCCTCACGATTCAAATGGCAATTGTCATATTTCTACTTTGAACGAAATTCTGCATAAACGGACAAAGTAAATTTTGGAATAAATTTATAATACGAGTAAATTTAGCTTCAAACCATATATTCGTGACTTTAAGAATGTTACTCATGCAAGGTACTAGATTACTACATGAAAACCCCTTGGTGTCTGGCATCAAACTTTAAGCATTCACCTTGCTTTGACTAGAATAGTTCACTATGGAATTTTTGTACTAATAATGTCTACGGGTGATATTAGCTTATCTTGTGGGAATTGCGCGCGAAGCGCGCCGAAAGTTTGGGCGAAAATTATTTACCACACTAAAACCTGCATACTTGAGCACAGCAAAGGGTGGTGGAAGGGTAAGCCAGACGAAGGGACCAAGCTCCCCTAAGGGGTCTAGTAATCCGAGCCCCAGCAGCAGCAATGGGTTACAGAAAGAAAGCCGAACGCAAAATTATGGGCTCGCTTTTGTCCCTCCTAGACAGTTCCAAATGTCCCGAATAAGTTACTCCCGACCCTCCCTAACAGTGTTGAGCCCATTCTTGTGCAAACATAAACCTAGTTTTTTGCTTGGTGGGTGTATAAGGCCATAATACGTAATCAGAACATTCTCTGTGCATGCTGTGTAATGTGGGGTATACTCTGGATCTTTTCACTTTGATATCGATCAAAGACAATTCACCATGACCAGACGTCAAGGTACTAGGCACGGGGTTTGCCCCTTCCATCATCCCTGGACACGTAGATACGTTACGATTCCAACAAAACATTTTTATCACGAGAATGTTCCAAATCCCAAGAGAACCAGGACAGAATTTCCCATGGATTCATTTTTTTTTTGTTTTACGGGAATCACACGTACTAGAAAGAACAAAAGTCTTATTGTGAAACCTTTACCTTTATAAAGCCAACATTTGAAACCGGTGTTAAAGCTATACGTAACTGGAGATGAAAGCTCACGAAAGTTTTTGCGACTTTAGAACAAAAATATTACAGAAAACAAAATACGTTCATTATTAAACCACTTTCGGTATCATGTTTGGTCAAAAATCGCCCGGTGTCATACCGGAGGACCATTAACATGTACTAAAATTTTGGGTTTTTTTTGGATCGATTTTCCATTGGGGGGCACAGTGGTCAGCACGGGGGCACGGCCTTTCCGTGTGGCGGCCTGGCTACGGGCCTGCTAGACCTGCTTCACAGAATGTACTAGATCTCATCTTTGTCAACAACCATAACATCATTTCCAATGGTCAAACACACCCTGGAATCTCTGACCATGATATTGTAACATGTGACATCAATGTGTCACCAAAGCTGAAACACAAATCTCCTACTTTATAGGAAAATCTTCAGCCATAAAAAAGGCTGATGTTTACTCTTTGAAGAAGTCTCTTCAGGCAGAGACATTTGACAATAACATTCTTTGCGTCAAATCCTGAACAGAGGTGTGTAGATGCAAACTGGGCAACTTTCAAACACATGGTGGTCTGACATACTAAGGAGAAGTTCATCCCCTGGCCCAAAGTAAAGCAGGGGCGTAGCCAGGTTTTTGGTGTGTGTGTTGGGGGGGGGCAAAGTCGACTCATCGTCCCCATTTTTGACCACAGTCCTGGGGAAGGGGATAAGGGGAGGGGTGTCTCGAAGGGCTAAGATGCAAAATGGTGCTTCTTTTTATACTAGATCCCAGTGTTCTCCACAGGGGTTTTTAAAGTGGCTTAGGGGTGGCGCCAAGATTTGCCCGAAGGGGGCCAGATTCCCCGACGGGGAGGCCAGCGACCAGAAACCCCGATGCCGTCGGGGTTGGTGAGGGAGGATTTGAAGAAAACCTGTGTGCTATACCATGCCATTGGATATATTGCACAAAATTTGTATATATATATATATATATATATATATTTTTATATATATATATATATATATATATATATATATATATACACTAGAGGAACATAGATTTACCGTTTTTATCCGTAATCCAAACTGTGAAATTGCAAAGCGCGCGACAATTTTTGGGTAAGCCTACACTACAGAGAATGTGTACTTGTTTAAAACTTATATAGGTCAATTGTTCGGGCAGGTGGGCCCTATCAGACATAACTTACATTTTACTTCCCTTCTCGGGTCACTAGCCATACCTCACGGCAGACATAAGAGAACAGTCATTAACTAGTTTTACGGAAATGAGATGACATTGTACTATATTTAGCTATAGGTAACGGAACCGAGGAAGAGTGGGCAAAGCGTACCGAAAATTGTAGGTTTTATCCCACTGAGAAATGATCCTTTTGAAACTACTGCTTTTCTTATACAAGTCGGTCTCACTCACCAAATAATAAACCATCACCATGCCTTTATTTGCCAGAAATATAACGCATCATGAGAAAGCCAAAATAAGTAAACCAACCAAGGGTGGCGACAGAATTTTCCATGCCAGCGACCCTAAGTTCCGACAACCCACTATATGTCGAGGGGTGCAAGGTGAGAAAGGGATTTGAAGGAGCCTAACTATCCTATGTCATTGCAGGACATATTGTGCATGATATCATTTAACACTTCAAGAGCCAAGTTGCGCACTGATATCGTTCTTTTGAATATGAATCGTGAAACTGCAAAGCGCGCGAAGCGCGCGAAAATTTTTGGTAGGTTCCACAAAAAAACATATGTGATCATTAAGAACAAAGAGAAAGAAAGAAAACTGTAGGGGTTGAAGATCGTATCGGGGATAACATACATTGTATCGAAACCACCTGGACTCGCTCACCAACTGACCGTGCAGCATGACACACATTAGAGAACAGCAACTAGGCATTGCGATATGGGATGAAATTTACGACCTCTACATAAGCTGTGTTCTCTGCCTACATGTTGCTTGGTAAGGTGGACAGGACTTGTGCTATCTAGCTATGTGGAATGGAAATATTGAAGAAAATGGATTGACCCCACAGCGCGAGTAGCCCGCAGAAAATTTTGGGTTCTGATTAGGGAAGTTGTCCTCTTGAGAGCAAAAAACAGGTAAACCAAATCGGTGGGGTGACTGTCGCCTTTGGAGACTGCATGCTTTATCGTAACAACTAAGACTTCCCGACAAAACTGTAAAAATTCCCCGACGGGGAGGGGGCATGGCCCACCTGCTCCCTGTCCCCACCTGGCGCCACCCCTGGAAGGGCGGTCCGCCCTCCGAGTAAGAATGACATTGACAACCAATACGTTTTCGGGATTTAATTATTTTGTTTCAAAATCAGGATTAGGGTTCCAAAAAAGGGCTAGGGTTCAGTCCCCAAGGCATAATCAGTTGAAAAAAGAAGTAAAATCCGGAACACTGTTACCAGACAAGATTACATCATTAATATCCAAGGTTTTGATTGACTTTTCTGGGGCTTATTGCCAATGCGTCCTGCATAAAATAAATTTGCCGTCCGTTCTGCTGCGGATTCCACCGTCATTACTCATCCCCGAGACCTAGATCCCTACCCCCTCCCACTCAGCCAACTTCCCATCCCTCCCTCCCGCCGTTTTTTTTTTTTTTTTTTTTTGCTTTCCTTCATTTTTTCAACATCTCCCATTGCGTCCCCAAAATTTCTGTGGAGGGGGCACTCTGCCCCCTCCCCCTCTGGCTACGCCACTGGAGTAAAGTGTCTTATCCATGGATTAACCAATTCATTGTCGGACATATGAGGAAACGTGATAGGCTGTATAGTCAATATAAAACTGCCGACATATCAAATAAGAAAGAAACATGGAGAACTTTCAAGAAGCAAAGGAACCGTGTGAAAAGTCTCCTTAGAAACAGTCATGATCACTACATGCGTATTGTATTTGGACCATCTCTGAACACAAATCCGAAGAAGTTCTGGACGTAATTTAGACCTTTAAAACGTGGAGCTCTGGGCAGACCACCTCTGGTGGGTGATAATAAGACTTATGCTACAGATTACGGCATAGCTGAGGCCCTGAACAGTCAGTTCACTTCTGCTTTTACTGACGAAATCTTGCAAGATATTCCTTCTAAAGGTGTCTCTCTGGTACGGTTGGGTGTATTTGGAGATTTGCGTATAGAGTTGAATTGGGTAACCAAACAACTGCAAATACTTAATCTGTTAATTGTAGCAAGGTTAGTGGCCCTGATAACATCCCAACCAGGTTTTTACATGACTATTCAGTGGATTTGGCACCAGTTCTTTATTTTATCATATAGCAGTCTTACAACTCCAGTTGTCTTCCATCGGCTTGGAAAGCCTTTGAAAATTTTTGAAACATTAGGTGTCCTTACATGCAATCTGGTGCCACAAATGCTCCCTTTGAATTAAAATTTGTGTTAAAACATTTACGTATTTTAGGTACTAAAAAGATCGGCATTACCCCCTTCTCTTTGAAATTTTGAAAAATTAAGTGTCCTTACATGCAATCTGGTGCCACATATGCTACCTTTGAAGTAAAATTTGTTGTTAAAAATTTGCGTATTTTATGTAGAAAATGTCATGTGGGGTTCATGATGGCCCAATGGTGCCTCAAATACACCACTGATAATCATAATATAAGTTCAACCATTAAAAACACACTGGTGAATTAATACAGACTACGCAGGTGCTGGTGCAATTCAAATCAGAACTTTATTTTAATTACCAAGGATTTGTTTAAACTATTGATTACCTTTAGCTACATCATTGCATTATTTTTCTTTCAGAAGGTGCCCGAAAAATTCTCAGCATACTGTCCGAATTTTCACAAAAATTTTCGTTGGGGGACTGCAGCCCCCCCCCCCCAGCCCCCGCCTCCTACGACTATGGCTGTCCGCATCATAAACTGTTCATTACAATTGATTATTACGGGATCAGAGGGACAACTCTGAAGTGGATTCAAGAATTCCTGACTGGGCGTGAGCAGTGTGTGGTTGTTAATGCTACCAACTCGAGATGGTCACCAGTTACATCAGGTGTACCACAAGAATCAGTCTTGGGTCCTATTTTATTCCTCTTGCATATAAATATTGCATTGCTTTTGATGTCTGCTCGACCCTCCGGCTTTTTGCAGATGATAGTATCCACTATAGAGAAATCAAAAGCACTTCTGATCAGATCCAACTACAGAATGATCTCCAAAAAGTTTTTGATTGGACTTCAAAATGGCAGATGTGTTTCAATGCAACAAAATGCGAGTTCCTTCAAATAACTAAGAAATTTAGTCACTGAAGCATGTCTATACAAAGTTGACAGCCAGGACGTTGCTAAAACATCAGGCCACAAGTACCTTAGAGTGACAATATCAATAGACATCTTAACTGGAATGAACACGTTCAGAAAATAACATCAGATCTAGTGCGTGCAGTATACTTGGCGTACTCAGGAGGAATCTCTCGACAGCCTGCCCCAGTGAGGTAACCATCGTGCTTATCAGGCACTGGTCCGTCCAAAGTTGAATAAGTACGCAGTTGCAGCTTGCATGGAACCCAAAGGGACAAATTAACTCCCTGCACTGTGCAACAGCAGGCTGCTAGATTCGTCTAAAACAATTATGGGAGAACGGCTAGTGTAACTGAAAGGCTTTGACTCCAGTGGGAGGAGTGGAAGCCATCCGTAAACCCTTACATTATACTGCAATGTTCGATACAAAAAAAAAGAAAGAAATGGCCTTATGGGAATTCCTTTCCCAAATTGTGTAATTCCATCTACACGGTTGGGAAGACTACTTAATTGTGGTTATCACATTATCCCTTCTATAGTAAATTCCTATAAGTATTCTTTCTTTGTCAGCACAGCTCTGATCTGGAATAGTTTTCCTTCTACCGTAGTGACAGCACAATCTTTACGTTAATTTCAAAGCCTGGCTGTTCATACTGTTCATACTCTTAGGGATGGTCAGTCAGTTCCTCATACCCAATTAAGGCTTTAGGAGCTTCCGGTTTTTACTTGCATCAAGTTTTCAATTTATCAGTGATATTGTTGGGAACACTTGCACTTGCTATCACAGCACCATCCTCCCTGGACAATCTTCGTCCCTTTTGGGGGGTATATGACTCAAGACTCAAGATACAGAGCAGCACTTGGTTCCTAATCTGCCTGGGAAATTTTGCCCTTAGCGGTAAATACTGAAGTTTAGTTATAATGAAGCTGTGATGACTTTTTTTTCATCTCTGCTCTAATCATAATAGAACCTACACGGTGAATTGCACAGGGGAAAATTCTCAACGTTGCTATGTCTGAAACTGACGGTGAGAGTGACGTAGCCAGACTTTCCAATCTGTAGGGGCAGAGGAGGGGAAGGAAGGGTTCGGTCGGTGGGACAAAATCAGCTCAAAATATTGCATAGGCCCTACACTATATTCCTCGGTCAGTGAGTCCATTTGGGGGGGAAAGTAAGAGGTAAGAGCTTCAACCAGGGGGCTCTAACCTCCTGCCTCCTGCGACTACGTCACTGGACGGTGACGAGCAAAAGTTAGCATAATCGTGTCGCTAACAGAAAATGTTTTCTTTACCACTCCGAGCGGAATACCGCGCGCGTAAAATGCCCTGGTAGTATGTCGAAAGCGTATGGATGTCATGCCTAATAAGCTAATTTCGAACGATTTTAGGTGACATGATTCGGGATCGTCTGATTATGTTTACCTATCCATGTGTTTTTTCCGGGGTCAACATCTGGGTACAGTTGCAGAGATGTCACTATGCAATGTCCGCAACGTCATGCATGGGTGTCAGATTTTTTTACGTGTGGTGGAATCATTGCAGATCACGGTGACCGTTGTCTAAGGATTGAAGGGTTGAAGTCATGTTATAAGTGTCCTCGACTTCTTGGAGGCAATTTGCTGCGATAATGCAATGGGCCTATTTTCCATATTTTGAGATCACTATTCATTATCATACCTTCCGGGGATGGAAGGTGGGATGGTACCCTACTACTGTCTCCATCTCTTTCCCTCCAGGATGGTGGGAGAGTACAACTGTCCCCTCCAACTCTTTCCCTCCAAGGCTATTGTTAATCAGCCAAACCTATGCTTTGAAGAGTAAACTAGCCTAGTGATTATTTATTATTGGACCATCATCTAGTGTTAAAAAGCGTTTTCAGGACAGTACGCACAAATCAAATGAGATCATCCTCTCCGTGTCACCATTGGATTAGGCCGATTTTGGGCTTCACATCTAGGATATATGGCGCCATGCGGCGCTTCTCCACCAGCAGCGTACACATGTGACGCCTATTCATGCGGGTTTTCGGTTTTCCGCCCCTCCCTTGATTCCCCTCCTATATATAATTTCCGCTTCAAATCCTCCTAAACCACCTTCGATTCTTATTTCGAGAGCCGGCCTTTGGAAGACTCCGTAGCATCACGCCTCCTAAATCTGTGTTTGTACATATACTTTGTATCTAGGTTATGTCTGGGAGTTTCCGTGATCCAATCTTAGAATTTCGATGATTATTATAGCGACCTGGAGTTTCCAATCTATTGCTCAATGGGGAATTTCCTATCGCACAACTGGTTAAACCCACAGCTTCGTGCTATTGTCGCTTGTCAGCAAAAAAATATTGGCCAATATGAATATGAAGAGCAAGTACACCAAGCTTGGTTCTGTCAACCTAGCTATCTCCTGATATTCTGAAAGTGTTTACAAGAGGTTCACAAACGGATGGAATAACATTTTGTAGGCCAGCCTGGAGTTAGAGTTTGATGAGGTTTTCATCCTAATGATATTAGGAGGTACAATATATTTTTATATATCCAGACATGGGCATAGCTAGAGCTTGAAGATTTGCGCAGAAATTGGATGGGTTTTGAAGCCACAAAATTTGAGAGATTCGGGTGGATTGAGAAGGCGCCTGTCCCCACCCCTACTCCCTAAATGTAGAAGAGTGAATTTCACTCTTCGACGATTGCCTACAGTGACCACTCTCTGTTTCGAGTGGAATTCCACTCTGCCCGGAGTGGTAATTCACTCATTTGGAGTGAATTACTACTCACAGCAGAGTGAAATTTTCACTCGAAGAAAGAGTGGTCACTGTAGGCAATCGTCGAAGAGTGAAATTCACTCTTTTACATTTAGAGAGTACCGGAAAATTGGTGTGATGATCGGGAGCTTCTCGAAACATGGATGATCTTTGGCTTCACATTCTTGAAGGATAGACGTTTATCATTGGCAGTGGTGGCACCAGGATTTTCGAAGTGGGGGAGGGGGCAAGGGAGGGCAAAAAAATGTTGGGAGCAGAAAAATTTTGCGAGTAGTGAGAAATCGAGAGCAAAGAGCAGGCTTTAGCGGGTCTGGGCGCGTACGAGGGCCCTTTGTGGGGTCCAGGGGCAAACCCCCCCCCCTGAAGCTCATAGGTTTTATCATCTGGGTGGAAAAGGAAGTGTCAGGATAGGTAGATTTAGATTCATAGTGCATCATCCAATGCAAATATTACAAATGATTTGGGGCAAGGCCATGGGGGAGGGGCTAGGGTGCGAAGCCACCGGAAGCTCCGAGGTCTTGGGATATCATTGTGTGGAAACCTAATTTTCTGGATAGGTATATTTTGATAATGTATCATCAAATGCAAAGATTGCAGATGATCTGGGGGGACAGTGCCAGGTGGGGTAAAGAGGGCGTAGCCCCGGAAGCTGTGAGGTCTTAGGATAAATCTCGGTGGAAAATTATTTTTCCTGGATAGGTATATTTTGGTTGATAATACATCATCCAATGCAAAGATTGCAAATGATTTGGGGGCACAGCAGTGGATGGGGGTAAGGGGTCCAAGGGGAGAAGACCCGGAAGCTCTGAGGTTTTAGCATATCTCTGTATGAAAAATTATGTCTCATGCTAGGATAGGTATATTTTGGCATAATGCATCATCCAGTACAAAGATTGCGAATGATTTTAATGAAGGCTATTAGGCTATTCCCCTTAGTTGACAAGACGGGAACTTGGGAAGAGACACTACTTAAAAGCTTATAATCAGCTAATAAATATTAATCAGCAACCTGATGACTCTTTGTTCACATTTCTTAAAACAGAAAAATGAATGCAATATATATGTATGTATGTATATATATATATATATATATATATATATATATATAGGTAAAAATGAAGTAGTAAATAGTGCTAAAAGTTTGTGAAAAATTCCACGACGTTTCGGGTTTAAACCCTTCATCAGGTGGCAAAAATGCAACTGATCGTTGACACGGCCAAACGTACAATTTAAAAAAAAAATACACAATAAAATTGGGCACGGTAAACCTCGGCTAGGAAAACAGACAGTGTTAAGTGGTTACCACAAGTCAAAATAATGCAGGAATTGCTGCGTTATAACAGTTCAAGTCTAACGTTCAGACCATGTGGGGACAGGGTTCCAAGTTTCATGATTAGGCGGTTTTCGGCAGCTAGGCGGTCATGATCGGAACCTCGACACGAGATGGCCGCCGAAACCATCAAGTCACGGATCGAGCATGTTGACGGGGATTGAAGTGGGTGGCTACCGGGAACCCTGGGAGGTTCTGTTTGATTGATCTCAGGTGCTCGGTGACTCGGTCAGCAAGACGACGTTTTGTTTCTCCCACGTACAGTATATTACAGCGTTTACATACGAGAACGTAAACAACATTGGCTGAAGTACAGGTAAAATGCTGATGAACGTTAAACCGGTTGTTGTTGGGACCTACAATGGAAAGGTTTTTGTCATAACTGACCACCGGGCAAGTATTGCATCTCCCACGGTTGCAAGGAAAAGTTCCTGGGGTGTCAGGCACTACTGCTTGAGGTTGAGAGGCACGGACCAAGTGCTTAGATATGTTCTTTTCAATTCTGAATGCCGTGATGGGGGGATCAGGGAAATGGTCACGGGTGGATGGGTCATGACGGAGGGTCTCTACATTCCTGTAAATGGCACGTACAATGGGGGTTACAGATGGGTGAAAGGATAGCACCAACGGGATACGTCTGGTGGGTGTATGGTCAGTTTTGGGGGCAAGGGCAGAGGCTCTATCAATTCCTTGTATGCGTTTCAGGGCATTAGAGAGCACTCTTTGTGGATACTGGCGTTGTTCAAAGAAAGAAATAATCTGCTTGGAAACTTTAGCGAAATCCTGGTCGTCGGAACAAATCCGTCTGGCCCGTAAAAGTTGTGAGAAAGGAATCGAATTGGTACAAGATCTGGGGTGGTTGGAAGGGTACATGAGGTAGTTGTGAGAGTCAGTAGGCTTAAAGTGGAGATTGGACTTGATTTGACGGTCGGAGATGGATAGTTCCGTGTCTAAAAACACTACTGAGGAGTTGGAAATACAGTGAGTGAATTTCAAAAACGGGCAGAACGTTTCAGCAAAGTTAATGAACTTTTCCAAATCGTTTCGAGGACCCACTGCGACCCCAACAATATCGTCAATGTACCTTTTATAAAGTATGGGCTTGATCCCGGTGTATCGTGAGAACAACTGCTCCTCAAAGTGGCCCATGGTGAGGCAGGCCACAGAAGGTCCCAGTTAAGTGCCCATAGCTACTCCTTTAATTTGGCGGAAAAAACGACCATTGAACTGAAAGCAATTTTGTGTGAGGACTAGTTCAGTTAAGCGAAGAAAGGTGGTGGTAGGGATGCTAGGGTCCTGGCGTTGATCAAGGTAATGGCGTATGGCTGCTAAAGCAGCGTGATGGGGGATTGAAGTATAGAGGCTGCTGACATCCATGGTGAATAAAGTACGTTCACTGGGATTCTCAGGAAACTCAAAATTTTGAATTAACCTAAGGAAGTGAGGAGTATCCTGGATAAACGAAGGTAGGGTTGAAACTAATGGGGAAAGTACAGAATCTACGTACTGTGAAATCAGAACCGTGGGGCAGCTGTGGGAAGACACAATGGGACGACCAGGATTATTGGCCTTGTGAATTTTGGGCAGTAGATAGAAATTGGAGATTTGTGGGCAAGGGTGCAGAAGGGCTTTAGCCGATTCAGGAAGATGTTTTTGACTTACAAGGGTAGCTAAGGTTTTCTTGACCAAGGTTTGGATTTCAGAAGTGGGGTCTATCGGCAGTTCGGTGTATGCTGTCTGGTCTGAGAGTTGTAGCTATGGGCACTAAACTGGGACCTTCTGTGGCCTGCCTCACCATGGGCCACTTTGAGGAGCAGTTGTTCTCACGATACACCGGGATCAAGCCCATACTTTATAAAAGGTACATTGACGATATTGTTGGGGTCGCAGTGGGTCCTCGAAACGATTTGGAAAAGTTCATTAACTTTGCTGAAACGTTCTGCCCGTTTTTGAAATTCACTCACTGTATTTCCAACTCCTCAGTAGTGTTTTTAGACACGGAACTATCCATCTCCGACCGTAAAATCAAGTCCAATCTCCACTTTAAGCTCACTGACTCTCACAACTACCTCATGTACCCTTCCAACCACCCCAGATCTTGTACCAATTCGATTCCTTTCTCACAACTTTTACGGGCCAGACGGATTTGTTCCGACGACCAGGATTTCGCTAAAGTTTCCAAGCAGATTATTTCTTTCTTTGAACAACGCCAGTATCCACAAAGAGTGCTCTCTAATGCCCTGAAACGCATACAAGGAATTGATAGAGCCTCTGCCCTTGCCCCCAAAACTGACCATACACCCACCAGACGTATCCCGTTGGTGCTATCCTTTCACCCATCTGTAACCCCCATTGTACGTGCCATTTACAGGAATGTAGAGACCCTCCGTCATGACCCATCCACCCGTGACCATTTCCCTGATCCCCCCATCACGGCATTCAGAATTGAAAAGAACATATCTAAGCACTTGGTCCGTGCCTCTCAACCTCAAGCAGTAGTGCCTGACACCCCAGGAACTTTTCCTTGCAACCGTGGGAGATGCAATACTTGCCCGGTGGTCAGTTATGACAAAAACCTTTCCATTGTAGGTCCCAACAACAACCGGTTTAACGTTCATCAGCATTTTACCTGTACTTCAGCCAATGTTGTTTACGTTCTCGTATGTAAACGCTGTAATATACTGTACGTGGGAGAAACAAAACGTCGTCTTGCTGACCGAGTCACCGAGCACCTGAGATCAATCAAACAGAACCTCCCAGGGTTCCCGGTAGCCACCCACTTCAATCCCCCGTCAACATGCTCGATCCGTGACTTGATGGTTTCGGCGGCCATCTCGTGTCGAGGTTCCGATCATGACCGCCTAGCTGCCGAAAACCGCCTAATCATGAAACTTGGAACCCTGTCCCCACATGGTCTGAACGTTAGACTTGAACTGTTATAACGCAGCAATTCCTGCATTATTTTGACTTGTGGTAACCACTTAACACTGTCTGTTTTCCTAGCCGAGGTTTACCGTGCCCAATTTTATTGTGTATTTTTTTTTTAAATTGTACGTTTGGCCGTGTCAACGATCAGTTGCATTTTTGCCACCTGATGAAGGGTTTAAACCCGAAACGTCGTGGAATTTTTCACAAACTTTTAGCACTATTTACTACTTCATTTTTACCTACCTACTTCATAAGTGCTACGCAGTACTTTGACCTTATATATATATATATATATATATATATATATATATGTATGTATATATATATATATATATATATATATATATATATATATATATATATAAGAAAAACAAGTTAGGTGTAGTACTGGCTCTATATTTCGGCAGCAAGCTGCCTTCGTCAGGAACGCACTACTTGAATGATAAAATAGAAAGAAGAGCACAGACTCAATACACGAGAAAGGAATGTACAACGCAAGACTAAAAAGTTAAAACAGGTGGATACAAAACTAGACACTAAAACGATAGATTTGTAAAACATTCGTGGCAAAAAGAAGACAAAGAGGCAGCCTAAAAGCGTTACCAACCATAGAAAGGCAAAAGGTAAAAAGAAAAAAATGCAGAAGTATAGGACCCCTACACTTAAAACTGCTGACACCGTACCACACTTTCCCTCAAATCCGCCACTGGCACGGTAAAAAAGTTAAATTCACATATCGCTTTTCAAAACCGGTGGAACAAAGACCACAGTCCCCCCCACCAACCACCCACCCCACCCACCCCCACCCACCCCCACCCCCCGGTAGCACCGCCACTGACTCTGTGGTGTAGTGCCCAAATACGTAACTCACACTTACCGGTGGCTATCGATGAGTTGATGGTCAAAAGTTTGCAAAGTGGGTACGGTGATCCTTTGGCACTTGCAAAACCGTCATTCGGCAGTATGACCCCACAAAATGAATCCGCAACACTCACTGATACACTATATCAAAAATAACGTATGATAACAAAATAACAATGATAGCACGGCAGCAATTGACTGCAGTGTCATGAAACAAGCTTTCATTTGATTGGTTCTCACTCCCTGAGCTATCGTCGTAGTGGCGAGGGGGACCCGGAATGCTTATTTTTACCAAAATGGGACTCCCACAGAAAATGCGCGTCCAACAATCTATAGGCCTAGGCTTAACTAAATGTTGGAATTCCCCGTAGCCATATTATTTGCAGTCAATATTTGCAAAGTGCGGGTAACGTAAAAGCTCGTCTGTCAACCGCAAAAAGCAAACAGTTCCCGTTTCCCATTTCAGGCACCACCTAGGCTGGTTTCACGGTTAATGAATGATTTTGGCTGTACATGAACACGCTGTCTGGTATATTGCCAGTGGCGTAGCCAAAGTGGGGAGGCAGCGGGGCAGAATGCCCACCACAGAAATTTTGGGGACGCAATGGGCGATGTTGAAAAAATGAAGGAAAGCAAAAAAAAATAAATAAATAAATAAAAAAAAAACGGCGAGAGGAGGGAGGGATGGGAAGTTGGTGGGGAGGAGTAGGAGGGGTGGGGATCTAGGTTTCGGGGATGAGTAATGACGGTGGAATCCCCAGCAGGACGGACGGCATATTTATTTTATGCGGGTGCATTGGCGATAGACCCCCGAAAAGTTAATCAAAACCTTGGATATTCATGATGTCATCTCGTCTGGAAACAGTGTTCCGGATTTTTTCTCCTTTTTTCAACAGATTATGCCTTGGGGACTGAACTCTAGCCCTTTTTTGGAACCCTAATCCTGATTTTGAAACAAAATAAATCCCGAAAAAGTATTGGTTGTTAATGTCATTTTCACTGGGAGGGCGGACAGCCCGTCCAGGGGTGGTGCCAGGTGGGGGCAGGTGGAATGTTTACAGTTTCGTCGGGGAGTCTTAGTCGATACGATAAAGCATACATGATATTCCTCGGTCAGTGAGTCCATTTGGGAGGGAAAGTTAGACGTAAGAGCTTCAACCAGGGGGCTCTAACCTCTTCCCCTCCTGCGACTACGTCACTGGACGGTGACGAGCAAAAGTTAGCATAATCGTGTCGCTAACAGAAAATGTTTTCTTTCCCACTCCGGGCGTGTTAACCATAATACCGCTCGCGTAAAATGTCCTGGTCGTATGTCGAAACCATATGGGTGCCATGCCTAATTGGCTAATTTCGAACGATTTTAGGTGACATGATTCGGGATCGTCTGATTATGTTTACCTATCCATGTGTTTTTTCCGGAGTCAACATCTGGGTACAGTTGCAGAGATGTCACTATGCAATGTCCGCAACGTCATGCATGGGTGTCAGATTTTTTTACGTGTGGTGGAATCATTGCAGATCACGGTGACCGTTGTCTAAGGATTGAAGGGTTGAAGTCATGTTACAAGTGTCCTCGACTTCTTGGAGGCAATTTGCTGCGATAATGCAATGGGCCTATTTTCCATATTTTGAGATCACTCTTCATTATCATACCTTCCGGGGGTGGAAGGTGGGATGGTACCCTACTACTGTCTCCATCTCTTTCCCTCAAGAATGGTGGGATAGTACTACTGTCCCCTCCCACTCTTTCCCGCCAAGGCTATTGTTAATCAGCCAAACATATGCTTTGAAGAGTAAACTAGCCTAGTGATTATTTATTATTGGACCATCATCCAGTGTTAAAAAGCATTTTCAGGACAGTACGCACAAATCAAATGAGATCATCCTCTCCGTGTCACCATTGGATTAGGCCGATTTTGAGCTTCACATCTAGGATATATGGCGCCATGCGGCGCTTCTCCACCAGCAGCGTACACATGTGACGCCTATTCATGCGGGTTTTCGGTTTTCCGCCCCTCCCTTGATTCCCCTCCTATATATAATTTCCGCTTCAAATCCTCCTAAACCACCTTCGATTCTTATTTCGAGAGCCGGCCTTTGGAAGACTCCGTAGCATCACGCCTCCTAAATCTGTGTTTGTACATATACTTTGTATCTAGGTTATGTCTGGGAGTTTCCGTGATCCAATCTTAGAATTTCGATGATTATTATAGCGACCTGGAGTTTCCAATCTATTGCTCAATGGGGAATTTCCTATCGCACAACTGGTTAAACCCACAGCTTCGTGCTATTGTCGCTTGTCAGCAAAAAAATATTGGCCAATATGAATATGAAGAGCAAGTACACCAAGCTTGGTTCTGTCAACCTAGCTATCTCCTGATATTCTGAAAGTGTTTACAAGAGGTTCACAAACGGATGGAATAACATTTTGTAGGCCAGCCTGGAGTTAGAGTTTGATGAGGTTTTCATCCTAATGATATTAGGAGGTACAATATATTTTTATATATCCAGACATGGGCATAGCTAGAGCTTGAAGATTTGCGCAGAAATTGGATGGGTTTTGAAGCCACAAAATTTGAGAGATTCGGGTGGATTGAGAAGGCGCCTGTCCCCACCCCTACTCCCTAAATGTAGAAGAGTGAATTTCACTCTTCGACGATTGCCTACAGTGACCACTCTCTGTTTCGAGTGGAATTCCACTCTGCCCGGAGTGGTAATTCACTCATTTGGAGTGAATTACTACTCACAGCAGAGTGAAATTTTCACTCGAAGAAAGAGTGGTCACTGTAGGCAATCGTCGAAGAGTGAAATTCACTCTTTTACATTTAGAGAGTACCGGAAAATTGGTGTGATGATCGGGAGCTTCTCGAGACATGGATGATCTTTGGCTTCACATTCTTGAGGGATGCACTTTTATCATTGGCAGTGGTGGAACCAGGATTTTCAAAGTGGGAGGGTGGGGGCAAATGGAGGGCAAATGGAGGGCAAAAAAATGTTGGGAGCAGAAAAATTTTGTGAGAAATCGAGAGCAAAGAGCAGGCTTTAGCGGGTCTGGGCGCGTACGAGGGCCCCTTGTGGGGTCCAAGGGCAAAGCCCCCTGAAGCTTATAGGTTTTATCATCTGGGTGGAAAAGGAAGTGTCAGGATAGGTAGATTTAGATTCATAGTGCATCATCCAATGCAAATATTACAAATGATTTGGGGCAAGGCCATGGGGGAGGGGGGGCCTAGGGTGCGAAGCCACCGGAAGCTCCGAGGTCTTGGGATATCATTGTGTGGAAACCTAATTTTCTGGATAGGTATATTTTGATAATGTATCATCCAATGCAAAGATTGCAGATGATTTGGGGGGACAGTGCCAGGTGGGGTAAAGGGGGCTAGCCCCGGAAGCTGTGAGGGCTTAGGATAAATCTCGGTGGAAAATTATTTCTCCTGGATAGGTATATTTTGGTTGATAATGTATCATCCAATGCAAAGATTGCAAATGATTTGGGGGCACAGCAGTGGATGGGGTCCAGGGGTAAGGGGTCCAAGGGGAGAAGACCCGGAAGCTCTGAGGTTTTAGTATATCTCTGTATGAAAAATTAAGTCTCATGCTAGGATAGGTATATTTTGGTTCATAATGCATCATCCAGTACAAAGATTGCGAATGATTTTAATGAAGGCTATAAGACTATTCCCCTTAGTTGACAAGACGGGAACTTGGGAAGAGACACTACTTAAACTTCTAATAATCAGGTAATAAATATTAATCAGCAACCTGTTGACTCTTTGTTCACATTTCTTAAAACAGAAAAATGAATGCAATATATTAAGAAATGTACAAGTTCAAAGAGAGACAGAACGTCGCTTTATGTCTTTGATGTTTATTAATCGAAGCCTACAGCTTCGATTGTTGGATTTGCTCAGTTTGTCACGTGAATCGGTGCCTTCTTTAATGGCTCGGCGTATGAATATTTTCAGTGTGATACTTGTCTATTTGAACACCATAACTGCGAACGTATACTGCATTTCATCTGCTACGCAGTTATTTTGACTTTTTCATGAAGTGGAAATTTTGACCATTTCCCCGACTTCACCGACTTGATCGTGTTGCAATGGGAATAGTCTTTCCATTTGAGACATATAGGAAGTATTGTTTTTGAAGGACGATAAGTCGTTACGCAGTTCTATTTACTTTCTTTTTATACTTGGTTTGATCACTCATAAAATAGTCCCAGACTTGAAAGCCGCTATGCAGACTTACAGTAGCACTGACTCAACGACCACACCATCAAAAATCCCCGCTTGTTTTACACGCTGGTCTCCCGCTACAAATTAATTTTCACGTCTCACCTTAAGCTGCGCGTGCGTAAATGCCCGAATCTGGGTAGAAACGTTTTACAACTGTCTGTGCGCCTGCTTGGAAGATACGTTTCTTACACAACAGTTAAAGTTGAGTTGGCGGCAGAACATTTTTGCTGTGATCGGTGAGCATGGTAGGCCGTTTGCTACTTTTTATCCGCTCATAATATTCATTGATCGAGAATTGGAATCAAGTGGCCCAATATTGGGCTTTTCTGCTTCGTTTCATATCATTTTCAGTGGCTTTGATCTGTACTTGCCTGCAAGTACGAACCGTCTAGTTTTAACAAGCTTTCGGCCGTTTGGCCTTCATCAGGTTCTGAAACAAATGCAATAATCAATATGTGAGTGCTAGACCTACTTTTACCAAGATATTAACATGCATAAAAATATGTAAAATTATTGGAAAAGAAAGAATACATAACTTACATGTAGAAATTGACCTTATTCGTAGTTTGGCGTTGTGGTAGTTGTGTGAGTTGTTATGTTTGTTAAGTGAAGTTTGTCGTGATCACGTGATGAGACTATCTGTCAACATTGATTCCGTGTGGATGGAGTGTGCGAAGTTTATTAATCCAAAATGATTCTCTGTACGGTGGAGGATGGCAGCCCGTGATTGTTTTGTAACTATTTCTATACCAGTGATCCTGACGTTGTCTATTGTGTGGTGAGCTGAGTTGAAATGAATTGTGTATGGGAGACGTTTCGGCTGAGTGTTTTCATTGAAGTTATTAATTTCAGATCTTGTGTTACTGAAGCGTGTGTAGAGGGTTGTTTAAGTTTTACCTAATATTGTTCAATTTCCACAGTGAGTGCATGTCATGAGGTAGATTACCCAAGAGCTTTTACAGTTTATGTGTGTTGTTATGGGGAATTCTTGATTTGTTTGTGTGCTTTTAAATTTGTTCGTAGCATGAATGTAACTATGCAACATACATTTACGAGGTTTACAGGGGAAGCATCCGGGGGGTTCAGAACTGCTTATGTCGTGCCGTAAAGGTGTGGGTTCTCTTGCTCTTACGAGGAGATCTCGAAGGGAACGGGGACGAAAAACAAGTTAGATGTAGTTCTGGCTCTATATTTCGGCAGCAAGCTGCCTTCGTCAGGAACGTACTACTTGAATGATAAAATAGAAAGAAGAGCACAGACTCAATACACGAGGAAGGAATGTACAACGCAAGACTAAAAAGTTAAAACAGGTGGATACAAAACTAGACACTAAAACGAAAGATTTGTAAAACATTCGTGGCAAAAAGAAGACAAAGAGGCAGCCTAAAAGCGTTACCAACCATAAATCAAAACCACAGTTATGTATGTTTCCCGAAAGGATACTTGTGGGAGATGAGCTTTTGTCCTAAAAAAGTTGAAAGATGTGGAGAAACACAATCTTTACAACAAGTAATCCCGACAAGGCAGTCTATATGAGTAGTAGTGATAGTTAGCGAGCTGGTCTCAAGCAGTTTAGTTCTGCGGCTTAGTGAAGTTAAAATTAGTACCCAGCTCGAGGAAACACTATTTCAGTAACTGCAGTAACCGACCGGATGTGATTGTTTATACACATAAGGAGCTCATTGTACCTGTTATGCAAATTTTCAAGGTACCTGACCTTTGTAGGTCATACTTTCGAAGCGAAAATTTTGATAGGAGCTCTCTGATTTACACGCCCTTACTCAAAATCCATATATGGCCCAGATATGGGATTTCATATCTAGCCCATATCTGGGCCAGATATGGAATTCATATCTGGCTTGTACAAGAATTGGGCAGATATAACTTGATATAATATAAAGGCCATAAATGGCCATATATGGCCCAGGTAAAGTTTCACTTTTATATGGCCCAGATATGCCCCATATATGGCTGCTCCATTTCTGGCCCATATATGGAAAATCCATATGTCACATATAAAGAGATTTATATCTGGCCCATATCTGTGCCATATATGACCCATATAAAACTTTATATGGCTCACTCTTTATATGGCCCATATCTGGCCCATATATGGAAATTTATATCTGGCCCATATTTGCACCAGATATGGAATTTCTATCAGATCGGATAAAAAGTTAGGCAGATATAACACAGATCTAAACCAGAAGCAGATCTAAACCATATATGACCAGATAAAGTTCTATCTGGATCAAGCCTTTATATGGCACAGATCTGCTCTAGTTATGAATCATAGTTAGGACTTATAGTCCACACTCCTCATGGGGGGGGGGGGGGGGCTTTTTAAGTACGTAGAAACAGGCACTGACAAACCAAAGGATAATCCCAAACCCAAAGAAAAACCCTGACGGATCACGAACACAATGTCAAACAGACTACACATACCATGCAACAAAAGAGTCTTTGTTACTACTGAGATTTAGTACTGCCACTGCAGCCAACCCAAAAACAACACTCCAGCCCAACCACCACAAACAACCCAAAAACAAAGTCCCACAAAGACCACACACCCAAATCCACCGCACACCCAAAGGCAACACCACGCCCGAAGGCAACACCAAGCCCGAAGGCAACACCACGCCCGAAGGCAACACCACGCCCGAAGGCAACACCACGCCCGAAGGCAACACCACGCCCGAAGGCAACACCCCGCCCGAAGGCAAAACCACGCCCGAAGGCAACACCACGCCCGAAGGCAACACCACGCCCGACGGCAACACCACGCCCGAAGGCAACAGCACTTAAGGAGACTTTGAACACTAGATAACAATGTTTAAGTGTTCCATGAATTAGAATTTAATGTAAATATTAGGTTGAATTGACTTAAGTACATAAATTCAACTTATTTCATAACAGTGAACAGAAAAATGCCTTGAAATTTCCTATTTTATGTAATCACAGTGATATGGGCTTCTTATTTTAAACTTAATTACGTATTTGACTCTAAATTTTGTTTACTGCGTGGTGCATATTTTACTTTCAGCTTCCTAAATCATGAAAAATGTAGGTTTAGATACAACCTCCGCCCAAATATGCAAATTATTTGCCTAAGTTCGTTTAGTACACTGCGGTATTAACAGATGTTGTAGCCATTAAATAACTGCAATTTCTGGGAAGGTGATGCTGTATCCAAAACATGTCTTAGTTTGTAACAAGCATAATCCAAGAATCAAATCAAATAAATAATAAAACAAACTAACAAAATGCTCATTTGCATATCTAGCATATCAAGTTATATCTGGCTTGATATGGCCATATAAAACTTTATTTGCATATCTGGAATTGCATTGTATCAATTTATATCTGGCTTGATATGGTCATATAAAACTTTGTTTGCATATCTGGAATTGCATTGTATCAAGTTATATCTGGCTTGATATGGCCATATGAAACTTTATTTGCATATCTGGAATTGCATTGTATCAAGTTATATCTGGCTTGATATGGCCATATGAAACTGTATTTACATATCTGGACTGGCATTTCATCAAGTTATATCTGGCTTAATATTGCCATATAAAACTGTATTTACATATCTGGAAAGACATTTCATCAAGTTATATCTGGCTTGATAAAGCCATATAAAACTTTATTTACATATCTGGACTGGCATTTCATCAAGTTATATCTGGCTTGATATGGCCATATATAACTTTATTTACATATCTGGACAGACATTTCATCAAGTTATATCTGGCTTGATATGGCCATATAAAACTTTATTTGCATATCTGGAATTGCATTATATCAAGTTATGTCTGGCTTGATATGGCCATAAAAAACTTTATTTGCATATCTGGAATTGCATTGTATCAAGTTATATCTGGCTTGATATGGCCATATGAAAGTTTATTTGCATATCTGGAATTGCATTGTATCAAGTTATATCTGGCTTGATATGGCCATATGAAACTGTATTTACATATCTGGACTGGCATTTCATCAAGTTATATCTGGCTTGATATTGTCATATAAAACTGTATTTACATATCTGGACAGACATTTCATCAAGTTTTATCTGGCTTGATAAAGCCATATAAAACTTTATTTGCATATCTGGAATTGCATTGTATCAAGTTATATCTGGCTTGATATGGCCATATAAAACTTTATTTGCATATCTGGAATGGCATTGTACCAAGTTATATCTGGCTTGATATGGCCATATGAAACTTTATTTGCATATCTGGAATTGCATTGTATTAAGTTATATCTGGCTTGATATGGCCATATAAAGACTGTATTTAGCCAGATATATCCAGATATAAATCCATATCTGGATTTGGAGTATTTGCGTATAAAATTTTTGACTTGATCAACGCCAAAACTGAGTACACCTTAAAAAATTGTATTTCTACCACATTATACTAGTCTTGCTTTGTGAAGCGTCTAGCACGATTCCGTTCAATTTCATTGTCGCTGTTTAGGTTGCATGTCTTGCGATACCCCTACCTGTATAATGACACGAACCTGAATCAGGAAGTTGCTATTGTCAAATAGCAAACTTCCCTGGAAGAATGTAAGATTCGTCGACTGTGAGAAACGGGTTTTAAAAAGACATGGAAAATTCAATACAGGCTGACATACAAACATTCAGTCTTTCAAATACTAATTTTCAATTCGAAGTTATTATTTATCCGATAAACCAAATTGCAGTGCTGTCTAATTGTCATAAACTTCTAAGCAGAATTATGTCTGCAGTTAAAAGCACCCCCTAGCAACATAATAGCAATGACTAATTAGCATGAAGACAGTTCTTCGACTGTAAAATAAGGCAAAATAAAAAGAAGATACGGTTGTCAATTCAGTCGATAAAAAAGCAGTAAAGATCACATGCTATAAAATGTCGCAACTAAATTAGAGTGTATTTTTAAGCACTCAAGTCTGTGCATACTTTTCATAATGTATTCTATGGTGTAAAAGTATCTAAATATTTACAATTCACCTACTAGAATAATAGTAACGACTACCTTTGATATAATCGTAAAGCAGAATGAATTCCTCCATCTTCGACTTACATGCTTATGTGTTCAGTTGAGCCAAAGACAAGCACACAAAACATCCTTACAATTGCAGTCAATTACGACTTTGTACGTTATTAAACATCTGGTGACCCCAAGATTTACGTACCGAAAACGGAGTTCGCTTTCTCTTTGTAAAGACAATGCATCAAGCAACAGTGACTGCTCATTCGTACAAGTTTGTGATAGTCAATTTCGACTTGACAATTCCCAGTCCCTCTCAAGTTTTTGCAGGTCGAGGAGAGTGACTCCAAAGATTTCCCTTTCGGGAAACCAAAAAGCAAAAGGTAAAAAGAAAAAATGCAGAAGTATAGGACCCTTACACTTAAAACTGCTGACACCGTACCACACTTTCCCTCAAATCCGCCACTGGCACGGAAAAAAGTTAAATTCACATATCGCTTTTCAAAACCGGTGGAACAAAGACCACAGTCCCCCCCCCCCCCGTAGCACCGCCACTGACTCTGTGGTGTAGTGCCCAAATATGTAACTCACACTTACCGGTGGCTATCGATGAGTTGATGGTCAAAAGTTTGCCAAGCGGGTGATCCTTTGGCACTCACGCAAAACCGTCATTCGGCAGTACATGATGACCCGAAAAAATGGATCCGCAACACTCACTGTTACACTGTATCAAAAATAACATATGATAACAAAATAACAATGATAGCACGACAGCGATTGACTGCAATGTCATGAAACAAGCTTTCATTTGATTGGTTCCCACTCCCTGAGCTATCGTCGTAGTGGAGAGGGGGACCCAGAATGCTTATTTTTACCAAAATGAAACTCCCGCAGAAAATGCACGTCCAACAACCTATAGGCCTAGGCTTAACTAAATGTTGGAATTCACCATAGCCATATTATTGGCAGTCAATATTTGCAAAGTGCGGGTAACGTAAAAGCTCGTCTGTCAACTGCAAAAAGCAAACAGTTCCCGTTTCCCGTTTCAGGCACCACCTAGGCTGGTTTCACGGTTAATGAATGATTTTGGCTGCACACACTGTCTGGTATATTGCCAGTGGCGTAGCCAGAGGGGGAGGCAGGAGGAAAAGTGCCCCCTCCCCCACAGAAAATTTGGGGATGCAATGGGCGATGTTGAAAAAATGAAGGAAAGCAAAAAAGAAAAAGGAAAAAACGGCGAGAGGAGGGAGGGATGGGAAGTTGGTGGGGCGGAGTAGGAGGGGTATGGATCTAGGTCTCGGGGATGAGTAATGACGGTGGAATCCCCAGCAGGACGGACGGCATATTTATTTTATGCAGGGCGCTTTGGCGATAGACCCCGAAAAGTCAACCAAAACCTTGGATATTCATGATGTCATCTCGTCTGGAGACAGTGTTCCGGATTTTTTCTCCTTTTTTCAACAGATTATGCCTTGGGGACTGAACCCTAGCCCTTTTTTCGAACCCTAATCCTGATTTTGAAACAAAATAAATAAATCCCGAAAAAGTATTGGTTTTCAATGTCATTTTCACTGGGAGGGCGGACCGCCCCTCCAGGGGTGACGCCAGGTGGGGGCAGGGGAGGGATGTTTACAGTTTCGTCGGGGAGTCTTAGTCGATACGATAAAGCATGCAGTTCTTGAAGGCGACAGTCGCTTCGACGGTTTACCTGCTTTTTGCGCTCAAGAGGACAACTTCTCTACTAGTAACCCAAAATTTTCGGCCTGTTACGCGGGCTGTGGGGTTACTCCACTTTCTTCAATATTTCCATTACACATAGCTAGATAGCACACGTCCTGTCCACCTTACCAAGTAACATGTAGACAGAACACAGCTTATGCAGAGGTCGTAAATTTCATCCCATATCGCAATGCCTACAATCTTGGACAAAACTCGTTGGGACACCCCCGCTCCCCTTCACAAAGTTGACCATTTTCACGGCATACAGTCATTCTCTCTGCGCAACTTTGGAAGGGGGAGCGGGGGCTTCATGTAAACCTGGGAACGGAGATTCAAGAATATTATGACAAAGCGTCCCAACAGTTTTGTCCAAGATTGTCTGAGAAATTCGAGAAGTTAGAACTGCTCGCGGCCCACGGTAGAAAGTGTTTCTTTGCGTTGCGTTGATTCGCAAAAGGGTAGGTGTCTTTTCTTTAGGTATAAGAGAACAGTAACAGAGAATAATCAGCATATTCTGAGTCCATATTGAAGTTCTTGTTAATATAATACTATTGAAGCTAAAAGCATTGGGAAGGTAGCTAAATAAGTTCAAAGCGTCCTCTCGTTCAGGAAGACATTTTCAATAGTCACGTATTTTGGGCTCACACTGTCTGAACAGGTACCAAACAAAAAGAACATTCAGCAGAAGTACGTGTTGTATCCTGCCTATTGCTTTATGTTAAAGTAATTTACCAGGAATAAGTTGAAAAGTACTTAAATGTATATTCATTTCACCTTTATAACGCAGTAACTTTCATTTGAGTAGCTGAAACTATACAGAAAATATGCCATACATGCTAATTTGACGAGACCGGGGGGGGGGGGGAGGCTAAGTTAACCAAACGGTCTACCATTTGTTTTGAGAGCAAATTTGAAAGCAAAATGTAAAGAAATTGAGTCGGCTAAAAGATGGCATAATAGAAACGTCATCAGCTTTATGTAACATGAAAAAAATGTTGTCATAGGCATCAAATTCGCTTCAAAATATGTCTAAAACCAGCCCTAATTAACGATCTACCATCGTTATAATAAAAAGCTTGGCTTGCACTTCTGCTTTTAACATTTCATGGTAGATCGTGGCGCTCTTTCAGTTAAAATCTTGCCTTCTTACCACTAGTTTGCAATAGCAGTGAGACTCTGTGATCTATCCATGAGAGAAATTGTTTTGTTTTCCGTCTTACAACTTAAGAAGAGTTGTCATCCTCCTTTTAATTTGCTAAAAAATGCAACGCATGCGGCTGCCATAGACGTCGTTACGGAACGTAAACATTTCTGCCTGGCATTCCCTGCGAATACCTGAAACAGTCTATCCATTATGATCTCGCCAACCAACAATAAATCAGTATAAACAAATAAACAAAACAACACATTAAAACAATTTTAAATTATACTTTCATTTGGCTAAAATCCTCAGGCCTATAACAAAGTTGACCATTTTCACGGCATACAGTCATTCTCTCTGCGCAACTTTGGAAGGGGGAGCGGGGGCTTCATGTAAACCTGGGAACGGAGATTCAAGAATATTATGACAAAGCGTCCCAACAGTTTTGTCCAAGATTGTCTGAGAAATTCGAGAAGTTAGAACTGCTCGCGGCCCACGGTAGAAAGTGTTTCTTTGCGTTGCGTTGATTCGCAAAAGGGTAGGTGTCTTTTCTTTAGGTATAAGAGAACAGTAACAGAGAATAATCAGCATATTCTGAGTCCATATTGAAGTTCTTGTTAATATAATACTATTGAAGCTAAAAGCATTGGGAAGGTAGCTAAATAAGTTCAAAGCGTCCTCTCGTTCAGGAAGACATTTTCAATAGTCACGTATTTTGGGCTCACACTGTCTGAACAGGTACCAAACAAAAAGAACATTCAGCAGAAGTACGTGTTGTATCCTGCCTATTGCTTTATGTTAAAGTAATTTACCAGGAATAAGTTGAAAAGTACTTAAATGTATATTCATTTCACCTTTATAACGCAGTAACTTTCATTTGAGTAGCTGAAACTATACAGAAAATATGCCATACATGCTATTTTGACGAGACCGGGGGGGGGGGGAGGCTAAGTTAACCAAACGGTCTACCATTTGTTTTGAGAGCAAATTTGAAAGCAAAATGTAAAGAAATTGAGTCGGCTAAAAGATGGCATAATAGAAACGTCATCAGCTTTATGTAACATGAAAAAATGTTGTCATAGGCATCAAATTCGCTTCAAAATATGTCTAAAACCAGCCCTAATTAACGATCTACCATCGTTATAATAAAAAGCTTGGCTTGCACTTCTGCTTTTAACATTTCATGGTAGATCGTGGCGCTCTTTCAGTTAAAATCTTGCCTTCTTACCACTAGTTTGCAATAGCAGTGAGACTCTGTGATCTATCCATGAGAGAAATTGTTTTGTTTTCCGTCTTACAACTTAAGAAGAGTTGTCATCCTCCTTTTAATTTGCTAAAAAATGCAACGCATGCGGCTGCCATAGACGTCGTTACGGAACGTAAACATTTCTGCCTGGCATTCCCTGCGAATACCTGAAACAGTCTATCCATTATGATCTCGCCAACCAACAATAAATCAGTATAAACAAATAAACAAAACAACACATTAAAACAATTTTAAATTATACTTTCATTTGGCTAAAATCCTCAGGCCTATAAGCCTCCGAAAAAGTGTACTGAATACAGCTGCTCGGAAAATTAACCATTTTTCTATTGAATTTATTCTCGTAAATCGCTCACTTAAAGCTCAGACAATCTTGGACAAAACTCGTTGGGACACCCCCGCTCCCCTTCACAAAGTTGACCATTTTCACGGCATACAGTCATTCTCTCTGCGCAACTTTGGAAGGGGGAGCGGGGGCTTCATGTAAACCTGGGAACGGAGATTCAAGAATATTATGACAAAGCGTCCCAACAGTTTTGTCCAAGATTGTCTGAGAAATTCGAGAAGTTAGAACTGCTCGCGGCCCACGGTAGAAAGTGTTTCTTTGCGTTGCGTTGATTCGCAAAAGGGTAGGTGTCTTTTCTTTAGGTATAAGAGAACAGTAACAGAGAATAATCAGCATATTCTGAGTCCATATTGAAGTTCTTGTTAATATAATACTATTGAAGCTAAAAGCATTGGGAAGGTAGCTAAATAAGTTCAAAGCGTCCTCTCGTTCAGGAAGACATTTTCAATAGTCACGTATTTTGGGCTCACACTGTCTGAACAGGTACCAAACAAAAAGAACATTCAGCAGAAGTACGTGTTGTATCCTGCCTATTGCTTTATGTTAAAGTAATTTACCAGGAATAAGTTGAAAAGTACTTAAATGTATATTCATTTCACCTTTATAACGCAGTAACTTTCATTTGAGTAGCTGAAACTATACAGAAAATATGCCATACATGCTATTTTGACGAGACCGGGGGGGGGGGGGAGGCTAAGTTAACCAAACGGTCTACCATTTGTTTTGAGAGCAAATTTGAAAGCAAAATGTAAAGAAATTGAGTCGGCTAAAAGATGGCATAATAGAAACGTCATCAGCTTTATGTAACATGAAAAAATGTTGTCATAGGCATCAAATTCGCTTCAAAATATGTCTAAAACCAGCCCTAATTAACGATCTACCATCGTTATAATAAAAAGCTTGGCTTGCACTTCTGCTTTTAACATTTCATGGTAGATCGTGGCGCTCTTTCAGTTAAAATCTTGCCTTCTTACCACTAGTTTGCAATAGCAGTGAGACTCTGTGATCTATCCATGAGAGAAATTGTTTTGTTTTCCGTCTTACAACTTAAGAAGAGTTGTCATCCTCCTTTTAATTTGCTAAAAAATGCAACGCATGCGGCTGCCATAGACGTCGTTACGGAACGTAAACATTTCTGCCTGGCATTCCCTGCGAATACCTGAAACAGTCTATCCATTATGATCTCGCCAACCAACAATAAATCAGTATAAACAAATAAACAAAACAACACATTAAAACAATTTTAAATTATACTTTCATTTGGCTAAAATCCTCAGGCCTATAACAAAGTTGACCATTTTCACGGCATACAGTCATTCTCTCTGCGCAACTTTGGAAGGGGGAGCGGGGGCTTCATGTAAACCTGGGAACGGAGATTCAAGAATATTATGACAAAGCGTCCCAACAGTTTTGTCCAAGATTGTCTGAGAAATTCGAGAAGTTAGAACTGCTCGCGGCCCACGGTAGAAAGTGTTTCTTTGCGTTGCGTTGATTCGCAAAAGGGTAGGTGTCTTTTCTTTAGGTATAAGAGAACAGTAACAGAGAATAATCAGCATATTCTGAGTCCATATTGAAGTTCTTGTTAATATAATACTATTGAAGCTAAAAGCATTGGGAAGGTAGCTAAATAAGTTCAAAGCGTCCTCTCGTTCAGGAAGACATTTTCAATAGTCACGTATTTTGGGCTCACACTGTCTGAACAGGTACCAAACAAAAAGAACATTCAGCAGAAGTACGTGTTGTATCCTGCCTATTGCTTTATGTTAAAGTAATTTACCAGGAATAAGTTGAAAAGTACTTAAATGTATATTCATTTCACCTTTATAACGCAGTAACTTTCATTTGAGTAGCTGAAACTATACAGAAAATATGCCATACATGCTATTTTGACGAGACCGGGGGGGGGAGGCTAAGTTAACCAAACGGTCTACCATTTGTTTTGAGAGCAAATTTGAAAGCAAAATGTAAAGAAATTGAGTCGGCTAAAAGATGGCATAATAGAAACGTCATCAGCTTTATGTAACATGAAAAGATGTTGTCATAGGCATCAAATTCGCTTCAAAATATGTCTAAAACCAGCCCTAATTAACGATCTACCATCGTTATAATAAAAAGCTTGGCTTGCACTTCTGCTTTTAACATTTCATGGTAGATCGTGGCGCTCTTTCAGTTAAAATCTTGCCTTCTTACCACTAGTTTGCAATAGCAGTGAGACTCTGTGATCTATCCATGAGAGAAATTGTTTTGTTTTCCGTCTTACAACTTAAGAAGAGTTGTCATCCTCCTTTTAATTTGCTAAAAAATGCAACGCATGTGGCTGCCATAGACGTCGTTACGGAACGTAAACATTTCTGCCTGGCATTCCCTGCGAATACCTGAAACAGTCTATCCATTATGATCTGGCCAACCAACAATAAATCAGTATAAACAAATAAACAAAACAACACATTAAAACAATTTTAAATTATACTTTCATTTGGCTAAAATCCTCAGGCCTATAAGCCTCCGAAAAAGTGTACTGAATACAGCTGCTCGGAAAATTAACCATTTTTCTATTGAATTTATTCTCGTAAGTCGCTCACTTAAAACTCAGACAATCTTGGACAAAACTCGTTGGGGACACCCCCGCTCCCCTTCACAAAGTTGACCATTTTCACGGCATACAGTCATTCTCTCTGCGCAACTTTGGAAGGGGGAGCGGGGGCTTCATGTAAACCTGGGAACGGAGATTCAAGAATATTATGACAAAGCGTCCCAACAGTTTTGTCCAAGATTGTCTGAGAAATTCGAGAAGTTAGAACTGCTCGCGGCCCACGGTAGAAAGTGTTTCTTTGCGTTGCGTTGATTCACAAAAGGGTAGGTGTCTTTTCTTTAGGTATAAGAGAACAGTAACAGAGAATAATCAGCATATTCTGAGTCCATATTGAAGTTCTTGTTAATATAATACTATTGAAGCTAAAAGCATTGGGAAGGTAGCTAAATAAGTTCAAAGCGTCCTCTCGTTCAGGAAGACATTTTCAATAGTCACGTATTTTGGGCTCACACTGTCTGAACAGGTACCAAACAAAAAGAACATTCAGCAGAAGTACGTGTTGTATCCTGCCTATTGCTTTATGTTAAAGTAATTTACCAGGAATAAGTTGAAAAGTACTTAAATGTATATTCATTTCACCTTTATAACGCAGTAACTTTCATTTGAGTAGCTGAAACTATACAGAAAATATGCCATACATGCTATTTTGACGAGACCGGGGGGGGGGGGAGGCTAAGTTAACCAAACGGTCTACCATTTGTTTTGAGAGCAAATTTGAAAGCAAAATGTAAAGAAATTGAGTCGGCTAAAAGATGGCATAATAGAAACGTCATCAGCTTTATGTAACATGAAAAAATGTTGTCATAGGCATCAAATTCGCTTCAAAATATGTCTAAAACCAGCCCTAATTAACGATCTACCATCGTTATAATAAAAAGCTTGGCTTGCACTTCTGCTTTTAACATTTCATGGTAGATCGTGGCGCTCTTTCAGTTAAAATCTTGCCTTCTTACCACTAGTTTGCAATAGCAGTGAGACTCTGTGATCTATCCATGAGAGAAATTGTTTTGTTTTCCGTCTTACAACTTAAGAAGAGTTGTCATCCTCCTTTTAATTTGCTAAAAAATGCAACGCATGTGGCTGCCATAGACGTCGTTACGGAACGTAAACATTTCTGCCTGGCATTCCCTGCGAATACCTGAAACAGTCTATCCATTATGATCTGGCCAACCAACAATAAATCAGTATAAACAAATAAACAAAACAACACATTAAAACAATTTTAAATTATACTTTCATTTGGCTAAAATCCTCAGGCCTATAAGCCTCCGAAAAAGTGTACTGAATACAGCTGCTCGGAAAATTAACCATTTTTCTATTGAATTTATTCTCGTAAGTCGCTCACTTAAAACTCAGACAATCTTGGACAAAACTCGTTGGGACACCCCCGCTCCCCTTCACAAAGTTGACCATTTTCACGGCATACAGTCATTCTCTCTGCGCAACTTTGGAAGGGGGAGCGGGGGCTTCATGTAAACCTGGGAACGGAGTTTCAAGAATATTATGACAAAGCGTCCCAACAGTTTTGTCCAAGATTGTCTGAGAAATTCGAGAAGTTAGAACTGCTCGCGGCCCACGGTAGAAAGTGTTTCTTTGCGTTGCGTTGATTCACAAAAGGGTAGGTGTCTTTTCTTTAGGTATAAGAGAACAGTAACAGAGAATAATCAGCATATTCTGAGTCCATATTGAAGTTCTTGTTAATATAATACTATTGAAGCTAAAAGCATTGGGAAGGTAGCTAAATAAGTTCAAAGCGTCCTCTCGTTCAGGAAGACATTTTCAATAGTCACGTATTTTGGGCTCACACTGTCTGAACAGGTACCAAACAAAAAGAACATTCAGCAGAAGTACGTGTTGTATCCTGCCTATTGCTTTATGTTAAAGTAATTTACCAGGAATAAGTTGAAAAGTACTTAAATGTATATTCATTTCACCTTTATAACGCAGTAACTTTCATTTGAGTAGCTGAAACTATACAGAAAATATGCCATACATGCTATTTTGACGAGACCGGGGGGGGGGGGGAGGCTAAGTTAACCAAACGGTCTACCATTTGTTTTGAGAGCAAATTTGAAAGCAAAATGTAAAGAAATTGAGTCGGCTAAAAGATGGCATAATAGAAACGTCATCAGCTTTATGTAACATGAAAAGATGTTGTCATAGGCATCAAATTCGCTTCAAAATATGTCTAAAACCAGCCCTAATTAACGATCTACCATCGTTATAATAAAAAGCTTGGCTTGCACTTCTGCTTTTAACATTTCATGGTAGATCGTGGCGCTCTTTCAGTTAAAATCTTGCCTTCTTACCACTAGTTTGCAATAGCAGTGAGACTCTGTGATCTATCCATGAGAGAAATTGTTTTGTTTTCCGTCTTACAACTTAAGAAGAGTTGTCATCCTCCTTTTAATTTGCTAAAAAATGCAACGCATGTGGCTGCCATAGACGTCGTTACGGAACGTAAACATTTCTGCCTGGCATTCCCTGCGAATACCTGAAACAGTCTATCCATTATGATCTGGCCAACCAACAATAAATCAGTATAAACAAATAAACAAAACAACACATTAAAACAATTTTAAATTATACTTTCATTTGGCTAAAATCCTCAGGCCTATAAGCCTCCGAAAAAGTGTACTGAATACAGCTGCTCGGAAAATTAACCATTTTTCTATTGAATTTATTCTCGTAAGTCGCTCACTTAAAACTCAGACAATCTTGGACAAAACTCGTTGGGACATCCCCGCTCCCCTTCACAAAGTTGACCATTTTCACGGCATACAGTCATTCTCTCTGCGCAACTTTGGAAGGGGGAGCGGGGGCTTCATGTAAACCTGGGAACGGAGATTCAAGAATATTATGACAAAGCGTCCCAACAGTTTTGTCCAAGATTGTCTGAGAAATTCGAGAAGTTAGAACTGCTCGCGGCCCACGGTAGAAAGTGTTTCTTTGCGTTGCGTTGATTCACAAAAGGGTAGGTGTCTTTTCTTTAGGTATAAGAGAACAGTAACAGAGAATAATCAGCATATTCTGAGTCCATATTGAAGTTCTTGTTAATATAATACTATTGAAGCTAAAAGCATTGGGAAGGTAGCTAAATAAGTTCAAAGCGTCCTCTCGTTCAGGAAGACATTTTCAATAGTCACGTATTTTGGGCTCACACTGTCTGAACAGGTACCAAACAAAAAGAACATTCAGCAGAAGTACGTGTTGTATCCTGCCTATTGCTTTATGTTAAAGTAATTTACCAGGAATAAGTTGAAAAGTACTTAAATGTATATTCATTTCACCTTTATAACGCAGTAACTTTCATTTGAGTAGCTGAAACTATACAGAAAATATGCCATACATGCTATTTTGACGAGACCGGGGGGGGAGGCTAAGTTAACCAAACGGTCTACCATTTGTTTTGAGAGCAAATTTGAAAGCAAAATGTAAAGAAATTGAGTCGGCTAAAAGATGGCATAATAGAAACGTCATCAGCTTTATGTAACATGAAAAAATGTTGTCATAGGCATCAAATTCGCTTCAAAATATGTCTAAAACCAGCCCTAATTAACGATCTACCATCGTTATAATAAAAAGCTTGGCTTGCACTTCTGCTTTTAACATTTCATGGTAGATCGTGGCGCTCTTTCAGTTAAAATCTTGCCTTCTTACCACTAGTTTGCAATAGCAGTGAGACTCTGTGATCTATCCATGAGAGAAATTGTTTTGTTTTCCGTCTTACAACTTAAGAAGAGTTGTCATCCTCCTTTTAATTTGCTAAAAAATGCAACGCATGTGGCTGCCATAGACGTCGTTACGGAACGTAAACATTTCTGCCTGGCATTCCCTGCGAATACCTGAAACAGTCTATCCATTATGATCTGGCCAACCAACAATAAATCAGTATAAACAAATAAACAAAACAACACATTAAAACAATTTTAAATTATACTTTCATTTGGCTAAAATCCTCAGGCCTATAAGCCTCCGAAAAAGTGTACTGAATACAGCTGCTCGGAAAATTAACCATTTTTCTATTGAATTTATTCTCGTAAGTCGCTCACTTAAAACTCAGACAATCTTGGACAAAACTCGTTGGGACACCCCCGCTCCCCTTCACAAAGTTGACCATTTTCACGGCATACAGTCATTCTCTCTGCGCAACTTTGGAAGGGGGAGCGGGGGCTTCATGTAAACCTGGGAACGGAGATTCAAGAATATTATGACAAAGCGTCCCAACAGTTTTGTCCAAGATTGTCTGAGAAATTCGAGAAGTTAGAACTGCTCGCGGCCCACGGTAGAAAGTGTTTCTTTGCGTTGCGTTGATTCGCAAAAGGGTAGGTGTCTTTTCTTTAGGTATAAGAGAACAGTAACAGAGAATAATCAGCATATTCTGAGTCCATATTGAAGTTCTTGTTAATATAATACTATTGAAGCTAAAAGCATTGGGAAGGTAGCTAAATAAGTTCAAAGCGTCCTCTCGTTCAGGAAGACATTTTCAATAGTCACGTATTTTGGGCTCACACTGTCTGAACAGGTACCAAACAAAAAGAACATTCAGCAGAAGTACGTGTTGTATCCTGCCTATTGCTTTATGTTAAAGTAATTTACCAGGAATAAGTTGAAAAGTACTTAAATGTATATTCATTTCACCTTTATAACGCAGTAACTTTCATTTGAGTAGCTGAAACTATACAGAAAATATGCCATACATGCTATTTTGACGAGACCGGGGGGGGGGGAGGCTAAGTTAACCAAACGGTCTACCATTTGTTTTGAGAGCAAATTTGAAAGCAAAATGTAAAGAAATTGAGTCGGCTAAAAGATGGCATAATAGAAACGTCATCAGCTTTATGTAACATGAAAAAATGTTGTCATAGGCATCAAATTCGCTTCAAAATATGTCTAAAACCAGCCCTAATTAACGATCTACCATCGTTATAATAAAAAGCTTGGCTTGCACTTCTGCTTTTAACATTTCATGGTAGATCTTGGCGCTCTTTCAGTTAAAATCTTGCCTTCTTACCACTAGTTTGCAATAGCAGTGAGACTCTGTGATCTATCCATGAGAGAAATTGTTTTGTTTTCCGTCTTACAACTTAAGAAGAGTTGTCATCCTCCTTTTAATTTGCTAAAAAATGCAACGCATGCGGCTGCCATAGACGTCGTTACGGAACGTAAACATTTCTGCCTGGCATTTCCTGCGAATACCTGAAACGGTCTATCCATTATGATCTCGCCAACCAACAATAAATCAGTATAAAAAAAAAAAACACATTAAAACAATTTTAAATTATACTTTCATTCGACTAAAATCCTCAGGCCTATAAGCCTCCGAAAAAGTGTACTGAATACAGCTGCTCGGAAAATTAACCATTTTTCTATTGAATTTGTTCTCGTAAATCGCTCACTTAAAACTCAGACAATCTTGGACAAAACTCGTTGGGACACCCCCGCTCCCCTTCACAAAGTTGACCATTTTCACGGCATACAGTCATTCTCTCTGCGCAACTTTGGAAGGGGGAGCGGGGGCTTCATGTAAACCTGGGAACGGAGATTCAAGAATATTATGACAAAGCGTCCCAACAGTTTTGTCCAAGATTGTCTGAGAAATTCGAGAAGTTAGAACTGCTCGCGGCCCACGGTAGAAAGTGTTTCTTTGCGTTGCGTTGATTCGCAAAAGGGTAGGTGTCTTTTCTTTAGGTATAAGAGAACAGTAACAGAGAATAATCAGCATATTCTGAGTCCATATTGAAGTTCTTGTTAATATAATACTATTGAAGCTAAAAGCATTGGGAAGGTAGCTAAATAAGTTCAAAGCGTCCTCTCGTTCAGGAAGACATTTTCAATAGTCACGTATTTTGGGCTCACACTGTCTGAACAGGTACCAAACAAAAAGAACATTCAGCAGAAGTACGTGTTGTATCCTGCCTATTGCTTTATGTTAAAGTAATTTACCAGGAATAAGTTGAAAAGTACTTAAATGTATATTCATTTCACCTTTATAACGCAGTAACTTTCATTTGAGTAGCTGAAACTATACAGAAAATATGCCATACATGCTAATTTGACGAGACCGGGGGGGGGGGGGGAGGCTAAGTTAACCAAACGGTCTACCATTTGTTTTGAGAGCAAATTTGAAAGCAAAATGTAAAGAAATTGAGTCGGCTAAAAGATGGCATAATAGAAACGTCATCAGCTTTATGTAACATGAAAAAAATGTTGTCATAGGCATCAAATTCGCTTCAAAATATGTCTAAAACCAGCCCTAATTAACGATCTACCATCGTTATAATAAAAAGCTTGGCTTGCACTTCTGCTTTTAACATTTCATGGTAGATCGTGGCGCTCTTTCAGTTAAAATCTTGCCTTCTTACCACTAGTTTGCAATAGCAGTGAGACTCTGTGATCTATCCATGAGAGAAATTGTTTTGTTTTCCGTCTTACAACTTAAGAAGAGTTGTCATCCTCCTTTTAATTTGCTAAAAAATGCAACGCATGCGGCTGCCATAGACGTCGTTACGGAACGTAAACATTTCTGCCTGGCATTCCCTGCGAATACCTGAAACAGTCTATCCATTATGATCTGGCCAACCAACAATAAATCAGTATAAACAAATAAACAAAACAACACATTAAAACAATTTTAAATTATACTTTCATTTGGCTAAAATCCTCAGGCCTATAAGCCTCCGAAAAAGTGTACTGAATACAGCTGCTCGGAAAATTAACCATTTTTCTATTGAATTTATTCTCGTAAATCGCTCACTTAAAACTCAGACAATCTTGGACAAAACTCGTTGGGACACCCCCGCTCCCCTTCACAAAGTTGACCATTTTCACGGCATACAGTCATTCTCTCTGCGCAACTTTGGAAGGGGGAGCGGGGGCTTCATGTAAACCTGGGAACGGAGATTCAAGAATATTATGACAAAGCGTCCCAACAGTTTTGTCCAAGATTGTCTGAGAAATTCGAGAAGTTAGAACTGCTCGCGGCTCACGGTAGAAAGTGTTTCTTTGCGTTGCGTTGATTCGCAAAAGGGTAGGTGTCTTTTCTTTAGGTATAAGAGAACAGTAACAGAGAATAATCAGCATATTCTGAGTCCATATTGAAGTTCTTGTTAATATAATACTATTGAAGCTAAAAGCATTGGGAAGGTAGCTAAATAAGTTCAAAGCGTCCTCTCGTTCAGGAAGACATTTTCAATAGTCACGTATTTTGGGCTCACACTGTCTGAACAGGTACCAAACAAAAAGAACATTCAGCAGAAGTACGTGTTGTATCCTGCCTATTGCTTTATGTTAAAGTAATTTACCAGGAATAAGTTGAAAAGTACTTAAATGTATATTCATTTCACCTTTATAACGCAGTAACTTTCATTTGAGTAGCTGAAACTATACAGAAAATATGCCATACATGCTATTTTGACGAGACCGGGGGGGGGGGGGGGAGGCTAAGTTAACCAAACGGTCTACCATTTGTTTTGAGAGCAAATTTGAAAGCAAAATGTAAAGAAATTGAGTCGGCTAAAAGATGGCATAATAGAAACGTCATCAGCTTTATGTAACATGAAAAAATGTTGTCATAGGCATCAAATTCGCTTCAAAATATGTCTAAAACCAGCCCTAATTAACGATCTACCATCGTTATAATAAAAAGCTTGGCTTGCACTTCTGCTTTTAACATTTCATGGTAGATCGTGGCGCTCTTTCAGTTAAAATCTTGCCTTCTTACCACTAGTTTGCAATAGCAGTGAGACTCTGTGATCTATCCATGAGAGAAATTGTTTTGTTTTCCGTCTTACAACTTAAGAAGAGTTGTCATCCTCCTTTTAATTTGCTAAAAAATGCAACGCATGCGGCTGCCATAGACGTCGTTACGGAACGTAAACATTTCTGCCTGGCATTCCCTGCGAATACCTGAAACAGTCTATCCATTATGATCTGGCCAACCAACAATAAATCAGTATAAACAAATAAACAAAACAACACATTAAAACAATTTTAAATTATACTTTCATTTGGCTAAAATCCTCAGGCCTATAAGCCTCCGAAAAAGTGTACTGAATACAGCTGCTCGGAAAATTAACCATTTTTCTATTGAATTTATTCTCGTAAATCGCTCACTTAAAACTCAGACAATCTTGGACAAAACTCGTTGGGACACCCCCGCTCCCCTTCACAAAGTTGACCATTTTCACGGCATACAGTCATTCTCTCTGCGCAACTTTGGAAGGGGGAGCGGGGGCTTCATGTAAACCTGGGAACGGAGATTCAAGAATATTATGACAAAGCGTCCCAACAGTTTTGTCCAAGATTGTAGTTGCTGTTCTCTAATGTGTGTCATGCTGTACGGTCAGTTGGTGCGCGAATCCAGGTGGTTTCGATACGAAGTATGTTATCCCCGATACGTTCTTCAACCCCTACAGTTTTCTTTCTTTCTTTTTGTTCTTGATGATTACATATGTTTCTGTGGAAGTCTTCCAAACATTTTCGCCCCCTTCGCGCGCCTTACAGTTTTATGATTCAGATTCAAAAGAACGATATCAGTGCGCAACTTGGCTCTTGAAGTACAAGTGATGTTTATGCAAAATATACCCTGCAATGGCATGGGATAGTTAGGCTCCTTTAAATCCCTTTCTCACCATCCACCCCCTCGACGTAGTGGGTTGTCGGAACTTGGGGTCGCTGGCATGGCTCGGCCCCTGTTCGGGAAAATTCTGTCGCCACCCATGGTCGGTTTACTTGGCTTTCAAAAGGATCATTTCTCAGTGAGATAAAACCTACAATTTTCGGTACGCTTTGCCCATTCTTCCTCAGTTCCGTTATTTATAGCTAAGTATAGTCCAATGTCATCTCATTTCCGTAAACCTAGTTAATGTTCTCTTATGTCTGTCGTGAGGTACGGCTTGTGACCCGAGGAGGGAAATAAAATGTAAGTTATGTCTGGTAGGGCCCACCTGCCCGAACAATTGACCTCTATAAGTTTTAAATAAGTACAGATTCTCTTTATGTGTAGGTTTACCCAAAAACATTTCGCGCGCTTTGCAATTTCACAGTTTAGATTCCGGATAAAAACGGTAAATCTATGTTCCTCTAGTATATACACATTTTATGTAATATATGCCCCAAATGGCATGGTACAGTACACAGGTTTTCTTCATATCCCCCTAACCAACCCCCTCCATGGCTTCGGGGCTGGCGGGGATTTGGGTCGCTGGCCTCCCCGTCGGGGAGTCTGGCCCCCTTCGGGCAAATCCTGGCGCCACCCCTGCTCCCCTCTAAAAACCCCTGTGGAGAACACTGCGATCTAGTATAAAAAGAAGCACCAATTTGCATCTAAGCCCTTCAAGACAGCAAAAATTTCTCCTTCCCCAGGACTACGGTCAAGAATGTGGACGATGAGTCGACTTTGCCCCCTCACACCAGAACCTGGCTACGCCCCTGTATATTGCGGATTTGCGGTAATCAGCGGCTTCGTCGGTAGCCTACATAAAACGAAGTCCAGTCAACAATATTCTGTTCATCATGTCCAAGGATTTGTTTTTGTCTCCCATGAACTTGTTCAGTGGGAGTTTGTCTGGGTGCC
This sequence comes from Holothuria leucospilota, assembly GCA_029531755.1. Lineage (NCBI taxonomy): Eukaryota > Metazoa > Echinodermata > Holothuroidea > Aspidochirotida > Holothuriidae > Holothuria > Holothuria leucospilota. Next base: position 59,732,755 of record CM055966.1, on the reverse strand, counting down.
GGGGTGAATGCGTGTGTGTGTGTGTGTGGGTGTGTGTGTGTCACACTTGCCCATTAGCGCGATATTCCAAAACCGTGAAAGTTATCATGATGAAATATTGAGGGGAGGAACAGGGTTAAATTTTCTTGAACAGAGTAGACTTTCAGCCCCAGCCACCATAATTAAGTAGGGTAATGTCACTAATTTGCATAATTTCTGATAATTATCACCACTCGTTAGCAGGATATCTCAAGAACTGGAGCAGTTATATTTACTTGGTTTGGCTTATAGTAGCAAACTTTGTAGGCGTAGCATTGGTACCGTACTAACCTCGAGCGCAAGTTGTTCGTGGATACACAGCTCATGAAACTCCACCCAAATCGACTTTGACCAATTTACGTTCCCCCTCTTGATGATTCTACCCTCAACATCAACCTCATACCCATCAATCAAGGCAGCATGCATTCTTCTCATGGAACACGGCCTTTCTCTTGCCAGTCTTGGACGTATTAAATTCGAAAGAATGACCTGCTGGTGCTGTAATTTATTTGGGGGTCCTCAGAGTTCAGAGTCTGAGTAAAATTGATTTTTTTTCGGGGGAGGGAGGGGGGTTATGAAATCAAATGACAAATTCAATGTAGATAGCTTATCACCGAGAACTTTTGCTTCTGTTGTGTAAAGTCGTAACGGTCGGGGTGGAACTGACTACTGATCTGAATCGGAACCGTATCTTACCTGTGTTGTCCATGTGTCCCACGCCGTTGGACTCTAGTCCTCCCCGCATACAGCATGCATACAGTAACATGAAAATATGAAATGAACAATAAATTATATTTTGCATCGCAGATCTTGATAGCGACCACTGGGCATGACACGGAGTCAAACAAAGTCTACAGCAGCTTATGTGGTAGGCTAGCAGTTCCTTGACAAGTGTAGTATAATCCCATGATAGGGCCCTCGGAACCGGTTGGCTGCTGGGGGGGGGGGGGCTCCAGACCCCCAATAGTTTGCCATGCATAGTTTTTTTAATGCAATAAAAACGTTGAAAAAGTGGAAGAAAAAGAATTGAAAGTAATTAATATCATTCTAAAAATTATATCACCTTTCATTCAATCTAACCATGCACCGGCGAAAACCAAAACAGTGAAAATCAATTCGAGGGATCAGACAACCATAGAAATTGGCAGTAGAAATGGGTGCTTCACATAGTCCTACTTCATGTATGCAGAAGTAATAGGGTCAGACTACCCCCGGGCAGTAGTTTAGAACTAAGCCTGAGTTAGGGGTCAGGACTCTCAATGTGCACATCAGAAAAACTGTGCACGTTACTTTAATGCATAACAGCAGAGGGTCTGAGCCCCCTTCGAAAATCGTCTGACTCAGCAGCACCTTGAGTCAACTGCTTCTACACTAGTGCCTTGGGACAAGTCTGGGACGTATCCAAAAGGCCCATACCAAAGGGTTCCTAAAGTCTTCACGGCTATGTAAGATGGAATAAGGACTAAATCTGTTATCATATTTTACTCAGGGAAACTACTACATCTATCTCACATCATATTATATATGTTTTCGTTTATAATATAATATTGTTTTACTTGTTTACATCCAGTATTTGAAAATTGCGACTCAATGTCGTACTGTGCGACGTGCTAAATTTGCGACTCAATGTCGTACTGTACGAAGTACTAAATTTGACTTTCGGCGTCTTTTTGGAAATCTGAACGGTCAATGCATGATGCAATGTTTTATCTTAAGTTAGTGATTATTCATATGATTAAAAGTTCCACCCTCTATCGTACTTATACAATATGTTGTTTGTTATATCATATTTTGCTTTGTTTTTCAGCCCCAAATTAGTATACAATAGATTGAATAGTCGCTTAAGATTACAATTATAATATCGATGATATGTGGTGTAACCCGTATAAATTCTACATGTGGCCCATATGGGCAACCCATGATTAACCATGTCTCATCAATCCATGGTTTCCTATATGGGTACGATATGGGTCCGACATGGTATGCCCATGCCCATCTTTACCCATGTTCCCCATGGCCATCCCACATGGGGCCCATATAGTGTGCTGGCTGGGTAAGCTGAATATACTAGATAAAATAGATGTAGTTCAAAGACGTGCAGCGCGGTTCGTTTTAAATACCAGTTCAATTGCAGTTCTTTGTAAGAAGTGTTCCAGGGTTGCCAAGTTTGAGTGAGCACGTGGAGCAGTGAGATTTATCCTGGAGACTATCTAAGCAGAGTCCCACCATCAGTTGGTGCGTAGCGTACTAGAAACTTTTGGTGAAATGAACCACTCAGATCGCCGGAAGTAGCCCTTTCCAGCTCTGAAACGACATCAATGCTTTGTATATTTTGGTGTCTAATTTTCTGAAAATTGATTCATCATCTCATCATCACAAAACAGATGCAACCAATTCAACTATTTTCATTACATAGACCTAGGCAAAATGAACTGGGTGCCAATCCAGCCAGCTTCGTTAGGTTATCTATGGTGCTCTTCCGCCGGTAGCAATTGGATATGCTGAGAGAGGAGGGTGTTCTAGTATAACATGATACGTGCTATAAAAGGATGCCTAGAGAGTAGATGAGCGGATATATTCAAACAGTTGTCCCTTGCCTTAATGGCTAAGTTACTGGCCAGTGGGATAGAAGTATGGACCATGACCATTAGACTCAATTTTTCACCTTATACAAAGAAACGCATGTTACCACACCCAGTAAAAGTACTAGACCTGCTGCAGCTGACTGAAAAATAAAAATTCGCACGTTCACCCCATGTTCTGAAGTATAAAATCCCCTAAAGATGAAACGAAGTCCGTTTCTAATAAATTATACGGTAACACGCAGTTGCTTGATAACCTGTGCGGGTCACACGACCGACGTACAGGCGGGGGACTGGTTTAGGAATAAACTGATTGGACTGTCATCGGTTGTGTTTTCAGTAGACTGATCACGCTTTTGCAGGATTTATTTAATCCTCGCATCCAGCTGCTTTGCGTGAGAAATCAAAATGCTGGCGTGAGAGCGTGAGACTGACCTCAAATGCGTGAGTCTCACCCCCCATGCATGGGACTTGGCAGCCCTGGTGTTCGCCTTTGGAATACAGCTCCTCAGCAAATACTAGCCTAATTAAACCTTTCTTAACTGTTGTAACCTCGTATGGAGTTCATGTACGCGCAGTAATGTAATTAGAATAGAAAAACTAAAGAGTGCCGCCCGAATAATACTTGATGCCACATATGATGAGAGATCTGAAGACCTTTTTAGTAAATTAGGATGGAAAACATTTTTACAAAGTTTAAAGCAAAAGCGTTTAGTTATGGTATATAAATTTCTAAATGGCCACATCAGGCCTCCTTACATGAGAGATATGTTTGAATATACACGCTCTGTTCACGACCACGGCCTACGGTCAACTTCCTCGCTAGCTTTATACATGTACGAGGGGCAGAACTGATATTAATAACAAAAGGTTCTGTTATATTGGGGCAAAAGGATGGAACGACCTTCCCAGAACATTAAGAGTGCAGTAACTTTAAATCGTTTTAAAGCTTTAATTCAGGATATTTAATGGTATTTTATTGACCATTTATTGTCTTAGTCGTGTGTATCTTTTAATCGTGATATTTTTTAAAGTTTAAATGGTGTTCTTATTGCTTGTTGTGATGTTCCCCGTTTTGTCAACTTTTGTAAGATTTTGACTTGATTTCCCCTGTTCAATGTTTTTGTATATATCTGACTTGTTTAGTTTTTTTCTGTTTTTAGGAACTTTTTATGTTTTAATTATGACTTTCTTTCTCTTTGTAAGGTTTATACGTTTTTAATTTTGCGTTTTACGTTTACTAATATTTCAATTTTATATGTCTTACACTTTGTAACTGAGGGCCTCGGGGACGATTAGCTTTGGCTAACCGAGTTTTACCCTCTTTTAAGCAAAGTTTAAATAAAATAAAATAAAATAAAATAAAATAAAATAAAATAAAATAAAATAAAATAAAATAAAATAAAATAAAATAAAATAAAATAAAATAAAATAAAATAAAATAAAATAAAACAAAATAAAATAAAATAAAATAAAATAAAATAAAATAAAATAAAATAAAATAAAATAAAATAAAATAAAATAAAATAAAATAAAATAAAATAAAATAAAATAAAATAAAATAAAATAAAATAAAATAAAATAAAATAAAATAAAATATTTTTTTTTCATCACATTTATTCTGGTTGATCTTGATATAAATACATATTTACGTGGTACATAATTTTATTTACATTTAGTTTTCGTCTTCATGTACTGTGGTCATAAAATAAGTTCATTGCACAACCAAAAAAATAAGTAGTTCAGATGCTTCGAATAGCACAGCTACACACACTTTGTAAGCTACAGTCATATTTTACATAATTATTTACAAGTATCATAACTATAATAATTTACATAGTTCATTCAGACAGATATAATATGTACATCTTTTCTGGATTTCATGTTTAAGTCTCGCTTATTAAACTTTTATTAATTCAAATATCATTTTCCATGGCTACATAAGTTCAAGTTTCATTTATCCTAGCTATATACATCCAACACTCCCTTTTCCTAACTATATACAATCAACATTTGTTTCTCATAACTGCTTTAATTTTTATGCCTCTGTAAAGTGAATGGTAATTTATGCAATGGTTTGATAAACAACACACATAATAGTTTCGCCTCATTACAGGTACTTAAAAATGATAGGGTTAAAGGTGAAAACGGTACATCAACGCTTAATAAATGATAATTATCTAAGGAAACAAAGCTCTATTTACTCAAATAAGAATCCATTATTACCAAATGCATTCTTCAACAACACGAAAGAAATTTTTTGATGAGACTTGCATTTATACAAATATTGTTCCACTTGTAAAGCAAACTTAAATTTATAAATAAACTCATTTAAGCTGGGAATCTCACCTAATAATTTTTTTTTTTTTTTGGAATATAAAATATTTTGCATGGAAAATCAAAAAGTTATATGGATGTCTGAGAATTAGTTTATACCCAAAAAAGAAATCCTGTTTTGAAAAACAAAATTGCCTCCCAATCACAGCTTGCTCAGTATCTAAAATAAAATTTGAAATATAATTGCACTCCCAAAACAAATGGTCTAATGTTTCATCTTTTTCCCCACAGAAAGTACACCTAGGGTTATCCTCCCGATTTACCTTAGATAAATAATAATTTGTACCAAGGATCCTATGGATGAACCGAAATTGAAAATACTGTATCTTACTCTCGCTAAGTGACTTAAAAGGGACAAGAAAAACATTACGCCATTGCTCTTCAGTTAAATCAAAGACGTTTTGCCATTTTATAATTGCCCTTGGAGGCAAACAATACTGCTGTATTAAATTAATATAAATGAAGCGAGAAGTGTAAGATGTGCGCTGCAATTTTGAAAGTAAAGAACAAGTTTCGGCCATTTGGGTGTGAACGTTAAAATTACTTTTCCATTCACCAGGAATAGCATGGATAATGCCAAAAAACGTCAAAAATGAGCAACGTATGTTGAATTTGTTTTGAAACCGAGTAAAAGACAAAACATTGTTGTCGTCATCAAGTAGATCATTTACATAAGTAATACCATTATCATACCAATGTTTGCATAGAACCGTCTTATTATTTATTTTTATGTTGGAATTGTTCCAAAGTATCTGGTACTTAAAGTCACAAGATGGAACCTTAAAGTTACAAGCAGCCCATGCATGACAGATGTCATCAATAAAATCATTTCCAGTGCTCACATCTGATTGCTTAAAATTACAATTAAATAGGAAAGGACCACCATACTTCTTCAGATGGTAATCAAAAAACTTTATCCAATGTGAATCACCTCTTAGAACATACCGTTTAATCCAAGTACACTTTAAACTAGAAATAAAACTACTCAAATGGGTTACATTTAAACCTCCCTCACTGATAGGATTAATCATTGTATTGCGCCGAACTTTATCCGGCTTACCGGACCAAATAAACCTGTATAAAATCGACTCGAGATTCTTAATGAAAACTAAAGGAGGATTCGGGAGAACTTGAAATAAAAACACAAATTGAGATAGGGCAAAGGTTTTGATCAAAGTGATTTTACCAAGTGGAGTAAGGTCACGCTGTGACCACAACTGAAGTATTGATTTTAGGCGGGACAACTTTGGCATAAAATTGAGTCGAAACAGGTTATCATCGCCCTCTTGATTGTGACACCCAAAACAGTGATTGGACCAGTAGTCCTGTGAAATGTAAAATTATCAACATAGTATGGTTTGTTACCTTTTAAAGGTCCTAGAGGAAATACACTGGTTTTATCGTAATTTACTGTTAATCCAGAGCTACTCTGAAGGAGATGAAAAATTTTACTGATTTCGGTTAAATTATTTTCGCTTTCGTCCAGAAAAAGAGTAGTGTCGTCGGCATACTGAACTAAACGCATTTCATGACCATCAATTCGAATGCCCCGTATTACATTACTATTTCTAACTTTTAAGGCAAATACTTCAGCACATAAAACCTTGTCCAACCCCCCTGGCAATTGGAAAATATGGAGATGTAAAGCCATTACTACTTACACAAGCCATTGAATTAACATATAAGATTCGAACTCAGTGTATAAAATTCTCATTGAAATTAAAAAAATTAAGAACCTCAAATACAAAATCCCACTCTACTTTGTCAAAGGCCTTTTCAAAATCAACAAAGACCATAAAACCTGGAATAGACATAACATCACTATAATTTATCATATCTAAAACACAACGAATGTTTTCACCGATAAAACGCCCTTTGATAAACCCTGTCTGATTAGGATCAATAAGTTTACTGATAACATGCTTTACTCTAGAAGCCAGGGCTTTGGAACAAATTTTATAGTCCACATTTAAAAGACAAATGGGTCGATAATTTTTAACAAAGGAACGATCTTTATCAGTTTTTGGCAAAAGGGTAATGATACTACGGGATTGCTCATGCGACAGATTTCCATGGCTGTAGGCAAAATTTAAAGAATTCGTAACCAAATGAGCAATGTCAGTCCAAAAAAATTGATAAAACTCAGCTGTAAAACCGTCACTACCAGGGCTCTTATTATCATGGAAAGAGAATAGAGAAGCTTTACATTCATCAATAGTAAGCTCCCCGTCACAAATGCTGGCCTCATCCTCCGTTAAACGGTTAGGACAATGAAGATTATGTAAAATCAAAAATAAAATAAAACAAAATAAAATAAAATAAAATAAAATAAAATAAAATAAAATAAAATAAAATAAAATAAAATAAAATAAAATAAAATAAAATAAAATAAAATAAAATAAAATAAAATAAAATAAAATAAAATAAAATAAAATAAAATAAAATAAAATAAAATAAAATAAAATAAAATAAAATAAAATAAAATAAAATAAAATAAAATAAAATAAAATAAAATAAAATAAAATAAAATAAAATAAAATAAAATAAAATAAAATAAAATAGGGGGTTCGAGCCTAACATGGCGACAGAGTAGTTGCAGTCTACTTGGGCTCTCGACGTCATTGTCTTTTTTGATAGTTTCGACGTAAGTTTTTCCTTGTTTTCTCTGACAACCCTGCTTTTTAATGATGGCCGAGAAAAATCCTGTTAAACGTGGTCGTCCAGTTGGTTCTTATGGGCGAAAAAAGCGTGAAGAACTTGAACGCCTTTCTCAGCAGACACGCCTTACACAATCTCAGCCTGACGTCAGCACCTTCGACGTGTACAACATATGTCTGATACAGAGGATCTTACCTCCAAGTTTAGTAAAATTCTAGAACGAGCCATGAGAAAAATTTCACAAGATCTGAAGGATCTCGACGACGAGGTGAGAGGAGTTATTGATATCATACTAAGCAAATTAAGGATCTTCAGACCAAAAATAAAAAGCTAGCTGAGAGGGTGTCTACTTTGGAAGAAAAAATTCAGGATTTGCAGAGAGAAAAAGAATCCCATGCCGACCAGATTAACAAACAGAAAAGATTTTCCAGAAGGAATAATTTAAGAATTGTGGGTTTCAAGACCGAAGCTGAGGAAAACCCCATCGAAATTGCAAAGGAGGTGTTCACAAAAGCCGGGGTGAAAAATTGTCGAATTAAGAGGGCTCATCGAGATGGTCGTGTGGTAGAAGGAAGGAATCGACATATTCTTGTTAAGGTTTCTTTTTATATGGATAAGGTTACCCTCCTTCGAAATTCTCGCTCGCATCTTTCCCAAGAGGGGTATTATTTGACTGACGATCTCACTCTGATTGATCTCAAAGAAAAGAGAAAGTACTCAAGAGAAGTTGCCGAGCTTTATCGGAGTGGCACCAAACTACGTTTCTTTGGGGGACGTTGGAGGTCTTCAGACGGGAAACCATACACCTTCCGCAGCTCCCGGTCCTAAAAACATCGGGAACTTCATGTCTATCTGGTACCCTTTTGGTATTTATTTCATTATGTAAATATGTGTGCTATCTGTACATTTTTTGCCATGCTTTAACAGCCCTAATGCCATGAGAGGCTCCTTCCATCAGCCTTTAAGGGCTTTTACTGCTGATTATGTTAGGGGCTCCGGGTGTGGTAACCTGTCCCTTATCAATCCTGTCAGTAGTTTTGATTGTTTTCCTTTTCCCTTATTGCCCTCTCCCTTTCTGTTTCCCTTTCCCCAAACTTCCCTTCTTGTTCTTTCTCTTTACTTATTATCCTCAGTATTGTTCTATAATGCTAAGTCAATGCTTAACACACTGTATTAACTTTAACTGTTGTGCCTACGACCTCTATTCCTTGTTATTTAAATTGTTCGGATGTCTGCAGACCTTTGTTTCTTATAACGCCAGAGGTCTAAGGCAGCCAAAAAAAAAAAAACGCAGACAGCTGTTTGCTTATTTATATCGTCTTAATTTTGATATCTGTTGCATTCAAGAAACGCATAGTAGCTTCTCTGACGAGAAGTATTGGGAAAATGAATGGGGCGGGAAGGTCTCATTTAGTCACGGTGATACTAATAGTCGTGGTGTGTGTATACTGCTCAAGCCAAGTCTAAACTATGAAATAATTAAACTGGATTCTCATCCGTCTGGAAGATACATATTTATCGATGTTTTACTCAATGAACAGGTCTATACTTTGTTTGTATGGTCCAAATAACGATACTCCAGTTTTTTCTCCAATATTTCTAGTAAACTATTGTTTTTCAGAGGAGACAATATCGTCCTAGCAGGGGATTTTGATTTTGTTTTTAATTTAGAGCTCGACAAAAAAAGTGGTAATAGTAATACGAATTTTAAAGCCCGTGCTGAATGTTTAGCTCTTATGACTTCCCATCATCTTCTTGACATTTGGAGTGAGAGAAATCCCTGTTTAAAATATTTTACTTGGAGCTCTAACATTACACCCGGCATCCATTGTCGACTAGATTTTTTCCTTGTTGCAAAACATTTGTGTCATGCCATAAGTAATGTACGTTTCTCCCCTGGAATTCAATCTGACCATTCTTTCGTTCAGTTAACTATTAGTCACCAATCCTTTCGCAGAGGCCCGGGGTTGTGGAAATTAAACAACTCTCTGTTGAATGAACCAGATTTCATTGTCCTTATTACTGACCTCATTGAGAACGAATTGTCACACACCAATGCTGTCTTTTTCGATCCCTGTATTCACTGGGACTTCATCAAGTTTAAAATCCGTCAAGCCTGTATCAAATTCTCAAAGCAAAAAGCCAGAGAAAGAACTCGTAAAGAAGAAACTATTTTGAATCGAGTTGCTTCTTTAGAACAATCTCTTTATGTATCTCAAACGGCCGAGACTCGTGCTCAGTTACGTGAAGCACAAAGTGAACTCTTATTGTTCTACAACTATAAGCTTCAGGGCACGATCATTAGGTCGCGGGCGAGATGGGTGGAAGAGGGGGAGAAAAACTCACAATATTTTTTAAACTTGGAAAAAAGAAATAGAACAAGTAATGCAATTTTTAAAATCCTGAACGCCATGGGGGAATTGTTGATCGAAAACAAACTTATTTTGAACGAGATTAAAGAATTTTATAAGAGTTTATATGCTTCTTCTGATTGTGACCCACAAATATTTTTTTAACATCTGCCTAATCGTAAACTTGACGAGGATGAGTCTTTATATTGTGAAGGTACACTCACATTGGATGAATGTTCTCAAGCTATTAAGTCTATGTATAACGATAAATCACTTGGCTCTGATGGCCTTTCAGTTAATTTTTATAAGAAATTCTGGGACCTCATTGGTCCCATTGTTTTAGAGAGTTTAAATCATGGCTTTGAAAGAGGTTATCTCTCAACTGAACAGTCACGAGGTGTCATTTTTCTAATTGCTAAGCCAGGTAAAAATACAGAATTTCTTCATAACTATCGTCCTATTACACTTCTGAATGCTGATTATAAAATTGGAATAAAAGCCATTGCTACTAGACTTAAAACTGTGATCCCTAAGCTTATATATACAACTCAAACAGGTTTTATTAAAGGAAGATATATTGATGAAAATATTAGATATGTTTTAGATTTAATTGATTATACTTCTCAAAAGCAGATTCCAGGTTTCTTATTTCTCATTGACTTCAAAAAGGCTTTCGATAAGATCGAATGGCCCTTTATTCAATATACTCTATCTTTTTTCAATTTTGGAACCTTGTTTATAAGATGGATTGATGTTTTGTATACCAACAGTGAGGCATGTGTTTGTAACAATGGATATACTACTGGTTTTTTTCAAGTTCAAAGAGGCGTGAGGCAAGGATGCCCACTGAGTCCTTATTTATTTATTTTATGCGCTGAGATCCTGGCTATGAAAGTTAATTGTAACAATATTATAAGAGGTATCTCTGTTAATGGCTTAGAAACAAAATTGCTGCAGTATGCAGACGACACTATTTTCACTTTAATTGAGTGACCTAAATGCTGAACTACGTGGAATCTTGGACAACCATACCAAGCAAATCAAAGAACTGTACAGTCTCAACCGGAAACTGAGTGACAAAGTTGCCGTTATGGAAAATAAAATTCAGCAGTCACAAGATGAGAGACAAACCCAGGCAAATCTACTAAATAAACAAGAACGATTTTCGAGGAGGAACAATCTTCGTATTGTTGGTTTTAAAACCGAGGAAGGGGAAAGACCAGTTGAGATTACCAAGGAGGTTTTTGCTAAAACTGGAGTGATGGATTACCGTATTGAAAGAGCCCATCGTGATGGGCGTGTAGTTGAAGGACGGGATCGTCATATCCTTGTAAAAGTCTCATTTTATATGGACAAGGTGACCCTCCTGCGTAACTCAAGAGCTCGTCTTTCCGAAGAGGACTATTTCTAGCAGATGATCTGACCCTGGTAGATTTGAAAGAAAAAAGAAAATACTCTAAAGAGGTGGCCACATTGTATCAGAGAGGCACAAAACTCCGTTTCTATGGAGGTCGGTGGAGGCAATCGGACGGAACGCCCTACAATTTTTAAGGAACTGTTTTTGGGACACCCATGCATAGTTCCGGGCCGCTAATGTCATGAAAGTGCTTATATCGTATACTTCGACACTTGATTGGATTAGTTTTGTATTGTCATTGTTTGTGTACAGAGGTAGTGTTTATAGCCCAGTTAGCCATGTGATGCTTCCTCTTTTTTACCCTTCCATGGGCGCACAGAACTAGGTGAGTCGACCAGACCTGAACATCTATCTCACTTGTTCTGATTTTCTCTTCTCTTTTACCTTTCTTCTTCTTCTTCTTCTTCTTCTCCTTTTTTTTTTTTTTTTTTGCACCTTTGCCCCTTTTGTCTCTACTTATAAAATGATAAACTTCATCTCCTTTTGTACTTTTAATGCGCGTGGTCTCAGTGACTCTAAAAATAGGCGAAAGGTGTTTACTTGGTTACATAACCAAAACTTCGCCATTTCCTTCATTCAGGAAGTACACTGTATAGATTATTCTTTAAATCTTTGGAATAATGAATGGGGTGGAAAAGCACCTTTTTTCTTGTGGGGGTGTAAGGAGTGCTGGGTGTGCTACTTTGTTTAAACCTTCTCTCAACTTTACACTTGTAAAGCATATCGTAGATTGCAAGGGCCGATATATCATTGCTGATGTAGATATTGACGATACTGTATATACTACGGTTAACGTAGATGCCCCTAATGTGGACGACCCGTCCTTTTATAGGGAAGTGTACACACTCTTAGGATCTAACTTCAGTTGTACAAACATTGTTTGGGGAGGTGACTTTAATCTCGTTCTAGATCTTGAACTTGATAAAGTAGGGGGCTTGAAGCGAACCAGTTTCAGAGCTAGAGAAGTGCTTTTAGATTGTATGCAGGGTCTAAATTTAGTTGATGTCTTTAGGATGCGTAATCCAAAGAAGTGTCTTTCTACATGGTTTTCAAATATTACAAGCGGTCTTGGCTGCAGACTAGACTTTTTCTTATATCCGCTCATTTACTTGCCCACTGTCATGATTGCTATACTTTGTCAGCTATCCAATCTGATCACAATGCTGTAATCATTAAGATACGTACGTCGGCTGTTAAAAGAGGTAGTGGTTTCTGGAAACTAAATGTCTCCCTCTTGAAAGACGTGGAATTTGTCGAAGGAATACGAAAACTAATTTCCGATGTATCGACAAATTGGGATATTAACACGCAAACCCCACAGCAATTTTGGGAGTACCTGAAATTTCTCATACGTTCCTGGGCTATGAAGTATTCAAAGGAAAAGTCCCGACTTCTTCGTGAGTATGAGAAATCAATCCAGAGGTCTATTGCTTCTCTGGAAAGGGAGTTTTACTCTAAGCCCACCCCTACCCTGAAGACCCAAGCAGTGTCTTGATGATATTTATGAAGCCAAGATCGATGATGGCATCACCATCCGATCAAGAGCTAGATGGGTGGAAAAGGGGGAACGTAATACACATTACTTTTTGAATTTAGAAAAACGGAATAATGAAAGAAAATCTGTGAAAGTTTTATTCGATGAAAATGGAACTGAAGTACTAACTAATCATAATGCAATTTTAAAGTGTATGCAGTCATTTTATGAAAATTTATATTCAGCACGTGTTGATGATACTATCCCTTTTGACACTTTTACTAATACACTCAACATTCCTCGGTTGGATGATGAGTCTAAGAATTCTTGTGGTGGTTTTTTTGATTCCTTGCCGTAGGCAGGCAAGGAATCTATGCGATGGTGATGTCGTGTGTGTGGGTGCACTCAGCAACATGTCCTTAGCAGGACACGGTACAGCCGGCGAGGGCTCCGCTCTCACACGTCTTTCCTAGCTCACGCGGAGCTCGAAACTGGCGTAGCTGCCCAAAAATTCCGTCGCTGCAATGAGAAGTCTCGCGCGGCTGCACGTGCCTGCCTTGGCAAGCAGCCCGCCCACCAGACACGTACGCCTGCTGGGTTAGTTGGAGGTCAGCCAGGCTAATGGGGAAATCCCGCGAATTCCCTACCGGTACATTTCCCGCGTACCGCTAAGGAAGCGAGGGTGAGTATGGGTGTGTATGCGTGTGTGTATGTGTGTTTGTGACGCTGCTTGTAATCGCGATATCTCAAGATAGGATTGACCGACACTTTTCATATTTGGTATACAGATTTGCCATGTTGAGAGGAAGAACCCTATTGTTTTTGGAGGAGGCCGAAGGTCATCGGAGGTCACCAGAGGTCAAAAACCGAAAACCTTGTAATCGCGTTATCTCGAGATAGGGATGACCGACACTTTTCATATTTGGTATACAGATTTGTCATGTTGAGAGAAAGAACCCTATTGTTTTTGGTAGAGGTCAAAGGTCATCTGAGGTCACCATAGGTTAAGTTGCGAAAACCTCGTAAATGGCTTGTAATCGCGCTATCTCGAGATAGCGACGACCGACACTTTTCATATTTGGTGTATAGATTTGTCATGTTAAGAGGAAGAACCCTATTGTTTTTGGTGAAGGTCAAAGGTCATTTGAGGTCACCGGAGGTAAAAAGCCGAAAAGCTCGTAATCGCGATATCTCAAGTTAGGAATGACGGACACTTTTCATATTTGATATATAGGTTTGTCATCTTGAGAGAAAGAATCCTATTGCTTTGGTGGAGGTCAAAGGTCATTTGAGGTCACCAGAGGTCAAAGACAGAAAACCTTGAAATCACGATATCTCAAGATAGGAGTGGCCTGTATGGATTTCTCATGTTGAGAAGAAGAACCCTATTGTTTTTGGTAGAGGTCGAAGGTCATCGGAGGTCACCAGAGGTCAAAAACCGAAAAACCTTGTAATCGCGATATCTCAAGGTAGGGATGACCGACACTTTTCATATTTAATATGTAGATTTGTCATGTTGAGAGGAAGAGCCCTATTGTTTTTGGTGAAGGTCAAGGGTCACTTGGGGTCACCATAGGTCAAAAACCAAAAAACCTTGTAATCGCGATATCTCAAGGTAGGGATGACCGACACTTTTCATATTTGGTATATAGACTTGTCATGTTGAGAGAAAAAATCCTATTGTTTTTGGTGGAGGTCAAAGGTCATTTGAGGTCACTAGAGGTCAAAGACCGAAAACCTTGAAATCGCCGTATGTCAAGATGGGAATGGCCTATATAGATTTGTCATGTTGAGAGGAACAATCCTATTGTTTTTGGTCAAGGTCAAAGGTCATCTGAGGTCACCAGAGGTTAAACTGCGAAAACCTCGTAATAAACACGATATCTCCAGATAGCAATGACCGACACTTTTCTTATTTGGTACATAGATTTGTCATGTTGACAGGGAGAAGCCTTTTGTTTTTGTTGAAGGTCAAAGGTCATTTGAGGTCACTGGAGGTAAAAAGCTGAAAAGCTCGTAATCACGATATCTCAAGATAGGAATGACCGACACTTTTCATATTTGGTATATAGATTTGTCATGATGTAAGGAAGAACCCTATTGTTTCTGATGGAGGTCAAAGGTCATCTTTGGTTACCAAAGGTCAAGAAGCAACATTTCCCAAGAATTCCCAAGATTGTTATATGGGGTCACCAGAGGTCAAAAAGCAACATTTCCCAAGAATTCCCAAGATTGTAATCTGGCATCACTGGGGTCAAAAATCAACATTTCCCAAGAATTCCCAAGATCATCATCTGAAGTTATCAGAGGCCAAAAAGCAAAAACAAAATTTCCCAAGAATTCCCAAGATTGTTATATGGGGTCACCAGAGGTAAAAAAGCAAAATATCCCAAGAATTTCCAAGATCATGATATGGGGTCACCAGAGGTCAAAAAGTGAAATTTTCCAAGAATTCCCAAGATAGTCATCAGGAGTCAGCAGAGGTCAAACAGCAAAATATCCCAAGTATTCCTAAGATCGTCATCTAGGGTCACCAGAGGTCAAAAAGCAAAATTTTCCAAGAATTTTCAAGATCCAAGATCCATTGGAGTTGAATCCCTTTCAAGACACTTCAGGTTTTCTTTTTTGTTATATTTGGTGGGGTTCAAAGGTCATGTGAGGTCAGCAGAGGTCAAATTGTTAAAACATAAAATGATGTAGTCAAGAAAGATAAATTTGAGGGATAAACCTCAGTGCAACAAAGCATCCCCATCAGGCAAGGAATCACTAAGCCTTTGGGCTTTCTGGTTAACTGAGGAGGAATGTTGGAACGTCCTTAAATGTATGCCAAGTGGCAAGTGGTAAGGTCCCGGGAAGTGATGGATTACCAGTAGAATTCTACAAGTGTTTTTGGTCAGAAATTAATGTCACTAAATTCCGGTTACCTAGTTGGAAAACTTTCATCTGAGCAAGGCAGAGCAGTCATTACTCTGCTCCCCAAGGATGGTAAAGACACTAGTTACATTAAAAATTGGCGACCAATATCGCTATTAAACGTAGATTACAAAATTGCCGCTGCTTGTATTTCTCCTCTTCTAAAGGTATTTTTGCCAACTTTAATTCATCGGGATCAAACGTGATTTCTCAAAGGCCGATACATAGGTGAAAATATTCGTTTGATTTTGGATATTATGGAGTATGCTAAAGTGGAAAGTAGGCCTGGCTATATTATGTTTGTTGATTTTGAAAAAGCTTTCGATAGTATTTGTTGGAACTTTGTATATAATACTCTTCATGTATTTAATTTCGGGGAAAGAAGCATTATCCGATGGGTTAAGTTTCATTTCCGGTAAAAAGGGGGGTTCGTCAGGGGTGCCCGTTAAGTCCCTATCTTTTCCTTTTGTGTGCCGAAATTCTAGCACTGAAACTACTGTAACGCCTTTCTCGGTACCGGCGATGTGGATCCTCTTCCTTCCTGTTCGTCGAGTGAGAGTAGGGTGAGGGTGGGACTTAGACTACAGACAAAATATTACTGCCCCCCCCCCCATAGAGAAAATGCAATGCGCAAATAATTGACAAATACAAGTGTTGAAGTCTCTACCGCTATTATTCAAAAATATTTACAACATATTAAAATGAAAAGGATACAGTGATACCCAAAGCTTTACAAACAACCCTCATTCTCTACGTACAGAAACAGCTGTTGGCACACCGTAGAGTGCTAAATTTCTGGTGCACGGTTTGTAAAAGCAGGTTAAAAGGTTCGCCGGCTAAATTGGAGCCGACGCCGGCGAAATAGATTTCGCCGGCTAAATTTAGCCGACGCACGGCGAAAGAGCTTTAGCCGATTTAACTTGGCCGACGCACGGCTAAAGAGCTTTAGCCGGCTAAACTTGGCCGACGCACGGCTAAAGAGCTTTAGCCGGCTTTGTGTTTTTGCACGCAAACGCACTCACAACGTGCCGCGCAGTACAGAATACTTCTTCCCCAGAAATTGTCTAAGTCCGTAAAACCTTATTTAATCTGCCCAACCAACCCTACCAACACGGCTAGAGTTACCCCTTCACACAGAAGACAAGAGCAATTATTCTCTCTTGTGCTTCTCCTTATAAACCACCAAGACATTTCTACGTTATCTCAGTAAGCTTGTACATAACGGTCCCTCGTGCGACGGCACAGAACTCTCTCAGCCAATCGCAGCCTACATTTCTAGGACTGCTCAACTTAGCAGACAGGTACACTGCAGGAATTTGCATACAACTTCCCAAATACGAGTAGAAGAACAGTTTAAGAATAAAACATTCCCCCAACCCTTATTAACATAATCGCTTAACCCAGCACTTGCTAGTTGTCGATCTACCAAGGGTCTTCAAGTTACTAGATACTTCCTTTACTTTTCTTAAAGCAGTTAAATTATGTGTCCGGTCTCACGAGTAAATCGAAACCTCTTATTTTCCCGCAGGGTGCTGGAAGACAACTAAGCCTTGAGATAACAAAACTCGCCGTTAGGGCTAAATTACCATCTTAAACAAAAGCACATTTGTTACACTCTTCCCACCCAAGAGAAAAATATGTCCCCATATTTACAAACCAAAAACTTAAAAAGAATGTGTCTATGAATCTTGTGGCTATATACAACATAAATCACCGAATCTCATTAGTGGATCATGACCACTATCCGTCCATCTCGCTCTATAGTACAGTACAATTCTAGGAACAACGCAGTTATTATAAGTGTCGCTCATGAAATGCTTGTAATTATCTTATAATTGAAGCTTATTTTCTTTTTCTCTGAAAACAAATTGTTATGTTGAGAACCAACTTCACGAACTTTAAACATACGAAATTAAAATTTGTCTATCCCTCAAGTATGCTATGGAATAGCACAAACGGATAGGTAGTGGACATGATTCTGCTCAATTAAAGGTAATCAAATACACTTACTTCTTGAAAGCAGCATAACATTAACACACACATCCGGCACAAAAGTCTATTTCCTAATGAGAAAATGCAGTGTCCAGTTTTAACACAAAGAAAAATAACTCGTAAAACATGAAAAGTGAAGTGTCCATTTTTGAAAGAGAAACTTGCGTCTAAGCAAACGTTTTTAACACAACATGAGTATCCAATACACAAAATCAATAAAACACAAAAGAAAGTGACACACTCAAGTAGCCTCACAAACTACGTATCCAATGCGATTGACACAATCGTAGCGTCCAATATGAAAAATAAGAAAACATAATGTTTATTGTAAATGCACAAATCTTCTTCGCTAAACAAAATTGCTGCAGCGAACACTGAGAGTCGGCCGAAATTATGATAAGCTCGTCATAGGGGGCATCCACAGACAATCATTTCTAAAAAAAAAAGTTACAAAGTTTGACAATTTCTTTCCAGGAAGTAAAATAATTTTCAGTTCATCGTCCCGGCTTGTTCGATAGCGATATTGTTAAAGGGTTTATAAATCAAACTTTTCCTTCGTCACGAAAATTCTTCCGTCTGGCAAGACAACCGTTGAAATCCTTTCCTTCACATGACCGTCGCAAATTGTTGCAGTACCGGTCTTACGGCTATCGATTGTAGCGCGTCGTACCTCCTCTTCAGCCGTGTCATTTCCAACCTCTCCGTCGGTGTCATGGCGGGCCGACTCCCTGGAAGTTTCCCCGGTGTCGCAATTGGTTTGAGATGTCTGCTCGATTACACCAGATTGTGGGCCTTCTGGTGTTTCTACCTGGGCTTGGGGGCCTGGCTGTTGACAGTCCCCAAGGACGTCTTCTCCATTTCTTGAGGCTTCTGTAGGTACAGCCCCCTCTTTTTGATCTGCTGATTCTGGTCTCCTCAACGGTGTGACGTATGGGGCGGGGGATTTCTTCCGTGCTGCTCTCTTAAGTCCTTGACAGAATGAGGAGAACCTAGAATTTCATTTAAACTTGGCCAATCCAGATGTTTCCGCTGTATCTTTGGGGGCGTACGCTGGCCCTTGGAAGTGGAGGCTGGCTTCACAACTGAAGGTGCTGATTCCCCCTTTTGACTCTCGGGATGGCGTCTCGAACAGTGGCGCGCAACGTCACCTTTCCTGATAGAGGTGTAATCACAATGGTCACACCTAAAAAGTTTGCCTTTGCCATGTTCTCTTCGGAAGTGGCGCTTCAGTTCGTCAAGGGTAGCGTATCTCCTCTTGCAAGATTTACATCTAAACTCTGTATCGTAGAAATCCGACATTTTTCGAAAATCGCTTTCTTATTGTATAGGTATATAAAGTAGGAAGATGACAACACAAGTACGTGTGAATAGCAAAGTAAAGTTGCTGGGAATGAAGTGTGATTAATGAGTTACAGAGTGGAGTAGAGAGGGGAGGGAGGCAAAAAGAAAATAGCTTTATCTCAGGGTAATATCTCTACGGCTTGACCAGGGATCGTCAACAGTGGTGTGAGGTTACCTATTAGAGATTCATTGTCTGATACCCGCAGGCGGTCAGAGAGGTAGACTTCCGGTCGGCTTCACAAAACAAAGATAATCTTTCTCCTAAGTTGTTGTTTTAAAGGGAGTACGTTTTGTTTTCTGTGTTTTGGTAGGCTACTTCAGTCCCTCGTAGAAGCATGGCAGAAGCACTGAAAGTTACTGATTTTCTGGTTGCCTTGGTGCAGCCTCCGCGGCAGGCGTTGTTTTTGTATGTCTGATGAGCCAAAGTGGTGGGTCGTCTCCTAAGTAGGGTTTGAGACGGTCGCAGTGAACAACTTGAGGTCTTCTTTTCGGCCCCATCTTGACTCTATACACTACGTCTGTTACTCTTTTCAATATGAGCCCCGGTCCAATCCATTTCCTTCTCAGTTTGGGCGATAGACCTTTCTTCTTGTTTGAGTTCATCAGCCAAACAAAATCTCCCTTATTAAAAACCTGGTCACTAGTCCTCCTGTCATGGAATTTTTTCTGTTTGGTGCCAGCTTTTTGTAGATATTCCCGGGCCATCTCGTGGATTTTGTATAGGGTTTCTTCTAGGCGCTTTACATATTTTGGTACTGAGTTCCGGGGAGAATCGTGGTGGTCTGGGAGGTTGGGGAGTTGGGCGCAGAGTGGTAAGTTTACCCTCCGCCCAAACATGACCTCAGCCGGTGAAAATTTGGTACTTTCGTGCTCCGCGGATCTATACGCAATCATCAGGTAAGGCAACCACGTGTCCCAATCTTGCTGATTTTCCGCTACAACTAGAGATAGCATAGATTCCAGGGTGCGGTTGAATCTTTCGACCATTCCGTCGGACTGGGGGTGGAAGGGGGTTGTTCTAGTTTTCTTGATGTCCAAAAGACGACAAAGGTGTTGGAACAATCCAGATTCAAATTGGCGACCCTGGTCAGTGTGAATTTCGTCAGGTACCCCGAAGCGACAAATAAACTCTTCCACCAAGATTCGGGCCACTGTTTCTGCTTCCATATCAGGTATACCATAAGCTTCCGTCCACTTGGTGAAATAGTCGGCGATGACCAAAACGTACCGATTTCCCCGATTTGACATTGGCAATGGGCCCATGATGTCCAATGCACAGCGTTGCATCGGGTGTCCCGCCCCATAAAGTTTCATTTTCGACTTCACTTTCTTTGTGGGTCCCTTCCTAGATGCACAGTCGTCACAGCTTTTGCACCAGTTCTCGACATGCCGTCTATACCCACTCCAGTAGAAGCGCTCCCTTATCCTTGCTAGAGATTTCTTCGCCATTAAATGCCCCGAGAGTTTGTGGTTATGAGCTTGGTCCAGTATCTTTTCCTGTATTTTCTTGGGCACTAGAAGCTGTAGAAAGGTGTGTTGCCCAGTATCTGACTCAAAACGCCTGTATAATACGCCCTCTATTACCTCCAGTCTGTCCCATTGACCCCAATAATTTTTCATCGCCGCACTTCCTGTTGTGATTTGCTCCCAATCGGGCCTTGAGTGTTGTACCTCCTTCCAAAGAAGAATTGGTCCAATGTCCTTATCGTTCAGTTGGAGTTCTCGTAATTGGCTACTGGTCCATCGTTGGAACCAAGATGTTGACTCGTTTGATTCGTTACTTGCTGTGTCCTCCGTCTTGGAGTCGGGCTCATCGGGTGAGGTCCCGCCTTTGTCCCCCAATACAAATATATGTCCTTGCGTCAAGTCTACTGAATCCTCTCTCACATCTTTCCCGTCGTATTTATCACAATGTTTGCATTCCACGCATGGCCGCCTCGACGGTGCGTCTGCTGGCCGCCTCGACATTGCGTCTGCGTTGCCGTGGAGTCTTCCAGGCCTGTGTTTAAGCTCAAAGTCGTACGTAGAGAGCGTTTCCAGCCATCTTGCCAACTGGCCTTCGGGGTTCTTAAAATTTGTTAGCCATCGCAAGGCCCCATGGTCCGTCCGAACAATAAATCTAGCCCCATATAGATAGTGGTGAAAGTGTTTCACAGATGCAATCACAGCTAATAGCTCCTTTCGGGTCACACAGTAGCTTCTCTCAGCCTTTGACAGGGCCTTACTAAAGTAAGCCACGACAGTCTCCTGGGTTGAACCCTCCTTCTGTTGTGACAGCACAGACCCGATCCCAAAATCGCTGGCATCCGTATCCAGAACAAAAGTCCCTTTTTCTTCGGGGTAGGCTAAGATAGGCGCCGACGTCAAGGCTTGTTTCAACTTTGTAAAAGCTAATTCACACTCGTCTCTCCATTCAAATATCTTACCCTTTTCCATTAGCCGAAACAAGGGGGTACAGATTTGAGAAAACCCCTGTACAAAACTTCGATAGTAAGAACACAGTCCTACGAAGCGTCTTACGTCTGTAATACTGCACGGTGTCGGCCATTCGACAACGACCTTAACGTTGTCGGGGTTCGGGGCGATACCACTGCTCGAGACCACGTGACCGAGGTAGCTGACTTTGGGCTGAAATAGGTGGCATTTCTTGGGGTTGAGCTTCAACTTTGCCTCCCGCATCCTCTGTAATACTTCATTTAGTCTGTTCAGAGTTTTATCAAGCGAGTTGCCGTGAACAATGACGTCATCAAGATACAACAAACAAGTCTGCCATTGTAGGCCCTTCAGCACCCGCTCCATCAGCCTTTCAAAAGTAGCTGGGGCGTTACACAGCCCAAAGGGAAGGACCTTGAACTGGTAAAGCCCCCCATATGTTACGAAGGCAGTTTTCGGTCGGTCACTTTCCTTCACCTCCACTTGCCAGTATCCGCTTGCTAGATCTAAGGTACAGAACCATTTAGACCCAGCTAGCGTATCCAGGGTGTCGTCAATCCGCGGCAGAGGGTACGAGTCCTTTTCCGTGACTTCATTCAGCTTGCGGTAGTCGACGCAAAATCTCGTGGACCCGTCTTTCTTTCCTACAAGTACTACTGGCGACGCCCACGCACTTGCCGAAGGCTCGATGACGTCATTTTTCAGCATTTTCTGTATTTGTTCCTCTGCTTCACCCTTCTGATGAATTGGTAACCTGCGTGGCGGCTGGCGGATTGGTTTAGCGGTTCCTGTATTGATTGTATGCTGGACCAAGTCTGTGCGCCCAAGGTCCTCTTTAGAACGTGCGAACACGTCAGCATTATTAATCAGCAATTCTCTGACTTTTGCTCCTTCTGCGTCTGTTAAATGCTCGCAGCTCTTTTCCGCCAGTTCTCGGAGGTGTTCTTGAATCTTATTTGGGTCCCTCCCAGTATCAGTTTTCTCGGTCACTACTCGGCAGTTCACTGTTTCAGGGTTAGCCCCCTTCACAATTTCTGCAGAGTGACATTCACCTACGACCGTTCCCTCATAAAGTGTTATGGGCCTATCCGAGGGGTTCATCAGCCTCAATGGGATTACATCTTTAGAAGGGTCCACAAGCACTTTTGCCGCCATTAGGTGGTGATGTTCTACGAACTTCTCGGTACACTCTATTACAACAGGACTTGCAGGCCCAGGGCCATCACGTATCCTTCCCGCTACCATCTTTTCGCTACCAGGGGGAACAACCACAGTCTTCGCCACAACAACCTTCCTACCGGCATCAATTTCGACCATGTCAGTATCTTGTTGTGTGGTACCTATGGTAACCTTCCCCTTCCCAGCGTCAATGGTGCAGTTGTATTTTTGTAGAAAATCGTACCCCAGGATTGCATCGATATCGATATCAGCCACCCAAATGTCGTGCGTGACCTCCAGTCCTCCCACTTTTAAATAGAACTCTCTGCGCCCCTTGAACGGTAATGGTCTGCCATCAGCTACTGCCATATCCAGGGAAACGTTCTCTAACCCGAGACCCCTTCCCTCTGACAGTCGCTCATATAAACTGGTTCGTATTACAGTAAGGTCAGCCCCGGTGTCTACAAGAAATTTTACAGCAACACCCTCCAGCTCGCCCCTTACATACAACCCTCTGGCACCAACAGACCCCAACCGACTCCATAAAAGTGGTGACTTGGTGGGCTTTTCTTGTGGGTAAGTCGGTTTCCGCCCTACGAAGCCGACTTCGGGTCGTTTTCCAACTTGTTTTCGCCCTTTTCCGTGGAAACTTCTTTCTTTGGGTTTGGACAATGCCTCCTTAAGTGGCCCTCCTCCCCACAGTTCCAGCACTTCAGGGGGGTTCGCCGGTCCTTGTTATCGTGTTTGAGACCCTGCTGTGATTCTCTCTTAAATAAATTTGTCATATGTTGTGTCAGATCTGAAAACCCCTTTAACATAACGGCTGCTATGTCATTCGTTCCATCCAATTTTTCTGTGTCGGTCTTCCCATTCGATCCGGGCTCTTTACCCGAAAGCGCCCTCACTCCGAGCCGTTTTGTGACTCCTTTCTTCTGTTCTGCCAGGTTAAAGGCCTCTAGTTCAGTGGCAATGCACACTGCTTCCTTCAAGCTTTTTGGGCGTGCCTGGTAAATCTTCCAACGAATGTCGCTGTCCCCACTCGCATCAATGAACGCCTCCTTTGCTAGTGTTTCTTTCATTTCAACAGAAGCCTTGGGATATGCCTTTGAGAGGAGGCGCTGAATATCGTGTGCTAATTCTGGGATAGTTTCCCCCGATTGTCTGCTTCTGTTTCTTAGCAGAGTACGAAATAGTTCCGTCTGGTTAGCCCTACCAAACCTCTGTACAAGGCTATCAACCAGCGTACTGAATTTCCTTCTTTTCCCATCCTCTAAGTCCGCAAGTACAGCCTGTGCTTTGCCCCTCAAACTAGCAGCAAGCTGTAATGCCTTAGTTCTTTCATCCCATTCATTAAGCTCAGCGATTAACTCAAACTGAACTACATAGTCTTCCCAGGGTGTACTTCCATCATATGGGGGCGCCTTAACCCTCTGGGGTCTATCTGTTGGGTAACTTGGTTCCCGGGCAGGTTGATCCCCCCTTGGTACTCTCAAGCCTTCATAATCATATGTGCCCAGACCCTCATCTCTGGGGTAGCCGCCTTTCATTTCATTAGACCAGGGATTTGTTTGGTGTGGACTATAAAAGCCCCTGTTATTATTGTAAGGCATTCCATCATCCTCAGTTAAACCTACGAATGGTTGGTTGTATTCGCCCCTATCCCACCGCTGCCACCAGTTGTAACGCCTTTCTCGGTACCGGCGATGTGGATCCTCTTCCTTTCTGTTCGTCGAGTGAGAGTAGGGTGAGGGTGGGACTTAGACTACAGACAAAATATTACTGCCCCCCCCCCCCCATAGAGAAAATGCAATGCGCAAATAATTGACAAACACAAGTGTTGAAGTCTCTACCGCTATTATTCAAAAATATTTACAACATATTAAAATGAATAGGATACAGTGATACCCAAAGCTTTACAAACAACCCTCATTCTCTACGTACAGAAACAGCTGTTGGCACACCGTAGAGTGCTAAATTTCTGGTGCACGGTTTGTAAAAGCAGGTTAAAAGGTTCGCCGGCTAAATTGGAGCCGACGCCGGCGAAATAGATTTCGCCGGCTAAATTTAGCCGACGCACGGCGAAAGAGCTTTAGCCGGCTAAACTTGGCCGACGCACGGCTAAAGAGCTTTAGCCGGCTAAACTTGGCCGACGCACGGCTAAAGAGCTTTAGCCGGCTTTGTGTTTTTGCACGCAAACGCACTCACAACGTGCCGCGCAGTACAGAATACTTCTTCCCCAGAAATTGTCTAAGTCCGTAAAACCTTATTTAATCTGCCCAACCAACCCTACCAACACGGCTAGAGTTACCCCTTCACACAGAAGACAAGAGCAATTATTCTCTCTTGTGCTTCTCCTTATAAACCACCAAGACATTTCTACGTTATCTCAGTAAGCTTGTACATAACGGTCCCTCGTGCGACGGCGCAGAACTCTCTCAGCCAATCGCAGCCTACATTTCTAGGACTGCTCAACTTAGCAGACAGGTACACTGCAGAAATTTGCATACAACTTCCCAAATACGAGTAGAAGAACAATTTAAGAATAAAACATTCCCCCAACCCTTATTAACATAATCGCTTAACCCAGCACTTGCTAGTTGTCGATCTACCAAGGGTCTTCAAGTTACTAGATACTTCCTTTACTTTTCTTAAAGCAGTTAAATTATGTGTCCGGTCTCACGAGTAAATCGAAACCTCTTATTTTCTCGCAGGGTGCTGGAAGACAACTAAGCCTTGAGATAACAAAACTCGCCGTTAGGGCTAAATTACCATCTTAAACAAAAGCACATTTGTTACACTACGTGCAGATCATGCCTTCACTGGTTATACTGTAGGGAATACCAACCTCAAAGTGTCCCTGTACGCAGATGACACTACAATTTTCTTTGATAATAGTGACGATTCTATAAGAAGGGTGGTGGAGATTTTATCTGATTTTAAACAAGTTTCAGGACTCAAAGTTAACTTCGACAAGTCCAAAATTTTTCCCATAGGCACTGCTAACAACAGAGGTCAGGGTCGAAACATCTGTAATATTCCTGTTACATATGGCCCTATCAGGGTACTTGGCATTACAATATCAAGTGAAGGAGATGACCTCTTCCCGTTGAACTACCAACCCAAATTGTCCCGCCTTAAATGTATTTTAAACATGTGGTCGTCCAGAGATCTTACATTCTATGGAAAGATTGTAATCTTAAAAAGTCTGGCCCTGTCACAATTTGTTTTCTTACTATCGGTGTTGCCTAATCCCCCTGAATCCTTTCTTAGGGACTTGAACAGAGGTCTATTTAATTTTATTTGGGGAGGAAAGGGGGAAAGGATTAAGAGGAACACATTAATGCAACCTTACTTCGAAGGTGGGTTAAATATGATTAATGTTCATGAGTTAATGAAAAGTTTGAAAATCTCCTGGATCAAAAGGTACACAGATCACACTACAGGACATTGGAAAGTTCTTATTATTTGAGATCTGTCGGTAAGAGCTTTCTATTCAGCTGTAATTTTAGAGGTAAACATATTGTAAAGAAGGTTAAGAACAATTTTGTTGTTGATTGTTGTAGTGCCTGGAGCGATCTTACCTTTGAAACGCCAGTATCAAATTATGCTGACCAGATTGTATGGAACAATAGCTTTATTAAGATTAATAATGATATTGTCTGGTACAAAAATTGTTATAATTCAAATGTACTTTATGCCCGTGATTTTTATGATTTGTCAGGCAGACCTCTGTCGTACCCTGATTTTTGGTTTCGATGAAAAGAGAAACCTATGCAGTCATGATGGCGTGTGTGTATGTATGTGTGTATGTGCGTGTGTGTGTATGTTTGTGTGTGGGTGTGTATGCGTGTGTGTGTGTATGTGTGTGTGTTTGTGACACTTCTTGTTTACACGATATCTCAAGAAGGGAAACTCTGACAGTTCTCAAAGTTGGTAGGTAGATGCCCCGTATTGAGAGAAAGAATCCTGTTGTTTTTGGTGGAGGTAAAAGGTCATTTGGGGTCACCAGGGGTCAAACTCTGAAAACCTTGTTTACACGATATCTCAAGTTAGGAAGCTTGGATAGATTTCATACTTGGTGTGTGGATGCATTATGGTAAGAGAAAGAACACTATTGTTTTTGGTGGAGGTCAAAGGTCATTTGAGGTCACCAGGGGTCAAACTCTGAAAACCTTGTTTACACAATATCTCAAGGTAGGAAGATTGGATATATTTCATACTCATGGTGTGTGGATGTATTATGGTGAGAGGAAGAACCCTATTGATTTTGGTGAAGGTCAAAGGTCATTTGGGGTCACCAGAGGTCAAACTCTGAAAACATTGTTTCCACAATTTCCCAAGGTAGGAAGCTTGGATAGATTTCATACTTGGTGTGCGGATGTATTGTGGTGAGAGGGAAAACCCTATTGTTTTTGGTGGAGGTCAAAGGTCATTTGAGGTCACCAGGGGTCAAACTCTGAAAACCTTGTTCACATGATATTTGAAGATAGGGAGCTTGGATAGATTTCATATTTGATGTGTGGATGCATTATGGTGAGCGGAAGAACCCTATTCTTTTTCGTGGAGGTCAAAGGTCATTTGAGGTCACTAGGGGTCAAACTCTGAAAACCTTCTTTACATGATATCTGAAGTCAGGAAGCTTGGATAGATTTCATACTTGGTGTGTTGATGTATTATGGTGAGAGGAAGAACCCTATTGTTTTTGGTGGAGGTCAAAGGTCATTTGGGGTCGGTCACCAGAGGTCAAACTCTGAAAACCTTGTTCACACGATATCTCAAGGTAGGAAGCTTGCATAGATATTATACGTGGCACGTGGATGCATAATCTCCAGAGGTACAAGCACCTTGTTTTTTGGTGGAGGTCAAAGGTCATCTGGGGTTACCTGGGGTCAAAGTCTGAAAACCTTGTTGACAGGATATCTCAAGGTAGGAAGTTTGGATAGATTTTATAGGTAGTATGTGGATGCCTTGTGGTCAGAGGTGGAACCATATTGTTTTTGGTGGAGGTTGAAGGTCAGATGGGTTCACTGGGGGTCAACTTCAGAAAAGCTTGTTAACATGATATCACAGCTAGGAAGTTTGGATAGATTTCATACATAGTATGTGGATGACTTATGGTGAGAGGAAGTACCCTATTTCTTATGGTGGAGGTCAGTGGTTATCTGGGGTCAAACTCTGAAAACCTTGTTTACAAGATAGCTCAAGTTAGGAAGGTTGGATACTTCCCATGTTGTTGCATTTAATCCATCAGAAAACCCCTGTGGGTTTTGTCAGAAATCAGAGGCCAGCTGAAATCACCAAAGGCCATTAAGCAAAAATTCCCGAGAATTCCCACGGTCAAATATGAACATGCAACTGTAATTTTCCAGCACTTTAAGATCGCATTCAACCAATGACTGATAGAAACAGAACATCTTGGTGTTATTTGGGATTACACATTAAGTGCTATATTCATCGAAACTACAATGCATTTTTGCATTCTGGTATCGCCAGGTACAATTGCCCGAATTTCCCTTTTACAAAGCTGAATGGAATTCTGCATGCCATTCCACGAACATGGGTACCTTCAAGACCTTTACTATTATCACCAAGGCAACCGTCTGGTCAGCAGATAATGCCAGCGCGTCTTTCTCGTTCTTTGAAGGTTTGCCGTCTAGTCTACAACAACCTTATAAACCATTGTATTGCGAAGCCACGCTCTTGTCTTAAGTGGGAAATTGTCTTTGGGGGCAGTGAACTAGATTGGAATGGGATTTTTAAGTCGTGTTACATGATCAGGGATACTAAGTTAAGAAATTTTCAGAACAAGTTTATTCATCGCATTATTGCAGCTAACTCTTTTCTTTACAGAATAAATGTTGTCGACAGCTCTAGTTGCACCTTTTGTGGAGAGTCAGACGAAACCCTTGACCACCTTTTCTGGCATTGTAACAGAGTGGGAGATATTTGGGATAAAATATATTCAGAAATTTTCTATTCAAAGGTCACAATTGGGTATGAAAATGTGTGTTTCGGTTACGCCTCAGACAAAAGTATGAAATGGTTTAGCCTTGTCATTTTTCACGCCAAACGTTTTATTTACACTTGTAGAATGAACAAGAAAGTTCCAAATAATGACACCTTTAAATACAAACTTATTTTTCTTTTAAAGGTTGAAACGTATATTTTAGCTTAAAGTAAACGTTATAATGAAATCAAGGTGCTGAGAGATTCCTTGAATTGTTAAAATTACTTTATGCATTGTGTTTCATTCAGGATTTGTCTATACAGCCTTTTTATATTGCAGTGTACTATTTCACTTTTAGGAGAGTGCTCTCTAATTGTTTTTTGCCATGTGGGTATATCGTCGGAGAATTCAAATGCGTGATTCTTTTTGTTCCACCGTTTTGCAAAATACGTGGCTGGTATTCAGAGTGTGTAAATAAAGATTAATTAGGCCCTAAGTAAAAGGTGATTAGTCAAGAGGTTGATTTGAAAAGCCCCGTTACTAGCAAGTCGTGCTCTGAATTGTTCTAAAAAGAGTTCAATGTGTATCATGTAAATAGGAGAAAAAGAACTATTGACGATCACACTATTTCCAGGTAAACTTTCAGTTTAATTTTATCAACTTCACATTGATTTGATGTTTATATAAAAGGGTTGCTGTCTTCTTTTTAATACGGGGCTCAAAAGTATTACCAAGGCCTCACTATTTGTTCCATTTCGTACGTAGAATAGCTTCAGATTTTATTTGAATTTTGTTTGAATTTTCCAAAGACTTTGTTTGATTATGGAAATGCAAAATACGAGATGAAAATAAAAACTCAAAAAAAAAAAAATTATTTTCACTTTAAGTAGCAATAAAGAATCTTTAAATGAAACTCTTCAGGTTCTGAGCAATTTTAGATCTGCGTCAGGTCTTACAATAAATATTAATAAATCAAGCCTGTTTCCTCTAGGTCCCTTTGTCCACTCTGAGCCTGCGTTTGTTCATGACTTTAATCTAAATATTACGAATGGTCCAATTAACTTTCTCGGCATTAGCTTCACACATAATGTTGACGATCTCTTTCCCCTAAATTATATGCCGAAACTCTCTCGTCTGAAAAATTGTTTAAGGTCATGGTCCATAAGGGACATGACACCTATTGGTCGTAATGCTGTAGTAAAATCGCTTGCCCTTTCACAACTTTTTCTTTTTACAGTACTTCCCAGCGCACCTGCTCATTTTATAAAAGACGTGGAGAAGGTTATTTATGATTTTATCTGGGCAGGTAATCCTGACAAAATTAAACGTACTACTATGATTAATAACATTTGTGATGGGGGTTTAAGGGTAACACATATTGCAAGTTTTATGAAAAGTTTAAAATGTTCATGGGTTAAACGTTATTGTGACGACGCTAATGGGCCATGGAAAGTTTTCTTCGAAATTCATTTGAAACATTACGGCCGGAAGCGTTTGTTTAAGTGTAATTGCAGACCGAACGATGTAAAAGTTATTTCTAGTCGTTTCCTTCATGATGTGGTAGGAGCCTGGTGTGAAGCTTCGTTCAAACAACCAACTCAGAATTATGGTGATGAAATTATTTGGAATAATTCCAATATCCTTTTAGACAATAATACCGTTTTTTATGATTCCATGTTTGACAAGGGGATTTTTGTTTGTTGGTGACCTTTTCGGTCAAAGTGGAAAACCCCTTACTTCTAATGCCTTCAAGCGAAAATTTCACTTGTCGTCTATACCTTTTACTTTATACTGGGGTTTAATTAAGGCCATCCCGTCAACGTGGAGGCAGGTGGGCTGTAGATCAGTAAATCATTCGAATCATAATACTCTTTTTTATGATAAAATTACCAAGGGGACTTCTGTTTCAAAGACCGTATATGCGATTTATTGTGATGTATTATGTAAGAAACCTACAGCTATTGCCAAGTGGAATATGTCTTACAATTTTGAAGATGATGATTGGCATGATATTTTTAATGTACCTTGGAAGAGTGTATCAGAGACGAAATTACAATAATTTCAGTTTAAATTTATACA
This sequence comes from Holothuria leucospilota, assembly GCA_029531755.1. Taxonomy (NCBI): domain Eukaryota; kingdom Metazoa; phylum Echinodermata; class Holothuroidea; order Aspidochirotida; family Holothuriidae; genus Holothuria; species Holothuria leucospilota. Next base: position 59,702,055 of record CM055966.1, on the reverse strand, counting down.
TCGAATTCTTCCTACAAATAAGCTACTATTTTATATGAAAAAAGTCGAAAGCCCATTTTGTTCCTTTTGTGAGTTAGAAGAGGAGTCACTCGAACACTTATTTTGGGCGTGTACTTTTACTTCAAATTTTATACTGGAGGTGGAGCAAAGATTTCTTAACAAACCGTTCTTTTTTCTAAAGAAGACATTTTGTTTGGCTATCGTAATTCTGATGCATTTTCTTTAAATTTTTTGATTCTTCACATGAAGTATTTCATCTTTAATTGTAAAAGGCAAAAGTTACAACTAGATATTAATAGTTTCTTTTACAAAATGAAATTTGCTTTACAAGTGGAACAGTATAATTATTTTAAAAGAAGTAAAGTGAGTAAATCTAAAGTGAGTTTCCCTGATTTACAAAAAACTTTTGCCACATGTTTCTGATGGTTCATTTGGCAAAAGAAATTATGATATCAACAGATTTGCATTGAACATGGCACGAATTTGGTTTAATCACATTATTGTATATATTACTGTAAATAAATGATAAGATATATGAGATTTGTTACACTAAAGTGAATTTTGCCAGATTTGTAAGAAATATTTCGCTTTTTGTATCTTTGACTTTCTTCTAAGGAGTGAAATGTCTTAAGTATGCAAGATTTTTTTTTTTATTATTCATTCTTTCCAAAAGAGCATTATTTTAAATTTATCATTCAACCTTTATTTGAAATTTCTGTTTACTTTGTTATATATGTGTTATGCAGTGTACTAAAACCTTGATTTCAAGACGAAAATTCATTGAAAGAACAATAAAGAGGAAAAAAATAAAAAATAAAATAAAATAAAATAAAATAAAATAAAATAAAATAAAATAAAATAAAGTAAATTTTTTTTTTGCATCTCTTTATTAACGTTTTATATTTACAACTTTTCAAAAAAAAAAAATAAAGTAAAATAAAATAAAATAAAATAAAATAAAATAAAATAAAATAAAATAAAATAAAATAAAATAAAATAAAATAAAATAAAATAAAATAAAATAAAATAAAATAAAATAAAATAAAATAAAATAAAATAAAATAAAATAAAATAAAATAAAATAAAATAAAATAAAATAAATAAAATAAAATATAATAAAATAAACCGTCATCTGTTCCATCTTTTCGTGCTGCTGTTTCCTCCAAATGGATCCTCCCCTTTAGTTGGATGAAACACCCTGCAGCAAACACAAGTCCTCACCTGGTCAACTCATTAGCGCCCTTGTCGTTTGCTTTTACCTGCACTTGTTAAGCCCCGTGTACACTATCAACATTTCAGGACACATGTGTCGACACATGTTGCTGGACCTGGACACAGAAATTTTGACCTTGTATACACTAGACACATGTGGTGGACACATGTTGCGACACACTTGAGCAACATGTTATCAAAAAAGAGCGGGAAAGCAGGATTTGGAAGGAAGATGGAGGATTCGGAAAGAAAAAGATGTGTTTTGGGAGCAGCTGAAATTATATTAGCAGTTATACATGGGTCCACGTTCCCCGAGGGGGTCCAGCAGTTTCCTGCCCCGAAGTGCGCCTCACCTACCTCCTACACCAACCAGGGGTGGCACCAGGATTTGCTCGACGGGGGGGGGGGCAAAGCTCCCTGACGGGGGGTAGTAACCCGCGAAGCCTCGATAAGGGCGATAGAGTGCCGAAAAGATGTTTGAAGCGAAATTTGGACTCTCGAAGCGCGCGGAAAATTTCGGGCCCTTAATGGAAAAAACTTGAAGCAAGTTGAGCTTTTAGCCTTTTACCCATAGGAAATTTGAAAACAATCGAGTTTGAAACCACGAAAATTAGAAAAATTTGGGTTTGTATTGAAGAATTTGCCCTAATTTGGACCGAAATTAAGTCAATCTTCGGGCGACTGGCTGACGTCGGGAACTACATATTTTATCGTATTCATAACAGATCCCCGACAAAACTGCAAAATCTCCTCGACAGGCAGCCTTCCCAAACGGGGGGCATGCCCCGCCAGCGAGTTTTTTTCTCGTAGGATGGAAATCAGTGGCGTATCCAGGATTTGGCAAAGGGGGGGCAGGTCATAGTGGTTTGTATAAAAGTCCGATCTGTGGGAGGTGTCTAAGGAGATGGGTGTCCCCGGGGGTAGTGCCAGGTATTTTGATAGGGGGAAAAGCATGTGATGAGTAATCGCCGTCCTGGGGAGGGGTCTAAGGGGAGGGGGTGTCCCCTCCCTTTTGAGAAATTTTTGTTAATTTAAGATTGTTTAGATGCACAATGGTGATGCCTTTAGTATATTTTTTAACTGATCATATATCTCTGGAAAATGTTCATAATTTAGTGAATTTTAAATTTTACCCTAAATTCACAGTACATTTCATTAAAATAAATTACAAGGCTTAAATAAGACGCTATAGGGTAATACTGCAGCAAGTTATAGTTAAAAGTCTGATGCGGTTGTCGAAAATATTCCTCTAAATATTAAAGAATTCTGAAATTCCCTTGAAAGTAGAAGCAGTTGCTCCCAATACTGTGGGCCTGGCCGGTAATAGACTCAAGTTAGCAATCCATTACTACAGCGCTCATCAACTGGAGAACACTGATACATACTCTTGCCCAAAAGTGGAATATTTCCAAACCGGTATCAGGATCCCCCTGGACAATTGCCCACCTCCCTCGTCAATTCCCCTTAGGCAATTACCCGGTCAAATTACCCCCTCCCTTAAAATAGCCCCCATGATAATCACCCACTTGAGTGATCTGCCCGGGGCTAATTTCATAGGCCTACGAGAAAGCTCACGAGAGTGCCTGAAATGTCTTCAGTTTTCTCTGTTTTTGCAGGATGAGTACTTCAATTCCTTTCCTACCGGATACACATCACAATTGGAACACATCTTTTCAGCAACATGAAATATATTTTGGAGGCTTTTTTTTCCAGAAATTTATTTTGACCGCTTGTTTTTTCGAGAAGTATATTTTGGAACTTCTTGTTCTTTTGAAAAAAAAATTTGAAGTTTCTTGTTTTTTCGAGAAATATATTTTGGAGGTCTTGTTTTTCGAGAAATATATTTTGGAGTTTCTTGTTTTTTCAAGAAATATATTTTGGAGGTCTTGCTTTCGAGAAATATATTTTGGAAATTCTTGTTTTTTCGAGATCAGAAATATATTTTGGAACATCTTGTTTTTTAAGAAATATATTTTGGAGTTTCTTGTTTTTTCGAGAAATATATTTTGGGACATCTGAACCATGCAGTACTTCCACTTTCCAACGTAGATTCTTTAAGAAGGAGATGAAATAAAAATTAGTAAACGGAACATTCTTGTTATACCAAAGAATTTTAATTGCAATATATAGAAGTACTGCAGCTGCACCTGTACTCTTGTAAATCGGGCTGAAGTCACAGCTAACATTAGTGGCGAACTATAACAGCGCACGATACCAGGTAACGATAAGCAAAAAGTTACTACGGAGCTGCGTAAAAGTCGCTTAGCCAGGTTTTTTTGAGCAGGGACTCGGAGTCACGAACCTTTCCTGCGGGGCACAGTTTCTGAATTCGCTCGCTCTATAGGACTAATATACATTCCAAACATTTCGCACAGGAGAGCATCTAGGGTGACACGGCTTTGTAGTGGACCCTCGTGCCCCCCACCCCCCACCCCCACCCCCGGGAGCTACGCCACTGCTGCTTAAGGGTCATTATTTTAACTAAGGCTTTAAGGAAAATCACAGCCGGTCTAGTGAAAAAATAAAGTCGGGTCAAAACTTCGTTAGTTCTAATATTGCACAGTACCGATACCGAATTTCCTGAAGATCTCACTGTACCGAAACTATTATTGCATGCTAACCGATCCCGAGGGGTGATGTAAGGGAGGAGGTAACAAACCCCAAATCGTGACATAAGTAATGAGGTTTTCCATTTTCTTGCCGTATTCAAATTGAATTTGTAACTCAATAAGATGGTGATGCACGTTTTTAACGACTCAATCTACTATCACCTCATTTATTTTAACCGATCTCGGGTGACGACATCGGGAAGGGAGTCACAAGCCCCCCCCCCCCCAAAAAAAAAAGTCCTTTTATGTGAAATTTCTGAAATCAAACCCGAGTTTGGCTAACAAATCCAATTTGTAACTCAATAAGATGGAGGTGCTCGTAATAGCTGACACAACCTCCTATTATCCCATGTTAACCGATTCCGGGGGTCGATGTCGGGGAAGGGGTAACAAGCCCCCAAAGATGCAACAAATGGTGAAATTTTTGGAATTTAACCCAAGTTTTTGCCAACAAATCCAGTTTGAAACTCAGTAAGATGGGGATGCCCGTGGTAGCTGACAACAGCCTCCTACCACTCCATGTTAACCGATCCAGGGGACGATGTCAAGGAGGGGATCACAAGCACCAAAAATGGAACACGTCGTGAAATTTGCGAATTTCATTCCGAGTTTCGACTACCAAATTCAATTTGGAACTCAATAAGATCGGGGTGTACTGTACGTTGTAGCTGACACAATCTTCTATCACCTTATGCTAACCGAACCCAGGGGATAATGTCAGGGAGGGGGTGACCATCCACCAAAATACAACACTTCATGAAATTTCTGAATTTCAACCCGAGTATCGGCTAAGAATTCCAATTTGCAAGTCAGTAAGATGGGGCTGCTCGTTGTAGCTGTTACAATCTTCCCTCACCTCATGCTAACCGATACCGGGGGACGGTGTCTGGTAGTTTCACTAGTCCTGTCGATTGAGTCTCTTTCTTAAATATCAGATCCACCCATGTCCGGTGTTGTTGCACTTACTATAAATATATGATGTAGGTTATAGACAGGTAGAACACACCTAAGGCCTGTGGCTAAAACTCTTTGGTAAGCTCTCTCTCTTTTTTCTTTTACTCATGTTACAGCATGCGTTTACGATAAAGCCAAAATTCCCTTTTAGTTCAATATTAAAATCAATGAATGTGTCAATAACTTTAAGTCCAGTTTCCTGCTTTTTACTGAATGACTTTTGGTGACATTGTACACAGGGTACCGACAAAAGTGAAAATGTTGAGTATTGGCGTGTTGTTTGTGAAATATCATCCTTACTTTTTAAAAAGATCCCATTTATATGAGAAGTTAGCTTTTTTGTTTTAACACATTCTTAGATACTAAGGGTTAGCGCTTTTCTTATGTGGTCTATTGATCGTCCTGAGAAGTTGTTGCTTGGATTTTCTTGACCCCTCTGCCCGACATCGTCCCCTGGGATCAACTAGTACGACATGACAGAAAAAATGGATTTGTTAACCAAACTCGGGATTAAATTCAGAATCTTCACATGCATTAAAGGACGTTTTTTGGGGGGTGGGGTGGGGGCTTGCGACTCCCTTCCCGATGTCGTCACCCGAGATCGGTTAACATAAATGAGGTGATAGTAGACTGAGTCGCTAAAAAGTGCATCACCATCTTATTGCGTTACAAATTCAATTTGAACACGGCAAGAAAATGGAAAACCTCATTATTTATGACATGATTGGGGGCTTGTTACCTCCTCCCTTACATCACCTCTCGGGATCGGTCAGTACTGCAGTTATAGTTTCGGCTACATTGAGATCCCCAGGAAATTCGGTATTGGTACTGTGCAATATTAAAACTAACGGACTAGTAACGGAGTTCACTAGACCGACTGTCATTTTCCTTAAAGCCTTATAATAATGACCCTTAAGTAGCAGTGGCTTAGCTCCGGGGGGGGGGGGGCACGAGGGGGAACGTGCCCCCACGACAAAGCCGTGTCACCCCAAGTGCTTCCCCTGTGCGAAACGTTTGGAATGTATATTAGTCCTATAGAGCGAGACAATTTAGAAATTGTGCCCCGCAGAAAAGGTTCGTGACCCCGAGTGCCCCTCCTGCTCAAAAATTTCTGGCTACGCCACTGTTACACAGCTCCGTAGTAACTTTTCGTGCGCTGTTATAGTTGGCCACTAATGTTCGCTGTGAGTGTTCGCTAACAACTTCAGCCCAATTTACAAGGTACAGGCGCAGCTGTAGTACTTCTATATATTGCAATTAAAATTCTTTGAATGAAGATGAATATCCATAAGTTATTTCGAATTTCCGGACCTTATTCTCTTTTCCTTATGTAGCAGAAAGCTCCCAGGCTACATGGCACACGTTTGTGGATATAGGGGTATAACAAGAATGTTGCGTTTACTAATTTTTATTTCATCTACTTAAAGAATCTACTTTGAAAAGTGGAAGTACTACATGGTTCAGATGTTCCAAAATATATTTCTCGAAAAAAAAAGAAGCTCCAAAATATATTTCTTGAAAAAACAAGATGTTCAAAAATATATTTCTTGAAAAAACAAGAGTTTCCAAAATATATTTCCAAAGTAAACTTCCAGAAAAAAAAAGAAACTTCAAAATATATTCCTCAAGAAACAAGAGGTTTCACAATATATTTCTCGAAAAAACAGGAGGTTCTAAAATATATTTCTCGAAACAACAAGAAACTTCAAAATATATTTCTCAAAAAAAAAAAAAAAAAACAAGTGGTTCCAAAATATATTTCTCGAAAAAACAAGAAACTTAAAAATATATTTCTAAAAAACAGGAGGTTCCAGAACATATATCTCAAAAAAAGAAGCCTCCAAAATATATTTCTCGAAAAAACAAGAAACTTCAAAATATATTTCTCGAAAAAACAAGCCTCCAAATTTCTCGAAAAAACAAGGGCGCCAATTGACATTTATATTTTTACTATGGCACTAATGGGTAATACCAATTCCGAAAGTGTATATAGATGTCAGTGTTAGGAGAAGCCGGTTAGGGTTGTTAGGGTGAAAGTGTAACACAGAGGCGTGGGAACAGAGAGGTGTAACCGTACGTGTGGGTGTCCTCTGTGATGGCTTCCTTTGCCGGCCGCTTTTTTTTTTTTGTTTTGTTTCGTTATTCTGAAGACTGATGGGAAGGACTTGAACCGTATTTGAACTGTATTTGAAACCGAACTTGAAATTGAACCGTATTTGAACTTTTACCTTTTTATCTAGCTGACCCTATAAAACACATTCGTGTTGGTGTGTAAATCCCATCTAGCTAACCTGCGTCTGCATGTATGAATCTGTTTTACGCTTGCGCTTCATGCATGTCACCAAGCCAAATCGGCCTGCTCGGCGGACGTGTGTATTCCCTGCAAATAGCATTGGCTGCAATAAGGATGTATGTAGGTGAACTGCTACGAAGAGTAAACTTTTGGGTTTTACTGCAATGTATGTGGCAATACCATAGAAATTAAAGTAAGGGAGAATGACGTCTGACGATCTGGACTGAAGTCAATGAGTCTGTACGGCAACAGAACATCTTGCGCGTAATACAAATATCACGTCATTGTTTTTCCCCAAGTATTGGCAAAGAAACTACAAGTTTTCAAGTTAGGAGTATAAAACAAAATATTTAAGGCACCATGACTTTTTTCTATTGTAAAATTACTCCTAATCTTTCGAAAACGGATAAAAAAAAAGCCAGGGGCGTAGATTTCTTTTCAACTTTTTTTTTTGGGGGGGATGGGATGAACTATCGCAAATGTGGACAATGTGCACGCGAAGAGTGCACAGCGAGCGCGAAGCGCGAGCTCATGACGGGTGGGGTCCAGGGGCCCTAAGGCGGGCCCCTGGTGGGCAGTACGTACGAGGAATTTGTTAGACTAAAGTTTTGACTACTATAATTTTTTTCAAACAACTGAATGCACTTGTTTTTATAGTCCATGGGCAAAGCCCCGGAAGTTCCTGAGTTTTAATGTCTCAGAAGTGCCAGGAAGACTGTTTTAAGGGGTTAATTTCAGTGGTAATGTTCTTTGGTAGGATATTCGTATACATTTAGGAAATGCTATTTTGAGCACAAAACTCGTTGATAAGCTGCGCTGGATTGAAATTGTACAAGAGCAACAATGTCCTCTTATCCTTAAAAAGGCAGAGATCAACATATAGGGTCATCCCAGACAACTGAATTTTGAATTCGGACATCATTACAAGACCTGCAAGTTGGCTTGAGATCAGTGGCGTCGCCAGGTTTTTTTATGATTGGGGCACCATAGATGATGTCGTAATAATACCTCAGTTCCCCCAAGCCTGCGTAAATTACACCTTTATTTTTCATGCGTTCCTGCATTTGCATGCAGCAGTTTTGATATTTCGTTTGTCACTACATAAAGGTGTCGTCTAGGGGAAGGGGTACCCCTTCCCCTTTAAGAATTTTTTCTATTAATTTAAGGTCTTTTAGATGCAAAATGGTGCTATCTTTGGGATGTTTTTGGAACTGATGATATATGGCCGGAAAATGTCCATAATGGAGTTAATGCTAATTTTTGGTAAGGTAAAAGAGGAGAATATGTTGTCTATTAAGAGACAGATACGTTGTCAACAAAATCTCCTGAAGCCCCCTCCCTTTTCTCTATTTCGGGGAAGTTGTTACACAAAAATATGTCCTTTCCTTCATTGTGCATTATGAAAGCGCATCTAAGGCTAGCAGATACCTGAACAGGACCTCCTGGAAGCTCTGCATTAATCATATTAATTGGGGGGGGGGGGTATGGCATAATGCGTGTACTACCTGACATCCAAATGAAAATATGGAGTACAAACCATAGAAATAAAAGTAAAGGAGAACGCTGACACAATGCATCCATGCATGTTTAACCGGTGAAGCCACGAAATAATGAGGGCGCTTTCGTTGTACGGCAAAAGACCGGTTGATTGGCATGTCCCCGTACGTACAGTGTGCATTCTGCTGCAGAAGTTATAGCTTATTTTATCCGTTTTTCGAAAGATCAGGAGTAATTTTCACAACAGAAATAAGTCATGCTGTCTTAAGTATTTTGTTTTATACTTCTAACTTGAAAACTTGTAGTTCCTTTGCCAATACTTGGGGCGAAAGCAATGACGTGATATTTTGTATCACGCGAAGGTGCTCTGTTGCCGTACCGCCTAGCCAAATCAATGGCTTCAGTCCAGATTGGCAGACGTCATTCTGCCTTACTTTTATTTCTATGGTACAAACACTTTACATCTATCGTATTTTTACTACTTTTGAACTAAAATCCGGACGAACAGCTGCCAGCAATGAGAGGGAGGGAGAGTATAGGTGCTATTAGACCTCCCTGATAGGTGTAGCGAAAGGCGTGAAGTCGGACTAATAGAGCGTTACAGAGTGCTGTTTTCGTCATAAGTGTATTAACAATCACCATCTATACCGATAATGGCTCACCGCGAACTGGCGAAGCTCTGGTAAAAGTTTTTGAAAAATGTATAACGGCAGATATGCCCTACGTACTTTCAACCTTCTACATCATGCTACATATTAGATTGAAAGATCCCACATTGATGCGAGGTCCCCACAGATGTTTGTAGATGTATCTCTGTTCTTCAGAAAGTGTTGTGATCAGAACAGTTTCGTATATTATTACCTTGATAATGGTCATGACATGGAGTGTAAACAGTGACGAATAATATTTCCATTCAAGTTACAAAACCTGCATTCAGACTCTACATCGAGACACTTTCAATTGCCCAACAAACCTACATTCTTCTTCTTCTTCTCGTGTACTGGCAGGGCTCTAAAAAAAAAAGGTAGAGCATATGAGCCAGAGGTGTGCGGGGAGGGGATATGACTTAATCAAGATGTAAATTATGCTTGAACGAATTTATACTACTTGCATTGACAGTCCCTTCAGGTAACATATTCCACTCGATCCTTTATAGTTCTTGGGAAAAAGGAGTATTTGGAAGCATTAATACGACACGCAGGTTGTTGGAAGTTTTGCGTGTTCATTCTCCGAAGGCCTTGCAGTGTCACTGGTTTTAGGAAGTTTTCTTTAGGTATGTCAATAAGGTTCTGATTAATTTTATACAGTAGGGTTAATCTGGAGGCAGATCTCCTGTTCTGCAAGGACGTCCAGTGGAGATCATGGAGGAGCTTGGTGACCGTTCCTTCCGTTTTACTATGGTTATGTGTGACGAACCTTGCAGCATTACGTTGCACCCTTTCCAACTGGCTACAATGCTTTTGAAGGTCACGTGAGGGTCCCAAGCAGATGTAGCATACTCTAAATGGGGCCTGACTAAGCTGGTATAGGCAGTGGCTTTGAGCTGCTCGGTGCAGTTGGAAAGGTTCCTCTTTATGAGGCCAAGGACCCTACTAGCTTTTGTAGTTGCATGAGCAACCTGGGTGTCCCATTTCAAATTATCTTGGAGATGAATACCAAGGTAAGGGTAAGAATGAACTGTTTGCAAAGTCTGACCGCCCAGTTTCTTCTTTCTTCTTTCGAAAAATGGTGACACATCCAGAAGGACTATGCCAATCCTTAACCGTATTAGGGAGGAAACTATGCTTGTAGCAGTTTGTCCTAGTAAAGAGGTGGCAAAAATGCAGATTATGCATCCAACGTGTTCTACGAGTGGGATGCCGAAGTCTATCCACAGGAATTTGTGCTTTACCAAGTTTGTACCAGTTTGTAATTAAAATGGGTGGTGGATCTACCTGATGAGATGTGCATAACATAACACTTACTAGAGTTGAAACGCATTTGCCACTTGTTTTGCCAAGCAAAACTGCCATAAGCCAGTCTTTTACCTGATTCGTAAACTTTCAACTTTTTGCCCCTCTGCTTCTCCGAAAGTTGCTATCGGAAGATATTGATAATATGAGTGACACTGACAAAAGGTTGGAAGCGCGCAGAGCGCGCGAAAATTTTGATAGATTGCCAACGATTTGCTAAAATTCTGATAGTTTGAGAAACATTTGTGATAGAATGTGAAGCGAGATTGAAAAAATTTCTTACGAAAATGAAGAATAAAATATACTTTCCATCATACACGTATCTGTAGACTGAAACATTGGGGGGGGGGGGGATGATTACATGGGCCATCCACCCCTGGTCAAATGTTGGGGGATATATATCCCCATCCCCCCCCCCCCCGGGATTTACGCCCATGAAATAAGCTATAACTTCTGCAGCAGAATGCACCGTCACTGTACGTACGGAGACACACCAATCAACCGGTTTCTTTGCCGTACAACGAAAGCGCCCTGAAATTTTCGTGGCTTCATCGGTTAAACATTCATGGATGCATTGTGTCAGCGTTCTCCCTTGCTTTTATTTCTATGGGCAATATCTTTCTGGTATATAGTCTAGTAACGGTTAGTACGGATTAGCACGTGTGTAGCGTCAGTCGACAAGCTGGACTGTATCTTATTCTTACTAGGCGGCGGACTTTACGAAAGCAATTTAACTTATGAAGTCGGACGTGTAAGTTTAAACAAATAGGTGAGAAAAATAAACTAGGCTGTGTACACTGGTGGCGATTTTTTTCACAATTAATGATTGGGTCTTGGTCATCAGTCTTCGCAATGAGGATTCGACGCGGGCCTACGTAGGCCTTAGGCCGATCATGTTCTTATTCTTATGTACCAATACCAGTATTACAATTTACCGTTACTAGTTAGGTATACCACAATACTAGTTGTCAGCGTAACCCTGATTAAGGGAACGTGTTTACGTTTGGTCCTTTCACTTATCCCCCGACGCTATATAAGACCAAATGCAAACGTTACCTTGAGGCAAAGTCACGCTGACTGAAATACCACTAGCTAAGTCAAGTACACTTAAACGTTGGTACTAGTTTCACGAAAATATTGATGAATACTTGGTGGTGGGGCCTATTGACCTGGCTGCCGGATTCCAAACCAGCTTTCTTATTTACCCAGCTCAGATATCAACCAATCAGCACAACCATATCCCGGAGACATTGGCAAACAGTCCAATGGTGCTAGGCCTAGTTCTAGTAGCATAGTAGAGTAGCCTATATAGTGTGTTGACCGTCGAATGCGCACTTAAGAACCCTACCATTGCAAGCTTTTTGTATGATATGTTATGCCAGATGCGCAGTCGACGGGCCCGCGCAGTCGACAGTCACCCCATCATACATGTACGTATAACTATGAGTATGTGCAAGCTAGCATAGTACAGTAGAGGCTATATGGATGCATACAGTACAGTAGATTAGTTAGCCTAGTTAGAATAGATGAGGTTTAGCCTAAACGTCCCAGTTTCCAACCAATTGGTTCAAGTCGAGACGACCACGGCCTTTTTTCCAGTAGTGGCTCACTGGCTTGTTTGCCCCACTCCATTGCTTATGCTGAGCACTAAGCACAAAGGCAGTAGGCTAGGTTCCATTTTTAAAGTCTTTGGTATCCAGATTGCATAGTTTGTTAATTGCGCGCGGAATGTAATTGTAAAGTTCCAAAATTGCGCGCCAATGCCGCTACAAACTGAATACACACAATACATTTAACTGTATGTGTACGTATACATATACGCATATGTATACTATATTTATGTATACTACATACTATTAGACTATATGTACATATACTGTACTTACGTACGCTACACTTATACGTATCATACTACTGCCAAAATTTATGTACATTTTTCCTATTTGGCAGGAAATAATCATATTTTGTGTGGTACTCAGTGGGAATTAAGTGGAGGCACATTACAACACAAAATTGCATGGCTGCCGTGTGTGTATTGGATAAGGTTAGTTTGCATTGCACAGTACGCCGACAGACCGAGGTACTGTAACGGTTTCGCCACTGCTATGCCGGGATGGAGTCTTGCTCTGCGCGCCGCACACCAAACTGAATTATTGTGCGCCAAATTCGTGGTAAAATCAGTATGTAAATTGAAAATGCGCGCGGAACTTCTTCCGCACAACTAACAAATTATGCAGTCTGGTTTGGTATGACCCGGCCAGGATCAGTAGAGTATATGTGCATCATGTGTGCATGTGCTAGCATAGTACAGTACACGGCAAGTTAGACTAGCCTAGATATGCATGCATGCATTATTAATGTGTGTGCCAGTGCACAGTAACAGTAACTTTTCTGGCTTTACTTTCAATATGAACACTTAAAAAGATGGATGTTGAAGTGGAATTTAAGTCACGTTGTAGCGCTAGAAGATTACTCAAAAAAAGAATACTTTTGTCTTTGGTATCGGTGATTGCAGATTAGTTGAAAATTTGTGCTGCAGTCTGCAGCCGGACCAGTAACGTATGTACTAGTCATCCTCGACAGCCGGGTCAATACCATATATTGGAAAGTTCATTTTTTCGCCGCTGGAGATAAATTTACAGCCTGTATGCCAAAGGAAAGGCAAGATAAAAATTACGCCATTGTCTGCTGTAGGCTAGGTGCACCAAATAGAAATCAGGCAGACAAAATACACCAGAAATCTGGCGTGACCGCTTGAGTACCACGCTGAAGATCTTTTACGTAACCTTCATGTTTTCCAGACTGGGGTCAATAGCCACTACCATACTTGGCCAATACCGTGGGTGCGTTCATGCCCAGCAAGTTTCTGCAAATGTACTGACGATGACGACGACAGCGTTGTCCAATTGAGCTGGCTAGCCTCGTCAATAGCAACTGACTGTTAGGCTTATAAAAGGTTGCCATGTGAAATGCCATTTTTAGTTTTCCTGTAACTAGCTTTTAATAATGGATGTCTTTCCAGCTAGAATTTGAGTAAAATCTGGCTGGATTTCATGAAAGATCCAGCCTGAGCCAGAGGTGAAATGGGTATTTTCAAAAGTGTGACATGAGATCAAAATTTAAAAATCACCTTAACTGACTGAAATTTACAGTATACTCATGATAGAATGTTACTGTATCAGCATTTATAAAAAATAAAAAAATATTTTTACATACAGCATTATGTATGCATGAGGGGACTCATTCAAACATATACATGCTTGTAAATTGACCAACATACAGTAACAGGGACACCAAAGCAGTCTTTAAAGGTCTTATTCAGAGGAAAATTTATGCTTTTTCGTCTCATTTGAAGTGAGCAGAAACTACTACTTGTTATGTCTAACACACAATTTGAATTTTTGGAGTAGCTCTTGGCATTGCTGAGAAAATTTGTTCTGAAAATTCCACATAATGGCTAAAAATCGTATTTTCAAGTGACTGAATGAAAACGGGGGTGTGGCTTACAGTAGGTCAAGCATGTGGTGTCACTGGCCAGAGTCGGTACAGCAGTTTACATGCGAGTACACGAATGTCTTATGTTCAGCATAAACCTTTGGTAAATGGATGGTGGTTAATGTTGTTGATAAGAGACATGATGAACAATCATTCTAAATAACGTACATATATTTTTGACAAAAAATGACAAAAATCGCTAAATTTTACATCAAAGTTTCAACCATAATGATCATTTTTTTCCTTTATGAGCCAAAGGTATCAAAAACACACTTTGAGCAGATTAAGCCTCAGTGTTGTGTAGTTTTCGAGAAATGTTCAAAATTCCACCAAAAATGACCCAAAATTGGCTCGTTTAGCTCCAAAAAAGGGTAGTCGAAACGAAATCATATCCGTCATTTGTCATCTGGCCGAGTATGGGAGTTTCACAACAGGTGTAGTACCTTGTATAATTTCTGACCACACAAGTAAGTGCATCATTCAAGCATCGCTTTGAAAAATCGGCAAAAATTCTTGGAATTGAAGCAAGGATAGTGTAAATTCTACCCCAATCCAAAGAAACCACATACAGTAATTCGAAAGGATTAGGAAGGATTAAAGGTCCGAGGTAAGAGTTTTAGATGATAATCCTGAAGAACATTACCGTACTTGTAAAATTTTGCACTTGGTTAGTGTATAGGTATCTTAATTTGGCCATGTATGACAGAGTTCAAGACGCTGTATACAGTATATACAGTACAGTGCGGTTGTAATTGTGTATGACGGTGAACACTGAGAAAACCTGTGTGTGTTTAAGGGTTATCGAATCTGACCCAGTTGTTGGGATGAGAACATCCCAACAACCCTTTTCTAAGCAGGGTTTACCTGGCATTCTTTTTGTGAGGCAGCCACCTCACAGTTTTTGGCCACTACCTCACAGAAATTTGCTACTTGCTACCTGTACTGTACTAGCTATGGAAGTATTGATAGTTCTCCCTCACTTTTGGTGCCAAAGCTGGCATCATAGTTATTACCTCCATGGACTAATACCACCTCACACACTCTAAAACCCAGGGGAAACCCTGCTAGTGTATCTTGGTTATCAAATTTGAACACTTCATAATTAAGTTGGTGGATGTAAGGATATGTACAGTAGAAATGAGTCACATGGCTTATCGCCCATTTTAGGAGAACATGATTTTGAAACAAATATTACGCATTTGGTTTTCAGATGTGGAATGTTTGTACAGTATTAAATGGTTAGCTTAGGTTAAGTTTGGTGATTTTGAATTGCCACTAGTTCATAGTACTTGGTGGCAAACAAATTTTTACTGTTGTTTCTTTGAGTAATTTAAATTTTGCTGAAGTGTTCATGGTGGACGGAAATACCATGCAGGAGGAAAACCCCCATGGTACCCTATAGTCTGTGAGTAGAGTGATTTTTGATGACAGAGTTTATTAGCAGAAAGGTGATGGTACAGGAACAGTGTACAGTATCTACCATTAGTACAGTACGAAGATCAGCCGGAGGAGCAAAGTTGAGAGGGTCAGTAAGATGATCAGCTATATTATTTGGTAGCAAACCATGGACTATGAGATGAGCCCTCCTTCATCGAGTCTCAAAGCTCTCCCGTTTAAGTTGTTAGATCATCTCTGAAACACTACAGTAATTAGCTCTGCTGTTGGTCAGTAACTTTCAGACCCCAAGAAGTGGTACTTTCTGCCCCTGACATTTTTAAGTGCTATGCATGGTTTTGATGACTGCAAAGGGCAATTCCATGGGTATTAAGTTGGTAACACTAGCATGATATAATATACTAAATATTTCAAGTTAAATATGTTATTTTCCCAGATGAGTGAACACAGTAGATACATACGTTGATCTATAAACTCAATACTGTAACAGTGAAAAGAGGTCACAACAACCTTGCCACTAAGCACAACTATTTTAACACTTTTTTTTATTGTTGAAATATCATTAAAGATATGCATTGGTTACAGTGTGACAGAAAATGGACACTTCCTTCTACTGTACCTGACCTCCAGTTTTACATGCATGCATTGCCTAATTTGCCTTGAGAATAGTTGTTCCTTCCATGTGGCAAGAAATAGGTAAATGTGTCATACTTTGCATAGTGACATGCCCTTAGTATGTCCTAGTAATGAACTGAAGGAAAAAATGTACATGCTTTGCAGCTTTACTGTACATGCACATGCATTTGGTTACTTCTGTGTTCTCTGAATCTCTGAAATCTTCATACTGTACCTACAGTACTGTACATCTATGTTCCATTTATATTTTAATTTTTGTAACATACCTTTACGTAATTTTATACTTTACATAACCTTTAATCATTAGATGGATGATTTCCCTTTTATTTCATAATGGTTTCTCTTTTCTTATAAACAGCTGAAAAGATGACATCATTAGCTGAACAGCTGAAGAAGCTTGCTGTCCCACAGGGGAGAGTTGCTGCTGCTGCCAAAGAGAAGGGTCATAAGTCACTCCTGTTTGACCCGAAAGAAGCTGCAGGACTGGACAGAGACACCATCTTTTCGATAGGTACTGTATGTGTAATAACTTGTAACCTTGGGCATAGACAGCACTAACAAAAATGTAGGGATCCTGTATGCTTTCACCTCCCCACACACACAATTAACCTGTGCCCCCCTCCCCACACGCACACACACTCATACTGTACAATATGGGAAACTTCTTTCTTGTTCAGTCTGTGACGTATATACATTAAACTTTCTGGATCCTCCAGGTATTTTTTCAATGCTATGCAGTAGTTAATTTTTAGAATTGCAGGTCTGCAGATGCAGTAAGATGATATGACAATTATTTTTTTCCTGGTAAGTGTAACCATAATATACACATCCCTGGTTGGGAAACTTGGCTAACTGCACTGTCAGTGTTGAGATCCTAATTTTCAGTAGTCATGTGGCGCTAACTGTGCACAAGGCTGGTTGATTAGCTGCACGTGCGTAGGCTACTCGTACAGTATCACAAGGCATGACATACACCACTATGGAAGTGCTACATATACCTACCTCCAAAGTAGTACTTCTGTAGCACTACTTGTGAACCTTTATCAAATGGTAATTATGAAAATTTTTTGTAAAAGTTTGGTTTTGTTACTTTTCAGTCTTAAAACCTCCAAACACCGAATGGTATTTGCGGCTAGAGTGACCACTATAGTTAGTAGCCTATGTACTACATTACCAACTTTACTGGTAAAACCTCTGCAATTGCTCAGACTTTTCAACTGGCCTGACCCCAAAATAGGGACATCTGAATTTTTCAGGGCAAAAAAATAGCAAGATTAGTGGAAAATTAGGGAGATTGGTAGATTTTCATCTAAATGTAGTCTCTAGCCAACTCAATTGATCGTACAGTCGTATACGCCGCGTTCATTCGCTACATGCACTGTACCACATGCACAGGTGAAAGTTGCCCTTGTATTTCCACGTTCTAATTTTCACGTTTCTAATTCTAAGCAAACAAGAAAGGTGGGGGTTGTGGGCCATGGTTTTCTTCGTTTATTTGAACGTTCACAAATACTTACTGATTCGGAAGCTTCCTGAAACCCTTTCAACCCTTGAATCAACTTCAATTTATTTCCAAGAATGACTGAACAACGCAACACTCAATGTAGCCGCTACTCGATCGATCGTGTGCACGGTCAGTGTCACATGATGCACTTTTCTGCACATCTCAACATAGCTACTCGGCTTGTACATGGTGTGTATAGGGTGTACGTAAAGTTTCCTAACCAGGGATGTGTATATTAACTATGCTGTAACAAGTAGTTTAAATTGGAATGGAGATGTCTTGGAAAAATTTAGCATTGCCTTGTTTGCACAAACACATGGCTACTGTACAGTATGAAGCAAAATGGTTAATATCTGGCCTGCTAACATAAAGTGATACTTACTGGAAAATGGAAATGAATTGACTTCCAAAATCATAACACTGTATTTTAAGGCCCCAAGAGAGAGGTATACCCTCCTTTAGGATAACAATAGTCTGGTGTTCCCTTTTTCTAGCTACTGTAAGAACAACTTCCTTTGCAGTGTACCTCTAACACCTTGAGTTGCAGATGCCACAGGTCATGCTAAAGTTGCTTTGTGGTCTAAACCTTCAAATCTGATATATATATGCAGTAAAAAGGGAGCCATCATGTAGATTTTGTACATCTTATTAGTGTAGAGTGCAAAAACTTATAACTTAACTTTGCTACTTTAAGTTCATACTACTGGTCAGACTGCCATCAAACCATTCAATGTCATTCTGGTTCATTACAACATTTTGTACTCATGTCCTGGGTTGGCTTACTGCACATATTTTTATTACTGTATAGTAAAGGCACCGAAATTGGTGCGGCCCCGTAATTAGCGCAGCATCAAAAAATTACTAGCTATCATTGTAGCAATGTTACTGTAGCGAGCCTAACGTTTTTGAACCTATCAGGTACAAGTATTTTGTTTTTCATGATAATGAATCCATTTCAGGTACGTGCATACTGTACATAAATATGATTAGCATTTTATAACTGCATCCCACCCTTGTGTGTACTTGTAATATTTAGAAATAAATACTCTCTAAAAACAACGAAAATTACCTCGCCCTGGTGTGCACTGTCCCGAAGTACTGCTTCATCTGATGTATTATGCCTGTACTGTGTGCTGAGTGCATAACCTAGGTTATAAGGTTATTATACTCTGTAACTTGACCAAACTTCCCGTCTTTCTTAGGCAGGTTGGGTCAGCAAGTTTAACAAGTTTTGCATGATACTGTATGTGAGGCAACTAAGCGCCTTCCCCGCGGAGCCGACTCTGTTGCTGAGCACCTCTACTACAAGGATTAAGCAATACAGCTTACTACTGTACGTAGGCATCTGCATGTAACTGTACAAAGTCAATTAAAATGGTTGCACATTACACATACGGAAAATGCGTCAATTTCGGTGCCATTGAGAGACTGACATCGAAGAAAATTTCGAGTTAAATCAAGCTTTCTTTTACTAATTTTTTGGATCGGAGTAGGAGAACTGTGGTTAGCAGTGCATCTGTAAATTACTGCACATTTTGAAAAAGGCAAACAGGAGAGTGTTTGGATTTATTTTATTCCAAATATCGGCTTTGAAACCTGCTTACTGTAGGTGCGTCAATTTCAGGCTCACCATGCTACATACCTTTGGGGTGTTGCTACCCTTCAACATGTTTTACTTGTCATTCCAAACCACTGATGCTGTTATTCAAATTTATGTCAGGTGTCAATGGAATACAGGAATTAGAGACAATAGATGGCACATTCCAGGAATTTGAGGAAAACCTCTTTAATGAAGGGTCTAAAACAATGGAAAGGTCAGTGCAAACAAAGGAAGTCAACAAGAAACTGGACAAACAGATTCATTCGTTTTTGCTACGTTCATCCCCTTACTTTACTTTGAAGCCTGCACAGAAAGCAGTGGAATGGTTAATCTACAGGTAAGATGCACTCACTGTTGATTACTCTTTGCAGGGTTGTTCGGTTTAAACCGGGGCGGTTTAAACCGCCCGGTTTAAACCGTTTAAACCGGGCAGTTTTGACCACCTATTACCCGTCAAAACTGGTCAAAACCCCTTCAGTGTTTAAATCAAGTCAATTTAAATTGAATTTAAAGAAAAACATGCCAGTTACTCATGTGCCAAATAGTTGATTCAATTTGACAAAGATTCAGAAGACAAATTAGTCCCATGGGGGCTATTGAAGGCTTCTCTCTCATTTGCCCCTTCAGTCTCAAAAGTCAAAACATCTAAAAATCGACATTCTTGCTGTCTTGCAGTTGTAAAATTATTTCATTGGCTTGATACAGTTACACTACAAACTCTGACACAGGATTCTTATGAACTAAAATCAAATTTATTCTTCATGGTGCCTATTTTGAACTCAAAATAATGAAAAAGCAAACACAAGAATAATCCAATTAAGAATACATTCCCAGTTACCC
The DNA here is from genome assembly GCA_029531755.1 of Holothuria leucospilota. Taxonomy (NCBI): domain Eukaryota; kingdom Metazoa; phylum Echinodermata; class Holothuroidea; order Aspidochirotida; family Holothuriidae; genus Holothuria; species Holothuria leucospilota. The sequence continues at coordinate 59,682,068 of CM055966.1, read as the reverse complement.
ACTCAATTACATGAAACCTGGAAAGTATCAACTGTCCCAATATGGATAGCCAAATCACTGGACATGCAAGGCGCAATGCCCAATGTAATTTTTTGACACTGTCAAACTCAAATGGAACAAATCTACTACTGATTCAATTACTGAACTTGCTTTCACTACATTTGGAAAATCAAGCTCAAAAATTTTAGGGGGCACAAGGCAGGCCTATTTGCTAAATAATAATGTGGCTTCCATGACACATGTAGCAATTACTCACAGTCTCTAACAGCACAAATTAACAGCACAGACTTATGTATTTGACCCAACCATGTCAGGTGTAGAATTTCTTATTATCTTTTCCAATTTTTCCAATAATTAATGGAATAGTTAATTCATAATTATTTCGGGCAAAAGAATAATATTTTCAATCAAAGAAATTTAATTCAATCTTTTAAAGCCTCCTGATCATTCAAGGTCACATGATTTGATGTGTGCTCATGGGCTGTGACCTAAAATATTTTGTCGAACAGGTGGTTTATGGGTTTTTACCAGTTTTGACTGGTTTAAACGTAGTTTTGACCGGTTTAAACCAGGTTTAAACCACTTTGTGGTCAAAACCGGTTTTGACCACTTATATAACAACCCAGACTCTTTGATGTTGTTTTTGTGTAATTTGCACAGTTTATAGATACTGTATGATGAACTTCTTAGAGCAAACTTGAGAGATTCATATACTTATAGAGTAGATGATTCCTTTTGTTTTTGGTTAAGAGTATACTGTAGGTCATGTGAGGTCACCATACAGCAAACTCAGCAAATCTTTGCTGAGACTCAAGCAGGCTAAAAGCAGGAGTGGCAAAAAACACTGGGGCACCCCTGCATACACTGTACCAGTAACCCCTCCTAAGACGTACACACACCAATACCTGTCATGGTCTGGCAAAATGATACTGTAGAACCGAAAGAGCACTCTACCAGTTAGGGTCACAAAGTCTTGCTCTTTGGTCACCATGTGGGTTTTATACAGTTATACATTTTTTGCAAACCCCCTCCGCTTACTCCCAAGTTTACATCAGAATTACTCAAAACACTTTTCAATGGACATGTTTTTTTTGTTTTTGTTTTCTTTTTTCTGTTTTTGTCTTTATCTCTATATGTTGGGGTAGTTCAATGATCTTCAGTGATTTTTTACTTTAAGGCTAGGACTGAGGAAAGGAAACTTACTGTATATGCTTGATATTATTAGGAAAGACAAGGTCACAGAATTATCAAGAAAAGTGTTAACTTATATTTGCAGGGAATTGGCTGCAAATACAGTATCAGGAATTTTTGTTTGGACATAAATTTAAGCATTGCTTACTGTAGTTGATTAGTTTTAAGTGTAGGGTGAAGCCAACTACTGAAATGTTTAATAGCTCAGTCAGTCCCATATTACAGGTAAATTATTAAAACTTTATGTAGGTTAAAACTACTGTACCATGTGAGAAGTACAGTAGGCCCTATAAATTATTTGTTACACATTGCAGTGATAGTATATACTTTACTAGTAGTGTGCTTCGTGCAAATCAGTTTGGGCTAAAAACTCCCTCGGTGTGTATTTTATGGCAAAGAGTACAGACTAATACAGTACCCTTAAGAGTTCTTTAGATCTGAATCATCTTTATAATGAATGTTTTGTTTTTCATACTTGCAGGTTTGGGATTCATGAGTACAATATTGATGATATAATGCTTTGTATATTACCCTACCACACTACCAAACTGTTTGTACGAGTAGTACAACTGTTTAACATTTCATCCCCAACTCATAACTGGCATTGGATGCATCCAATACAGGTACTGATGGGAGCTGGAATTTTATCATTTATTACGTTTATTTGTTTGTGTTTGATAAGTTTTGTACCTTGTGTCATGTGAAGGATCTTCAAGGTAACAAATGGGCTATATATGTCATTTGTCATTTTGTTCAAGTTTATTTGCAATACTGTATGTAACATTATTCACTTAACTTTACCATGTACTGCCCTGTCTGTTCAGCTAAAGTAAGAAATTACCACTTACAAATTGCATAAATTGTAATCAAGCTGTTGTGGACTCAAGTATTTTATCTGATACTATCTATCATTCACTGATTTTGAGATGGGGATACCATGTATGTTTGTCGTACGTAGTCATAGGAGTGACTTATAACACTTAGAAACAAGTATTCCGTATAAAGTGACCATCGCTTATCAGATACAGGCCTGCGGACTTCATGCGAATGATCTTTTGCGGTTGCGTGTTGGTTACATGACCGCCAAACCACGTAACTGAAAAATTGGTTACAATTTCACACTTGGCACTCAATTTCTACTCTTCTATTACTGTACCTAAAATTTGACCATTCATTAGGAGGCATTTTAAATTCGATGAGAAGATATGTTATGAAAACTACACACTACCAATCGTAACATTTTTCTCACATTGCACTTACCTTGTATCACAAACCATGAAATAGATCGTGTGCGGCAGCTTGCACTTTGCAGCACGTGCTATGTTACCGTTTAAACAGTGTCCATATACCATATCAACAGTGTAATGCATGCATGGCTCTATTGACCACGCACAATGATATTCAATCTGCACAAGCTTTTAAAACTTGTACGTTGAGATCTACAGTAGCAATCATTTTACTGACTTTTTTAAATTTACCCAAATTTTTCAATGAATGAAAACCAAGTATCAAATTCGCATTCATTGATCGTACTGTAGGGCCATAATGTATGCAAACACCAATACATAAGGCCATTTCTGGATTCTGTACAAGTTCAAGTGAAACCACAGTAAAATCACAGCATGTGAATAGGTCCATAATTGCATGTAAAAACTAAGACATTAGGCTGTGCACCTGCTCTGTACAAAAGTTGATGTTCATCGCAAGAACATTGGGTAAGGTTTGGGAATTTACGGTAATTTTCGATCGCTGCTTGTACAGGAAAATTTGCAGTTGTTACATCATAGTTTGCAGTAGTTACGGCAGGTGCTTTTATGTAAAACATGCATGTTCATTTGAGTGAAATTAAAGTGCACCTTGTACTTTTATGATTTACGCAATAACGATGCCTGAAACATGGCCCCGATAACTGTGCATGAATGTCACACGGTGCACACCCATATACTCTTCCCATTTATTTGCACACAGTTACAGTATGAATCGAACAGATATTTACGTATGGATATAAAGTGCATGCGTTACGTACTGCTATATGAAACACTCAAAAACAAACACGTGTAAGCCTACACACTCTGTTCATGTATAGATAAAGCACGGTAGGATGGTGTGAAATGCATACATTAAAATATTGCGGGCTTCCAGGTATTTTTGTTTTACCGTTTGTCTGTGAGCGACTTGGGCTACGACAACGGTATATGCTGAGAAAGTGTGAATGCTGTTTTGAACTACTAATAAGATTTGGCCTTCTGTTGCGAACGGGATAACAAAGCACTACATTTTGTTAAGGGAATTACAGTAGCAGGCCTACTGTGAATAGCTGAAAATGAATTTAATCGCGGAATTATATGCTACGAATGAAGAGTGTACAGTTTATTTTCAAAGCTTTACTTCGGTCAAATAAACATCACTTTTAAATTGGAAATGTCAAAGCAAAACATGGGGGAGAAAAAATTCTAAACTTTCGTCTTTTTTTAAAGGCCGGGGAAATACGTTTGAACGTACCTATATGGTTGAATTAGGCGCCGTCTTACGGTCAGTTGTTCATTTAACTGTTTAAACGTGACAGCCCAGAAATTTGGTCTTAAATCAGGCAACGGGTAGGCCGGGAGAGAATTGGTGAGAGGCCATTTGAGGGATAAGGAGTGGAATGGGGATGGAATCCAAAGGGGGGGGGTTACGGGGGGAGTGGGGAAGTCCTTGCAGTATTTGGAAATCCACAAAAATGAGTTTTTGAGACATCAATAAAAATGGCTTACGTTAGGTTACGTGGATCAAAAACCACGTAACCCCAAAAAATGGTTACCATGAAATCTGAAATCCTCAGGCCTGCAGATAACACTGTAGATCAGCGCTTCTCAACCGGTGGGCCGCGGCCCATTGGTGGGCCTCGAAGCTCTCCCAGGTGGGCTGCGAGATCTGCTATAAAAATTAAAAAATAAAGAAAAAAGAATAAAATTTTTCGTAAGGTGGGCCTCAGAAAAATTCTGAGGGTCAAAGTGGTCCTCGAGTTAAAAAAGGTTGAGAAGCGCTGCTGTAGATAGTTTACATTGACATGCATATGGAACCTTTTCTACAATTTTTTATTGTCTTCCCAAGTTATAAGGCCTACAATTTCAGTTTACACTTACAAATACTGTAGTAAAAAGAAAAGCAACAACGACCAGTACAACTTGGTGTCAATGATAACTCAGGGTCAGGTAATCTGCTGTATAGGTGTCGTACAGGTGTATGGAACAGACTTATCAACAATGTTGTCTCATCCCAATCTTTCTAAATTTGAGACCCCGCTAAAAACATTATTTCCATGACTCCTCCCCAAAATAATGTTTATATGCTATACATTTTACATTAAATACTGTAACAAGGATGGCAACTGCCACAATTCTAACTTTGAAGGTTAGGTTAGGTTAGATGAGGTTTAACGTCCCAGTTTCCAACCAATTGGTTCAAGTCGAGACGACCACGGCCTTTTTTCCAGTTGTGGCTCACTGGCTTGTTTTCCCTACTCCATTGTTTATGCTGAGAACCAAGCACAAAGGCAATAGGTTCCATTTTTAAAGTCTTTGGTATGACCTGGCTAGGATTTGAACCCTAGACCTTCCAGCTGCAAGTCGGATGCTCTAACCACTTGACCACTGCAGTTGGATTGTAACTTTGAAATGTTTGCAGTGTGAGATTTTGTCATTTTGGGGAGGTACCAAACATATAGTTAGTATGGATGCACAAAGCATTTATAAATGACAATTTAAGAATGTTGACTTGGGTGGATATGTGAAACTGAAATTAAAACTGTCTTTAGTTTGCAAGCAGGATTTCTCAAATGCTAATGCAAGTAAGGTCACTCAATTTACATTATTTTTAATTTCTTTTTTGGAGTGCTGCTTGGGTAAAGGGATAATGTCTCTCAAACATGGAACTGGAACTGTTTCTTATTCTCTCCAGGAATCAGGAGTGTCTCTTTCCTGTGAAACAGTTCTAAACCGTTGCCACAAGGATTCAGGGTTCTTGCAGTTTGTCTGTAATATGGTTCCATTAACAATAAAGGTAAGAACCCAAGAAATGTCATCCTGTTTTAAACTTTGGATATGCATTTTTCATGCTGTTTCAGTTCAGTAACTTGCTTAAAACCTATATTGAAATTGTGCCTGAAAGTTTCTTACAATTTTCTTGTAGATTAAACTTTTTGAGATAAACTGAAAGAGACTTGGGTAGGAATATTTAATATCAAATCCGACCTCAAGCTGAAAAGAAATATCCATGTTTCCTCACCCCTATCTAATTTCATTGTAGTTTACTTTTGTTCATCTTCGTGGTCTATGAACAATTTGAAAGCTTTTTGATCCCTGAGTATTCACTTGAATGTGGTTCACTTATCCAAAACTTTTTAAGTTACTAAATGTGGTAATTACTGTTATTTCAGGAAATAATGTTATCTGGTGGGTGAATGCACTCTTTTCTGACATCTCAATGTTTTGAAGTTTGTGTATCCTGACAAGTCTACATGAAGGTCAGTGTTAGGATAATGGTTAGGTTAGGGTGAGATGATATGTCATATCATAGAGACGTTGGAACATATTGGTGTAACCATCGGATGCACCACTTTGCTGTAAAACCTCACACATTCAAGTAAGTGTAGGAGTTTTGGTATGGCCTCCATTACAGCAAATTATTTGTTGTATTAACTTTAATTTGTGTTCAAAAGCACAAGAAATAAATACTCTATTGGGTGATTTCTTTCACATTTTCAAGGCTTACAAAAGACGGAGTGAAAGTGCCATCCCTCACACAGAGTCTGTTCTACGACTGACATTTTCTTTTTATGTGTCTACTCTCATTGGTGCTATGGAGCTGGCACCTTACATTAAGGAGGAGTTTCTTGCTATTCTCATTCCTTTCTTGACCAAAGGCTTGAAGTCATCTTACCAAGAGTATAATGCTGCAACCTACATGATTATCAGCCAGCTTTGTGCTCAAGCTTTTCTTGATGCCAGCTTGTTACACCCTTTGATTGAAAGTGTGTGCAAGGTAAGAAATGATACAGTGATAAGTATGTATCTGAGAAGTGATGTTTGCTTATTGCATAAAGTAATGTATATATACATATTACATGAAATGATGTAACCATGTTACATTAAATGTGTGCATGGTAAGGAATGATACAGTGATAAGTATGTATATAGTTAGTGCAACCAGTCTGATCTGAAAAGTGATGTTTGCTTATTGAGTGCTGTGATGTATACATGTTTACATAAAATGACATATGCATAATACATTAAGTGTAAGCAAGGTCAGGAGTGATGTTGATGATGGTTACTTACTAAGGGCAACCAGTCTCAGCTAGTGCTTATAGTTGTAATCGATTAAGCGTAAGTAGTTGCAATTTGCAGTAAATTTACCAGAGTTATCATTACTTGATTTTAAACACTACACATAATCTGCTGTTTACACACAGCCTAATCTGTCAAAAAAATCACTCAAGTATTTTGTCAGCAAACATTGCATCAGCACATTCATTGATGGTTTTCTTCCAACTCTGACCTACTCTTATTATGTTTTCTATTAATTGACCTTGTGTCAAAACTTGGAAAGGTATGTTATGGCTGTATTTTGGCAGTATGTCTATATCACTCCATAACTGTAACCGATTTACTGCTGTAATAGCAAGAAAAACTACTCTATTATTGGACTACAAAATAAAGGGTCGACTATCAGCACTGGTCTTCAGCTCAAAAGTGATGCACATATACAGTATATATTCACTAATTTGACACTTTGGGGGAAAACAGTTGTTGAAAAGTCAACCAGAGGGCAAAAAAAAAAAAAAAATCAGGGCGAAAAAACTGTTTTGACTTAGCGCTTTCACACATTTTAATATATATATGTATATATATATATATTTTGCTAATTTGGGATTTAGGCGAAAATCTGTAGGAAAAAACGCGACTGTTGGGAGAACTTGACTCTTAGGCAAAAAAATTGTTTCGCCTTAAAGTTTTACACACTGTTTTATGTAGGAATGCGCAACTCTATACGCAAGTCCGATTTACCACATAAAGTTTATGCAATTACTTAGCTGCACACCAACCTACGTGCATGTATCCGTTAACACTAAGGACTTACGGGCCATTGAAATAACGTGCATATATATCTCAGAACCAAAAGGGGAAATATAATCTTATGTATTTTATTGTTTTTTCCTTCGCCGGTTGTATTGGCGGTATACCGATTTCGCCTAACAGGTTGAATTAGCGTTATATATATATATATATATATATATATATATATATATATATATATATATATTTTGCTAATTTGGGATTAAGGGGAAATATCGTATGAAAAAACCCGCCTATAAGGGGAAATCGTCTATAAAGGGAAAAAATCAGGTCGACTTAACGAAACTACACGCTTTTTCTATAGGAATACGTAAACAGATGGTAATGGCCTTTTCACTACATAATATATATGCCATTACTTCAATGTTGACCAAATTACGTACACGTATCTGTTAACACGTACAATTGGTGGGCCATTGAAATAACGTTGATGTATATCTGTTTTTCAAATTCAACCAAATGGCGAAATATAATCTTATGTATTTTATTGTTTTTTTTTCGCCTTTTCGAAAGGTCGTCTAGCGCCCTCTAAATTTTTTCCCCCAACCGTGGGTTTTAGCGTTATATATATATATATATATATATATATATATATATATATATATTTATATATATATATATATATCTATATATATATATATCTATATATGTATATATATATATACATATATATATATATATATATATATATATATATATATATATATATATATATTCCACTGGATCGAACATTAGGGGGAAATTTGTATATCACAATAACGTTAAGGGGAAAGAAAAACAATAAAATACATAAGCATATATTTCGCCTTTAAGTAAAATTGTATACATGTACGTAAATTCAGTGGCCCCTCAGCCATACATGTTAACACATAGGTGTCCGTAATTTGGTCAACATTGAAGTAATTGCGTGTATTACGTGTTGCTATAAGGAACTTACCATACAGTTACGTATTACCATAGAAATAGTGTGTGAAAACGTTAAGGGGAAAGCAAATTTTCCCCTAACGGCAATTTCCCCCTAACGTTGACTTTTTCAGCAAAAATTTCCCCCTATTCACAATTAGGTATATATATATATATATATATATATATATATATATATATATATATATATATATATATATATATATATATATATATATATATATATATATATATATATATGTATTGCTAATTTGGGATTAAGGGGAAATATTGTATGAAAAAACGTGCCTAAAAGGGGAAATCGTCTAAAAGGGGAAATATTTTTTAATGTATTTTATTGTTTTTTTCTTCACCTTAACAAAACCGCGATATATCGATTTCCCCGTACAGTAGGAATTAGCTATATATATATATATATATATATATATATATATATATATATATATTATATATATATATATATATATATATATATATATATATATATATATATATATATATTATATAGATAATATATATATACTATATATATATATATATATATATATATATATATATATATATATATGTATATGTATATATGTATATGTATATATGGGCAGGGTCAAGGGGAATGTCACATTTGGGTCAAAACATTAAGTACATAGAACATAGTCATATGAGGTATAGCTGGATAGCTAATAAGTTGAATCTTAAGATGGTGTTTTCAGAACAAAAATATACTTATTCCTTCAAAAGTTATGCACAATTTAATTTACTGCCGATTTTTGGCTTTTTTACCGCAAATGTCAAGCAATAATAGGGATATTTTCAAACCACATCTTTCCTTATATGAAAATGATTTAGAGACAAAACCTTTTGACACTGGTAGTCACAGTTAATACTGAGCACACTGTGGCCACATTTTCTCCTCAATGTGTTTTACTTGTTAATTAGCAGTAATTACTAATTGCTCAATTTGTCCCTCCGTTACCTGTCCCTCCGTTACCAAAAAGTTAATATTTTTCCTGTTTCTCAGTACTTCAAGAAAAGAAAAATTTATAAATTTGTGTAAAACAGGTTCTAGTGACATACCTATTAACCAATGTCAAATCATGTCCTTTGACTCCTTTTATGCTAGAGAAAACAACATTTAAACAGGTGTCCCTCCGTTACCAGTAACGGAGGGACATATGTTTGATGCTTATTTACTGTACACAGATTGCTAGTTTCGTACAGTATATATTGCCAGTTTTCTTGGAATTGTGCACTTGTTGGGGAGCCATGCTGCAGCCAAAGCAGAAGCAACAGGTCAATGCTGTAAACAGTGACTATATGTATAATACGGAGCAATCATCTGGTAGTCAGGAAATGCCAAAACAAGCACTGGGCAGCCCCAAAACTGTCATATCAAGTGTTGACTTTTGAAGTAGACAACTAGAAAAAACTGCTTCCACCAAATTTGCTACACAGACAGACAGTCTTCCAAAATGATTTCAAATCAGTCCCAGATACAATAAGAAACTTTGATGTCACCTACTTCACTGTTAAACATGTGAAAATGAGACTAACCTGAACATCCTATGACACAGTGCATTATTTCCACGTGTTTGCAACTTTGCACTGTGTGAACACACAGGCATAATATGCCAAAAAGCCTAAAGTTAACAAATTTGTAGGAAACCAAAATGCTACCAGGAAAACTATATACTGGAAAGTTGGTTGTGCTTTGCATTTCCTACAAATCACACCAGTACCCAAGTAAATGATACTTGAGTAGTGAGGATTTTCTGTTCAACATTTATTCCTAGCTTCCCTTTTCTAATTCAGCAGCAGCTTGCTGACCAGGGTCACACATAAATATTTGTAATGTTTGCAGGCAAGTTGGTTTACAAGAGTCACTAATAAGCAGTACTTGTTTAATGCAATTTGATTAGCACAGAGTTCGTTCCACTTACTGAATACATGAACTTTTCCTCCATAGTATGCATCACAAAAAAGAAACATTGTGACATGTTTTCAGTAGGTACCGTACATCCCTTAAAAAGTAACGTTATAGGCCTATATTTTACAGAAGCTGGGCTGTATCAACAGAACCATTTTTTTATCATTATATACGTTTTTATCATATAACGCATACTATGTCTTAAAAGGAGAAATGTACCCTTAATATTTGGTGTAAAGTCCAGTATCAATGACTGTCAAACTAATGTACCCTGCTTTAGTGAAAATGTCTACATGGAAGTCATGCTTTTTGAAAACTTCAGTGGCTGTTGTGGCTGGCTTTGTCATGAACATCATGAGTGCAAAGTTCTTGTACTGTACAGTACATGCAAGTGTGAGCTGTCATTCAAGACACTGACAGTAGAACTTGGTTGCTATAACTGCACTGAAGGCTTCAAAATAAAAGTCTGAGCACTGTTTAATATGAACAGAAGAGCATGAAACTTATTTTTTCCTGACAGACCTGTATGTACTATGTACAGTCTCATCCATAGTGTATTAATGGTTTTTAACTGTATTAAGCACAGTGTACTGTGTCAGCAATGTGGTTCTTATAGTAACCATCATTTTCTTTCTTTTTTTCACTGTTCCCTTCAAAGACACTGAAAATGATGTCCAAATGTTAGTTGTTAAGTCCTGTATGAATGAATATATTGATTTTACCTACTTCAGCTGCCAAAACAGGTTTTAAGCATCACACATATGGTAGTGCACATTACGTGTCCCTCCGTTACCATCGGAATTGTCCCTCCGTTACCATGAAAAAACAAGTCTAAATTTGAAGTATGATACATGCTGACCTAATTTCCTCTTGGAATGTATGAATCAATGTACTAGCCAACATGTGATATAAGTTTCATAAATGTTCTTATTTAAGAACCGTGGATTTGACTTCTTTGGAAAAAAGTTTGAAAACACATGTTAATTTTGGGTCCCTCCGTTACCATGATGTTTTACCAACCACCATTTCCCCTTAGTAACAGTACTAAAAATTTGTAATATGGTAGTCAAGAGAGCAAGTCCTAGCCTAGATAACCACATAAGAAATTGGGACATACTCTTTCAAATTAATGCAAAGAGAGATAAAATGTGTAAGGAGTACTGTCAAATGTCCCTCCGTTACCGCTTGACCTTGCCCATATATGTATATATATATGTATATATATATATATATGTATATGTATATGTATATATATATATGTATATATATATATATAGGGCGCCCTAAGGGCGCCCTCTTAGATTTACAAACTAGATGTGTTTGTATGAGCACCTTTCCATTCATTCCCCAAACGAATTCAATTTCACTATTTTAGAAGTCCTTGACAGCGAACACGGCCTACGAGATAAAGAAACAAGCTGGATTTGGAGGCTTGACACTGTCTTTCCAAAAGGCCTTAACATCAATGATGGGTTTCATGTCCAAGTTCGTAAATCACGTGTTAATTCCAGATAGCCATTGTGTTACTGTTACGCTTCAATTGTAATCGCGTTCAGCTCTCTCTTTTAAAGTTGCTTCTCTTCGGCTATTTACGGTGTTTTCGTGTTCTTTAGTACATTTGTTGTTAAGTTGCCTCTCGTCGAAACTGATGAAGGGCTCTGTGTGGTCTGAAAATTTAAATATGTTTCACCATTTTCTGTTTATGCTATTTGTTTGTTACTGGTGTGATGCTACTTTTCTTGAACTATATATATATATATATATATATATACACATATATATATAAATATATATTATATATATATATATATATATTTTTTCCCCTTTAAGAACTCGACCCTTAGGCAAAAAAATATAATATATATATAATATATGAAGTGTAGATATGAAAAATACACCATTGAGTGCTTTTCTTTTTCAGAAACATTATTCGTCTCTGGCAGAAGACACGATATCCTGTTTGGCTGTAATTTATCAAACACAAGACTTAAAAGAATTAGAAAACAGGTGAATAGATTTATCTGAAGGTTTGAATTATTCTAAAGGTGTTACAGTTAGTGCACACTATTGTGAGGTCACTATTTGATATTGTTTCAAGCTCAGTTTAAGATATTATAGATATGGGATGGTGATGAGTAATGGCCAAGAGGAGTGAAAGCAAGGAATCAGTTGTCAAATTTTGAAGTAGGTTTAGTATGGTGCAGTAACTGCATGATGTTGTGGTATTCATTGTAACATACCTCTTATGTGAGAAAATCACTCTACTGAAAAGTTTATGTAATGAAGTGAGTGTCCTTAAATTTGTTGAGAGCTCAATGAAGACCATGTTGAGGAGAGGTGAACACAATTTGTGATGTAAATCTGTAAGAAAAATGAGGTGGAGAAACTTGGCATGGATGTATTTTGTATTGAGAGCTTTGGTGTAAAGTTTTCTGAAGTCTGTCAGCCTTTGAAGATTTTTGAAGTATAGTCTGCATTTAGTGGGAAGGATGCTGAGAACAGGTGTTCTGATTTTCTCAAATCATAAATCTTTTTGAAAAAGAAAAAGCAAGAAAACAAACACAAAGCAGAAAGTCCAAAGGCTTAGGGATTCCTTGGTGAAAGGGGATAATTGTTGCACTGACTCGGTTCATGCCTCAAATTTACACTTCTTGACTTTTTGGTTTCTTGTGTAATAAAAGAATCTATGTTGTCAAGTTAACATGTGTATGTGTGTGTGTACTCACCAACGTGGCCTTAGCGGGTACCGGCACAGCGGGCGAGAGCTCCGCTCTTGCACGTCTTTCCTAGCACACGCGGAGCTCGAAACTGGCGTAGCTGCCCGAAAATTCAGTCACTGCAAAGAGAAGTCATGCGCGGCTGCACGTGTCTGCCTTGGAGCGCAGCCCGCCCTTAAGCACGTCCTTCTACTCGGCTGCTTTGCAGGCAGCTTCGCTGCTGGGAAATTCCCTTGTATTCCCTGCAGGGTCCTGTGCCAGTACCCCGTAAGGTATCGAGTGTGCGTAAGAGGGTATGTGTGTGTGTGTGTGTTTCTGACACGTGGCTTGTATACACAATATCTCAAGATAGCAAAGATAGGTTATTCTCATACTTGGTATATAGAATTATTATATTTAGATAATCTTCCCTATTGTTTTTGGTGGAGGTCACAGGTCATGTGAGGTCACCAGAGGTTAAAACCTGAAAACCTTGTGAATACAACATCTCTGGGTAAGAAGTATGGATGCTTTTCATAATTGGCATGTAGATGCATTACAGTCTAAAGATGAACCCTATTGATTTTGGTAAAGGGCAGAGCTTATCTGATCTCACTGGAGGTGAAAATATGAAATTCCTAAAAGCTGCTTGTAAGCAAAATATCTCAAGATAGCAATCATATAACTTAACCAGAAAGCCCAAAGGCTTCTAAGTGATTCCTTGTCGAAAGAGGATGCGTTGTTGCACTGAGGTTTATCCCTCAAATTTATCTTTCTTGACTACATCATTTTACCATGATTTAACAATTTGACATCTGCTGACCTCACATTACCTTTGAACCCCACCAAATATAACACAGATGACCTTGGACTGATAAGGTTCTCTCTCTCTTAAAGCAAAAAAATATCCAAGTATTACAAGTAAGTATCCAACACCCATCTTGAAATAACGTGTTTTCAATACTTTTGGTCTTTGACCTCTGATGACCTCAAATGACTTCTGACCTCCATTGGTTCTTTGATCTTTAAAATTCTTGGGAAAGTTTGATTTTGACCTATGGTGGCCCCAGGTGATGATCTTGGGAATTCTCAAGAAATTTTGCTTTTTGACGTTTAGTGAACCCAGATGACGATCTTGGGAATTCTTGGAAAATTTTGCTTTTTGACTTCTGTTGACTCTACATGACAATCTTGGGAATTCTTAGGAACTTTTACTTGTTGACCTCTGGTGGCCCCAGATGACCATCTTGGAAATTCTTGAGAAATTTGCTTTTTCAGCTTTGAAGACCCCATACAACAATATACCACCATAAGGCATCCACATACTATGTACGAAATCTATCCAAGCTTCCTAACTTGAGATATCTTGTAAACAAGGTTTTCAGAGTTTGACCCTTGATGACCCCAAATGACCTCTGACCTCCACCAAAAACAATAGGGTTCTTCCTCTCACCATAATGCATCCACAAACCACGTATGAAATCTATTCAAGCTTCCTCTCTTGAGATATCATGTAAACAAGGTTTTCAGGTTTTAACCCCTGATGACCCAAATGCATTTTGACCTCCACCAAAAACAATAGGGTTCTTCCTCTCAGCATAATGCATCCACATACCAAGTATGAAATCTATCCAAGCTTCCTACCTTAAGATATCATGTAAACAAGGTTTTCGGATTTTGACCCCTGGTGACTCCAAATGACCTTTGACCTCCACCAAAAACAATAGAGTCTTCCTCTCACCATAATGCATCCACAAACCAAGTATGAAATTTATCCAGGCTTCCTTTCTTGAGATATCATGTAAACAAGCTTTTCAGGTGTTGACTCCTGGTGACCCCAAATGACCTGTAACCTCCACCGAAAACAATAGGGTTCTTCCTCTCACCATAAATCATCCACATACCACGTATGAAATCTGTCCAAGCTTCATACCTGAGATATCGTGTATATAAGGCTTTCAAATTTTTACCCCTGGTGACCCCAAAAGACCTTTGACCTCTACCAAAAACCACATGGTTCTTCCTCTCACCACACTGCATCCACATACCAAGTATGAAATCTATCCAAGCTTCCTACCTTGAGATATCTTGTAAACAAGGAATTCAGATTCTAACCCCTGGTGACCCCAAATGACCTTTAACCTCCATCAAAAAAAACAGGGTTTTTCCTCTCACCATAATGCATCCACAAACCAAGTATGAAATCTATCCAAGCTTCCTACCTTAAGATATTGTGTAAACAAGGAATTCAGATTTTGACAACTGGTGACCCCAAATGACCTTTGACCTCCACCAAAAACAATAGGGCCTTTCCTCTCATCATAATGCATCCACATACTTTGTACGAAATCTATCCAAGATTCCTAACTTGAGATATCATGTAAATAAGGTTTTAAGAGCTCAACCCCTGGTGACCCCAAATGACCTTTGACCTCCACCAAAAACCATATGGTTCTTCTTCTCACCATAATGCATCCACACACCAAATATGAAATCTATTCAAGCTTCCTACCTTGAGATACCATGTAAACAAGGAATTCAGATTTTGACCTTTGGTGACCCCAAATGACCTTTGACCTCCACCATAAATGGTAGGGTTTTTCCTCTGACCATAATGCTTCCACATACCAAGTATGAAATCTATCCAAGCTTCCTACCTTGAGATATCATGTAAACAAAGTTTTCAGGTTTTGACATCTGGTGACCACAAATGATTTTTGACCTCCACCAAAAACAATAGGGTTCTAACTCTAACCACAGTGCATCCACATACCAAGTATGAAATCTATCCAAGCTTCGTACCTGGGATATCGTGTATATAAGATTTTCAGATTTTTACCCCTGGTGACCCCAAATGACCTTTGACCTCTACCAAAACCATATGGTCCTTCCTCTCACCATAAGGCATCCGCGTACCAAGTATGAAATCTATCCAAGCTTCCTACCTTGAGACATCATGTAAACAAGGAATTCGGATTTTGACCCCTGGTGACCCCAATAACCTTTGACCTCCACCAAAAACAATAGCAGACCTGCCAACCGTTCCGATTTATCGGAACCGTTCCGATTTTTGAGTCCGTACATAGCAAAAAATCGGAACGTTCCGATTTCTAGCACCCACCCCAAAATAGTACAAGAAATATCCTTGCAACATAATTATTTCAAACGCATGTCACGCACCTCATTAATGATTCGTGGATCGAACTTGTATGGGCTTTACGTGTACATATATGTAAACACTATGACCCAGACTTCAGTATTATGTATGCGACATCCGGCGTGCGCGCTAAAATGTCTCAGGATATGTGCACACTGACAGTACATATCCGTAACGATCGTTGTTATTACAAAGCACCACAGCTGCGCCTACGGACCGACCGCGAAGTCTGTATGGCACCTGCGGTGGTACGTACGTATACGGTATATACACAATACATAGTGCATGTTTGTTTGATAACCAGTGGGACTAATCGCAATGCTGTTGTTTGAGATTAAGAAGGATGAAAAAGAATATTTGAAGATTGAACAAAGTACTTATGACAGTGTTCAATTTTGAACGGAAGACCAGCAACGAAGTTTTTGAGTATTAAACTTTGGGACAGTAAGCTACGAGCCTGCAGGCGTTTTTCGGTACCGTAGTTCGCCGTATCATACTAACGGTAACGTAGCGAAAGTGCGGCATAGCCAAATAGCACATGTGTGCAGTCTAGCCTAGGCCTAGGCTAGGCCTGAACTTAACGGTTCCGTTGAGGTCTAACTTTTGAACTACGAAAGTCGCGGAGATTATGAAATAGGTGGGAATTTTTTATATGATTTTTTTCAGAATACATTGCATAAACCCCGCCAAGAATCTTTCACGCAGGCCAAGGCAAGGAAGTTTGTGTTGACTAACATTACCATGCAGCCTAGCCTGCCCAGCCTAACAGTAACAAGTAACATGATCTGAAAGTTTTATTTTGTGCACTTATAATGCAAAAAGGGATGTAATCAGCACTGCCGGGAACTAGTTCAAAGTTCAATTTGCTTGCATTATAGACTAACAAAACCTTAGACATATCACTGTGATGGGGTGTGTTGATTTTTGCATTTTTGTTTAGGCTACAATTCCAGCAGACATAGGCCTAGCCTAGGCCAACCAATCATCCAAATTTTTAAAATACAGCCTAAAAAAATTATAATTTTGCCTGTTTAAAAATTTGATACATATTCCTTAAATATGCCACCGTTTTGAATTTAAGAGTATTTAAACTTCAAAAAATTTCCACCCCCTCCCCTTATACCCCACCCCCAGGCCAGCGGATTCTCCAAAATTGCGCCGCTGTGTTCCTATTTCCAGTTTTCAAATGTTGGCAGGTCTGCAATAGCCCTCTTCCTCTCACCATAATGCATCCACACACCACGTATGAAATCTATCCAAGCTTCCTTCCTTGAGATATCGTGTAAACAAGGTTTTCAGTGTTAGACCCCTGGTGACCCCAAATGACCTTTGACCTACACCAAAAACAATAGGGTTCTGCCTCTCAATATGGGGCATCTACCTACCAACTTTAAGAACTGTCACTGTTTCCCTTCTTGAGATATCGTGTAAACAAGAAGTGTCACAAATACACACATACACACGCACATACACACATACATACACACACACGCCATCACGACTGCATAGGTTTCTCTTTTCATCAAAACCAAAAATGGAACCTACTGAAATTGTGCGTGACGCTCCGCATAAGCAATGGAGTAAGGGAAAACAAGCCAGTGAGCCACAATTGGAAAAAAGGCCTTGGTCGGCTCCACTTGAACCAATTGGTTGGAAACTGGGCCGTTAAACCTCATCTCACTAACTCAACATGACAAGTCAATATACCAAGTATGAAAAGTGTCCTTTATTCCTACCTTGAGATATCGTGATTACATTTTTGATTCCTTGCCGGAGGCTGAAGAAATCTATGCGATGGTGATGTTGTGTGTGTGTGTATGTGGGTGTGTGTGTGTGTGTGTGCGTGTGTGTATGTGTGTGTGTGTCGCTGCTTGTAAATACTCTGTCTCAAGAGCGGTAACCCCGGGTAATCTCATACTTGGCATGTAGATTGCCCATATTGAGTAGATGAACCTTATTGTTTTTGGTGGAGGTCAAAGGTCATTTGGGGTCACCAGAGGCAATTAAGTGAATTTCTTTTAGTAGCCGTAACTCCGTGTCTGTTGTTCAAATTGAGTCATAATTTCAGGATAAGATAGATTGGTAGGAGGTGGAAATACTGTAGTATGAACCGCATTAATCTGAAAGGGTCAAAAGGTCAGAAAGTGATGTTTTGTTGATATCTCGCCTACGAAACATTTTAGGGGGATGGCATAATGGAAAGTTGTGTTTGTCTATGCGAAATACAGGTGATGACCTACTTTGACCTCAGTTGACCTCATTTGACCTTTTGACCTTTGTGGCTTTTTGTGACCTTTGGATTTGTCTTGTTGAGACAATCCAAAAAGGCAATTATAGTACCCTCCTACGATGTTCCTAACTCTAGTTATTGACATTTAAGTGAAATGTTAGGAGTGTACAGTGTTATATGCATTGGAATGCGAGGTATGTGGTGCCATAACTCAATAACTAAGTGACCTAGGGGGATGGCATAATGGAAAGTTTTGTTCGTCTATGTGAAATGCATGTGATGACCTACTTTGACCTCAGTTGACCTCATTTGACCTTTTGATCTTTGTTGCTTTTTGTGACTCTTGGATTCGTCTTGTTGAGACAAACCAAAATGGCAATTACAGTACCCTCCTACGATGTTCCTAACTCTAGTTATTGACATTTAAGTGAAATGTTAGGAGTGTACAGTGTTATATGCATTGGAATGCAAGGTATGCGGTGCAATAACTCAGTAACTAAGTGACGTAGGGGGATAGCATAATTGAAAGTTTTGTTCGTCTATGTGAAATGCATGTGATAACCTTCTTTGACCTCAGTTGACCTCATTTGACCTTTTGACCTTTGTGGCTTTTTTTTGACGCCTGGATTCGTCTTGTTGAGACAAAAAAAAGGCAATTATACTACCCTTCTACGATGTTCCTAACTGGAGTTATTGACATTTAAGTGAAATGTTAGGAGTGTGTGTATATGCATTGGAATGCAAGGTATGCAGTGCGATAACTCAATAACAAAGTGACATAGCGGGATGGCATAATGGAAAGTTTTGATCGTCTATGTGATATGCACGTGATAACCTACTTTGACCTCATTTGACCTTTTGACCTTTGTGCCTTTTTTGTGGTGCCTGGATTTGTCTTGGTGAAACGAACCAAAATGGCAATTAAACTACCCTACTACGATGCTCCTAACTCAAGTTACAGACATTTTACTGAAAGGTCATGAGTGTGTGTGCATAATGCATTGGAATGTGAGGTATGTAGTGTGATAACTTCATAACCAAGTGATATAGGAGGATGGCATAATGGAAAGTTGTGTTTGTCTATGTGAAGCGCACCTGTTGACCTACTTTGACCTCATTTGACCTTTTCACCTCTATGGCTTTTCTGTGATGTCTGGATTGTCTTGTTTAGACAAACCAAACAGGCAATTATACTTCTCTCCTAGATGCTCCTACTCAAGTTATTGACATTTTAGTGGAAGCTAGGTCATGACTGTGTGTACATGTTACTCATTGGAATGCGACGTATGAGGGTGCGATTTCTATAACGATTTTTGTTTTGAGTCACAAGATTTCAAAAGGTTGACCTTATTAACATGATATTTAAGTACGATAATTGTGAGGGATCTCGTGCTTGTCATGTAGGTGATCCATGTTTGTAACAATATATCATATGGCAAGGAATCACTAAGCCTTTTGGCTTTATGGTCAGTCTTTGACCTCCAGACACCTCAAACGACCTTTGACCTTCACCAAAAACTACAGGAGTCTTCCTCTCAACACGAGAATCCTAAATACCAAATATATAAAAGCATTTGTCATTGCTACCTTGAGTTATCCTGTTTTCAAGCCACTTACAAGGCTTTGGCAGTTTTACTTCCAATGACCTCAAATAACCTTTTACCGCCACCAAAAACAATAGGCTTCTTC
This sequence comes from Holothuria leucospilota, assembly GCA_029531755.1. Taxonomy (NCBI): domain Eukaryota; kingdom Metazoa; phylum Echinodermata; class Holothuroidea; order Aspidochirotida; family Holothuriidae; genus Holothuria; species Holothuria leucospilota. The sequence goes on along the minus strand of CM055966.1, from coordinate 59,662,141 downwards.
CTCTCAACATAAAGAATCTACATACCAAATATGAAAGGTGTCAGTCATTGCTATCTCGAGATATTGTGTTTACAAGCTGTTTACGAGGTTTTGCAGTTTAACCTCCAGTGACCTCAGATGACCTTTGACCCTACCAAAACAATAGGGTTCTTCCTCTTGACATGACAAATCTGCATACGAAATATGAAAAGTGTCAGTCATTGCTAACTTGAGATATCGTGTTTACAATATTTTTGGTTTTTGACCTCTGGTGACCTGCAAATGATCTTTGATCTCCACCAAAATAATAGGCTTTTTCCTCTCAACATGGAAAATCTGTAAACCAAATATGAAAAGTGTTGGTCATTGTTAACTTGAGATATCGTGTTTACAAGCTAAGCATCACTAACGCACGCGACATCACCATTGCACAGATTCCTTCGACCTTCGGCAAGGAATCAAAAAAGGCAAATTTTGCCTAATGGCCGTGGCTGGCTCGACTTGAACCAGTTGGTTGGAAAATGGGCCGTTAAACCTTATCTTACTCATCTAACTAACCTTTCAACATGATTGACATTATTTTGACATGGTGAAGTTTGCACTTACTATACTACAGAATACAGATCATGATGTTGAGAAGTTGCCTTTCTTGAGGATAAGATGATGCGGTGTTTTTTTCTAAGCAATAACAGTTTTGGCTAGAAGTGTGGATACAATTTTAACTTACACAATTTACTAGGCATTCTACCAGTGGTCATATCTAAGATTTGGCTTCTGTAAAATTTAAGTGTGATTAGCTATTATATGAAAAACTATTTGTTAACTTCAAAGAAGATCCAAATACTTTTCTCCTAACCCATGAAATTTCCAGTATACACATACTTTTCACTAGTGGACAAGGCTGAAGCCTCCATAGCCCTTTTACAGGTTTTACCTCCCATGACCTTTCACTAGAATGTCAATAACTTCAGTTAGGAGCATCCTACGAAGGTAGTATAATTGCCTTTTTGTTAAGTCTTAACAAGACCAATCCAGGCATCACAAAATGACTACAAAGGTCAGAAGCTCAAATGAGGTCACATGAGGTCAAAGTAGGTCATCATGTGCACTTCCACCTCCTACCAATCTATCTTATACAAAAATTATGTCAGTTTCAACAACAGACACCAAGTTATGGCTACTAAAAGGAATTCACTTTATTGCCTGTAGTGCAAGGCGAAGGTCAAATGAGATCAAACAAGGTCATCAGGTGCACTTCCCTTGGACGAATACAACTTTCCATTATGCCATCCTCCTATGTCACTTGGTTATTGAGTTACTGCACTGCATACCTCACATTCCATTGCATATGACACACACACTACTAACCTCTCACTTAAATGTCAGTAACGAGTTAGGAACATCGTAGGAGGGTAGTATAATTGCCTTTTTGGTCCGTCTCAAAAAGACGAATCCAGGCGACACAAAAAAGTCACAAAGGTCGAAAAGTCAAATGAGGTCAAGTGAAGTCAAAGTATGTCATCATGTGCACTTCACTGAGACAAACACAACTTTCCATTACACCATCCCCTAAAATGTTTGGTTAGCGAGATATCAATAAAACATTACTTTTTAACCTTTTGACCCTTGAGATTATTTTGGTAAATGTTACAGTACATGCACCTCCTACCAATCTATCTTATCCCAAAATCATGTCACAGTTTTGAAAAACGGTCACCGAGTTATAGCTACTAAAAGAAATTCACTTTATTGCCTCTGGTGATCCCTAGTGACCTTTGACCTCCACCAAAAATGATAGGGCACATCTACTCAATATGATACATGTACACCAAGTCTGAGAAAAACTGATCACTTGGTTTTTGAGTTATCGCATCACATACCTCAAATTCCAGTGGCGTCACACACACACACACCCATACGCACATTCATTGCCTTACGGGGTACTAGGACAGGACCCGGTAAGGAATTCATGGGATTTCCCCATCAGCCTGGCTGACCTCCAACTAACCCAGCAAATGTACGTGTCTGGAGGGCGGGCTGCTTGCCAACCCTTACAAAAAATAGTGTGTCAACCTGTGTCAGTTACCACGCGTGATCACGCGTGAATTTTCGGGCAGCTACGCCAGTTACGAGCCGCGCGTGAGCTAGGAAAGACGTACGAGAGCGGAGGTATCGCTGGCTGCCTATGTACCCGCTAAGGAGGTGTCTGTGAGTGCACACACAATCGCGCGCATGATTGCGCGGATTCTGTTTGCCTTCTGCAAGGAATCAAAAAGTGAAACAAAACACTATACAACAAAACCTTTACCAGCTTATAGTCCTATCTGGATGGAATTCATCTTTACTGGAAATTAAGGCAGTAACAGCAAGGTGTTTCCATTATATTGGCAGAGCACTTCATAGACTATGCAGTCTACCCAACCTGGTTCCAGTTCTCAGAAATTTACATGAGAAGAGAGACATCACCTCCTTACTCCAGGTGCTGATGCAACAAATGATGCAGGAATGTTTGGTGTCACCTGATGAGTCACCTGATCAGATGGAGATAGATGAAACTGTTGTAGAAAAGGACACCATTGAAGCACTTTTGGAACAGATGGTGACAGAGATTCCATTTGGTGCAAAATTATCAACCTCTCTCATAAAGTAAGCTGTTCTCCTTGATGTGCTTTGTGTTGGTAGACAGACTGATATATACAGTATTTATGAAATAATTAAACATTTAAATTTGGGTTGTAGATGGTTTAAAAGCATTCACATACCATTAAATACACATGTGCTCATATACCATATAGTGTAGCCATTTTTATTTGTTCAGTTATTCATCTGTAGAGTCATGTGATCATTTTCTTTTGTTCTCATGATTTGCAGGTTTTTATTAAAATGTGTCATGAAGACAGATTCCCAAGCATGGACAGCTCCATTTTTCAGGTTGCTGATCAGTAATTTGGAAAGGAAGTAAGTATTTCTTAAAATAAAGATGTCTTGACCATTTCAAGGATCCATACAGTTCAATGATTGAGGAGGACATGTGACTATCAAGACCAGTCAAACTCTCTGAGGACAAGTTAGTCCAGTTTCATAGTGGCAAACATTGCTGATGTAGTATGGGAAGCCACCACAAGGCAACCCAAATATAGTAACTGTGTCAGCAGATGTAAACTAGTTTGTACTCATACTTTTGCACTTGCTGGTATCTGTTCTTGTAACAATGGACTTATTAAGGTACTCATGCACACATATCTTCACAGTTAAGCACTAGCAGTAATATTTTCAGTTGTGAAGAATGTACTCCCACCACTAGTGTAGGACCTATTATAGGTCTGTGTTCAGTGTGTGCATTAGCTGACATTGCCCACCACTAGTGTTGGACCTGTTATAGGTCTGTGTTCAATGTATGAGTGTTGGACCTGTTATAGGTCTGTGTTCAATGTATGAGTGTTGGACCTGTTATAGGTCTGTGTTCAATGTATGCATTAGCTGACATTGCCCACCACTAGTGTTGGACCTGTTATAGGTCTGTGTTCAGTGTATGCATTAGCTGACATTGCCCACCACTAGTGTTGGACCTGTTACAGGTCTGTGTTCAGTGTATGCATTAGCTGACATTGCCCACCACTAGTGTTGGACCTGTTATAGGTCTGTGTTCAGTGTATGCATTAGCTGACATTGCCCACCACTAGTGTTGGACCTATTATAGGTCTGTGTTCAGTGTATGCATTAGCTGACATTGCCCACCACTAGTGTTGGACCTGTTATAGGTCTGTGTTCAATGTATGAGTGTTGGACCTGTTATAGGTCTGTGTTCAATGTATGCATTAGCTGACATTGCCCACCACTAGTGTTGGACCTGTTATAGGTCTGTGTTCAGTGTATGCATTAGCTGACATTGCCCACCACTAGTGTTGGACCTATTATAGGTCTGTGTTCAGTGTATGCATTAGCTGACATTGCCCACCACTAGTGTTGGACCTGTTACAGGTCTGTGTTCAGTGTATGCATTAGCTGACATTGCCCACCACTAGTGTTGGACCTGTTATAGGTCTGTGTTCAGTGTATGCATTAGCTGACATTGCCCACCACTAGTGTTGGACCTGTTACAGGTCTGTGTTCAGTGTATGCATTAGCTGACATTGCCCACCACTAGTGTTGGACCTGTTATAGGTCTGTGTTCAGTGTATGCATTAGCTGACATTGCCCACCACTAGTGTTGGACCTGTTATAGGTCTGTGTTCAGTGTATGCATTAGCTGACATTGCCCACCACTACTGTTGGACCTTTTATAGGTCTGTGTTCAATGTATGAGTGTTGGACCTGTTATAGGTCTGTGTTCAGTGTGTGCATTAGCTGATATTGCCATTATTTGTTCTTCATTGTCATTGGTAAAATTTTATTTTTGCTTCTACTAGTATACTAAGCCTTTATTTCAAACAAAGATAATTATATTTTCTTATGTCTAATGATGCGTCCAAATATTTTACCTCAAGAAAGTAAAATGGTACTACCTTTTAGTGCTCAATAGCCTATAATGTTGTGTCATGTATGTTTATTCCTAAAATGTTGTGATGAAATCTGTGTCTCAGATATTGAGAATTGACACATTGGATATCCATGATTACTGTTGTAGGTGATTGACTTAGTTAATTGCCTGATTCTGGCCAGCATCTTAATTGATAATTTTGATGTATTCGTAACCATTTCCAGTGCTAAAGAGGACTTACTTGGGGAAAAAGAAAGCTTTTCGAATCCAGTCTGTATTCCTCATCAGCTGCAAAGCTCCCTCTCTGTCCCCTCTGGAAACACTGATAACTGTAGTGCTGTACTATTCTGAGCACATTCTGAGGATGATATTAGTTAATAGTAGTAACCATACAATACTTATGACAACTAGACATTTTTCCTTGCAGTGGTACCCATGGCATTTATTCATGCTACAAGTTCCACAGTTAGTACAGTTTATCCTGTATCAGTTGCTTTAAGTGATAGCGGGAATTTTTACCAATGTAATCATCAAAAGTTGTAAAGGATTATGTCTGTACCTTACAACTTCACATCAAGGAATCTTGACAAGCATGCTTTTATATGCAACTGCATCTCAATGTTACTTTGATTGCAAAACTTTCTGAAACAGAAAGAGATCTTAGACGGTGATCCTAGCTCATTATAAAGTCAATGGGTTTCTTCCTTCAGGTACCCAACAGCGATGGATTCTGTGGTACATGATTATGCTTCCAAGAACTTGTCTGAGGCAAAAAAGAGGAAACTACAAACATTTATGCAAATGACAGTGGCAGGCTCAAAGCACCAGGTAATATTTTATTTATGTGATTTTTTTTCTTAATTATGTACAAAGTTAATGAGCAGAGTTCAAACATGTAACAAAACAACAGCACACAACTTATTAATGTTACCACATAGCCTACTAACATCCCTCAGCATGAAGTGGTAGGTAGCCTAGCACAGTACAAAAACGTGGGATATTGTAACATTAGAATGTAATATATCATAGCACCAGAGGGTATCACAAAATAAATACTATGACAAAAGCATAGATCTAAAGCAAAACAGACATTATTTGACTTTCATGGGAGAATAGAATGCTGCTTGCCATCATGATAAAGAAGTGGAACATGTGGGTGAATATAACAAGGCCCTCCTGTTCGTTTGGACCCTGATTACCAACACGCTTGATTGGAGGCTGAGTGCACAAAATCTGCTTTAAAAGAGAATTAAAAATCATATTTGCTGAGAATGTTGAACTGTCTCTATGTTGATAAAACATTCAAATTTTATCTACCAGGCTTTAATTCAAGGTGAAGCATAAAGCACAACAGCAGAATTTATTCAAAATAATGCAACATTTAGCAAGGCAAGACAATACTACATCCAAGGTGGCCCACCAGACAAAGAGAAATTGAATTCAGAAAGAAAGGTTGCTGTTTGTTTATTTACATTGCTTGCCCCTGTCTATTCTCAGAGTCCTTTTACAAGTTGTGTTCTGTCTTACACTAGTTTCACAGTCAACCTTTCTCTCAGAATAACAATCTACAGTTGTGTCTTTCTCTCTACAAACTATTTCAAACTCGACACAGTGCTTGAAAATTATCAGACCAAAAACAGACTGGTTGGGCATAAAATAGAGTACTTGAAAAACATGCCTGTTATATAGCTACTAGCAGATGCATAATAGCTAGACAGCTTTACTCTTCAGAATGTGATGTATTACATCATGTCAAATGCCAAAATTAGCTTACATGTCATAAAAACAGGTTTTACAGTCAAACAAAATAACAATTTTTGATTCCTTGCCGTAGGCAGGCAAGGAATCTATGCGATGGTGATGTGGGTGTGTGGGTGTGTGTGTGTGTGGGTCTGTTTAGGGCGTGAATCGGGGATACACACATAAAAAAATACTAGTGAACTGGGGATACGCCGCGAAATGGGGATATCCCCGTTTCTAGAATGTCTAAAATAATGCAAAGTGGGGTGTCAGATATGTGCCTACAACTTTACAGATTGATCTAAGGTAATACCCCAATTGCATGTTTTAAGTCTTCATTCATGTGTAAATGTGTGTGTAGTTTTTTCGGTATCCCCAGTTTCCTGGTGTGTAGACCTGGAATTGTCCCCGATTCACAAGGGGGAAGAGGATGTCCCCACTTTGCACATTATTTGTGTATGTCCCCAATCGGCGCCGTAAACGGGTATGGGTGTGTGTGTATGTGTGTGTGTATGTGCGTTTGTAATGGGCGCCTATTGGGGACACACACTGGTCCTTGAGACGTGAACTGGGGACATGATGAAAATCGGGGATATCCCCGATTTTAGTATCACTTCAAATGTGCCTTTGGGAGTCAAAGTAGTACGCCCTCTGCTTATCATACAGTTTCAAGCAAGTTCCACAGTTCACCTGCTCACCGCACGTTCGTGTGTAAAATCTGTGTAATTTTAGCTTTGAATAAATGCCATACACTCTCTTGTGAACTTATCCCCGGTTTCTGTGTGTGGAAAACACGCCCCTTTTTCACACACGACCATGCGCTGAGCAGGTGAACTGGGGATATTTGAATAGAAATTAATTATCCCCGGTTCCCTAACTTTCGCAGTGTGTGAAATATGCTCCCCATTTCCATAGCTGGCAGTCCAAGTAGATAGAAACATAAATTGAGTTATTTCAACACGGGATATCTACAGCTATGACGTATCCATTGTAATTCCAATGACGTTTTGGCTCTAGCGCCCCCAGAAAGTGTATCCCCACTTCACGTCTCAAAATCCAGTATCCCCAGTAGGCGCCCTGAACGGGTATGTGTGTGTTTGTGACGCTGCTTGTAATCGCGATATCTCAAGATAGGATTGACCGACACTTTTCATATTTGGTATATAGATTTGTCATGTTGAGAGGAAGAACCCTATTGTTTTTGGAGGAGGTCGAAGGTCATCGGAGGTCACCAGAGGTCAAAAACCGAAAACCTTGTAATCGCATTATCTCGAGATAGGGATGACCGACACTTTTCATATTTGGTATATAGATTTGTCATGTTGAGAGGAAGAACCCTATTGTTTTTGGTAGAGGTCAAAGGTCATCTGAGGTCACCATAGGTTAAAATGCGAAAACCTTGCAAATGACTTGTAATCGCGTTATCTCAAGATGGCAATGACCGACACTTTTCATATTTGGTATATAGATTTGTCATGTTGAGAGGAAGAACCCTATTGTTTTTGGTGAAGGTCAAAGGTCATTTGAGGTCACTGGAGGTAAAAAGCCGAAAACCTCGTAATCGCGATATCTCAAGATAGGAATGACTTTCACTTTTCATATTTGATATATAGGTTTGTCATCTTTAGAGAAAGAATCCTTTTGTTTTTGGTGGAGGTGAAAGGTCGTTTGAGGTCACCAGAGGTCAAAGACCGAAAACCTTGAAATCATGATATCTCAAGATAGGAGTGGCCTGTATGGACTTGTCGTGTTGAGAGGAAGAACCGTATTGTTTTTGGTAGAGGTCAAAGGTCATCTGAGGTCACCAGAGGTCAAAAACCAAAAAACCTTGTAATCGCGATATCTCAAGATAGGGATGACGGACACTTTTCATATTTGGTTTGTAGATTTGTCATGTTGAGAGGAAGAGGCCTAATGTTTTTGGTGAAGGTCAAAGGTCACTTGGGGTCACCGGAGCTAAAAAGCCGAAAAGCTTCTTAATCATGATATCTCAAGATAGGAATGACCCACTTTTCATATTTGGTATATAGACTTGTCATGTTGAGAGAAAGAATCCTATCGTTTTTGGTGGAGGTCAAAGGTCATTTGAGGTCACTAGAGGTCAAAGACCAAAAACCTTGAAATCGCCATATGTCAAGATGGGAATGGCCTATATAGATTTGTCATGTTGAGAGGAAGAATCCTATCGTTTTCGGTAGAGGTCAAAGGTCATCTGAGGTCACCAGAGGTTAAACTGTGCAAACCTCGTAAACGTCTTGTAAACATGATATCTCAAGGTAGCAATGACCGACACTTTTCTTATTTGGAACATAGATTTGTCATGTTGACAGGAAGAAGCCTTTTGTTTTTGTTGAAGGTCAAAGGTCATTTGAGGTCACTGGAGGTAAAAAGCTGAAAAGCTCGTAATCACGATATCTCAAGATAGGAATGACCCACTTTTCATATTTGGTATATAGATTTGTCATGATGTAAGGAAGAACCCTATTGTTTTTGGTGGAGGTCAAAGGTCATCTTGGGTTACCAAAGGTCAAAAAGCAAAATTTCCCAAGAATTCCCAAGATTGTAATCTGGCATCACTGAGGTCAAAAAGCAACATTTCTTAAGAATTTCCAAGATTGTTATATGGGGTCAACAGAGGTCAAAAAGCAAAATTTCCCAAAAATTCCCAAGATTGTTATATGGGGTCACCAGAGGTCATAAAGCAAAATATATCAAGAATTCCCAAGATTGTAATCTGGTGTCACTGGGGTCAAAAATCAACATTTCCCAAGAATTCCCAAGATCATCATCTGGAGTTATCAGAGGCCAAAAAGCAAAAGCAAAATTTCCCAAGAATTCCCAAGATTGTTATACATGTATGGGGTCACCAGAGGGCAAAAAGCAAAATAGCCCAAGAATTCCCAAGATCATGATTATGGGGTCACCAGAGGTCAAAAAGTGAAATTTCCCAAGAATTCCCAAGATAGTCATCAGGAGTCACCAGAGGTCAAACAGCAAAATATCCCAAGTATTCCAAAGATCGTCATCTAGGGTCACCAGAGGTCAAAAAGCAAAATTTTTCAAGAATTTTCAAGATCCAAGATCCATTGGAGTTGAATCCATTTCAAGACACTTCAGATTTTCTTTTTTGTTATATTTGGTGGGGTTGAAAGGTCATGTGAGGTCAGCAGAGGTCAAATTGTTAAAACATAAAATGATGTAGTCAAGAAAGATAAATTTGAGGGATAAACCTCAGTGCAACAAAGCATCGCCATTCGGCAAGGAATCACTAAACCTTTGGGCTTTCTGGTACAGTGTTTCAATGCTGCATGTGGCTAGACCAATTTTCTTAGTCCAACAATTCTGTGAATTTTGTTGCTTTAATGATGATACAGATATGTCTTATATAAAAGTTTTTATTTGTTTCCCTAGTTGATTTCTAACATTTCTGTTTTGTCTTTTAGGTTTTGCCAGAAGTGGAGACATCTTTAGTTTTAAGCCTGAATCATCCCAGTAGTGATGTAAGGGAACTTGCTGTCAAAAGGCTTCTGTCTTTGCATCAATCGGTGCGTATGATTGGCTTATTTTTGATCTCCCATTCTCACGTACTGAATATTTGATTGCTTGATTCTTTACACTGAGACAACATGAAATTTGATTAAGCTTTAATCATTTCATTATCTTTTTATCCAAGTCTTTCTTTACTTTTATAAATAGAAACGTTGAAACTAAGTGATGTGTAAATGTTTTGTTTCATTCTTCAGGGACAGGTTGATCTTGAATTCTTGCAGTCATCCTTGAATCTTAGGATAGAAGATGGAGACCAAAAGGTTGTGCTAGCTGTTCTCCAGTTTGGGGAAGTGAGTGGCTTTATATTAACAAAATGATTCAGTTTCATATGCTGTGGTATTAGCATTTTTCTTTAATTTTAATAGTAGTTCACAAAGTTCAACTTATAAACATCTTTTTTACTTGTCAGATTCCACAAAAGGGTTAGAGAAGCTTACTGGGAAATATTACATGTGTGGTAAAAAAGAAAATTGTTTATACATTTACAATTTTGATTAATATTTGTAGAATGAAGGCAATTTGAAATAAGTTGGCTGGATAACTTAGTTTTAGGAGATAGTGTTTTCACAGTAGAGAAATTAACTGCTTTGTGACTTGTGGGTAAGTTGTGCTCAACAATTTTCAGATGGTGAAATATTCATAACTCTTGTTGTAATACATAGTTTTTTTTTTGGGGGGGGGGGGAGGGGGGGCAAAGCTACTATATTGCAAGTCGTTTTTGGTTTTGATGATAAGAGAAACCAATGCATTCGTGATGGCGTATGTGTGTATGTATGTGTGTATGAGCACATGTGTGTATGTGTACTTACGGATTTTTGATAGAAAGTTGATTTTAGGTTTTGAAAGGGAATGTCAGTTTAGAGCTTGGCAGCTCTGCTAGTCTGATGTAGTCCAAATATATTTCAGTTTACAAAATTCATCATCTGGGGTCGCCAGAGGTCAAAACACAAAAATTTCCCAGATTAAATAGGAACACAAAACTGTATTTTTCCAACATGTTCAGACAGCATTTGACCAGTAGGCTTAACTAAAACTGTGGGACGTCATGACATCATGTGGAATAGGCCTACAGTAGGCTAGCCTAGAACATATATCATCGAAACCTCAATGCATTTTGGCATTCTGGTTTAGCAAAAGTGAATGGTTTTGTAATGACAGAAGCTATTTTCTGTCTCTGCCATGTTGATACAATTTTAACACAGTATTTCTCTTTTAAGGATGTGGATTCCTACAAGAAGAACTGGTCATTTCTTGTGGAAAGTTTTTGTGTGGAAACCTAATAGGATGAAAATGTTCTGTGCAAGTCCAATGAAGTATGTGTAAATAAAGGAATGAACCTATGAACTATTCTGATAAATTGTTAGGATATAGTCAATCTGCACATCAATTCCCCAGTGCTGCCTTAAATACCATTTAGTGTTGTGTAAATAAAGGAATGAACCAATGGACTATTCTGATAAATTGTTAGGATACAGTCAATCTGCACATCAATTCCCCAGTGCTGCCTTAAATACCATTTAGTGTTGTGTAAATAAAGGAATGAACCAATGAACTATTCTGATAAATTGTTAGGATATAGTCAATCTGCACATCAATTCCCCAGTGCTGCCTTAAATACCATTTAGTGTTGTGTAAATAAAGGAATGAACCAATGGACTATTCTGATAAATTGTTAGGATACAGTCAATCTGGGCATCAATTCCCCAGTGCTGCCTTAAATACCATTTAGTGTTGTGTAAATAAAGGAATGAACCAATGGACTATTCTGATAAATTGTTAGGATACAGTCAACCTGTTCATCAATTCCCCAGTGCTGCCTTAAATACCATTTAGTGTTGTGTAAATAAAGGAATGAACCAATGGACTATTCTGATAAATTGTTAGGATACAGTCAATCTGCACATCAATTCCCCAGTGCTGCCTTAAATACCATTTAGTGTTGTGTAAATAAAGGAATGAACCAATGAACTATTCTGATAAATTGTTAGGATACAGTCAATCTGCACATCAATTCCCCAGTGCTGCCTTAAATACCATTTAGTGTTGTGTAAATAAAGGAATGAACCAATGGACTATTCTGATAAATTGTTAGGATACAGTCAATCTGCACATCAATTCCCCAGTGCTGCCTTAAATACCATTTAGTGTTGTGTAAATAAAGGAATGAACCAATGGACTATTCTGATAAATTGTTAGGATACAGTCAATCTGCACATCAATTCCCCAGTGCTGCCTTAAATACCATTTAGTGTTGTGTAAATAAAGGAATGAACCAATGAACTATTCTGATAAATTGTTAGGATACAGTCAATCTGCACATCAATTCCCCAGTGCTGCCTTAAATACCATTTAGTGTTGTGTAAATAAAGGAATGAACCAATGAACTATTCTGATAAATTGTTAGGATACAGTCAATCTGCACATCAATTCCCCAGTGCTGCCTTAAATACCATTTAGTGTTGTGTAAATAAAGGAATGAACCAATGAACTATTCTGATAAATTGTTAGGATACAGTCAATCTGCACATCAATTCCCCAGTGCTGCCTTAAATACCATTTAGTGTTGTGTAAATAAAGGAATGAACCAATGAACTATTCTGATAAATTGTTAGGATACAGTCAATCTGCACATCAATTCCCCAGTGCTGCCTTAAATACCATTTAGTGTTGTGTAAATAAAGGAATGAACCAATGAACTATTCTGATAAATTGTTAGGATACAGTCAATCTGCACATCAATTCCCCAGTGCTGCCTTAAATACCATTTAGTGTTGTGTAAATAAAGGAATGAACCAATGAACTATTCTGATAAATTGTTAGGATACAGTCAATCTGCACATCAATTCCCCAGTGCTGCCTTAAATACCATTTAGTGTTGTGTAAATAAAGGAATGAACCAATGAACTATTCTGATAAATTGTTAGGATACAGTCAATCTGCACATCAATTCCCCAGTGCTGCCTTAAATACCATTTAGTGTTGTGTAAATAAAGGAATGAACCAATGAACTATTCTGATAAATTGTTAGGATACAGTCAATCTGCACATCAATTCCCCAGTGCTGCCTTAAATACCATTTAGTGTTGTGTAAATAAAGGAATGAACCAATGAACTATTCTGATAAATTGTTAGGATACAGTCAATCTGCACATCAATTCCCCAGTGCTGCCTTAAATACCATTTAGTGTTGTGTAAATAAAGGAATGAACCAATGGACTATTCTGATAAATTGTTAGGATACAGTCAATCTGCACATCAATTCCCCAGTGCTGCCTTAAATACCATTTAGTGTTGTGTAAATAAAGGAATGAACCAATGAACTATTCTGATAAATTGTTAGGATACAGTCAATCTGCACATCAATTCCCCAGTGCTGCCTTAAATACCATTTAGTGTTGTGTAAATAAAGGAATGAACCAATGAACTATTCTGATAAATTGTTAGGATACAGTCAATCTGCACATCAATTCCCCAGTGCTGCCTTAAATACCATTTAGTGTTGTGTAAATAAAGGAATGAACCAATGAACTATTCTGATAAATTGTTAGGATACAGTCAATCTGCACATCAATTCCCCAGTGCTGCCTTAAATACCATTTAGTGTTGTGTAAATAAAGGAATGAACCAATGAACTATTCTGATAAATTGTTAGGATACAGTCAATCTGCACATCAATTCCCCAGTGCTGCCTTAAATACCATTTAGTGTTGTGTAAATAAAGGAATGAACCAATGAACTATTCTGATAAATTGTTAGGATACAGTCAATCTGCACATCAATTCCCCAGTGCTGCCTTAAATACCATTTAGTGTTGTGTAAATAAAGGAATGAACCAATGAACTATTCTGATAAATTGTTAGGATACAGTCAATCTGCACATCAATTCCCCAGTGCTGCCTTAAATACCATTTAGTGTTGTGTAAATAAAGGAATGAACCAATGGACTATTCTGATAAATTGTTAGGATACAGTCAATCTGCACATCAATTCCCCAGTGCTGCCTTAAATACCATTTAGTGTTGTGTAAATAAAGGAATGAACCAATGAACTATTCTGATAAATTGTTAGGATACAGTCAACCTGTTCATCAATTCCCTAGTGCTGCCTGAAATACCATTTAGTCTATCCAACAAATATTGTACCTTCCTCTATTTGTGTTCCTGCCAGGAAATTAAAAACAATCCTCTGAAATAGCCCTGGACACTAAAGTCCACCTTTAAAATGTGCTTTATACTTAGGTTTAGAGCCTTTGCTACCATGGTTCTGCCATGGGCTTGTCACAATTTAGTATTGTTCTGTATTGTTATCCAATGTGCATGTTGATATTAGGCAACCAATTTAAAAAGGGGGCAATGTATTGCCTATCCAAACATATATATTACAGTATGAAACCTTAGCCTGGATAAGTTTATGCAGTGTTGCTTCTCTTAATTGTAAGTATACTAGGAATTTCATTTTTGTAAAATAAATGATTTATCAATTAATTCTTTAGGATTTGTGTGATGTCCTCTCAGTCAGCCAGCTTATGACCAAAGTGGAGAAAATTTTAGCTAGATGGCACCGCAAGTCAAAAGGACTATGGTAAGAGGGTTCAATGTACTTTCTCTAGTGACCTGGATGTTCACCTAAAACATGGTTATGACATGAAGTCAGACTGTGTTTATGTCATGGTGGAGAGCCATGCCACCCAATAAGGCTTAAATTTTGACTGGTGGGGTTATGAATATGTAACCCTCTAACACACAGTTGTTCACTCAGTGTTCAACACCCATACATGACACTGTACTGTACTGTATGTACGGTGTTGTGCCCACTGTCTTACGTTTACTACAGGGCCTTATTAAACTACATACACTAAACTCAGCACAAAAAACATTCTTCAGATTTTCATCTAAAATTCTTACCTCTTACAATGAATGCTGCCTAATGACCCTGAATAATGCCTTATCTTTGTCTGGGCATAGGATTAGCAGTTTACTATGCTTTCCTTTCGTGAAATCAGCAAATTTTCGCCGATTCGCGAAACCCATGCCTGTATGTGAAGCTCACTAGTATTGGCAGAATTTTTACTAGGTGCTACACCTGTTCTTCAAATCTCATTGCAGGCTGGATTAGATCGGAAGTCTGTATGGGCCATTTTCCTTTTTAAATTTTTGAAATTGGGTGAAGAATGATGGAGATTTGGTTTTGTTTCTTTTTTTTAGCAAAAACAGCCAATTTTGGGTCATTTTTGGTGGATTTTTTACATTTTCTAGAAAACTACACAGCATTGAGGCCAAATCTATCAAAAATGTGTTTTTGATACCTTTGGCTGATTTACAAAAAAAAAAAGAAAAATGTGGATTGTGGTTCTTACAGAATGGTATGATGAATCTTTTTGAGATTTTGTAAAATTCCTGAAGTTTTCAACTATTGGTAAAAATGGACATTTTTACGAAATTTTTGGACCTGTTTGTCAAAAAAGGCTCCTGAATCACATGTCTTTAGCACTAAATGCCATTTTTGATCTATTCTGAGTATTTAAGATGGTGTTTGTAGCTTATGTAGTGATGAAACTACAAATTTTAAAAAAAAATTGAAGCAAATTAGGTCAAGATTTGTCAAAACTCATCTCCAAGTAAATTAACCTGCAGTATATTATATATTTAGACCAAGGGATGTTTTCTGTCATAGGACTTATTACTTTTTACACTCCTTTCAAACACTTAAGTTGATTTGAAAGGGAATAAGGTTTAATTTGAAACAGCTAAGAATCTTTCCAAATCCCTTCCTGTAACTTTAGTTTCAGGTTTCTCTCTTGATGTTTCTTAGAACAGTGTTTGCATATTGAGATCAAACTACTGTAGGAAGTTATTTGGCATAAATTTAAAAATTCAGTTACAAAAATATTGGCACATTATTGAAAATAGCCTTATGTGAATTAGGATACCAGGTTACACTTAGTCAAATTGGGTTAACATTTGCACTTAAAGCATTGAAAGTTCTGTGCAATAAAAATAACATTGATTATGAAGATTTATGTCTTTTGTTTTTTTGTTTTCAAAGGCCACAAATCGCTAAGGAGATCATGACTCTGCTCACATCACAAAAGCTCAGTGAGGATGAAGCTAATAAGGACAAAGCTGCTGCAATTATTTTGCCCTATCTGCTGCCCTCATCTTCGGAGAAGCTTCAGCAAGACATGGCTATCTTTCAGCAGATTGCAACATCAGACTTAGCAAGGTCACATAATTTATTAAAGGGGATGTCAAGAGGTAATTAAACTTAAATCTTGTTGGTATTTAGCTTCCTTTCATAAAAAAGTTTTGACATTTTATATCTTTTGATCTATAACTGTTTGGCACTTTTCAGTTTTTTATTAGAAGCCATAATGTTAAACAGAAGTTGTCTTGAACACATACTTTAGTACAAGCTTTCTCTGCACATTGTCCAGAGTGGTTTCCGTTTGTGTGTACTCTAAGAATTTCTAAAAAATGTTTTAACTAACACATTTTTATTTGGTCTTAAATGCCTTTCAGTTTTCTGTACAGGAAATAAGCTTGTATTCTATTCTTATTGTAAAATAGATGAGGCTGGGTGACATTGTTGACTAGTAAATGTAAACATTCCTTTAAAACAATCATATTTTAGAGTGTGTTCATACATAATGTGGCATTAAAACTCCGTTACACTTTGTTGGGCCTTGAGCTTTGGTCTCATTGGTACTTTGTTTTTTATTATTGCCAAATACTGTTGAAGCCCCTCATCATACTGTGTACTTTAGGTTCAGTTACAAAAGAGAAGTCATCTAAAGGAAACATGAGCAAATTAGTGTCTGGTGTGTTCCAAGTACTTGCTGACAATCTGAGCAAATATCCAGCAGAGAGACGGTTGGACATGGTGAGTTTATTTGTATTCTGTTTTATCCTTTGAATGAAAAATGCATATTAAGTGGATTCCAAATGATGTAATGGGATTTTCCAGTTTCAGCCAGTGAGACAGCGTGCTACAATAGGGTTTGGAACAAGAATGTTAGGGAAATTGTATATATTTCTGTACTTGTGTTAACTTTCAGGTTAAATTTGTAGAGGAAGAATGGGATAAACTGCATGTAACATGATCCCCACTGTAGAACATTTGGAATTAAGTATGAAAGCTTGAACACTTCTGATAAGAGCAGTTATAGTCAGATGTAAGGGAAAATTTTTGGCGACTAGCAGTGATTCTGATGACAGCTTATGGACTATTTGGCCTATGCAAAGTGGAAATGGCTGAAGTAAATACTATCATTGGGAGGGGGAAAAGGAGTGGGGTAGGCTTAGGTGAAATGTTACTGTATTTAAATGAGGTCAGACTACATTTAGGCAAAGCTTACCATCAATATTGTGTTTAAAGTGGTTAATAGTCAGTAGGTAATATTATCAGAAAAAGTGAAAATGATGGTAATGGTTTCAAGGAATATTCAGTCACATCTCATGCAGTTCCCCAGTGATACCAGTTTGTGGTAGAGGTGGGGGGGTACTGTGGTAGTGGTGGGGGGTACTGGGCATGCAAGAGGTGCAAGCAGAGGTGGGGGTTGAGGTATATGCATTGATAACTCAGTATAAGGACATCAATTTCCATGGTTCAGTCAGGGTTCAATGGTTTAAAGATTGATTTGTAATTCTTGTGTAATTTTTTTATGCCATGTTCTGAAAGACATCTCTTAGTGATGTTCAATGATGCTTGCAGATTTTGAATCAACTTCTTGTTTAATGAGAGACTTATTTCTTGACTTATCAAAGGTACATCGAGATCAAATATTGAAGATGAAATCTGCTTCGTGAATTGCATCTCAATACCTGTTAATGTTTTTACTGGCCTTGCTATCAAAAGGTCAAGTTTCTTGTAGGGTGTCATCATGGGCATCATGTAAAGGAAGCTTATGGATTCATGCTTGGCATCCTCTTAACCAAAGTGATGAAACTCCTTACAGCAGAAGAAAGGCTCCCAATAGCAGAACATCTGCTGAAGTTGTTAGTGATGGACATGGAGAAAGTTCAGAGTGTTGAAATCAAAGAAGATCTTTTGAAAATGAAGGTAATATTCTGTGTGCAATGACTAAGCATCCTGTCCAGAGTTTTGGGGAGGGGGTGGGTGCAACAGGGCAGGTCTTTGATTTGGTAATTTTCTATGAAAACTGAGTTACATATTTTTTATTGTACTTCAGGACTAAAATTGCTATGTCATGACCACCTCTGGCAAATCAAAATTGGATGTGACTGAGCTGTCTTACATATTTAATCTCAACAGATTTCCCAGGAATATTCTGATACTGGTGAGGTAATCCCTTCAGAAGTAGTGTCCTGTCTTGGTCAGCTGCTTGTTAGTAAAATTCCCAAGAATAACAAAATGTCACCAGAAAGGCTGATGGGTAACCTCTGGTGTCTTGAAATGTTGGTTGCAGTTATAGAGATACCTGAAGACATCACAGAAGGTAGTAAAAACAGATTATAGAAAATTGCATTTCTGTAAGCAAGACATTTCATATGGTTTAGCAAATGGATCCTCTTTTTACAGCAAATTCTCTTTCTACATGATTATTATGAAGACAAGATGATCAAATACTTTTTATGGTCTAGTTAATATTTTCATTTTATCAAAATATATTACTGTGGTGTATTGTATCACATAAATGCTTCTCCCAGACCTTCAAAATAAATCGTTCTTCAGTTTGCTGCAAAACTCTGCCCCTGAGCTTTCAGCAATCTTAGAAAGGTCTGTGTACCCATCTCAGACCCCAGCTTTTCAAAATATGGCTATTAGCATGTATCTGCAATTAATTAGAGTTTATCATGACAGCACAGAGTAAAAACCAAGCAGTAACAATTGAAAATCTTGTGAATTATTGCAAAAGTTGAGTAGGATAGTTTGCAGCATGCTGATTCTTCATTGTCTATTGTGCTTATTTTGAAATTTTCTGAGAATACTGAAGTTTAACAGAAGATGGCCGTATGTGTTACTGTATAATTGATCCTCCATTATCAGTGTAATAATAAGAGTTTTTGTCAGGTTTTCTCTAATATTCTTGTGTGGGTTCTTTGGTTGGCATAAAGAGTGAAGGGATGCATTTTAATTGTCATGTAATTATTCTCTCTGTCACTTTTGCAGAAAATCAGTGGCTAGATATGAAGGAAAACAGTCCTCGTACATATGATAAATATCTTTTGCTCCTTGTAAAGATATTTGAACAGTTAACCCAAGGAGTGATTTTTTCAAAAGATGTTCATGTAGGAAGCTATGTTAAGGACATCTTAAGTCTCTTGGTGAAGGTAAGGAAAGAGAAATGTTTTACTGCAGAGATTCAATCTGAAGTGTTTTATAAAAGATCATTTTAACCACTGGGCAAAAGAGCAGGATCAGTCTTTGTCAACATGGAATCAACTGGAAGTGAAGTCTTACAGATTTGTGGGCATAAAGGAAAGATAGTGTCATTGTCATTGTAGGTGCTGCAATCCTAGATAATGATGTTGTTAGGATATGTTTTGACTTGGTGGATAATTTCTTAGAGGAAACACTGCCTGCAGGTTTCTGTCTGTCATTCTGATGTATGTGTTCACTTCTTAAAGAGATTCCCTTATATGTGTGTGTATGCGTTGTGCACACAACTTGTAAATTGAGTTGCTGTTTGACGTAGAATATGCATATGCCAAAAGTCCAGGTATGTGCTCATTGTTCTTCAAAATATATGCTTAAATGTTCCTATCTGTAGAGCCTAGACTATGTTTTGATAACAATTGGTACATTTCAATTTCATTGTCATGATAAAAATTGATGTTTTACTGTATCGTCTATGGATTGATGCATTACAAGAATATGAGTTTAATAACAAGTGATAAACATTTCATAAGCATCTTTTACTTTTATTAAATCAAATGAGAGGTAATACAGTACTTGATTGTGTTTGAAGTTGATCAAGTTGCAGCACTTCGTTTAAGTTTGATGTTTTTGATGATGAAAAAGTGTCACTATTAATCAGTATTACATTTTCCATTTACAATTTATTTCAAGACATGCTATTAAATGTCAACATTTCTTATTTTCATACAGGAACATTTCTCCAACCTTAAAAAGTTTTGGAGTTTTCTATCCATGCTTTGCACAGCTCACTGTTGCCTGCCTAGTGACAGACCTTATGATGTCAGTTATTTGCTTCAAGTATGCTGTCTTCAAATGGCAAACATCAGCTTCAATACTGCAGGGTCAAATCTCCTGGAAGAAATCCTGCAGGAAAATAATGCTGGTATGTTATTTGCCATTCACAATATGAGAATTCGAAAAGGTGTTTTTAGTAATTACTTAAAATTGGGGTGGACTGCATGTTCAGCTTAGACCAAAACCATGGTAATTTTCTTGAAATCCTAATGTTTTTCATCTCCTGCATCAGAAGACAGTTTTAACTGGTTTTGATGGCCTTTATTAATCGAAGCCTACAGCTTCGATTGTTGGATTTGCTCAGTTTGTCATGTAAATCGGTGCCTTCTTTAGTGGCTTGGCATATGAATATTTTCAGTGTGATACTTGCCTATTTGAACACGATCACTACGAACGTGTACAGCATTCCATCTGCAACGCAGTTATTTTGACTTTTTCATGAAGTGGAAATTTTGACTATTTCCCCGATTTCACTGACTTGACCGTGTTGCAATTGGAATAGTCTTCCTAGTTGAGAGATATAGTAAGTATTGTTTTTGAAGGACAATAAGTCGTTACGCAGTTCTATTTACTTTCTTTTTATACTTGGTTTGATCACTCATAAAATAGTCCCAGACTTGAAAGCCGCTATGCAGACTTACAGTAGCACTGACTCAACGACCACACCATCAAAAATCCCCGCTTGTTTAACACGCTGGTCTGCCGCTGCAAATCCGTTTTCACGTCTCAGCTTAAGCTGCACATGCGTAAATGCCCGAAACTGGGTAGAAACGTTTTACAGCTGTCTGTGTGCCTGCTTGGAAGATACGTCTCTGACACAACAGTTAAAGTTGAGTTGGCGGCAGAACATTTTTGCCCTGAGAGGTGAGCATGGTAGGCCGTTTGCTACTTTTTATCCGCACATAATATTTATTTGATCGAGACTTGGAATCAAGTGGCACGATATCGGGCTTTTCTGCTTCGTTTCATACCATTTTCAGTGGCTTCGATCTGTACTTGCCTGCAAGTATGAACCGTCTAGTTTGACAAAAGGATTTATAACTGGAATTTGACATTAGACCTCTTTCACATATGAAAAATATGATTGTAGCCGGGGGGAGGGGGGAAGGGGTGTGAGTATGCTGAGAGAAGAGTGAAAGAAAAAGGATGAGAGCGGACATAGTGGCACTGTAGGTGTCTTACAATGCAATGAATGAACTTGCCAAACATCACAATATAGATCAATGATACCTTTAAAAATGAATAAACCCACCATCAGAAATAGCAAATATGACAAAAATTTGTATATGATGAGTATTATTTGAATGAAAATGAAATATTGTAGTGCAAACTATATTTCTTGTCTAAGGCGAAGAAAAGACAATCAAGTCAAACAGATTCACAGAAGGACTGAAAGTCATCCATGAAATTCGTTAATGGAAAAAGGCAGTATGGGTGGAGTCGGCATGGTGATTTGAGTGCACTGCCTTGCATACTATACAAGTATTTTTCGAATTTCAATGGTGCTGTGAAATGTACGTGTTTTGTATACAAATGAGGACTGAATGAACTGTACAATGGTGCAATATGATCATGTCTGTGACTTATTTATGGGTATCTTACCTTTTTAACGAACATTAAGTATATGGCATGCAGCTTTTTATTGGATCATTAGCATCATTCTCAGGATATGTTGTCACTAATAGCCATTCACAACCTGATGATACAGTGATTTCACTGACTTGGGTTCCAGGGTCCATGCATGACACACAATTTTTGAATTTGACGCACAAGCACAAAACCTCTGGGGTTAAACTGACGCACAGCTTTTCACCGCAACAATATGTAATGATATAGAAAATAAAGATAAAACAGGAATAAAGTTTGCTGCATTTAAACTCAAACTTATTTTGACCCCTTCTGTTTTAGTTTTGACTCTTGTAAATTTATTCTCAAGGGTCAGTGACTCCTGAAAAAAATGATGAGTGAAAATCCTGTGATATATGAAGCACATTTCTTCAGATACACTCTGCAGTGCTAAGTAATAGTTTGTTGAACTCAATAGGTTGGCATTATTTTGGTAAGTGTGTGTGTGACAAACTTTTTTTCAGAATTTTAATTTGCATTATGGACAGGTGAATAAGTTAAATCTTGAGAGTAGCCTTGTGGCATGTGCAAGAAAAAAAGGTGCGCAAATTTTCCTCATACAATTTTCTTTGCGGGATTTTTGTGCCGGATGTGGGAATTGGGCACTCGTGCACCTCTGTGCAAACACTGATTCACAGGCTGACTGAAAGTTAGCCATGAGAAACTTCAATGGGAAAGGGGAATATGAACATATGAAAATTTTGCAATAAATCATATTAAGTGTGGTAAGTGCGTCATGCATAGAATATTATTCTGCTGAGTTTTGCTTCATTTTACCCACAGTTTTTCCATCTTTGCTGATTACCTTGTGTCATCCTTCAGAATCTGTCCGTAAGATGGTAGTGGAGTGTCTGTTAACTATACAGGGGGGTTGCAGCACCACCACTCCATACAGCCAGCTAATGAAACACATCCTCAAAAGAGAAAGTGAAATTGTAGCAGATGGGATATATCTACTTCAGGTATGGTGATGCAAAAATATTTAGAATTCCAAATCTTAAAGATGTGAAACAGGTGTGTTGTAGAGGAATTATGCAGTTTTTTCTAAGATGCAAGTCATACCCAAAACAAGAATTTGCTTTCTGCCATTTTCAGGTAAAGTATCCAACAGTTATAAATGATTGGTAACAAGTGCATACATAAAGTTGAGAGCCTAACACCTAGTGTGGGAAACTTGTTTGAAATGCCTTTGATGCAGTTGCTCATGTCTTCATGTAACAATGGTGTTTAATATACTGTATATCTTTATTTTGTATCACAGGCCCTGCAGCCTGCCTTGTCCAAGGTTGGTGGTGAACATACCAAAGGATCAGGAAAGGGGAGAAAGAGTACACAGGGCAGCATAGACTGTTTGGTGGGTTGCATCAGTAGTGACAAGACTCCCTATCATGTCAGGTGTGGTTTGATGGAAGTGCTTTCTCTTGTGGAAAATGAGGTAAGATGACAAGGCACGCACAGGGGGGTTAGAGGAATGGTGGTGACAAAGCACCGTGTGGAAGAGAACGAGGGAGGCAGGGTTGTTTCAAACTTCTATCAGATGGAAGAGTATGTATAAAAATTGATCAGATGGATGGGAAAGATATGACATGTCTACCCAGAAAAGAGACTCTAGGGGGTTGTTGAAGGGATAAGGGAAATTGGGAAAAAGGGTGTGGAGTTGGGAGGGGGGAGGTGTGGGACATGTGGTTCTGGGTTTAAGAAGGGCTTGGGCCTTAATACCTGAAGATGGCTTTTATTGATAGTACAAGTTATATGCAGTAAGGACAACTTGGATAGTTTTTAACACTAATGTATCAATCATCTCCACCTGTAACGCCTAGTAAAATTGTACAATTTGTTGTAGGGTAACCTCAAATGATGTGAAATTTGTATGTGTTCTTAACATGTTTGGTGACATTATTGGAAACATTATCATTAATATACTAGAAATTATGTCTCTTCATTGAAAATAAACTGTTCTTTTAGGATTGTAAGTTAATACCTTTCTAGGATTTACCATGTCATTTTGTATTAAACCATTCTCAAGATTAGGTGTTCTTGTTGGATAATTTTTATACCTGGTTATCATTTTCCTTTATGTAATGTGTCTTCTTGCTTTTAGAAACTACTTTCTTCATTATTGCCAACATTAACCAAAGCATTGGAAGAAGCATCATCATCAGATGTGATAAGGAAGGAGTATAGCTTTAAGCTGGCCAAAAGCATTTTGGGTCATTTCAAACCAAGTACTGCAAGTCTGTTGGAAGACTTAGCCTGCAAGCAGGGTTTCTGGCAAAGTCTAACCCAAGAAAAGGTGCTCTTGGATGGGCAGAGCTTACAAGGGGTAGCATTGGAGCAGGTATGGGGAAATTGAATATCTGATGGTTTGTGTTGAACTGCATCCATTAAGGGAGTCAAGGAACAGATTGGGTGTTGATTTGGATATATTGTTTGTGATGTGGCATGATTGAAACACAAACAGTAAATGTTTTCTGTGACTTATTTCATGGTAAATGCTGGTATGATGAGAATACAAAAATGCAACTTTGTGTGTTTCTTGATTGTGGCATAGTCTTTTACTAATACATGGTAGACTGTATGTGGGTACACGTCGTTGAGAATATAGTAAATGCTTGATTGGCCATACTCTCCACTTAAAGGTACAGTAGGTCTAAAGGCACCAATTCTGACTTGCATTGTGAGTCCATTGCTTTGAGTAAGAGAACAAACCTTTACAAAAAAAAGTGTGGCATGCCACATGTGAACACACGTAATCACGTGTGGCAGAGCATATGAAAATACATAAGGAAAAAAGTGGGGTTATGTGTGGTGACACATGTGGTATTGGAACCAATCTTACACACAGGACCACGCTTTTCCCTGCATGATTGTCACACCTTGAAATCTGGGTCAAAGTGGGGAAAGCTGTGTGAAGTTGTCACATGTGGCAAACCAGGGCAAAGTTTGGCAAACAAGGCCAGTGAACGAAATCAAACTATTGAATTTACTTTACTCATCACCACACTTCTCCACACATCTCCACACTTTGCCTACTTTACCCCAGTTTGCCTCCTGTTACATGTGTCAAAGCATGATTTTCGGTTTTCCACAAATTGCGTCATGTCCAAACTGTGAAAATGCTGGTCAATGCATGGTACTTTGGAAAAGTGTGTCAACTGTTTATTAATGACACACATTGTCACACAAAAATTCACAGGAATTTCACGCCTCTCCACACCCCACCATAGTTTTGCACAGTTCGACACAGTATTTCAGGTGTGGTATTGGAACTTTTGCCACACAATTTTTTTGTAAGGGAATGTGTGACCTTGGTATAAATCAGTCTGAATGCAAGGACAATCTTTTTTTACAGGAAGGGTTGCAACCTATAATAGTAGCATATATGCTAAACTTCAAAAGTTTGTGGGTATGAATGTAAAGTCATTCTTGTGATTACCATGCAGTACAGGCAAATGTGTGAGAATCAATCAAATTTGTTGGTATTTTCCTCTGACTCTCTAGTTTGCTGCAAGCTGGTATGTCCTTATTCTCTGTTCTTGTTTGTATAAAGTAATCAGGTCTCTCACACAGTAGAAAAAGTAATGAAACTGTCTGCAATTCTTAAATGGTATTGAAAGTACTTGAACTGTGGTTGATTGGTTTAGAAAATTGCCTTCCTGGTGTAAAACTATACCCTCTTTATAATGCTACATGTATCTACAGTGTGTACATGTTTGTAACAATAATAAAGAAAAATAATTCTGTATTGATACATAAATTACTGAACACATGTACTGTGTATATCTGGGGCTACACTGAGTATTTAAGTAACTGCAGAGTCGGTTCGTAGATAAGATTATGAGAAATGTATTCTAAGAAGGTATACAAAATTTTTCCAATCATTTGTTACTCTTCATTCATGAAAATGATCATCCTAGTCTTGGAAAGGTAGTGAAAAGTCTGGAATTTTGTCTTTTCAAAGTGAGGTAGATTTGATTTATCTCGTTTTCAGTTGTAATCTTGTCACATTTGCAGGTTACACCAGCATTCTTTGAGGCTTTTCCATCGGTTTTTGTTCAACAAGAACTTTTCAAACATTTGATTGATGTTAGTTTAGAGGCCAAGTCTTCAGATACAGTGAAAACTATCAGTAAAACCTTGAGGAAGGTAAGTTTGAGTGATAGTCGTGTTTATCCTGATTAAATGTTATTTCACGTAGAATTAGGACACCCTTTTCTTTAGTACTGATATGATCATTTTTGTTAATAATTGTTAGATGTAGTAAATACATGCCTTCTTGGTTTACACATATGTACACACTGTTTTATGTCATGGAATATCATGACAGGTACTCATTGTAAAGGAAATAAGAGATTTGATGTGTTCAAGTGATGTTTCAAGAAATTTTTGACATTTTCTGATATTCCATTAAGTATGATTTGTGTATGTGGGTGGTATTTATTTCAGTAAACTAGTGACTTAACATTCCTACATGTTTGATGCAATGTTTGCTGAGAATAAGTTTAAAAAAAGTTGAGTTTGTACAATCAGACACCTGTAGTTTGACTCCCACAGAGATATTCCTCTGCATAAGAGCAATGAGAGGGTATTGTAAATGCCCACAGAGATATTCCACTGCATAAGAGCAATGAGAGGGTATTGTAAGTGAAACTGCTGTTTCAATATGTGCATACTTGCTCCCTTATCAGTTCTAAACCCTTGGTCATTAGAACTCTCAAGCATAAAGACAAGTTTCCAGTAAATATTTTGATGAAGATGAATAACTGGAATAAATATTTCTAGGTAACAAAGTAACACAAGATACGTAGGAGTCCTTGAAGTGATATTAATAAAGGGATAATTTCATCCCCATTATTCACTCTTTTTTAAAGCTTCCTTTATCCTCTGAGCTGATAATCACAGAATTAAGTGATGTGCTACCTGACAAAAATCTAAAGAACCTTCAGGATGCCAGGCAAGCAAGGAAGTAAGATATCAACATATTTCCTTTGTTCTTCTATCTTTAACATTTAATTTTGTCCTTCTGGTTTGAATTCAAATGTCACTATGCAGTGTAAAATTGTTATAAGAGTGAATGGCTTCATTTTTTTTAAAGTTGGAGAATTCATAAGTAGGATATTTCTTGTTTCTTTGTAATGAAAGGAAAAAGCAACAAAAGAAGACAGATGAAAAAGCAGCAGAGGTCAGTGAGAAATCCTGGCAGAGGGCAACATTCATTTTAGAACATCTACAGCAGAGGAAGCTAAGTAAAATGGAAAATGTTACAAGGCTTGTGCCAGAATTTTTCAAAATTCTGTCTGTGTAAGTTCAGTTTTCCAGTTTGTATGCTATTTTGTTGAAAGGAGAAATGGTATTTGAAGACTAAAGCCTGAAGGAATGTATTTAAGGTGCTATGTGATTTGCAAAAAAGATAAGTTCCAAATACAGTTGAAGTCTGCATAAAGTTGTTGTGGACAAATGGTTGCATAAAATTGGCTTGTGAGATTCCTCAGCATTGCAGTTGTTTTGATTTTAAAGAGTTCCAGGTGCAATCATTCAATTACTAAGTTTAATTTAAGTTTGGAATTCATGGAATTCAATTGAGTTGGATTGTTTATATTTTTGTTTTTCCATCAGATGCTTGGAGTCTGGTAGTCAGGAAAATAATCTGGAGTATGTGAAACAGCTTCTTCTGACGTTAATCCACTCCATCTGTGACATCATGATGAAGTCAATGTCGGAGGAATCAGCATCAAATATAGGCAAGTGTGAACATTACAAATCAATATTTAACTTAAAATTGGTTTAGTGAATTCACCTTCCGTGGCTCATTAAGGATCCTGTGGCTCATTAAGGATCCTATTGCCAGGCTGGTCATGGATGAAACCCTGGGAAAATTTGCCGTTTTGGCTTGACTAGTTCTCAGTGTGTGAGGATGCAGGGGTATCAAGTAGAAAAGATTAGTGATTGAGTAAAGACAAAGACCTGAAGTATCATGGTATTCAACATGTTGTGCTTTGCCATACTTTAGTTTGTGCAAACATTTTTGCACACAGTATCCATTGTGTATATTGCTGGACTTGTATCTTCAATTTCAGTGATATTAAAAAAAGGGGAAGTTTTGTGTCTCCAGAATTTTGGAGTCAAGTATGCAATTATTTTGTTGCAAAAGGAATGGGATAAACTTAGTCCTTGTGATGGTTCAATTTAATGTAGGGTGTTACATCTCCTCTTTCATGACCTTGTTTACTCAGGTCAAGTATGTATAAAATGCTTATAGCTAGATCTCTTGAAGCAGATAAAAATGTGAGTCTACCCTAGTTGTACAGTGTGAAAAAGTTACTGTTAGGGTTTTTGTTCAACTACTGTACAATCTTCATCATATACAGGACAAGACTTTATAAACAAGCACTCTATGAAATATTTCCGTAAGAGCAAGCTTGCCTGCAAGCCGTAAGAAGTATATATTACCACAAAAACAAGTTGATGTATGGTTCAATGAAGTGTATGGATATTTCACCACAAAAATGAGGTGATGTATGGTTCAATGAAGGCTTGCTGAAATTTAACCTATCACCAAGGAACCAAAACTCTAGTAGAATGGTCTCATGTCATGATAAGATGCCCTCTATGTTTAGTGTAGTGTAGTCATATAGGATCGAAAATTTGCCAGCTATAGCAGCTAACAATATTCAAACTCCACAATTTGCAACAGTCATTTCAGAATGACTTCAAGCTTACCCTCTTGGAAACCAACCCCTAAGACTTTAAAAGTGCCCTGATCAGGTGACTGTTAGTGATAGATATGGACAGGTTTATCTATGTATGAAGAGAGAAAATATTTAAATAGGTGTGGGCAAGATTGTGTCATATATACTTCATAGACCTTTTTCCAAATAACAATTACAAAGGATTGTGAAAAGAGTTTTTGTGTGTGTTGTTTTTTTGCCTGAGTAAAATTCCATTAACGAAAATGGTGCACACCAAAATTCTATCCCACAATCCTTTGTAACTCCTCATTGGAAAAGGGTCTATGCATAAATGTCAATGTTTGTTTTTATTGTAGAAAAACTGACCGAAGAGCAGTTTAATGTTGAATTGGTGGTACAGTGTGTACGTACTTCAGATAACCCACAAACACACAACCATGCACTGCTGGTCCTAACCATTGCTGCGGAATTGTTTCCCGTAAGTACATCAAACAATGTAGCTAACTTAAAGTAGTTACTCTGTTTCTCAATTTTTATTTTGTCATTTTGCTTTTAGTAAGAAGGGATGGGGTAGATATAAGGTAGTTAAAGAGGAAAAAAACTGCCTTTGAATTGAATTGCATATAAAACTGTTAAATAATTCAGTTTGTCGGGAGCATAAGTAAGGTTTCTTCTAATTTCTGTGTAGTGCTGGGAGGGTGCCCATACAAGTTTAATGATGTTAGTACCATCAAAGTTATTTCTTATATAAGGTTTGTAATTGATGTCATCATGATGTCTGTATCCCAATCGTTTTGTAGTGCCTATTGTTATACAGTCTGCATTGACTTAATTTGTTTGTTTGTAACTTCATAGCTGGCAAGTCTTTACTTAGTTTAAGTGCCCTGCCCAAGGATTATGGTATGGGATCCATTGGTATGTAGAGATATTTACCTTCACCCTGTTACCTTAGCACCCCTGTCACTTAGCTACCTCTTGTCAAATTCAGCTGCTGATTAACTGTCTTCAATATTTTTTCCTTTACAGGAACATTTGCTTCATAATGTGATGTCTATATTCACCTTTATGGGGGCCAGTGTTCTTCGTCAAGATGATGGCTACAGCTTCCAGGTTATCAACAAAACTCTTCAGACTGTTATCCCTGCTCTGATGAAAGTAAGTCCTCCATAAATTTATTCCTTGTTTTAAACTCTGTATATGTCAAAGGGAGCTTATGTCTTGGTGCTTAACATAAACAGTTATTCTGGGTGAAGTAAATGAAGCATCAGTTTGTCATGGGACATGGTAATGGCTTGAAACACCTTTTACCTATAAGAAAGACAATCGTAATATCTTGAGCAGAGTGAGACCTTAGTTTGTAAAATGTATCTAATCCTAGCATTATGTTAAGATAGTCCCAGTAACAAACAGTAGTTTTAGGTAAGAGTTTACAAAAGTTGGCTACAGGAACTGTTAATAGACACAGGGCAAATCCATGTTTTCCTTGTATATTTAAATATTGTGTTATTTGTAGCTACAAATGCTAGTTCAGTATGATAAATTGATAAATAGTAATGTTTCTTTTGTTTTGTGTTAATTCTGTAATTCTGTGTCTATATAGGCCAGTGATGAGGGGGCTCTTCCACAGTCTCTGGGAGAGAGTGTCCACAACATTGTCTTCATGATCATTCGGGTGTTTGTAGACTCCTTCCCACACATTCCTGACCATCGTAAACTGCCACTGTTTACTCAGCTTATACAGACAGTGGATGCAGAGAGGTACTTATGGAGCTGTATCGTCTTATTGGTGGAAAGGTTTGCCATGAAGGGCTCTGCTGCTCTCTATACAGAGGAGACTGTAGATGCAAAGGTCAGTTTCT
Organism: Holothuria leucospilota; assembly: GCA_029531755.1. NCBI lineage: Eukaryota > Metazoa > Echinodermata > Holothuroidea > Aspidochirotida > Holothuriidae > Holothuria > Holothuria leucospilota. Next base: position 59,632,046 of record CM055966.1, on the reverse strand, counting down.
TTGTTGTTCCTCTTTTTTGGGACGTTTGAAAACCTGGTTCAGCAAGAACAATTTGAGCCTTTTATTATTCTGTCTGCGGAGCACAAATGTGATATTGTTTTTTTTTTCTCCATTTAAAACATGGGAACTATTCAGGCCAGAGGGGTATCATGAAATGACAAAGGTTGCATTGTATATATTTACCTGTGAGCAATTTTATGTCTCACCTCCTGATGTACATTCAAAGATATCTGATTCTGGTTGTTAGATTGCCCCTTGCATGGTTCCATGTGGAGATGTGGAATTCATGTGACTTGAATGGGATAAAGTTGCACAATATTTCAGCTGCATCAGAGATAATTTTTCTGTGGTTTTTTTTATCAGATGTATCATGTGAAGGAATGAGATATTAGACAGGTTGGAGAGAAAATCATGAAGCTATTGTAGCTTGGTCTGTAAAGTCCAAACACAAGTTTGTATAAAGAGATACTTAAACCACCAAAGATCATGATAGCATGAGAGCCAGATATATAAAGTTGGTAACGGTTCAAGAGGTTCTAACATACTAAGAAAAACTGTTTAAGCTTCTTTCGGGAGTAATCCTTGTCCGAAACGCAGAAGTTGAATTTGGTTTGCCAGTTGAAGTTTGAGGTCTTTCCTCGTAATGAGCCCATCAGTCAGGAGTATGAGCCAATGAAAGTCTGTTTGTTTATGATTATTCATCAATAAACAACTATAGGTGCCATGTCTACATGCTCATTTGTAGTGAAATATACGCACGTAAACAGTTCAGAGCATTTGCTTGTGTATTCGACGGATGGACTACACAAACAGCCTAGGACTATACTCAGGTTAGTGAAGGCTTAGAACTGAATTTTAGTAAGAAACATTACCCATGCCAATGAAGTTGTTGCACAACTAACATGAAAAAGGAGGAAAACCTCACCTGGAATCCTATGCAGAATAAGAGAACTTTACCTGGCACAGCGACGCAAAATACAGGTATATGAACATGCACAGCCGCAGTCCGACCGCCAATGTCACACAGGTTGACTGCTTGTGTGTTACAGCCCTATAGGTACATTTTCGTGCATCAAGCACATCATAGCCTAGCATTCGTTGTCGATAAGTGCACCATGTAAATACGGTAAGCAAGTGCATATTTAGTTGATGTGCAGTCGCTGCATTTTGCTGGACAGTCGTCGACATGATGTGATCTCAAAAGCTGCTGATTAATGAATATTCATAAGTGCCAGTGACTGCTTACAGAGGAATCAAATTGCGTATTCTACAGTTGTTTGAGTTACTGTAACTGGTTTTTACTGTTTTTGTTTCATACCCTTTTAACTAGCTCTTTTCCACTTAAAAGCATTCTCCTGGTTATAATTTTGTCTGAAGAACATGAAGCACCACCTGTTCTTTGCGATTGAAATGTAGGAAACTCGTATTGGGACTTTAAGTCTAATTACTCCAAAGTGAGAAAATCATGTGGGATGTGAAGATGTGGCTCTTCTGCCCTCTGTCAGGAAGAGAGAGGATTTTTCTCAAAATTTGTGTGTACCTTGTGTTCTTATCTCGATTAGGTTGCGTGTCTTTCAGTATAGGTAGGCTATTTGAAAAATATTGGGATGTCATGATATACTTCATTTCAGAGTCCAAATCTGGGAATACGTTTCGTGAACCGGAGATAATAGAAGTAGGGAATTTAACCTTTCTCTCCCCTCTTGCAATGTGTTTTATTGTTTCCTAGGGCACTGGTAGAATTCAACAATTCTGGAGCTCTCTTTGTCTTCATTTCAATCCTCAAATCCAAATTGTAAGCATCACAAAAATATTCCAGCTTTTGTCAGCTTTACCAGAAGACAAAGGGGATGGTGAGACATTAGCTCTTTTATATCTTTGTATGAAATGGTTGAATTGCATGCAGTTTTTGAGTTTTATGAAGCTCTTTTGACTCTTCTTATCAATTATGAAAGTAAAAGAAGTCATTGGAACCATAAGTTTCTAAGTACAAAAAGCTCCTGTGCAGTTTTGCAATTGAACAAAAATAGCAGTTAACTTCATGAGACAATATGTTAAGTGATGTAAGATGAATCATTCCTCACTCAGTAATGTCAAGTGAGTTATTACATACAAGATTACCCCAAGTCTTCCAGTAGTATGGTATACTTTCAGTAAGAACATGCATGAGATCTTGAGAAATACATCCAAAACAAGTTAAGAATTTTTTTTTTTTTTGAGTCTTTGAAACAGAATTGCTCTTGAGAAAGTCTTATATTTTGTAATCTCAGAATGTCTGAACTTGTGTGAAGGTCATGCCTGATGAATAGGAATGATGATGTCATAGGCCAAGTGGTTAGGGATTTGGTATTGTGATTCTAGGATTGCTAATTTCATTCCTGGGTGGTTTATTTATGGTACTCCTTTTCTAATAGATTGTCATTTTTATTTTATGTTCAGCCTCTTCAGCAACCACCCATACCCCTAAAGTAAAGTCAAAGAAGAAAGGTGCCACTGGGTATGAGTCTTTGCTGGACTTGGGTAGATTCTCAGGAAGGCATCTTAGACAACTTAAGTTCACACTGGCTGGTTTCATTGCCCACCATCTTTCTGATGAAGAGTTTATCTCTCAAGTGAGTGTTATCAGGGAAGGAATTCTGAACTTACTGCATGTTACAGTATTTTGAAATAGTTTTGTTCATCAGCCCTGTTACATAGTAATTGCTTTATAGAAAAAAGGGGTTAATTGTTCTTAACCTTTTTCTTCATTTTGTTAAGGCTTAGAGTTATTACATGTGGTGGATATTTGTCTCTAGCTTTCAGCTCTAGATATTGTGCTTTTTAGGTCTGGTTGGATCTGTTTTAAGTACAATATACTCATTTCTGTAAGGAGAAGCTGATGAGCATTTACCTTAAATGAAAAATTTTGTTTTCATCATAAAGCTACTAAGACAAGATAGAAAAGTATGTGAACGACAACAGAAGAATTATGTGAGGCTCACTGTGATCACATGAATATTTGTTATCTGTGTACACTGTAAATTCTTACATGTCCTAGTGTTAAATAAAAAGTTGAGAAACATTGTACTAATGTGTTTTAGATTGATTTTGAATGTACAACTATTTGAAATTTATCTCTCTCGAAGGTTGCTAACTTGTCTGAAGAAGAAACAAGCCACCTACAAGAATTATACCAAATGTGAGTGACTTATGAGAGATTTGTTCTTCTGTTGACATGTGGTACTCATTAAACTTGAAATTGGGAAAAAACTTTAATATAAATTTGGGAGACTCACAACTGTACTGGACTTTTGCCAATTCAATCTGTTTGGTGTTAATATTCAAATTTTCAGATATTGATCTACAGTGTCACATATGGGGAAAAATGTTGGATTGCTTGTCACATATGGGGAAAGATGTTGGATTGCTTGTAACATATGGGGAAAGATGTTGGATTGCTTGTCACATATGGGGAAAAATGTTGGATTGCTTGTCACATATGGGGAAAAATGTTGGATTACTTGTAACATATGGGGAAAGATGTTGGATTGCTTGTCACATATGGGGAAAGATGTTGGATTGCTTGTCACATATGGGGAAAGATGTTGGATTGCTTGTCATGTAGACAAAATGTTCTACATTGATGTTAGGATATAATCTTCATGGTGATGTTGGTTTCATTCATGAAAGTGCAGAACCACACTGAGGAATGATAATTGCCATGTTTAGATAATATGGAATGCTCTCTTGTATGAAATGTACTAAGAAAGTGAAGTTAAAGAAGTAAGGGAAGTTGGAAGATGATTTTCAGGGTCTATGTTGCATACTATAAGTTGCCAAGTTCTTTTTGTTTCCCAACCTAGGGTGTATGCAATTAAATTGTCTGTAAAAGCTTGCCATATCAAGTATACATACTGTACGTGAAACTGTCAGCAACAAACCAAACAGCTCTCAAAGCACCAGAGCAGACTGGCACTCTAGGGAGCCTTTTAAGAGCCGGATACTGTATGTTCTTTGGCTTTGCAGCAAAACCACATACATGATTTAATGGGGCTTTAATATTGTTTTAATGGGAATGTGTAAATAATAGTTTAAAACAAAAGTTGGACACAGGGTCATCATTAGTGCTACCAGTTTAGCTCAGCATTTTTACAATTGAGTTAAAGGTAAAGTTTGTGTGCTAGGTGAACTGTATTGACAAATTTCATTAGTAGTTTGAGGTATTTATTTTCAGAGCAGGCTATATTAATGCATGCTTATTGAATGATAAGCAGTGTAGGATTCTGTCCTAGTATTTTATTTCTTGTTGTGGCACCAAGTTTTACATACACTGTGTCCCATGATGTCAGTTGTAAGTGGTCTTTAAATAATTCTTAAGAAATCTCCCATTATGGCATGTCACAGGTTGCTGGAGGAAAACTTACGCTATGCTCAACAAGTTGCTCAGAGTGGTGAAAATAATGCAGACAACACTACAGCAAAATTCTGGAAAGCTTTGCTACACAGACTGTATGATGTTTTAGATAAGGTAATGTTACATTCAATTTCATGAAATCTATGTGAAACATGTATTCAATTTGAGATAAAAATAGCATTTGCATAAGTCAGCAGTGGAATTAAGTTGTGAAATGGAATTTCATGAGGTTGCTGACACATTTTATAATGGGGGGAATTTTGAGTATGGTACTGTACATATCCTGTTAATGAACTCTTCCTTTGTTTTATTAAGGTCAATGCACTCTTGCCTGCTGATGTCTTCATCCAAGTTATATCTGGCCTTCTTTCTAATGAGCTTGCTTCTGTCAGACGTAAAGCGATGGAGCTTCTTAATAACATCCTTACGCAGCACAAAAATAAATTTACAGAGGAAGAGGTTGGTAAAAATTACTGTGGTTGACTTTTAAAATGGCAACAAGGAAAAAAGGACGAGCAATTGTCCCAGGCTGTTTTACTAAACCATAATGTATTTAGTAGTTTGGATTTACTAGAACTCCACAAAAGAGATTCAGTCAATCCTAATTGAATAGTACGGGAGGGGGAACCTAATCAAAAGCAGTATAGATTAGTGTTTGAGCGTATGTCAAGTTTGTGCTGAACCCTCAAAAATTGGAGAGAAGGGGGAGATTTTTTCCTGAATCTGCATAAATTGGAGGGGCATTCCATGATTGATGCCCATGCATCAAAAGGCTTTCAACATCTGTTTTGCTTGTACTAAAGTTTTGTTTGGGTCATTGCAATCTACTGCAGTTTCAAAAATTGGATGTTTTAAGTTATGAGTTTTGTTGAAATGTCAGGCTGTGTAAATCTATTTGTCAGACAGTATCACATTATTAATTTGTTTTGTGTATTCTTATTTGTTAATTTCCCCAATGTAAAGTGCATCCTCCTGTTAGGACTTGTCCAGCAACTTACTACAGTAGCTGAAACTGGGCCCGATTCCATGAATTCAGAAGTGGACGTAAACAGGCAGACCGCCCTTTACAGTCTGAAGCTTCTTTGCAAACTACTAGGTCCTGACAATCCTCATCAATTTACAAAAGTTGTTGAAGTAAACCTTGCCATCCTGAAAGAAGAACAGAATAATGTCCAGGTATGTAGCTCCTGGCCACTCAGATGTCATATTTTGGGTGAAGTGTTCCATATTTTTTTCTAATGTGGGTCTCCATAGTGTTAGGGCATGTGACTGAAATTGGATTGGATGTATTATCTTCCTGACGATAAATACCAATATATGAACTGTATTATGTGAGGAAAAATATTCAGAGTAAATTGGTAAGCTTTTAATTTTGCTAGTCTGAATAGTTCTTGTTCTGACTGCATGTAAATGACATTATCACATGCTACCATACTTTTTTATCTTGGGGGGGGGGGGGGGGAGGTTGTGAAGTAAATGTTTCTTCACTTACAAGATTTTATTTTGACAAGTTTGGACTTCATAAAGCTGCTCATTACCAAAATACTTCCTGCAAAACTATATTTTTACATACTTAATTGGTAGAGTGTGTTCTGCTGGACTGATGACTGATGAATTTGTCCCATAGAATTGTAAATTGAAATAAAGAAATAAGCCAACAGTTACTCTTTCTTACTGATACTGTAATTTACCAAAATTCTCATAGATAGCAATTTTGGCACATGAATAATGACTAACATGAAAATAAGCCAACAGTTACTCTTTCTTACCGATAATTTACCAAAATTCTCATAGATAGCAATTTTGGCACATGAATAGTGACTAACATGAAACATCACTATGACACTATCCATATTATCCAAATATACATCTTCTCTCTGCAGCTTGTTTCCAGTTCTCTTTTATGTATAGCTGAGGCCATAAACATATTGAGGGCACACTCTATTCCATTCTTGTCCAGACTTGTACCACTGATCATACAAATGATGAGTGGATTTGAAACTGGAGACAGGTAACAGATTTATTCCACTGATATTAATTTTATGATTGATAAGAAGAGAAAAGTAAAAATATGATAAACATATGTATTTGAGTATGTTTTCTATAAAGAGCTTGCAGTTAAAGGTCAGAGGTTATTGTCAGTGATGCAGTGGTTGTCATGGATGGCAGCAAACTGTATTGAAGCGGCATATATACATATATAACCAGTACACTTCACATTGCACTCTATACTGTAAACTGAATTACAATGAACACTTCATGCATGCATGGTTTAGGTATATTATTACATGCATGGACTTGTTTGCCCACTAGCATTTCATTGCCTGCCAACCGTGTTTTACCTTGCAAGCTTTCAATAGGTGTATTCGTTCAATTCAATTACTAATGCCATTTTACCTTGCAAGCTCTTCAGTTACCATTCCCATTTTACCTTGCAAGCTCTTCAGTTAACATTCCCATTTTACCTTGCAAGCTCTTTATAGGTGTATTCGTTCAATTCTTTTACCAACCCCATTTTATCTTGCAAGCTCTTCAGTTACCATCCATTTTACCTTGCAAGCCCTCTATTGGTGCATTTGTTCAATTGTAGTTTAAGTGTCACTTATGCAAGCAAAAAGTTCTACAAAGTAAATGTTAATCAGTTGTTTATTTTCCCTATCTACTCACAGTGTAAATGATGTTTATCCAGTGAATAGCCATTACACATTAGTGCAGGAACCTTCAAAGATAATCTTATATAGTCTACAGATAATCTTGCTTTAGTAACTCTTATAAGTTATTGTAAGAGTTGTTATGTCAGAGCATCATTGATGGAAATAAATGCTTGCATTGAAACCTCAGTTTTCAATTCTGTTTTGAACTTTGTCTTAGTATACAGTTATGGTATTTCCTTTTAGGTGTGTTTGTTCAGTCTTATTTCCTGAGTGCTGGTAACATCTTGTCAAATAGACCCTTTTACAAGAAGCAGTTACAAAGGATTGTGGGATAGAGCTTTGGTATCTGTTACCTCCATCAGTGGTGTTTTACTGTGGACAAATCAATACATACCAAAACTCATTACCATAATCCTTTGTAACTGCTATTTGGAAAAGGGTTAAAGGTTTCAACTTTTATATCACTTATGACACGAGTGTAGTATTTTTTTCAATTGATTTGGAGCAAGAATGGTTGGTTTCTGGTCTCTTATTGAACAGTTAATTATTCATTGTTAAAAGATGCTGCATCCATTTCTTCATTCATCTTGGTTGAAATATTAAAATATTGCCACCACAAAGCATCCAGCAGTATGTGTCATTATTCATTAAAAAATGGAGCTAAAAGAAGCAAGCACTTCATTGCAAATGTGAGAATATTCTTTTTTAGGATATATTGGTAGAAAACAATATTTTAGAAAATCCAGAGATACATAGTTATCCATTTTCTCTTACATTGTAGTTCCAATCTTCATCTTTTGTGCACTGTGACTTCAACTCAAAAAGTTGTAGAAGTGTTACCCAATTTTATCAGTCCTTATGTTCAAGATATTCTTCACCAGGTAAGTATATGAAGTAGAGAGTGTTGATACATCCAGGTTTTAAGGGCAAAGTTACATGCAACCAGAAAGAGCTTATGTACTCAACAGTTGAAAAACTAAGTCCCCTTTTCAATTACATCAGTATCTCTAACCATCCCCATAAAGCTATACCTTTTCAAAGTTTGGTGGTTTTTGAATTAACTGAATGCCCTGTGGAAAAAATTTGATATGGGGTGTCAGGTGATCTTAACCTTTCTTTTGTAACTCCTCTATGAATTATCTCTAGTCACCTGATAGTTTACGATTTGGCAAGTGATGCTTATACTTTTCAAGTAGACAATATTTACTTCCAAAGTACTTTAGTCCCTCAGGACATACCAACTGTCCATGAAACGAAGGCTGAAACACCACAGGATGACATAAGATGTATTTTGTTGAGTCTTGTCTTCTGTGTCAAGTATTTGCACATTTTGCTGATGTTCATTCATAACTTAGGTGCAAAACAGAATCCCTGTATAGTGTTAAATATTTGATTGGAGTGAGTCATAGGCTGGCACAGTTGTGACTTTCTTGTTTTCAAATTCTTGTTCATGTGGCACTTTGTAATACATCAATCGTTTCTTAATATTTGCTGAATAGTTTTGATACTTTGTTTCAGGTGATCCGCCTGTCATGCAACAAAGATGATGAAAAGACACAGCTTAATCTCCGACTTAAATCTTGTCGTCAAACTCTTTCCAGGAAGTTGCCCATAAGAGTTCTTCTCCCTGCTCTAACTCAGACATATGGTGTTGTTGAAAGTACAAATCCAGTGAGTTTTCTGTCATATCTGCAGGTTATGCAGCTCTTCTCTTATCATATTTAAAAGAAGAGATGATAGCTGTAAACTATTGCTATGAGGATTTCACTTAACAGACATTCACATTGTGATCTGGGCAGAGTGGAAAAGCAAAGATATTTTACAGTAAATCACACAATGTGAAGATTTGAGTAAGTCTACCTGTAATATTAGAGTACTTCCACTTTTATAGCACAGTGACAGGGAGAAGAGGAACTAAAATCAGGAATCTGAAGATACACTTACGATCCTGTTTTACTTGATGGTATACTTAGGCTTTTGTCATACCAGGAACAATTGAGGGAGGCTCCAGTAACATTCTATCATGGAATATTTGTATCTTTGCTTTTAACTCCATTAAAACTGTAGCACATAATAATATTAGAACTTGTATTTGATATAACTTAATTCTTATCTACCAAAACAAGGCAAACAATATGAAGTAACAACTCTCACTGAGGAAAGATCAGAGATGTACTTCAGGACCATCATATATTAATAGTGTCATACAATTTTAGTTCTGAAAATTAGAAAAAGAATTGCTAAAATAAAATTCATGAAGTAAAAATGATAAGAAGTCTTGAAATTAGGAGGTAAAATTGACATAATGGTGAGACAGTTGCTAAATCTGAAGACTCATTTCAGGTGCCTTGATGTGTTTATGGCACAGCCATGTTTGAACCGCCAGTGGACAGATTGTGTTTTGCATGCTACACTTGTAGATGAGCAAATGCATGGTGTGTTGTATGCTACTAGTAGCATCACTGCCTAAGTTGATTGGTCATGTTGTGTATGTGCCATAGTAAGGGAGAATGCTGACACAGAGTGCATTGCTGCATGTCTAACCAGGGACACCATGAAAATTGTGGGGGCACTTCTGCTGTAGTTGGTTAGTTAATTAGTTAGATAAGATTTAACGACACACAAACACGAATGTGTTATATAGTGTCAACTAGATAAAAAGGTAACGTTTAAGTTTGGTTTCAAATACAGCTCAAATACGGTGCAAGTCCTTCCCTGTGTCGCCTCTCACAACAGGCAGGAAATGCCATGGGCATATTCTGCAACCCCCAGCTCAAAGGGGGCCACTTCTGCTGTAGGACAAAATCTGGTTAATTGGTGTGTTGCTGTACATACAGTGTGTATTCAACTTCAGAAATAAATGTCATTTTATCTGTTTTCCAAAAGATTTGGAGTAATTTTTACAACAGAGATAACTCATGGTGCCCTAACTAACTGTTTTGTTACATTCTCTCCTAGCCTGAAAACTTGTAGTTGCGCTGCCAATAACTGGGACAAAAGCAATGACGTAATGTGTACATAAGCTCTATTTCTTTGATGCCGTACAGAGAGCCATTTGAGTGGCTTCAGCCCAGATCACCTGACGTCATTCTCCCTTACTTTAATTTTCTGTTATATGTGTGCATATCTGCACCTTTGCTTATTCCCCCAACATGGTGTTATTTGTGTTGCCATTAAAGTCATGACCTGGATGAAATGTTTCTGTTGCGTGCCATGAAGTATCAGTTTTTCTACGTTAGCATATTAATACAAAATAATCAAATACATGTGAAAGCAAAGAAGGCATAGAAACCCTAATTTTTAATTCCACAAAAGCTGTAAGTAAGGTTTCTGGAAAAAAATATGGCATGCATAATAAACTTTTCCAAAAGTAGATGGAAAGACAGGGATAAGGTGTTGTAAGGATGATGAAACAAAAACACAAAGATACAGTGTAATCATTAGTGTGATAAAACTCACACCTCAGCTACAAATAAATCCAGATTCAGTAAAAAAATGGCTAAAAAAACGACACAGGTAGCCCGTAAGGAGTTATTTCCTTGTTTGAGCTTTATAAATGTTTGCTTTTGACCAATCAGAGAGTGTTTCATGCTGACTTAACTGTAGATATACAAATCAATGTACCAAATAGGAATACCTAATTAACAGCCCTCAGCAATCTACATGATGGCAATATGATTGCAATTTGACCTCTACAAGAGTGATGAACTGTAACTATTTTGAGGTAGTTATCTTTCGTTAAATCTTTCATTTTTTGCAGTCGAGTGTGGTTCCATTAATGACTATCCTTGAGGATCACATTAGCTCTTCATCCAAGGAAGACATCCTTGGTCAACATTCAAATATAACAGCTTTCTTCCAAGAGGCTCTTGACTTCAGAACTAAGCATTCAGAGGTCAGTATTTCTTATTAAAGTTACATTCTCTTCTGATTTACTTGAAGTTGAAGAGAAGGGAAATAAATGGCGGGATATTCTGCAAGAGAGACTTTAATATAATGTACACATGAAATGATACAGTAGAAGCAGAATATTAGAGTGGTAAGGAAGACAGAATTTTCTGTTGTACTGTGTTGTATTTTCCTATTGTATTGCCGTGTATGGTATTGCATTGCATTGTATTTTTGCAGTTAATGCAGGTTCCTCACATTGATTAGTTTGAGTTGCAGGGCCAACTTAAAGTGCATATTGCAGTCACCATTTGGGCCTGATTTACCCATACAGGTTGACAAATGAACTGTGAAACACAGCCCTGGTTGCTGTGACTATGTGCTGCAACATGAACTAAATCCTTATAATCTCTTAAAAGTATCTTTAAATGTTTGAAAAATAAGTATTGCATGTTGAAGGTAATCCAACTAGTTATCTTGCAGGAAGTTACTAATCCAGTCAAAAAGGTATTGTCACAAGACTTAAATGAACCATACATGAATTATCTCAAGGGTTATGCTAATCAGGGCTCTCAGAGCAAGGGGGGAGGGGGCAGGGGCTGCAGCCCCAGTAATTTTCAGTTGGAAGGCTTTTTTTCTGAAATGTTCAACTTACCTTTAGTGAATGCCAAAATTTTGGTGTTGAATAGTTTAGACCTCAATCTTGGATAACTTCTGATGGAACTAGTAATTCAAGCAGGCATGTATGTGAATGGTCAGAAAACAACTGAGGCAAAAAGCACTGGTATAAAAAGAAAGAGGAGTTCTTTTTAATATATCCTAGTTAAAGTTCTGTCTCCTGTCAAAACATGGATTGAAGGAAACTACTCACAAGAGGGGGATCAATTAATTGTTTTTTCAAAAATTTGAGCTTGTACTTCTAATCAGTTTGTTATTTCACTACAATCTGAAGTAGGCATGACTCAGTGAAAATAGTTACACTGTAATAGATAATAATTTTTTTGCTGCTCTCATTTCATTTGTCTACAATGTGACATGTAGATATACTAAAAAATTTTATAACCTTGTGGTATATTAACTTCATGTGAAAGGCCATCCCTTTTCTAAACCATTCTGAAATTTGTTTTGATTTAATATTTGATGAGTACAACTTTTATGAGCATTGCAAAATATCTCTGTTGAGTCTTCAGTAAATTTTTCAAGGAATTTCAAATTAATTTTTGATTCCTTGCCGTAGGCAGGCAAGGAATCTATGCAATGGTGATGTCGTGTGTGTGTGTATGTGTGGGAGGGTGTGTGTATGTGTGTTTGTGACGCTGCTTGTAATTGCGATATCTCAAGATAGGATTGACCGACACTTTTCATATTTGGTATATAGATTTGTCATGTTGAGAGGAAGAACCTTATTGTTTTTGGAGGAGGTCGAAGGTCATTGGAGGTCACCAAAGGTCAAAAACCGAAAACCTTGTAATCACGTTATCTCGAGATAGCGATAGCCGACACTTTTCATATTTGGTATATAGATTTGTCATGTTGAGAGGAAGGACCCTATTGTTTTTGGTGAAGGTCAAAGGTCATTTGAGGTCACCGGAGGTAAAAAGCCGAAAAGCTCATAATTGCGATATCTCAAGGTAGGAATGACGGACACTTTTCATATTTGATGTATAGGTTTGTCATCTGGAGAGAAAGAATCCTATTGTCTTTGGTAGAGGTCAAAGGTCATTTGAGGTCACCACAGGTCAAAGACTGAAAACCTTGGCATCATATGTCAAGATAGGAGTGGCCTGTATAGATTTGTCGTGTTGAGAAGAAGAACCCTATTATTTTTGGTAGAGGTCAAAGGTCATCTGAGGTCACCAGAGGTCAAATACCGAAAACCTTGTAATCGCGATATCTCGAGATAAGGATGACCGACACTTTCATTTTGGTATATAGATTTGTCATGTTGAGAGGAAGAACACTATTGTTTTTGGTGAAGGTCAAAAGTCATTTAAGGTCACCGGAGTTAAAAAGCCGAAAAGCTTTTAATCACGATATCTCAAGATAGGAATGAGTGACACTTTTCATATGTGGTATATAGACTTGTCATGTTGAGAGAAAGAATCCTATTGTTTTTGGTGGAGGTCAAAGGTCATTTGAGGTCGCCAGAGGTCAAAGACCGAAAACCTTGAAAATCGCGTTATGTCAAGATAGGAATGTCCTATATTGATTTGTCTTGTTGAAACATGATATCTCCATCATAGCGATGATCAACACTTTTCTTATTTGGTACATAGATTTGTCATGTTGAGAGGAAGAAGCTTTTTGTTTTTGGTAAAGGTTAAAGGTCATTTGAGGTCACTGGAGGTAAAAAGCTGAAAAGCTCGTAATCACGATATCTCAAGATAGGAATGACCGACATTTTTCATATTTGGTATATAGATTTGTCATGTTGAGAGAAAGAATCCTATAGTTTTTGGTGGAGGTGAAAGGTCATTTGAGGTCACCAGAGGTCAAACACCAAAAACCTTGAAATCATGATATGTCAAGATAGGAATGGCCTATATAGATTTGTCATGTTGAGAGGAAGAACCCTATTGTTTTTGGTGGAGGTCAAAGGTCATCTTGGGTTTCCAAAGGTCAAAAAGCAAAATTTCCCAAGAATTCCCAAGATCATCATTTGGGGTCACCAGAGGTCAAAAAGTGAAATTTCCCAAGAATTCCCAAGATAGTCATCACGATTCACCAGAGGTCAAACAGCAAAATATCCCAAGTATTCCCAAGATCGTCATCTGGGGTCATCAGAGGTCAAAAAGCAAAATTTTTCAAGAATTTTCAAGATGCAAGATCCATTGGAGTTGAATCCCATTCAAGACACTTCAGATTTTCTTTTTTGTTATGTTTGGTGCGGTTCAAAGGTCATGTGAGGTCAGCAGAGGTCAAATTGTTAAAACATAAAATGATGTAGTCAAGAAAGATAAATTTGAGGGATAAACCTCAGGGCAACAAAGCATCCCCATTCGGCAAGGAATCACGAAGCCTTTGGGCTTTCTGTATTTTTCTGTCTTTTTGATTAGGTCGGACTAGATGAAATTTTAATCCTAGAGAAATCCATCATCAGTGCTGTGTTGATGCATGTAATGAAGTTGTCAGAAAACACATTCAGACCAATGTACTTCAAGGTTTGTAGATTTAATTGCCTCCTTGTGTTTTTGTATTCCCATTATCTACGATTTAATTTGTGTTATAAACCCTGGCTAGAAAATCTATTTCTCATTGGTTAAGTGGTTAAGTTGGTAAGTATTTCTCTTTTTCCCATTTTCATCAGAAAAGTGTTGATTTTTGGTTTTGGTGATAAGAGAAACCTATGCAACTGTTCTGGCGTGTGTATGTATGTAAGCATGTGTGGTTGGGTGTGTGTATGTGTTTGTGACACTTGCTCTTTAACACAATATCTCAAGAAGGGAAACTCCAAAAGTTCTCAAACTTGGTACATAGATGCCCCATATTGAGAGGAAGAACTTTATTGTTTTTGGTGGGGGTTGAAGGTCATCTGGGGTCACCAGGGGTCAAACTCTGAAAACCTTGTTAACACAATATCTCAAGGTGGAAAGCTTGTATGAATTTCATACTTAGGAGGTAGATGCATTTTGGGAAGAGGAAGAACCCTATTGTTTTTGGTGGAGGTCAAAGGTCATCTGGGGTCACCAGGGGTCAAACTCTGTAAACCTTTCTAACATGATATCTCAAGGTAAGAAGCTTGGATAACTTTTATATGTAGTATTTAAATGCATTACGGAAAGCGGAAGAAGCCTATTGTTTTTGGTGGAGGTCAAAGGTCATTTGGGGTCACCAGGGGCCAGACTCTGAAAACCTTGTTAACACAATATCTCCATGTAGGAAGCTTGGATAAATTTCATACGTTCTTCATAGATGTGTTATACAAAGAGGAAGAACCCTATCCATTTTAGTGGAAGTCAAAGGTCATTTGGGGTCATCAGGGGTCCAACTCTGAAAACCTTGTTAACACAATATCTCGATGAAGGAAACTTGCATAAATTTCATACGTAGTATGTAGATGTGTTATAGAAAGAGGAAGAACCCTATCGATTGTAGTAGAGGTCAAAGGTCATTTGGGGTCATTGGAGGTCAAACACTGAAAAACCTTGTTAACAGGATATCTTGATGTAGGAAGCTTGGATAAATTTCATACTTAGTATGTAGATGTGTTCTATAAAGAGGAAGACCCTTATCGATTTTAGTGGAGGTCAAAGGTCATTTGGGGTCATCGGGGGTCAGACTCTGAAAAACTTGTTAACACAAAATCTCAAGGTAGAAAGCTTGGATGAATTTCATACTTAGTATGCAGATGCATTATGGGAAGAGGAAGAACCTTATAGTTTTTGGTGGAGGTCAAAGGTCATCTGGGGTCACCAGGGGTCAAATGCTTAAAACCTTGGTAACACGATATCTCGATATAGGAAGCTTGCATAAATTTCATACGTAGTATGTAGATGTGTTATATAAAGAGGAAGACCCTTATCGATTTTAGTGGAGGTCAAAGGTCATTTGGGGTCATCGGGGGTCAGACTCTGAAAAACTTGTTAACACAAAATCTCAAGGTAGAAAGCTTGGATGAATTTCATACTTAGTATGCAGATGCATTATGGGAAGAGGAAGAACCTTATAGTTTTTGGTGGAGGTCAAAGGTGATCTGGGGTCACTGGGGGTCAAACTCTGAAAATCTTGTTAGCACAATATCTCAAGGTAGAAAGCTTGGATGAATTTCATACTTAGTATGTATATGTATTATGGGAAGAGGAAGAACTCTATTGTTTTTGGTGGAGGTCAAAGGTCATCTGGGGTCGCTGGGGGTCAAATTCTGAAAACCTTGGTAGCACAATATCTCAAGGTAGAAAGCTTGGATGAATTTTATACGTAGTATGTAGATGCATTATGGGAAGAGGAAGAACCCTATTGTTTTTGGTGGGGTCACCGGGGTCAAACTCTGAAGACCTTGTTAACACGATATCTTGATGTAGGAAGCATGGATAAATTTTTGTACATAGCATGTAGATGAGTTATGGTAAAGCAAAGAATGTTGTTTTTGGTGGAGGTCAAAGGTCATCTGGAGTCACCAGGGGTCAAACCCTGAAAACCCTGGTAACATTATATCTTGACATAGGAAGCTCGGATAAATTTCATATTTAGTATGTAGATGCCTACAGGTGAGAGGAAGAAGCCTATCACTTTTGGTGGATGTCAAAGGTCATTTGGGTCATCGGGGGTCCAGCCTTAAAAAAGTTTGCAGTCGTTTCATACTACTGTAATTCCATGATACCGTAGGTATGTATGAATCATCAAAACCACAATGCGTTTTTGCATTCTGGTTTTAAGTATTTATGGAATATTACTGCCTAGTAAAAATCTTTGTTGCTTTATTTGCAGTTTTTTGATTGGGCAAATCATAATGAAGCTCCTCATAGCCGCTTGATTACATTCTACCACCTCTCTGATTCAATTGCTGAGAAACTACGATCAATATTCTCTTTATTTGCTGGGCACATTGTTTCAAACTGTGCTGAACTACTGGATAACAACAACACGGCAAAAGCAGGTAACTTAACCTTAATTATACATAAATTAACATTTTGGCTTGCAGATGGGATTATGCAATTTGTTGTGCTAGTTATGCTATTTGTTTTCATAGAGAAACTTGAATAGCAATTTCCTCAATTTTTACTGACAGGTAGCAAACAGTTATACATATTATCCCATGTCTCCTTTTGTTTCAGAGGAATTATTCTTCACAGGAGATGACAGAAAAAAGAAGGGTTGTCTCTTAATTCAGCTGATATTATCCTGCCTACAGAAATGTTTTGTTCATGACAAAGGTGCTTTTGTGAATAAGGAAAGATTTGAGTTACTCTCACAACCCCTTATTGATGAGGTTAGTACTTTAAACATGGTTTGTATGCATCATAAAAATTTTGGAAGTGCTTGAATTACAAATGGGTCATCTTGGAGCAGTTGAATGTTGTTGAATTTGGAAATTTTACAAAATGACCAGGGAAGGGAGTATCGATTATAGATAATTGTCCAGAACTTTATAAAATAACCAGTGAAAGGGAGTATCAGTTATAGATAAATGTTCAGAAAGAATGTCTATCTTCAGCATCTTGTATCATTTCTAAACATGTGGTTGATGTAAGAAATTTGTAACAAAAAAAAATTGATTCTTGAGAAGTGTCTGGTTCCTTGGGGAAAGGGTGGGAACTCTGCTGTCCTCAGTGTTCTACACAGTCTATACTTTGCATAAAACAAAGACAAATTAGATATATTTCCTGAAAAAGTGCTTGTTATTCTAACTTTTTGTAAGATTTGAAGTCTTTAATTTGCTTTGTAATGAAAATTTTTGAAGAGTTGAATAAAAACTGAAGATCTTGCATCATATAAATTTTTCAACAAAAAGGAATTACCCTCCTTTAGAAGACTTTTCACAATTTCAGCCAACCTGTCCTGATGGCTTCATGTACTCTCTGAGATGGATTCGTTGGGCTTTGGCTGTTGGTACTTTTGAAAGAAAATTGAAAGAAGAGTATCACTATTGATTCACAGGCTGGAACTGTTTCTATTTGCAATCTAGGAATTGTCATACAACTTACTAGGAAGCTTTTGTAAGTTGATACATTGACTGGACAACACAGCCCACCCATCTGTCGTTTCTGAGCTGTGAGTGAAATCACTCTTCTTAATCACACAGGGCCTGGTTGTAGGGGGTTTTGAAATGACAGCCCATAGTGATACTTTAGCAAGACATTTGAGGGAGAAAGATGGATCAAGTTCATTGTTGAAACAAATGTTTGTGAAACCATTTTGCTTTTTTTACTCCAGCTGGAAAATGACTTTAGTGATGATGAGGTGTATCAGGAGATGGTTAGTTCATATCTAGCACCCTGTATCACTGCCATGATGGCATCCGTGAAGGATCAAGGAATCTGGCAGCCATTGAACTACCAGCTGCTTCTTAAGATGCGCCACAGCTCAGCTAAGGTAAATAGATCAGTAGTTGTAATGATGGGTTAAAGTCTCATTGCTAGTTAGTAACTTTTTGTGAAACTATTCTTGCCATTACTGGACGAATTTGTAAATTTAATTATCGTCACTTTGTAAGGCAGCAGTCTTGGACAAAACTCATTGGGACACCCCTGCTCCCCTTCACATTGTTCACCACAGCTATCCTGTTCAAGGTGTACAGTCACTCTTTCTGCGCAACATTGGGAGGGGGAGCGGGGGTTTCACGTAAGCGTGGGAACTGAGAGTCAAGAATATTATGACAAAGTATTCCAACAGTTTTGTCCAAGATTGTCTGAGAATTTCGAGAAGTTAGAACTACTCGTGGCACACAGTAGAAAGTGTCACTTTGTGCTGGGTTGATTCGGAACTTTGGACTAGAGGACAAAAATAGAGAAAACCAGCATATTCTGGGTCCATATTCAAGTTCTCATTAATATAATACTATTGAGGTTGAAAGCATTTAGGAGGTAGCTAAATAAATTCAGAGTGCCCTTCACAATGTTGACCACAGTTATCCTGTTTACGGCATACAGTCACTCTTTCTGTGCAACATTGGGAGGCTTCATGTAAGCCTGGAAACTGAGATTCAAGAGAATTATAACAAAGTGTCCCAACAGTTTTGTCCAAGATTGGTAGGGCAAGGTACAGTAATATGAAGCGAATATGCACTCTCAGTAAATGTAGTCACACATGTTTTCCTGTTACTATGTAAGGTATGCATTATGATAGGAATGAATGAGTACGTTTTTGAGTTAGTTTGCAATGTGTGTTAGTATGTGTGTGTCCTTGTAACTCCTAGAATGAGGTTGTGTTGGATGCCATACTGGGCAAGGTATGATGATCAGATTGTGTTTTCAGTCATTTTGTGCATAATAATTTAAATATTCACATGAGTTAATGTAAAAACTTAAGCACTCTTAATTTTTATTTCATATATGTTGCCAATTTGGTATTGCACTTGGTCTTAATTAATACACTAGTTACATTACAGTGTTTTCAGCCCCAGTGAATCAACTGATTGAATAGGATGTTGTTGAGCATAGAAATCTTATCTGGTAATGTCGCCTGCCAATAGTCTGGCATCCTAAATACTCGGTATGAGATAGTATTAGGTGGGATGGTAGCATTCAGATATTATTAACTAATTATTACCCTTGTTACTAAAAATCTTTGAATGAAGCTAAATAGGTAATCACCTTGAAGTGGGTCTGTGTATGAGAAACTCCTAGGTACAGTGGTTAATAGCAAAAGGAACAAAGGTCAGTTCTGAATATCTTGGTCACATGGCACATCTGTGTGATGCCATTGTAGTTATAAGTGTTGTGTGAGAAACAAACTTAAGTATGGGGCCACAGAAAAAAAGGACAGAAATGGGATATTGTCAATACTTCAGGATGAAGGAAGTACAAAAGTTGAAAATTATTAAATTTGCCATCCCAATCCTGTTGGAGACTTGTGCCTGATTTTGTTGCAAAGATTTAAATCTCATTGTGAGGTATGAAAGGAGGTGGAGGGGGAGGGAGGAGGGGGTAAGATAGCAATACCACTACAGCGGTATATTCTTGAAGTAAAGATGCATGATACTTTAACTTTTTGTAGTGTTGATACTGAATGTTTACTATTGTCTAGTCTGCAGCGGAATGTATAAAACAAGTCTATGATTGTGAGGTCTTGTTTGGTGTCAAAGCATAATAGTTCTAATTATGGCTTAAGTGATACCACGAGACTGTCAATCAAAATTGTTTTTATGGAAATTGCCCATGGTATAGGAGGAATAAGGGAATATCAGCTAAATGTTTCAGATTTGTTTTTAGTAAGGATTTCTCTAAAATAATAATAGAGGATCCCAATCAGGATCCTTAGACTGCCATGAAAATAGCTTTCGGGTAGATTTTAAAGGGACATTGGGGAAAGTGGTAGTCGGGAAGTAATGTATACCTTTGCTTTCTTCTTCAAAGTTTACCTACTACCCTTAAACTGCATCAGAACAGTTTTTATGTTTCTTCCACCTGAAATAACTTAAGTCTGCAAAATTCTAAATTTGAGATAAACTGTTGAATTGACATGCAGTTCTAATGTGTATTTTCCTTGAGAACTTTTTCCATATTCATGGGTGACTAGAATCATATGTAATTCTGAGGCGCCTTAATTCAAAATTTTTGTTATCTATTTTCCCAATTAGGTTCGATTTGCTGCCCTCGTGGTTTTGGACAACATTCATCAGACACTTAAGGAAAATTACCTGTCCCTTTTACCAGAGACAATTCCATTTTTGGCTGAACTTATGGAAGGTAAAGATGTTTCATCTCTTTTCTTATCTTAAAGCAATTTGCCTGCAAACTTCTGTTTTCGACGCTCTTAATTTTTTCGACAAGCCATGATTTGATATGTTTCCTTGTGTCTCATGTCTTTTGTTGGTGTGTTGCTTGCTAATTCAGAGAAAGATCTTCCTTTTATCACAATGCAGCATGAATTAGTAGATTAGGCTTTAATTCTCATCAGAGTTAGGGGATACTGATAGGTGAGAAATTTTTCTAGTGGCTACTTTGTTGTAATCAAAAAGTGGTATGCACTATGTAAAAAGTTGATTCTTTGTAGATCATTTTGAGGAGTGTTAAAAGTATCACATTTAATCAATAAAATATGTATATTTATTGTATTTAACAGATGAGTCAGAAGAGGTGGAACATAAATGTCAAGAAGTTGTCAGGGAGTTGGAAAAGACACTTGGTGAACCTCTACAGAAACATTTTTGAAAGCACATAATTTCTTAGCAGTTGTTCAAAGTTTGGACAATTTTTAAACGTTAGCTAAATAATTCAGTTCTCTTTTGTGCCTTTCTAGATATTTTCAATCAAAGATATTACATATTGAAGGTAAATAAAGGGATTATCATGAATTTAGCTCTTCAGTAAAATAATACTGTCTTGTGATAAGAAAGAACGATGCGTGAATTAGCATTAGGAGTATGCTGCTTATTGAAATATTTGGGTAACTGTATTTGAATTCAAACTAGGATGAACAGGATCAGTTCTTCCCCGATGAGCAGCAAAGCAAAACCTGAAAATTTGCAAGTAAAATATTGAGGATGGTATGGATGATTTTTATTTATTTCTTATTTTATGATACACAATCAAAAAAATTTTATAATGTAAAATTTGATTCGTTGACTACTTTTTTTTTTTCATAACTATGAACAATATCAGACTGAGAGATACTTATGACTGTTCAACAGCCATTAAAAATGATTTTAATATGCAAGTCTTTGGTTTTATTATACAATAGGATTTATTTGTCATAATTCGATGATCCTGGAAAGGAGGAAGAAGGCTTCCTTGACGTTTCACTGATCAGCTCGTGAAGGGTGGGGGATGTCATTTTCATTTTAGCCATCAGCATTTATTAGCTGATGCTATTTGCTCTTTGAATTCTTCACATTCAGCCTTTGTGTCAATCATCAAACCTGTAGAAGAAATGCTGGCAAATTTGTGCCTGGTGTAGATTTGGGGCTTGATTCATAAAGCATACTAAGAGAGGTCTCTTATCATAGCACCCAGGCAAGGTGTGTCTGGTGTAGATTTGGGGCTTGATTCATAAAGATAAGCATGCTAAGAAGTCTCATACAAATAGTATACACTTTGTAAATGAGACTCTTATGGCTGGAAATCTGAAAAATACAGAATAATCACAATTTATGCATTGAGCCTGTCATAGTTTAGTCACAGCTTGGTCTGTTCGCACTCAATGTGGTTGTTGAAGAAAGCCACTTTATATGGTGCACTTATATGCACAATCAATTGCTAATCATATGGTATGTTCTCCTGTGACTAATGCTTCAGCATGCATTGTAGTGACACTGTACACTTTACACAAAAGCTCTGAAGCTTGCCTTAAGTTACTCCAAAAATTAACAGCCATTCTCTCTTTCATTAAAATCAATACCAGCTAAGTAAAACTATAGTGACTGAGTCCAGCATGCAACTTTTAATGGGTAGTCCTTGTCTACTCTTTACCAATCTTGCTCCAGTATTGTGCATGTTCCTTTTCCTAAGCAGTGTCGGTGTGGTACTTGATGCCTCAGACTAGCATCATACTTCAGTAATACTTTGATGACATGAAGTACATTTGTTTCAAAGTTTTATCCAAGGGTTAATTCGATGAGGGACAGCAGATTTGTAATGCTTCCTGGACCTTGCAAGCCCACCTACCATATTTACTTTAGCAAAAGCTACAACTGTAAAGAAATTTGCACAGCCAATTTGGAGTGATGCAAACAAGAAGTTAAACTCTGTTAAAGAAGTATAGTTGTATTTTGTCATTTTGCATTGTGAAAGAAATAAAGTGAGCACTATTATAAGGCAATTTCATCTGTTGTTTCATTTAACTAAGAGCAATAAAGTTTTGGCTCATTGTGAAACAACTCCACAGCACTTTTCATAGGCATTGGAAGCTGGGGGGAACATCCGAACATTATTTTGGACCACTGTCCAGGGAGGGGTTGTCCCCCTTCCCTTTGGAAAATTTTTGAATATTTAAGGGTCCTAAGATGCAGTTTGGAGCAAAATTTTGTATAAAATTTTCAGAAAATTATTGCAAACTTTAGACATTTTTACAGACAGAGCAAACAAGAGGTTTTCGACCATACATTGTGTGAGGTGGATGCATACATCTACCCCACCACATTTTTGACTGGAGCTTTAGTGCCCCCCTCCTGTTTCCTAAGATGCTGCACAGCTGCAGTCTTAAAATTGGACATTGCTATGGTTGTGTGATTTTTAAATATGACCTGTGCAGTTAAATAGATCCGCCTATTGTGTGATAGCAAGGTACATGCACTATTTAAAAATTCTGGTAGTTTACAAATTCGGTGTTACAGCTATGTTTTGTTTTTACAGTCAACTGTAAAATTGAAGTCACTAAAATATTTTCTTTAACGGCTTGCTTGAAACGAGTGCAATTAAATGCATCAACCAACAAGATCAGATATTGGGGCTACAACCAAGATCATCTTTAAGAAGGCGGTTACAGTAAAAAGGCTCGTAATGGACACTTCTGCTAATTACGGTAGTGCCTCTCTCAAAAATAATTTCGTAAGAGGGGAATGAACAATTCTGAAACAATGTAGTCGTTGTGTACAAGTAAAAATACTCCAAAAATACTAATATATCAGTTGTAAACATTCCTGTGATGAAACCAAATACAAAACTTCATTATTTATTGAAGAAGCAATCGTTTGAAGGACATAGCCCTAATCATTTTCGCTTAACATAAGTATAATGTTCCATTACGTCATAAAGCTGTAAATTTATATGCCATTCTATTTGCTCCATTCAGATGCTTTTAAAGCAGCTTTGGTGCTTATTTCACATCATCACCCAGAACATTCTTTTAAGTGAACATCTTATAGTTTAAAGAAAAACATCAGTTATGAGATGTTAACAACTAAAAACAAATGTTTTCAGGTAAATGAAAATTAGCATATTTTTTCAGCATTGGTGAAAATTTGAAAGTAATTCTTTTACAAGACCAGAGTAAACAGAAGGGTATGTTTGGAAGATTCAAAATGTTTGTTTTATGAAAAAGCATACCTCCATGTAAATAAACTGTTTATTGATTTCTTACTGAAGCCAGGCGAGGAATCTATGCAATGTTGAGGTCGTGTGTAAATGTGTGTGTGTTTGTGATGCTTGTTGTAATCACAGTATCTCAAGATAGGAATGATGGATGCTTTTCATATTTTGTATATAGATCTAGCATGTTGAGAGGAAGAACCCTACCATTTTTGGTGGAGGTCAAAGGTCATTTGAGATCACCAGAGGTCAAAGACTGAAAACCTTGTAATCACGATATCTCAAAGTAGGAATGAAGGACACTTCGTATTTGGGTATATAGATTTGGCATGTTGAGAAGAAGAACCCTACCATTTTTGGTGGTAGTCAAAGCTCATTGAGGTCACCAGAGGTCAAAGACGAAAACCTAGTAATCACGATATCTCAAGATAGTAATGATGGACACTTTTTCTATTTGTATGTAGATTTGTCATGTTGAGAGGAAGATCCTTATTGTTTTTGGTGGAAGTCACCAAAGGTTCAACTGCAAAAACCTTGTAAATGGCTTGTAGACATGATATCTTAAAGTAGCAATGACGGACACTTTCCATATTTGGTATATGCATTTTTCATGTTGAGAAGAAGCCTGTTGGATTGGTGGAGGAGAAAGGTCATTTGAGGTCACCAGAGGTCAAAGACTGAAAACATTGTAATATGATATCTCAGGATAGGAATGAAGGGCACTTTTCTTATTTGAATATATAGATTTTTCATGATGAAAGGAAAAAGTCTGTTATGTTTGGTGGTGGTCAAAGGTCATATGAGTTCACCAGAGGTTAAACTGCAAAACCCTTGTAAATGGTTTGTGAACACGATATCTCATAGTAGCAATGATGGACACTTTTCATATTTGGTATATAGATTTGCCATGTTTAGAGGAAGAAACCTAGTGTTCTGGTAGAGGTCAAAGGTCATTTGAGGTCTCCAGAGGTCAAAAACTGAAAACCTTGTCATCACAATATCTCAAGAAAGCAATGACAGACACTTTTCACATGTGGCATATAGATTGTCATAACGAAAGGAAGAATCCTATCGTTTGTGGTGGAGGTCAAAGGTTATCTGGGGTCACCAACGGTCAAACTCCGAAAACCTTGTTAACACCATATCTCAAGTTAGGAAGCTTGGATAGATTTCATATGTAGTATGTGGATGCCTTATGGTGAGAAGAAGAATGCCATTGTTTTGGTAGAAGTCAAAGGTCATCTGGGGTCACAGGGTGTCAAACACTGAAAACCTTGTTAACACAACATCTCAAGATAGGAAGCTTGGATATATAACATATAAGGTGTGTGGATCTGTTATGGTGAGAAGATGAACCCTTTTGTTTTTTGTGGCGGTCAAAGGTCATCTGAGGTCACCAGGGGTCAAACACTGAAAACCTTGTCAACACAATATCTCAAGGTAGAAAGCTTGGATAGATGTCATACTTGGTATGTGCATGCCTTATGGTGAGAAGAACTACACTCTCTTTGGTCGAGGTCGAAGGTTGTCTGGGGTCACTGGGGTCAAACTCTGAGAACCTTCATAACATGATTTCTCACACAAGGTAGGAAGCTCGAATATTTCATATTTTGTACGTGGATGTAAAATGTCCCGAGGAAGAACCCTTTTTGGTGGAGGTCAAAGGTCACCTGGGTCATAGAGGTCCAAAAGCAAAATTTCCCCAAGAATTTCTGAGATCATCTGGGGTCACCAAAGGTCAAAAAGCAACATTTTCCCAAGAATTCCCAAGATTGTCCTATGGGGTCACCAGAGGTCAAAAAGCAAAATATCCCCAAAATTCCCAAGATATTCATCCGGGGTCACCAGCGGTCAAAAAGCAGAATTTCCCAAGAATTTCCATGATGTAAGATTCATTGTAGGTCAGAGGTCATTTGAATTCATCAGAGGTCAAAGACCAAAAGCATTGAAAAACACGATATTGCGAGACGGGTTGATGGATACTTTTTATACTTGGAATATAAATTTTTCACTTTAACAGAGCGGTCGAATGTATCATCTGTGGTCATCAGGGGTGAAACTATGAAAACCTCATAAACTAAGTAGGCAGTGGGCGGCCGGGTACCTTCAAATTGTGTCCGGCGTTTTGTTACCAATGAAAAGTGAGGGCTGAATTTTTGTGCCATTCCAAAGATATAATTATAGAGTACATCATTTGTCACAAGCATAACTGTTACAGTAATAATTCTAATTTTTAAGTACCTAATTATGAACACGTGCAAAGGATGATGTGACTATAGCATTAGAAATACCATTCATATAATGAGTTTGTCCGTGGCGTAGTGGAAGTACTCAGTTTCTCATACAGATGGCCCGGCTTCGAATATCCCTTTCAAGACACTTTTTCTTTTTTGATAAATTTGGTGGGGTTCAAAGGTCATGTGAGGTCAGTAGAGGACAGATTGTTAATACATCTTACAACGATTTAGTCAAGAAAGATAAATTTGAGGGATAAACCTCGGTGCAACTAAGAATCCCCATTCGGCAAGGAATCACTCAGCCTTTGGGCTTTCTGGTTATAGTTGAAAAATGGATGCTGGTAAACAGTGTAGTATGTGAAACAGTAAAAATATACTGCAAAAATATATGTAAATGTAGACATTCCTTTAAATGTGTAAAACAGCATGAATACGCACCCGAAAAGAGTATTGTTACGTAGGCATCTTCATTGAAATAATTGCACGTATCACACCAGTACGCAATAGTCAGTTAAAGGATGATTGTTGTATGACTGTTATATTGTTCCAAAAAGATATTTTTGCTTTCATACATTTTGCAGTGTCAGCAGTTTTCAGTGAACTCGTTAGTAGCTCCCACAAAAGACTTTGATAAAGTGTTGTTAGGATGCTACCAAGTGTAAAGTTCACCCTAATACACGATAATAGACAATGCTTTTTGAAACGCAGGGAAGTTTGGAAGTTTAATACTCAAATTCGTCACCAACGGTACGTTAACTACGGACACGGGTCGTTACAATAACGATGACGAGCTTAAAACAGGACAATCGTGACGGTTGTGTGATATAATCTAAACGGGCTGGCTTACAAGTTAAATGGCACGATATATCTAGTAAATGCGGGTCTTTACATTGTGTGTCGTTTAGACTGGTATTCATGATTAAAGCCCTGCTTGTTTGGAAGCAATGGTACCATACCTCTACCGCTCTGTGATCGTATTGTTAGTGTTGCTATGGCCATCATGCTTATCAGAGACCCAGGGTAAGTCAGTTTCACTGGATTTAAGGTTGGGCCAACAGGCTCCATAGCCCTCCAACGGGTGAGCTTATTAAGCTATGTTTTGCTCCTCCCCGGAAATTTCCAGTGGATCTCCTTTCCCATGGGCGACAACAGGGAGGGGAAATAAGTCTCCCATTTTTTGAAGATTGGGGATAAAGTCTGCATATACTCCTACACTATTTTTCATTCTTTATGTAGAAGAATTATATTCTATATTTCATTCATTTTTCTTCTTTAATGTTTAATGTTTCCAACTTTCTGGTACAGGGTTAACTAATGCTTCTCCAATATGCCCCAGCTGAAATCGGTTGCAAAAAAGTTAAGCTCATTGCATGAAAAACACCGTTTTCGCAACTTTTCAGCGACTTTGCGAGCAGCCACTGATCACATCACAGTTGAAGATAGTGAAATGTTTCATTCTAGTGAGCACACGTTCGAAAATAGCCTAGAGCTTGCGAGCGCCCTTTTTCCCCACGGGGAGAAGCGTCAGTGCCCCCTGTACTCCACGCTGATGAGGTGATTGCTTCAGTAGCTGAAGGTGCCAGTGGTTCATTACATGTTACTGCCTAACAATAATTCCTCCTTCCCCTCTTCTCCCGTCCTCCAAAGAAAAAAAATTGAAAAAACAAAATAAGTTCATCTTTAAATGCATTTTGACCATTAAATTTTGCTCAATATTCGCATGGCGGCATACCGGGACTGTTACAACCCATTTTATAACAACTGGCCAAAATGCAACAACTTTGTCCAAACTGTAACAACTTTATGCCCAAAATACAACAACTTTATGAAAGTTGGTCCAAAATGCAACAACTTTCTGCCCAAAATGCAACAACTTTCTGCCCAGTTAGTCCCTCTTAAGGAAATCTAATAAAAAAAACAGTTTTAAGCCTTTCCGAGCCTCTAATCGGCCTGAAAATAGCATTTCTGAGCACTGTTTATCTGATATACGAAACATAAGGATCGGGGCATGTCAAATCGAAGAGCTGCGAGTTTTATCACGGGGACCTCAGATTTGGACTTTTCGGATCCGATTTACCCGGTTTCCACCCAAAATTTTCGGGTCCGTCATTTTGTTCGCCATCTTGATTTTTTTTTTTACAACTCACAGGAGACACCCAAAAATGGGTAATCCGAGTTAAACAAGCACGAGAATTCGACGTGTGCAACTCTTAGGCCGATCCGGCCTTGTTTGGCCGAGTTAAGGCAGGTTAAGTTATTTCGTCGGCCATTTTGGATTTTTACGACGTCACCCAAAGCACCCAAGTGGGCGGCGGGAAATAAATTTTCTAGATGTTTTAGACCACGCTGAGTTCAACGGAGCACGTTCTAGCCCGAACTGACGTTATGGCGGCAATTTTAATTTTTCATAACCACACAGAAGTCACCCAAAACTACATATTTCAGGTGTCGAGTATGTCATGAGGAATTGGATGGTGCAACTCCCAGTCCGATCCGACCTTGTTTGGCTAAGTTATGGCACTTTAAAATATATGGCGGCCATCTTGGATTTTTTTCAATACCGTCTGGTGAGAATCTTCACGTTGTTACATTTTGGGCAGAAAGTTGTTGCATTTTGGGCTAACTTTCATAGTTGTTGCATTTTGGGCAGAAAGTTGTTGCATTTTGGACCAAGTTGTTGCATTTTGGTCAGTTGTTACAAAATGGGTCGTAACAGCTGGGGTCACTGTTCACAGGTTGAAAATTTTTATTTTCGATCGATTTTCCAAATGGGGGGCACGACCCCAATCAGCGTTGAAGAAATTTATTTTGAGCAAATTGTATGTTAGATTTTGTACTTTTGTCTAACGTTGAATGCGTTGAATCGTAAGATTCAGAACTGTATAAGTATCAGACTAAAAAAATAGCGTCATTGATGATGACGACGCTGGCCTTGCCTTTCGTAGCATCATTATTCTCTTTCCCTCAGTATTAAAATTGTTCCCCGAGATTCAGTATACGTTGAATAATAGATGTTAGAACACGGACATGATCAACAATTCTGTAGTTAGTTAGATGGAGTTTTACGACCCAGTTTCCAACCTATTGGTTCAAGTCGAGCCGCCCACGGCCTTTTTTCCAGTTGTGGCTCACTGGCTTGTTTTCCAATGTCACTTTAGGTCATCATGCATCTTCATCATAATTTTTGAATACAATTGTAACTACCCAGACATCACCCTTTCTTTAACCACGGTTCGCACACAGGACATATATCACTGGAGCTACATTGGTATCCCACATATTTTGATGGCCTAACGGTGATGGTTCCATACCGCCAACACATAATATGGAAACAATGTTAGTCTATTCTGGCACCCACATGCAGGCGGGATTACGAAGGGGGGGGGGGCAAGCGGGGGCACTTGCGCCCCACTTTTTTCCAGAGCTAAAAAACAAAAAAAATAAATAAATAAATAAATAAAAATGAGCGAAAGTAAGCGAGACCAAAGAAATTATAAGAGAAATTTCAATAGCCTATTATCATTAAATGTTGCAATGTTTAATGAAGGAAAATATTAATATCAAAAACGATAAAACTGCTAGGAAAATTTTTCTCGGCGAGCTTCGCGTCTACCTCCAGAGAAAACTGACTACTACAGTTGGAAATGTTATCTGGTACCGTAAACTTTCTTTCCTCCTACCCACCACACTACTGTCACTTGAAGCTCTGAAATAAGGGTCACTGAAAGTACTACTATACGTCATAAAATACACCATGGTCCTTGCAAACAAAGTCCCAAATCCTACCCATGTATAGGGAACCGCCATTCTTTAAAAAAAAGTCGGTGTGCTTTGTATGAGCCCCATATAAATCGATGCTCCACTAGTACTGCTGTGCGTAGAAAAATTTTGGTGGAATTGCCTCGTTATTACTTAGTGCAGAACAGCTTGACTAAATGACCATTTCCAAAACCTCGCTACACCTCTCGCTGTTCACTTTCCTCACCAACTACCACCATCCTCAGCAAATTGACTGACGGTTACTATCTTAAATTTGCGATCATCATATGAAAACTAAATTATTAGCATTTCAAATTACACCTGGGGGGAGCAGGATTTTCCCAAGAAATGGTCCAGAATGGCCACAAAAGCCGTCAAAATTAAGAAAGATTTCTCTGTAAGAACCCGCAGTCCCAAGCCTCCGGCTTCGCGCCTTCGGCGATCGCGGTTAAAGGCTTCGCCGGCCACAACTTCTCAAGATGCAGCCTCCAATAAAAAAAAAATACTTCCCCCGCACTTTAACTGACGATGCCCTAGACAATATCTATGTAAAAACTACCCGCAAAAGACTTCATTGACTTCTTTAAGTATCACATAGTCTATAACCTTCAAAATCGACACTAACCTTATTTTTCACACTAATAAAAAAGTTAAGTGCTCTTGTCCCAGACCATCGACAAAATGAAACATCAAAGAGAACCTCCAAAGAGCAGGATATAGGTTCCCATATCCTGCTCTATGGAAAGAACAGGCACCTGGGAAAAGTAGGATACTTTTTATGCAATGAAAATACTACATTTAAAACAAAAACAATAGGCTACAATTAAATGTCTCAAAGCTGTGTTCTTCTGCGAGCTTCGCGCGCACCCGGTTTAAACATTGCTTTGGGGTTTCGCGGTTACTTCCTGTAGAACATCTTGTGTGTCATAGCTTCGTACAAACTCTTCTATGAGCATCGAAACTACTAATGTCCCCATGGCAGCACGCAGCGTATAGGAAAGTTTTCCTCCCTCAGAAATTTTCAAAGCAAAATTTTTATCACCATCGATCTGTGTAAATTTCCCCACTCTTTAAAGATTGTTTAGCTGCAAGTTGTAAGACACCGAAAGTGTCATTTTCGGTACCGTAATAAGGGACAGGCGCTTAGCGAAGGAGGGCAAGAGCCCTCTCCTTGAGGATACTTTTCTTTCTCAACATTTCTATTACTCATATTACTAAAATGTATGAAAAATGCAATTTTTTTCATCGCGCTTCGGGCGCACCCATTCTGAATACTAGATCTCTCATTCTTAAAATTGTTGCTCCGGGAATGTTACAACCGATAATGTAAAAATCAACCGATAATGTAAAAAAATTTACCAATAATGTAAAAACAACCGACAACGTAAAAAAAAATACCGATAATGTAAAAAACTTTTTGAACCGATAATGTAAAAAAAATTACCGATAATGTAAAAACGCTCGTCTACCGATAATGTAAAAAGAATTTACCGATAATGTAAAAACTGATCTAAGGACGTTTTCATATGGAATTGGAAACGTGGAATTTTATCCAAAAAGTCATACGTTAATTCAGAAAGGTCGTAAGTCATACCCCAGGGCCCAGGGGAAGGGGCTCTCACCCCTATTTTACAGCGCCCTCTTGCAGGTATATTTCCCTTTAAAAGGTACATTCAAAGACAGCAGAATTAACCAGAATGCGAGGCATTCGTACTCGCGAATCTAAAACTGACGGAGAAAAATAAAAAAAGAAAACAGATCCTGCAAATCCGTGTTACGATGGGAATCGCACTACCTACGTCTCGAATGTAGGTCTAACGCCCTATCCAATGAGCCATTTGTATCAACAAATAACAATCTGCTTTAATTAATACATAATCTCTTTAAAGCACCGTGCGTGAATAAATGCTAACAAATGTGATGGAGTCATCATCTTGTGGAGGGTTGTCTTTTAGTTATTGTCTTTAATGATGGCAAGAGCTCACTCGAAGGTAGCACTTTCATGTTTAACTGGGGATCGTTCAACAGTTAAGCAATCACCCTTTGCCTTTTGTAACCATGAACGATATACTAAGTGTTGTGAAGGATTCGGCAGCAATGACATAGATGTAGGCATCCACAGGCTAAAGCGATATTGAATATTGATGTTTCCGATCCTCAGTCTGAAAAAATATTCCTGTGTGCTCAGCACAAAAAGTGGGTTAGCAGTATCTGCTCTGTGCCTTGCTGTATCATGGTACATACTATAAGCAGTCAGTCAGTTGAGCTCTCTCGGTAATATGCATCCACTCCGTAGATTGCCATCGCTGATATGAATACGCAATAAGCTAGTCGCTGGTAGGGTTACATAACCTACGCCTTAGGAGACCCTAGATTTGTACAAAATACTCTAAATCAAAATCGTAATTTGTGATTACTGTGATTTCATTTTTAAGATAAACAAATTTATGTATTTACTGGATCCTTTAAAACTAGTTGCTTGATACCATCGCTTAGTTCTGAATCTAAATAGTACTCCTCAGGGGAGAGTAAGCACGTTGTTTGTAGCACCAAGCTGCAAAACGATAAGCAGGCGATGAAGCTTCAAATTAGACTTAGGACAGTCACTCGGAAGAGGTAAAAGCATATTTTTTCTTCAAATTATATTAACAATCTTTTTTTTTTTGTCACTTAACTTGCATTGACTACAGCTTATAAAATTACAATATTGTACAAGAACTACAGGACATAACAAGACAGGAGAATGTCATCATATTGGACTTAATGACTGTTGCAAGTCCAAAACACGACTACTATACTTCGCTATTCGCTCGTAAAAATCACTTTTTCTCAATTGTCAAGGCCAAATACATAATGCTATCATATTTCTCCTTCATATACTTAAAGCGCCCTCACTCCCCTGTTGTTCCGCAAGCTCACCAAAAAAGATCATATCTACGATAAAAAATATCATGAAAGGACTGCAACTATTTTATTACATAAAGGTGGTCATATTGATGGCACAGCTTATTTGCATAGGTTTATGGCCCAATAGAGGGCGCCCTCTAATAAAAACCAGAAATTTCGAAAACTAAAGGACTAAAAATTAATTTTTTGAAATGAGCATGTCAGAAAACCCAGGGGTGTTATTATCGTTATTCTGAAGCTGAAGGAAGGTTATTCCCTCTCACTCCGTTCCACACCCCAGGGAAAGAAGGGGATGAAATCAAAGCTACTCACGCTTGAAAAAAATTGCGTCCTAGAGGTTACATTATCGACCACGGTGATCACAGATCCGAAGTCAGTCGTCCCGTCTCTCGGTCGTAGTGGGATGTGCGGGCCGTCAAAGGGCCCATTTTTTAGGGTCAGTGTCTCCAAGAGCAGATTTCAGGCATTTCAACACACCCAGTTTTCATACTAGATGGTTACCAATTAACTTTAGGAATATGATTTCGATTGCACTTGTTAAATGTGGAGTGTAAAATATTTACAATGGGGGGGGGGGGGGGCTTCTGTCAAAAATTTACTGTGGAAAAATCTTAAGTCGATGGTTGTATTTCCAAAATGTGGGGGACGTGTCCCCCTGTCCCACCCCACCCCCATGCTCATTTAAGAAAAACTCCGTACAATATTACATCAGCGTGTACTAATTAAACTTATATTGTAATATTCAACTTTTTTTCTGCGGGGTTACTTCAACTTAAAGGACGGTACCGTAATTTAACTTATGAAGAGGCATGTGTGCAACTGGGCATGGGCGTGGATTATGGGGGGGGGGGGGATGGGGGACGCGTCCCCCTCAAATTTTTGGAAGGGAGGACATTCCCAAAAAGCCCCCCCCCCACTTTTTCAAAATAATGAAAACTAAAACTGTGATGAATTGTAATATAACATATATAGATTACGGATTGACACTACCTTTTAAAAGATAAATTGTGCCCAAATATGGCACCATTTGCCATGAAGACACCTTCTAATTTCATTTTTTTTTCAAAGGGAAGGGGCACACCCCTCCCCTTAGGCCCCTCTCCCAGGACGGCGATTTGCAAGTGGTGAAAAGTCCCCCCCCCCCACTTTTGGAGATGGATCCACGCCACTGCAACTGGAGGGGGGGCTGAGCTGGGTGGGGGAGCTAATTATGGGCTCGGATTTTGTCGGTTAAGGGATGGTATGAAATCTTCTCTGTAACTTTCGTTCAATTATTGTGTGTTTGTGTTCTCTTTTTGTTACTTTAGGGAGTAAGCTCCCGACAAGTCCCTTAGAGTTTTTAGCTTACTTCCTTCACGTCATGTTTATGTATTATGTCATCTGACACTGTATTATGTTTGAATCATATGTTGTGTAAAACAAATAAATGAAACGAAACGAAACGAAACGAAACCTTGTTAACCAAGAAATTCAAATTTATTTAATTTCTTAATATTGAGTCAAGTTGTTACTCTTCACTTACTTTTTTACTCTCTCATGATGTCGATGGGTAGTGAGGAGGGACGGGGATCGCTACTAAGTCTATTTTAAATATTTTTTCTTTTTGTATTAGGCTACTTAATTACCTTTTTTAAAGGTGGGCCTGCTAATAGTTTAAGCATTCTGTTTTTCCAGGCTTCCTCTGCCGCCCTCTGTCTATTTTATATCAGTTTGTGTTGTAAAGTGTTGTGGAAAATAAATGAATTGAAATGAATGACTGGGGATTAAGAAGTCTCAAAAATGGTTAAACTATCGATGCTACACTACACCGACCCGACTGCGACCTGCAACTCATAGCTAGGTAAACTTGGGTTTGGTGCATTTTTTGCTATATTCGCTAAAAATTTGAAATAATGTAGAGTAGACATCAAACAATCAAAAAAGTATGTGTTTTTTTTTTCATGTGCAAGGGGGAGGGGGTAGCCATCCACTTCGAACGGCCGCCATTTTGATCATTTTGGCTAATTAAGCTCAAGAAAGGCTCTAAAAATTGGTGTCTAAAACTTTGTTAGGAGTAAAAGTGGTAATATTGGTAATATTTACAGAGTTTCCCACAATATTCTAAAAGTTTTCGCCAAAATAGTGATCCGTGTTTTGTAGTGACCTGTCGGATGTGGCCCTTTAAGCAGAAAAACCACAGGATTGGAAATTTTAGCGCATGGGGCCAATTTTGAGTACCAGATTCTCTTAAAATTATGTGACCCTACGACCTTACCTTTTGTTTATGGGTAGCTTGATAACCAGGTAACAGGCCTACTTGAGGAACAGTTGAACTCACATATTCACACCTACATGAAATGGGTGGTATCGTACTGAAAATATAACAATATGTACAATAGGTAACAAAAGGTACTGTTGTCTCTGGTATAAAAGTGAATTTGATTGTTAAGACACACATAAATTTTGAAATTTTAAACTTAAGCACATCTTGACGGAGCCCCTAAAACCTAAATATTTTCAATTTTCATTAAAAAAATACAGCTTGGGCTCAGCAAGTCAATTTTGAGCGGTGATGATCTAATACAGCCGTACGAGATGTTCTGTCTTTACAAAACTGGTACTCAAGTACCTCAGAAGTACACTGATGAAAATCAAACGAGCAAATAAAAACATTTATTGAATAAGGGAAACCAAAATATTGTTTTTTACGTATTTTAACAAAAAAAATGGGTTTGTTTTGGTGGCAATATCTATGTGAATACCATATGATATGCCTTGGAAATAAACAGAAAAACTTTTGACCTGCAATCAGGAACAGATATGAAATATGGGGAACAGCAAAATTGCAATTTTTTCGTTTTTCACCGAAATTATGCGATATGTCAGTAGTATAATTGATGAACTTTAAAATTATGTGGGTTACACATCTATTCAGTATGTGCTAACCCAAAGCTTTTCCATGTATTACAAAGGCACAACCCTACCCATTCTATGAAGATGCTAACGTATAATATGGTATCTATGGAGATATTACTGCTCAAAAGTGCCCGTAAACCCATATTTTTCAAGGAAAACTGAAGAAATGGTTTTCTTAATTTCATGCCCATTCTCATTTGACAGCCAAAATTCCTACTGTGTATTTCTACGGCAAAAGGCCGCCTACTCCATGAACATTAAAGCATCATGTATGATACTTATAGAGATATTATGACTCAAAACTGCCCCTAAACCCATTTTATCAAAGGAAAACTCAGGAAGAAATACAATATTTGGGTTTCCGTTATTTCATACCCATTCTCATTTGAGAGTGAAAATCCTTTCTGTGCACTACTAAGGTAATAGGCTGCGCGTTCCGTGAAGATACGAGAATCTTACTGTATATGCAACTTACAGAGATATTATGGCTCAAAAGTCCTCCTAGACCCATATTTTCAAGGAAAAATGAAAGAAAAAAATCCAAAAAGGTTTCTGCAATTTCATGCCTGTTCTCATTTGCGAGTTGAAATTCTTTTTGTGTTCTGCTGAGATACTAGGCTACATATTTCAGAAAGAGGACAGCATCTTGTATGATACTTATAGCGATATTACAGCCCAATAGTGTCCCTTAACCCGTATTTTAAGGAAAAATTAAATCGCAGTATCTGGGTTTCCGTAATTCCATGCCCATTCTCAATGGAGACTAAAAATTCTTTCTGTGTACTACTAAGGCACTAGGTTTCCCACTCCATGGAGATGAGAGCATCTTGTGTGATACTAATAGAGATTTTACGGCTTAAAAGTGCCCCTAAACCCATATTTTCAAGAAAAAATGAAAATGTCGCAGAATTTGGGTTTCCCTCACTTCATGCCCGTTCCCATTTTCTAGTCTACATTCTTTCTGTGTACCAATTAGGTACTGGGCTACAGATTTCAGGAAGAGGACAGAATATGATGCTTAGAGCTATTGTGGCTCAAAAGTGCAAAAGAGCCTTTCTTGAGCTAAATAATCCAAAATGATCAAAATGGCGGCCATTTTTATGTGGCTGGTTACCCCTTGCACATGAATAAAATGGCGCACAAACTTTTCTGATTGTCTGATGTCTACTTCAAGTTCAAGTAAACTTTATTAAGCACCAGTAATGGGCAAATACAGCTCGCAATAAAACAATAAGATGAAAAAGAACATAGAAAGGAGAAAACATGAAAGACATAAAATGATAAAAGGAGAAAGAATAAGACAGCAAAATAACATGAGCAATGAAATACTGAAAAAATACTGAAAGAATAAATAAAAGTAATATGCACAAAGGAATGTAGTGATAAAAACCAGACTACCTAGTGTAGTTACTATTAAAATACGAAATTTTCCATTGGTACAAAGGTATGTTTGTAACGGTATGTGAGGGCAGTTGGGGGTCTCATCCTACCACTGCGACCAATAACACTCCCAGAGAGATCATCATATAGTGGGTGACTTGGGTCGTCCAATACAGAATTTAACTTACGTTGGAGGCATGATTGATAAAAAGAATCCAGCCTAGGTAATTGAAGATCCCCAATTAGGCAGACTTTTTAATAATCCCATTAATTTTCTTCTTATCCTGTTCTGAAGCGCTGCCAACCCAACACACAATACAATAAATGAAAATGCTAGTAATAACCGAACAATAAAAAAAGAGTTAAAAGAGTATGATCAACATTAAAAGATCTTAGTTTCCTCAAACAATAAAGGCGAGAATTAAGTTTAGACATGATAAAATCAACGTTATCAGACCAAGTAAGTTTGTCGTTTAAAACAACCCCCAAGTACTTATAAAAGTAAACCTGTTCAACAGGAGAATCAGATATAACAATAGAATCAGGAGGATGTTTACCTCATATAAAAGTTTAACCAAATATTGCCCCCCCCCCCATGCAAACCCCCAAAAAGGTTACAATTCAGCCTGGACTATCATTTTGGTTCCCGCGTTTCAAATCAAAATGGCAGGTATCATCTGCAAATCTTTGCGTATACGTCCGGCGTTTGTTCTTACTTTACCTGCTTTTAGATGAAGAATTTTGACAGTGAAATTAAGCCAAAAAGATTTGCGAGGCAGTGGATAAAAGAGCGAAGCACTTTAATGTTTTATTGCTATAAAGCCAATAAACGGCGTCATATAGACAGGGTAATGACTACCAAACCTCCAATGATTTCACCTCTTGTTCTTCTGCCCAATTGTGGGGAGCCGCCAATTTGCTTTTCTGCAACTGTCACCTGATTTCACAACACTTTGTCATTTGCTTTACATTACAATCCCTTCATACTCGGGTCAATAACAGCTACACCGTGCCACCACCCGACTCAACTACGACACAACTCCCCTGACTCCACGACGAATATCAAACATGTTTGAAACGCCCGATTTGGTTACGACGAGGGCCGATTGTCAGATCGCAGTCGG
The DNA here is from genome assembly GCA_029531755.1 of Holothuria leucospilota. Lineage (NCBI taxonomy): Eukaryota > Metazoa > Echinodermata > Holothuroidea > Aspidochirotida > Holothuriidae > Holothuria > Holothuria leucospilota. The sequence continues at coordinate 59,594,183 of CM055966.1, read as the reverse complement.
GTCGGGAACAAAATTTTGCGCACGCTGCACCGACCTGCCTGTGACGTCTCGACAGGTTTTCAATCGCGTCGCCGTCGGGTCGGTGCAGTGTGTGCCGGCCTTAAACAGTAGTACGAAATGAAAGATCAGCCTACATGTTACTGATATTGTTATCAATGTGCATTATGTGACAAAAGTTTCGTGTTCCCTGTTTTACTTCCCAATGTAAATAATTTCTGGCATTCTGGGTTGGGAAGGGATGTGGTAAATGGGAATGGTATTATAAGGTATCGAATGGTTTGGTTTTTCTAAATAAGCTTTCTCTTTTACGGGAGTGATCTTCTTTGTTAAACCCACAAGGATTTTAAGTTTACTTCCATCCACATATTATTTTGTTTGATACTTCTATCTGTAATTTTTATAACGTGGAAAATCAAAACAAATGAATTGAACATCGTACAACTACCCTTGGGAGAGCACGAAATATGACCACATATCAATATTGACAATAAAAGAAAATTAGACCTTCATAAATATCGACCAAAGCAGCATACAAGTTCTGAATTGTCTGACTGTTTATCTTATTTGGAACCAGTTTTACCGAACTGATAAATTTATAAATTAGGCTGATATATTGAATTCTTCACAGAGGGTGATGACACTAACCCACCTACTATTCTGACCTGTCCCGAAAATGTAACGCTGTTTCTTAGGGCCAGTGATGAGGTCCTTACCGAACATTCCTGGGACGTTCCCGTTGCAGTTGATAGAGAAAGCAATGCCACAGTGGTGTCTGGTCCACCCCTCACTACCCAGTTTTTCCGAGTGGGAACCACCACCATCGAGTATGTTTTTTCAGATCAAGCAGGAAATAACGCAACTTGTTCCTTCGGCATTACCGTCAGAGGTAATTGTGTGTCTTACACGATCTAATTACAGATGCACTGAAAGCCAACAATTATTTACAAAAGCACTACTGAATACAGACACATTTGTTCATAGTGCATCGAAAAACACATTGAAAATATCCAAACGAATGATTCATGATTACCTAGCCAATTTTTATACCGAGGACAACTTATACTTAGCACCATACCTTTTATTGACATTCCTACTGTTTTAAGGTTTTGAGACAATTTGCTTCTTTTTTTTTTAGTCGAAAATTACTTTTGAGGCTCTTCTTAGCTTTTCTAGTGAAATAAGCAATTCACAGTGTTATTACTTTTCGATTGTTTCGTGGAATTTGAGCATTGTGTCAGTTCACGTGTACACCCCAATAGACCATAAAGTGACATACACTTGACGAAAATGTGTATAGCTGTAGTAAGTTACATTTGCATTGGGCCTTTAGCACAATGCAGGAAGTTTTATATTAAGTAGTGATGGAGAAGAGAAGACAAACTTAATCTCATTACCGGTCTTTGAAAGTCAAGCACGTCACATAAAAGTAACTGTTCTGTTTATTTTGCTTCCACTCTTCTAGCTTTCGATCCAAACCCTCCCACAGTTCTAAACTGTCCACAAAATATCACAGTAGTGTCCGACAACGAGCCTATGGCCTTTGTAAGCTGGAGCATGCCAACAGCCGAAGATACAGAGGGCGTTGTTATACTATTAGATGGTCCTGAAAACTCATCTGGATTGTTCCCAATTGGAATGAATTACATCCTTTACACTTTTGCAGACGAATTCGGGAATAATGCGACGTGTTCTTTTTTCATAATTGTAACAGGTACAGTTTTCCCGAAGCAGAGTATGAAGAGCTATAACAACAATTCGGGTTCACTTACTAGGGAGTTAGAGTTAGATGAGGTTTTACGGCTAGGGATTCATTTAAGTACATAATATAAAGCTATTGTCAAACGAGCTGATTTCAATCATAAAAGCACAACACTAAAAGTGTCCCGGATCATTTATAAAATTGTAGTCAATAGTATGAAATGTTCAACTTGCTGCAAATGGCATTTTTAATGAACAGGCAACAAAGTTCATAATCAATTATGTTTCAGATTTGAGTAATAACTCAGACTTTAAACGGTCGGTCGTCCCGGTCGAGTTGATGTGAAGGTGATAATTGGAAGAGGGATTAATGAGGGAAGGGTGCAAACGTTTTTGGAACAGTAATTCTATTCAGGTTGTACAGAAAGTAATGATGAGACAATTCCACTCACGTTGTCTTACGGAAAGCGGTAATAATGACAAACGTATCCTTATAGGGTGCGCGCGAAGCGCAACGGAAAAGTTTGTTGTATTTGGATTGTAGGCCCTGTATACGAACGATTGCTGGATTATTTTTGAAAAGACCAGTGTGTGTTCCATGACATTGGGGACCGTGCTTGCAAGACATTTTTAGGTGACAATAATTTCCAGCAGAGACTGTGACGGCCTTGTGTGTACGTGTGGACAGGGGGTTGGTCTCTAAGCCTCCTTGTAGCTACTTTACTGTGCAAAGGCATATCTTTTAATGAATATCACAAGGAAGCCGAGGATGAATCCTTCTATAACTTATGACTGGTCACAATTAAGAAAAGTGTGAATGATATTTAAACAGTTAATATAATTAAGCCTACCGTAAGTGAATCTTCCATTTACAGTAGTTTATTTTAAAATCAGAAAAATCAATGCCGAGGACATCAAATGAGTACGAGGTGGAGTAGGAGGCAGCCCAAATTTGGGCAAAAAATAGATATTTTCGAGCAAAGTATGTGCTATTTTTGGGCAAACATTTTAGGAAAAGGTGTTACAGCAACCCCGGCTCAATCGGAAGTACAGTCCCGTATTCTTATGGTGAATAGTAAATTGGGTAGCAGTCTATCGGCATTTAGAGACTGTCTGTCAACAATTTGCGTACTTTAACGAGTTACAAAGGCGCTCAGATTTACTGTTATGCCACATGTCATGTGACAAAAGCAATAATTGTTGGTCTTACAGTCTGCAGTAATTTGCTTGTTTAGTCCCAAGTACGTTACGTCAAAAAGTGTTGACGCATTCATGTTAAGTTGTATTATTTGCTTTGGTCCTAGTACTTAATGACACTAACCCACCCATCATTGTTACGTGTCCCGGTGATATGACGGAATACTTCTCAACGAGGACTCAAAGCGCTATTTTTATCACCTGGGAACTTCCAACGGCAATTGATACTGAAGGACCCGTAACAATTGTCTCTGGACCATTGATTACTGTACAATTGTTACAGGAAGGTACAACAACTATTGAATATGTGTTTGCTGACCAAGCTGAAAATACCGTTCGCTGTTCATTTAACATAACCATCAGAGGTATATTTTAACACTTTAATTATTTTAAAGACTTAAAGTCAATGGAATAAATCAGCCCTCTCAGCCTGACTTAGAAGCATTTATTAGGCCTATCATTTTTAATTTCCCTCACAATTTCTTCGTATTTCTGAACATAAATATAAAATATTTCACATAAAAGATAAACTAAACACTTATCTTGCATTGATTTAATGTTTAAATGATATGATGAACAGAGCCACATGACTACATGAAATAGAGGGGGGGGGGGGCTACACAAAAAAGGGAGGAGGGAAAAGGAAAAAATAAGAGAGGGAGCACAATATTCAAAGACAGAACGCAGAATTATACAGCCTATGTTCAAAAAATACATCTTAAACTTCACCTTAAATAGTCTTTAGTGACTCTGCATTTGTACCTCAAGAAGACAGTGACTGTCACGTGTATCACATAAATAGACATTGTTTCGGGATCCAATTTGATCATTTGAAACGTTGTGGTAGCACATAGCTTCAGAAATAGCTTGGGGTATTATATTTACGATGGTTGTAAGCAAACAACGCAAATGCAGTAAGGATTTTACTTAGCATGAGTAAGGCAATCACCTAGTATAATAGACTGGTTGGATAACTTGTATGCTTAACCTGTTTCATCTTTAATTAGACTGTTGTGAATGGTTCTAAGGCGGTTTTACGTGAACTTAGTAGCTGTACCATAAATGTTTATAGCATACGGCCAGGCCAGTCGGCAGACAAGGTATTGAAGGGGCCGAGATGGCTGGGGCGGAATATTTGCTCAAGGGAAGGGGAGAGATGTGTAAACATGTGTTGAATCAATGGCAAATTGAAATTTTCTAGGGGCGAACACGTTTCTGGGGGCTTCGCCACCCGGGCCCCCTTGGCTACGGGCTTGCATACGGCATATTTCAACTTAAATGTCTTATATACCTGAATTGCTCTGGCCTTAGGAAGAGTCCTAAGATGACTTTGTAAATTGATTTTTTTTTTTTTTTTTTGCTTTCCGATCCTCAGCGTTCGATCAGAATCCCCCAGTCATTCAGAATTGTCCTGGAGATACTGAAATACCGACCTCTTTGGGGAATCAAGCATTTGTTAGTTGGATTCCACCTACGGCTAACGATGCAGAGAGCGCGGTTATTCTGTTGTCAAGCCCCAGCAATTCGTCTGGTCTGTTTCCACTCGGAACTACCACAGTTGCATACATTTTTGCAGACGAAGCGGGAAACAATGCTTCATGCACTTTCAATATCATTGTTATTGGTAAGTGTCAGTGTTGAAAGTCTCGAAACCAGCCTCAGCCCCGACCTCATAGACCTAAGGTATGCCGATAAAAATTTGTTTAGGCCTGGTTGGGACGGATTCCAGAATGGCTAGTACGTGTTAGCTAACAATTTTCGGAGATTCCACGCCAAAATGAAGCTCCTTTCTTAAAAAAAAAACATTTCCTTGTTTGAAAACGGTACGAGAATGTCGAACCAGGGAGTTGCAACCCCTCCCCTCGACGTCGAACCATGCCATGCCAGACATGGTTAGGTGAATATTTATCGTATTCAATGATTATATCGTTATTTGGGTCTCGGCCTTGAAATGTGTAGCCTTGGACTTCGTACTGGCTTCTACAGTAACGTCTTCGACCACCAAAATGGCAGTTGTACGTTCTATTACTATCACTGCCTTTGGTAGACATAAATGTTTTTGCATTCAAGTATTTTGTCATTGATATGTATCCACTTTTCATTATTGTCATCGGTAACTGTTATTCAGTACCATCGTATGATTCATTTTGCCCAGATGTGAAACTTTATTACTAGAAAGCGAACATCTAAGGGAGTCCCGTACCTAAGCTACTGTTTCCGGCATTTTTAATGTTACAATATATTGTGACATACAGCCGACAATTATTTATGTGCTGTATTAATGATAAAAAGAAGTTACTCTACCATACTAAGATCGTGTAAGTAATCCTGTTGGCCATACATGTCATGAAAATGAATATCATGTTGTAATTGATGTTTTGTTGATTGACCCAGGCGTTCAACATTTATCACCCCCCCCCCCATGGGCTGTTAAAATTCTGATATAGTATGGTACTGTACAGAAAACGGGTATAAGCGATACAAAGTCTGCAAAGTGCTGTAGAAAAACAGTACAAAAATGAGGAAATAACAAAGAAAATATAGAAAAAGTATTGCACATTTTTGGACTAATTGACAGCACTTTTACTGTATCCTTTTTGTATTCCTTTGCGTAGTGACGGGGATACTGTACAGACATTTTTAACAATGTATATTTTATACTCTCCAGCACCAAATTATTGTTTCTAGATTTGATCTCATTTTACACCCGAAAAGCAAAATCATTTCGTAAATTGCACCCTTTTAGCGATAAGCTACCTAATTAAATAATAGTAATATATGCCCTTCGGCATATACTCACAGTTACTAAGTGACCTAACTGACTACCCTCTAAACATATTTCAATGATGTTAATCCTTCCTTTACATCCAACAACAGAGACAAACCCGCCGAGGATTATGGGATGTCCGGATGATATTCATATCGTTACCGAGAACCCAGTATTACAGTTTGTAACATGGATAGCCCCAATAGCTAGCGACCAAGAAGGAGGTGTAACACTCCTGTCTGGGCCAAGTGATACATTTGGATTATTTAACGAAGGGGTGGAAGTGATCGAGTATGTTTTCGTTGATGAGTCGGGAAACACTGCCACTTGTAGTTTCTCTGTCACAGTTGAAAGTAAGAAACTCAATTTTTATTTTGGGCAGTAGCGGCACCAGGATTTCAAAAGTGAGGGGCAAATGGAGGCATATTTTGGTTCATAATGCAAAATCAAATGCAAAAATTTCCAATAATTTTAGTGTATAAGGCTATTCTTCTCCTCAGACCACTATAATATTAAGCTCAAAGTTTTTAGCATACATCTGGGTGAAAAATTAAGTTTCAAGAAACACAAATTTTGGTTCATAGTCCATCATCCAATATAATTATTCCAAATAAATGTAGTGTATAAGGCTATTCCTCTCTTCAGGCCACTATAACATTAAGCGGTTGGAGTTCAGGGCCCCCCCCCCCCTGAGGTCCCTGGTAGGGGTCCAGGGGCGAAGCCCCCGGAAGCTCAGAGGTTTTAGCATATTTCTGGGTGAAAAATTAAGTCTCAGGACAGGTATATTTTGGTTCATAATGCATCATCCAATGCACTATATTTCAGCTGAGTGGGGGGGGGGTAACTGGGTGGGCAAGGACAAAATCCGAGGGGGCAAATACCCCCTCATGCCCCGTAGCGCCGCCACTGAGTTTGGGTTAGACAAGCATGACATCCCTATTTTAATACCAACGTTTAAATCTTCACTCGTACCGAAGTTAGTTTTTATTACTCCACATGACAACAATAATTTCATACAGACGTACTTTATAAAGAGATTTTTCACCGACATTTTTGACGTTGCAAATTTTTTCCATATCAATATTGCCAATGATAATATGTAGGCAGAAATTCTTTAATATCAGTTTGCTATTGATTGGTTTTAACCTGTCGAAATTGTGACAATGTTTTCACTTTAGTAGCATGTGCTGTAGTACAAGGAAGGCTCATAGCCAGGCTGGAGCTGTGCTTCGGTGAAGGATATACTACTCTCCAGTTTGACAAATTCTTTGCCCAAAATTTGCTAACTATACATAGTGGCCCAGGGAAGGGTTCTGGGTGCTCTTGTATCCCAAGTGTTATTTGGAGGTCATCTGAAAGCTTCGTGCTAGTTTCCTTATTTTGTAATATAATATATTAGAGCTTAGTCCGAGAAAAGCACCTCTAGACCTCCTCCAAGATGTTACTCCTGGACCCTGCAAGGGACCTTATTCCAGCCCCTGGACCTACAGCTGTTCAGAAAGCACTCAAAGCTCCAACGACTCCTGTGGAGCTGAAGAAACATTTATCGTGTCCCACTATTCACATTGAAATCCTCCTTTCACTTGTGGAGACTTTCAAGTCTCTCTATCGCTAGTAGGGAAGAGCAAAGTTTTGCGAGCTTCCTGCGCGTATACAGATTTAACACCGCTATCTGGGGTCAGCGTAAGATAATGCCCCCTCCATGCGGTTTACCTCGTTACGAAGTTCTGGCGGAACCACTTGCTACAAGGAATTATCATGCTCGTTTCTACCTTAGCAGTATCGGTGTCACCTTCGTCAAAACTCCTGGCTATGGGCCTGCTTACTGTGTATTCGTTAGCTGGACTGGTCTTTCGAGAAAGGAAGGAAAGAATTGTTTCTAAGAAAGCAAGAATCACCGGAAGATCTCAGAGTGCTTTAGAGAGCATGACAAATAATAAGTTTAGACATAATTATCAAATACTATTACTGCGTTGCGAATAATGGGGCGTCCAGATCACACTGACATTTCCGAGGGAATTTGCAGAACTTAACACCTAAACTAAAGGGGCAATGGCATTCCCAAACATAATAGAAATATCCCAAACATAATAGGAATAGCCCTATAGTTCTAAATATAATTGGTGACTGCACTTAAACATTCATTCAAACAATAGTGTTAGGTAGTTTTGGTCTTCCGACTTCAAAGTGTAAAACAGCGGCAGGGAATAAATAAATCTAGCGAGATAAACAAGTCTGCGTGGAGTACTCTGTAAATTACTTGGAAAAGGATAGTATGAACTAAATACTATCTGACATCCCCTTGGTCTTTTAAAATTTTGAAAACGTAGTTTGAAAAATTTTACTGTTCCAAATATGCAGGTGACTATCAGTATAGTACATAACATACAAAATGTCATGACACACAAAATTATATTACAAATAACAGGATGGTGTGAGGCAACACAGGGAGGGAAAGTGAGGGGTGGGTCATCCTTGAATGGAGAAAACACTGAGGTGTGATTTCTAAAGCTGTATTCATCTAAAACATGCACTCATCATTTTTAAAATGTGTACCTTACTGTGTTGACAGAATATGCAAAATATTTTCTGCTACCTTGATATGTCTTACAAAGCTAATATTCTGACAGAATTTTAGGCCCACAGGACATATTCCACTACAGAATACATACTAGACCATAAGTGACCATTTTGATGTTAGAATTGCCAAAAGGCTACAATATACAAGCGAACATTACTATTACCATACTGTAAATGTTGTCATTCAAATATCGGAGAGCGTTAGCGATATTCAAGCATTCACCTTTCTCTGAGAAAACACGTTGTACGAGTTCACTAAAATTTGTCCAAGTTGTGGAGTCACATTCACCATTCCTATTTCTTTCATTAAATTAAATCAACAAATACATATGAAATTCGCAGTATCCTCATCCTTCTTTGTTCATATACAAATGTCACATTTCGTTTGTTTAGACCCAGCAATATTACCATTTTGAACGATGACGCAAACCCCTGCAGTGGCAAACTTTGAAAAACCCCTTGCCCTTGGTCCACTACGAAATTCACTCCACTCAAAAAAAAAAAAAAAAATGGTTGCGCCCCCTATTAACATACGGACTGGACAAACTTGAGAAATTAAAACCAAATATATGCTAACTCGTACCTGCTTTCTATGCTAGGAATAAAAGTAATTACCGAGGGCAAATTGGTAAAAAATTGGTCGAGGACACCTCCTGAAACTTAACTTGGGCTGGCTAATTCCCAAGAAAGCATAAAAAGACCGCAAATGCGTAAGGACTTCCTCTATGATGATTATTTGGCACTCTTGCCACAAACGAAAAAAATTACGAACATCCCTGGGTCCAATGATTACGTTACAATTAGCTCACAGTACAATTGATTCACATGGTGTCATTGTTCCTGCCTTAACATACTAATTCATTCACTCCGAGTACAGAAGTAAACAAACATTCTGATTGGCTAAAAGTTAACACACCTTCGATTACACCTACGGAATGGAATGTACAGCATTCGCGAAATCTGCATGAGCTGACGACTCTCTGTTGTGTACTACGGACTCCACAACATGAAAACCCTACGTACAATAGGATTAAAATACGGGTGAACAAATCCACGTTCTAAATATCAGCTTGTACGATAAACTGTCTACGTTAGCATGGACAAGACGTTATATGCGGTTTCTTTCAGGCAAATACACTGCATGGGCTTAATATAGGCTAATACGAAAAACATTTCACACGATATCAAACTATGAACATGAATACATCACTAAACTGAACACACTTCGGGGGAAGGGGCCCGCGGGGTTGGAGGATTGCCTTACAACTCACCGTTAAACTCCAGTTTGTAAACTTTACTGGAACTGTCTTGAACTTCGGGGTAGTAACGTGGCCGAATTCATCGTTGTCTAAACTAAGTCTGTGAACGGTGCCTAAAATTACGGCGATGGGTCCAAAAGCCAGTAACACTAAACGACGGCGGGTTGGGTCAACTAGGGCTTCAATTTGACGAAAGTTACCACAGGTATTCAGTCCTGATGAAAACGACTGGTTGGCTAAACTTCAGGTGAACATTAGCTAAAATGTCGTGGCGTCTACAGGCCATTGGCTAGAACATGAAACTGGTAACGTCGAACATCGATGTTGACTGTTCACGATACGATAGGGCCAACTCGTCCACACTGGTGTAAATCCAGGCCACAGGTGTCGGCTAGGCCGGACAGCAGCAAGCAGGTTGTAGGCTAGGCTGTAAATCAGACAAGTCCACAGTAGGATACAGCATGCAGATGAAACTGGCAGCCATCACTGAATTGAAAGTAGGCCATAAACGTTTAAATCCAATGAGAATAAAGGCGTTGTAAATGAAGATAATGGGAATCGTTGCAGGGTGATACTAGTCCACATCATGGGCGTAGATCCCGGGGGGATGGGGGGATATATCCCCCCAACATTTGACTAGGGGGGATGGCCCATGCAATCATCCCCCCCCCCCCCAATGTTTCAGTCTACAGATACGTTTATGGTGGAAAGTATATTTTATTCTTCATTTTCGTAAGAATTTTTTTCAATCTCGCTTGACTTTCTATCACAAATGTTTCTCAAACTATCAGAATTTTAGCAAATCGTTGGCAATCTATCGAAATTTTCGCGCGCTCCGCGCTCTTCCAACCTTACGTCAGTGTCACTTATATTATCAATATCTTCCGATAGCAACATTCGGAAAAGCACTGCAGCAAAAAGTTGAAAGTTTACGAATTAACAGGTTAAAGACTGGCTTATGGGAGTGGTATGTAGGTTGTTGGGCAATTGAAAGTGTCTCAATGTAGAGTCTGAATGCAGGTTTTGTAATGGGAATATTATTCGTCATGTTTACACTCCATGTTATGACCATTATTAAGGTAATAATACACGAAACTGTTCTGATCACGGCACTTTCCGAAGAACAAAGATGCATCCCCAAACATCTGTGGGGACCTCGCATCAATATGGGATCTGTCAATCTAATATGTAGCATGATGTAGAAGGTTGAAAGTACGTATCTACCGTTAAACATTTTCCCAAAAATTTTTACCAGAGCTTCGCCAGTTCGCGCTGAGCCATTATCGGTATAGATGGTGATTGTTAATACACTTATGACGAAAACAGCACTCTGTAACGCTCTTATTAGTCCTTCACCCATTTTGCTACACCTATCAGGGAGGTCTAATATCACCTCCCTGCACCTATACTCTCCCTCCCTCTCATTTTCAATTCTGGCAGCTGTTCGCCCGGATTTTCGTTCAAAAGTAGTAAAAATACGATAGTTGTAAAGTGTTCGGCGGCGTACTCTATTATCATTTGGATGTCAGGTAGTATACGCATTATGTCATTGCCCCCCCCCCACCCCAATTATTATGATTAATGCAGAGCTTCAAGGAGGTCCTATTCAGGTATCTGCTACCCTTATGTGCCCTTTCATAATGCACAATGAAGGAAAGGACATATATCGTTATAACTCAAGAATGTTTTTGTGGACTCCACGCACACATTTTTGTGAAAAAACTTTCCCGAAATAGAAGGCAGTAAAATAGACATAAGGGAGGGGGCTTCAGGAGATTTGTTGACAACGTATCTGTCTCTAAATAGACAACATATTCTCTTTTATCTAACCAAAAATTAGCATTCACTAAATTATGGACATTTTCCGGCCAAATATGATCAGTTCCAAAACATCCCAAAGGTAGCACCATTTTGCATCTAAAAGTCCTTAAATTAATAAAAAAAAATCTTAAAGGGGAGGGGGAACCTCTTCCCCAGGACGACACCTTTTTGTAGTGACAAACGAAAGATCAAAACTGCTGCATGTAAATGCAGGAACGCATAAAAAACAAAGGTGTAATTTACGCAGACTTGGGGGAACTGAGCTATTATTACGACATCATCTATGGTGCTCCCAATCACAAAAAAACCTGGCGACGCCACTGATCTCAAGCCAACTTGCAGGTCTTGTAATGATCTCCGAATTCACAATACAGTTGCCTGGGATGACCCTATATGTTGATCCCTGCCTTTTTGAGCTTAGCAGGACATTGTTGCTCTTGTACAATTCAAATCCGGTGCAACTTATCGACGAGTGCTCAAAATAGCAGTTCCTAAATGTATGAATATACCAATAGCCTACCAAAGAACATTACCACTGAAATTAACCCCTTAAAACAGTCTTCCTGGCACTTCTGAGACATTGAAACCAAGGAGCTTCCGGGGGCTTCGCCCCCTGGACCCCCACCGGGGCTTTGCCCCTGGACCCCACCAGGGGCCCTAAGGCGGGCCCCTGGACCCCACCCGTCGTGGGCTCGCGCTTCGCGCTCGCCGTGCACGCTTCGCGTGCACATGTTCCACAGTTGCGATGGTTCACCCCATCCCCCCCAAAGTTGAAAAGAAATCTACGCCCCTGGTCCACATCAAATTCACTCCTCCACCATGTTAGGTAGTTTTGGTCTTCCGACTTCAAAGTGTAAAAAAGCGGCATGGACATGGGCGTCCGCAGGTAGGGGCAAGGGGGGGGCACTTGCCCTCCCCTGGAAAATCAAAAATTTGAAAAACGAAGAAAAAATTAAGAAAAAACGAAGAAAAATTAACATCAACATTTCTTCACAGTTCACTCAGTGTTACCCCTATTTATATGCAGAAGATAGGCTTTAGAAGTGCCATTTCCAGCGATGTGGGAGGCTTTGGGGGCCAAAATTTTCTTGCGCTCCTCGCCAACCCATGCTTGCCAGGAGATTTTTCCCCCCTAAAAAATTTTTGCAAAAATTTTTGCCCCTCCCTGAATTTTTTTCTGCGGACGCCCATGGGCATGGAATAAATAAATCTAGTGAGATAAACAAGTCTGCGTGGGGTAGGGTACTCTGTAAATTACTTGGAATCATTAGCGGCTCGCCATAGGGGCACGGGGGGCACTGCCCCCCCCAAAAAAAAAAGTTTGCAATGAATAGTCTTCAATTTTCAAAAATAAAAATAATAAAAAAAAAACATGTAACTTGAGATGGGTTAGGCTCTCCCTTTTCCTTGAGTGGGCTTAAAATTAAAGAAGTGAATAACTTTCCAATGCACTGCGAAGGTTAAACATTAATAAAGTGCTTTCAAAACGACATTTTTTGGCGCGCTTCGCGCGCGTTTTCTCAGTTGCTTGTTTGTAATCTGATTAGCTTAGGCATCATAATGTCATTTAAAGAGTGTAACGGTAATGCTGGAGTTAAATGCCCATAGTTTTGCAGACACTTCAGAGCTTTCGGGGTCATTAAGATACACAACCCATTAGCCGTGTTGATTATCATCCACGACTAAAATCAGTTTTGTCAGGGTGTCACCTGGCCAGATTAGCATAGCTATCTGTCTACAAAAAGTTGTAACGGGCATGCATTCTAAAAGTATTGAGATTCCCATAGAAGGAGAGGTTTCCCTTCCCTTGTCCAGATTGACAGCGCCGTTGGCCCACGAGCGGTCTTATGACTGTCAAATATCCTGTTATAAGCAAAATGTTCTCCACCTCTGTGTTAAAGTATACCGTGTCAATTGATTTAAAATAAACACACCAAACAGTCATTCTAAGCTCAGTGTTATGAGACTTTTGACTAGTGGCCTAGCTATTTGTATATAGGATGAGACGTGGTTCTGAGTTAGGGGAATTCCCCTCACCCTTTAAAAAAATTCGTTTCGGAACGGTACTGAGATCCAAAATACTTATTGCTATCATTTCATCGTTTTCAAGTTTCTTCATGCTCGAAATTTTCGTTAATTTAAAAAAACAATCCAGAAAACCAACATATTATGGCTTCTTGGCAAAGCTGAAACATATTGTGACACAATGACAGAAACAATAAAATATTTAAAGGTGGGGCTCATTTTATACAAATGGATCAAGCCGCTTTGCCCATTTCACCTGCCTCTTATACTCCACCCCTATGGTAGTACGGTAGCGATCGGTTGATATGGTTGTATTTATTTTTAAAGTAGTCAGCTCATGACTAACTGCCTGATATGGTTTTTGAAGAGCTTTTGAAAACTACATGGGCATCGTTGTAATACATAATAATAACCATACTCCCATAGGCGTAGGAGGCAGGGGACTGGAGGGCTGCAGCTCCCCCAACAAAATATTTTTGTCAAAATTCGGGCAATATTCTGAGAATTTTTCGGGCACCTACTGAAAGAAAAATAATGCAATAATGTAGCTTAACGGAAATCGATACTTCAAAAAACTTCCTTGGTAATTAAAATATAGTTCTGATTTGGATTGCGCCATCACCTATATATTCGGTATTAATTCACCAGTGTGTTTTTTAATGGTTAAACCTATATATTATGATTATTAGTGGTGCATTTGAGGAGCCATTAGGCCATTCCCCCGTCACTGACGCCGATTTTTTCTAGTACTTAAAATAAAGCACAAAATTTTACTTCAAAGGTAGCATATGTGGCACCAGATTGCATGTATGGACACCTAATTTTTCGAAAAAAATTTCAAAGGGGAGGGGACACCCCTCCCTTTAGACCACTCCCCAGGCCGGCGATCACACAACATAGTGCCTGCCCCCACCCCCATGAGAGAAGTCTTGGCCACCCCACTGATTATTATCATCATTATTGTAACGACTTCCCCCAGAATTATAACCAATATGGAAAAGACAGTAACGTGGCAAATTATTGTAATTGGTAATGCATACCTATATGATATGTACATTAACATTTTGAAACGGGCGGGGAGCGCGCGGAAATTTTTGTCTATATTTTTCGGGCAGATCGTTACAGCCCCCCCCCCCCAAAAAAAAAACAACTTGGGCCCCTACGTCTATGCATACTCCTATTGAGGCTATTGTACTATCCGGAGCTGACCACTAATATTGCTGGGGGGTCTTCCCAACCTCCCTGAATACGGACTTGAGTTTGCCCCCCCCCCCCAAACAAAATTTCTTAGAGCCGCCCATGCTTGGAAAAGGATAGTATGAACTAAATACTATCTGACAATAGCTCCACTCTGGTTGGTCAATGATGACGTGTACAGTAATTCGTGTTCCTAATTAAGCTCACACACAGTTGTGGGTCAATATGGCACTGAAGCTTAAGGATTTTCAGCTGAGCACAGGCTACTGTGGCTCTGTCTTGAAGGTGTTCTAATCAGATGTGTTCTTTTTTTTTGTTAAATCAGAGGAAGGGTTAGAAAATGTAGATGTAGATGTATTGATGGAAGAACAAAACTTGGAAGCATCATTTGGCAGGACCTTTTAATCTTAGGGAATTTGGAGATTACAGATCAAGAGGACAAACTTAGCAGACTAGACGTAGGCTTTTGAATTTGTCATTTTTTGGTGGGTTGTCAGAATTTGAAATGTACCTGCATGTCAGTGTAGGTGCATATTGTAACGTGTTTTCCAACGGCATGTTTCATATTTTAGTTTCCATGAAAAATATTTCATAGTGCATGTAAAATACATTATAAAACCATTTTTTGCTCAGATTTTTCATGACCTCAGTTACGAGTGTTTCGGAATACCTGTAACAGAAAGCTAGAAACTAATAGCTAGATGTCACGGATCAGTATAGTGCACAATACACATCGAAAAATTAGCTCCCCTAAAATGGTTAATGTCTTTTCCAATAAATTGATATAACTTCAACAAGTGATGGGTAGAAAGTGTACACAACGCTCCTGAGAAAGCAATGCTCATTTAACCAAGCAAATTTGGAAAGTCTCCTAAACAGTTGAGCCACATGAAACATGATGTATCGTAGTTGAGAGTTTGTTTGCCCAACTGCTGATTTGCTAACTTTCATGGGCGTAAATCCCGGGGGGGGGGATGGGGGGATATATCCCCCCAACATTTGACTTGGGGGGATGGCCCATGTAATCATCCCCCCCTCCCAATGTTTCAGTCTACAGATACGTGTATGTTGAAAGTGTATTTTATTCTTCATTTTCGTAAGAATTTTTTCAATCTCGCTTCACTTTCTATGACAAATGTTTCTCAAACTATCAGTATTTTAGCAAATCTTTGGCAATCTGTCAAAATTTTCGCGCGCTCCGCGCATTCCCAACCTTACGTCAGTGTCACTTATATTATCAATATCTTCCGATAGCAACTTTCGGAAAAGCACAGCAGCAAAAAGTTGAAAGATTACGAATTAATAGGTAAAAGACTGCTTTATGGCAGTGGCATGTAGATTTGTTGGGCAATTGAAAGTGTTTCGATGTAGAGTCTGAATGCAGGTTTTGTAATGGAAATATTATTCGTCACTGTTTACACTCCATGTCATGACCATTATTAAGGTGATAATACACGAAACTGTTCTGATCACGGCACTTTTCGAAGAACAGAGATACATCTCCAAATATCTGTGGGGACCTCGCATCAATATGGGATCTTTCAGTCTAATATGTAGCATGATGTAGAAGGCTGAAAGTACGTATCTGCCGTTAAACATTTTTCCAAAAATTTTTACCAGAGTTTCGCCAGTTCGCGCTGAGCCATTATCGGTATAGATGGTGATTGTTCATAGACTTATGACGAAAACAGCACTCTGTAACGCTCTTATTAGTCCTTCACCCCTTTTGCTACACCTATCAGGGAGGTCTAATATCACCTCACTGCACCTATACTCTCCCTCCCTCTCATTTTCCATTGCTGGCAGCTGTTCGTCCGGATTTTAGTTCAAAAGTAGTAAAAATACGATAGTTGTAAAGTGTTCGGGGGCGTACTCTATTATCATTTGGACGTAAGGTAGTATACGCATTATGTCATTGCCCCCACCCCCCCCCCCGCCCCAATTAGTATGATTAATGCAGAGCTTCAAGGAGGTCCTATTCAGGTATCTGCTAACCTTAGATGCCCTTTCAGAATGCACAATGAAGGAAAGGATATATTTCGTAATAACTCAAGAATGTTTCTGTGGACAACGCACACATTTTTATGTAAAAACTTTCCCGAAATAGAAGGCAGTAAAATAGACAGAAGGGAGGGGGCTTCAGGAGATTTGTTGACAACGTATCTGTCTCTTAATAGAAAACATATTCTCTTTTACCTAACAGCCTAACCAAAATTTAGCATTCACTAAATTATGGACATTTTCCGGCCATATATGATCAGTTCCAAAAACATCCCAAAGATAGCACCATTTTGCATCTAAAAGACCAATAAATTAATAAAAAAAAATTCTTAAAGGGGGGGGGACCTCTTCCCCAGGACGACACCTTTATGTAGTGACAAACGAAAGATCAAAACTGCTGCATGCAAATGCAGGAACGCATAATTTACGCAGACTTGGGGGAACAGAGGTATTATTATATACGACATCATCTATGGTGCCCCCAATCACAAAAAACCTGTCGACGCCACTGATCTCAAGCCAACTTACAGGTCTTGTAATGATCTCCGAATTCAAAATCCAGTTGTCTGGGATGACCCTATATGTTGATCCCTGCCTTTTTAAGCTTAACAGGACATTGTTGGTCTTGTACAATTTCAATCCGGTGCAACTTATTGACGAGTTTTGTGCTTAAAATAGCAGTTCCTAAATGTATGATATACCAATAGCCTACCAAAGAACATTACCACTGAAATTTGCCCCTCAAAACAGTCTTCCTGGCACTTCTGAGACATTAAAACCCAGGAGCTTCCGGGGGCTTCGCCCCCTGTACCCCCACCGGGGCTTTGCCCCTGGACCCCACCAGGGGCCCTAAGGCGAGCCCCTAGACCCCACCCGTCGTGAGCTCGCGCTTCGCGCTCGCCGTGCACGCTCCGCGTGCACATGTTCCACATTTGCGATAGTTCACCCCATCCCCCCAAAAGTTGAAAAGAAATCTACGCCCCTGCTAACTTTGACCAATCCTGTTGGTCAGTTTGCCCAACATTTGAAGTTGTTGAATACACGCCCAGCGTTGGTTAAAAAGTTGAGTAATGTTTACCCAACATTCTTAACAGTGTCCGAATGTTTGATCAATTTGACCATTCCATCTTTAAGTAATAATGTGAAAGAAAATGTCTCACTACCAAAGTTTACTTACGTAAAACAATTCAAAATTTAACTCACCAAATTTCAGTAAAGGTTAATAAGGATAATTATCTTGGAAAACAGTCATTATTTTAGAATCGTTTGCAAGCACTTTTTCTATGGAGTTGTTACGGCCCACAAAAAAGTCACCCGCCAAACTTCGATAAACACAACTTTTTTAGCTATCTCCTCCTTGACAGAGACAGGATTTCTCAACAGCTTTTGTTATGTTTTGTTTTACTTTCACTTCTGTAAGGAGGTGATCCAAACCCACCAACAATTTCCGGATGCCCAGATGACATTTTCATCGTCATTGAAAACCCTGGCGTAAGTTTTGTGTCATGGGATATGCCAACGGCGAGCGATCAAGAAGGAGGAGTATTCCTACAGTCCGGGCCAACTAATACATTCAGAATTTTTTCTGTGGGTGTGGAAGTGATCGAATACATTTTTGTTGACGAGTCGGGGAACACTGCCACTTGTAGTTTCACTGTTACAGTCTCGGGTAAGGAACTATAGCTTAGACATAGCATTACAATGTAAGATTACACATAATGGTAAGGGTATTTATAGACGACGCTGTTGATACTAACTTATGGACATATATCCACCGTAGCTGAAAATACGTTAAAACCGTATCTATATATATATAGCCTCTGTCCATGAGATACATACTTAATAGTTTGAAAAGGTTACTAAAAGTAATTTGCTTTTATCTCAAACTTACAAGCTGTTGTTAAGAACCACAAACTGCTGCAATTAAAGTGAGAGGAGGCCCTACTTGATTGAAAAAAGGGCTCCAAGTTTTATAATCTTTATTATACAAATGAGGAATGAATGTTTACTATGCTTTTATTGAGAATGCTTTGAGCAGTTTGAATCTTGTGTTCATATGTACATAAAGATCTATTGTCACACTCTAAAAACATTTGGGTAAAAATTTACACCAGCGCTGGGCAAGTATGTGAAAATACTAAAATTTGGTAAAGTTTGTCCAATAGTTGGTGATTAATGGGTTTACCAAGAGCTTGGTTACCACTAAATTGGGTACTTGATGTCTGAGTAATCAGAATCTGGATGATTACTGCACAACACTCCCGGTAATCAACAATAATTGGGCACAATTAACCCAATTTAAGTGTTTTCACATACGTACGAATTGTTGGTGAGGTGTTTTCCAAACTTTTTTAGAGATTATGGAGGTTTTTATTTAATGTAGCTACAAGCAAGGAGGTGATCCAAACCTGCCAAGAACTTTTGGATGCCCAGATGACATTTTCCTCGTTACGGGAAACCCTGGCGTAAGGTTTGTTGTATGGATCATGTCAAATGCGAACGATCAAGAAGGGTAGTATCACTCCAGTCCGGGCCAACTTATTCATTTAGAACTTTTTTCTGTGGGCGTGGAAGTAATCGAATGTTTGTTGACGAATCGGGGAACACTGCCACATGTAGTTTTAATGTTACAGTCTCGAGTAAGGAACTATAGCTTAGACATAGCATTACAATTTAAGATTACACATAATGGTAAGGGTATTTATAGGCGACGCTATTGATACAAACTTATGGATAATCACCCAAAGCAGTTGAAAATACATTAAGGCCGTATCTATATAGTCTCTCTTCATGAGAGATCGTTTGAGCACCTACTCAATAGGCTGTTGGTAAAAAGGTTACATAAAGGAATCTTCTCTCAATATCCAAGAATGCTTTGATTGAAAAAGGGCTCCAAGGTTTATCAAATTTTATCATAAAAACGAGCAGTGAATGTTTACTATTATGCATGCTTTAATTGAAAATGGTTCGAACAGTTTGAATCTTTTGTCATATTTTCATAAGGATCTGTTGTCAGCGAGGTTTTAATTTAATAAAGCTACAATCAATCTCAGTAACCGCCGCACCAAATGGTGGGCAATCCACACGTGGCCGTCGTTCGTGTTGTTTTCAGGAAAATAGAGATTTCGCGTTATTATCATGCGTCAGTATTTTTTGAACAATATTCTAATTGAAATTCCTGCCCAATAACAGAGACCGTTTTGTGTCAAAGAAGTTTAAATTTTACCAAATTTGCATGAAGGGGAGGAGCTTTCTCTTATCGTATGTCTTTCCCAGAACAAAAATTAGTATTCATCATTGGTTTTGTAGCCCTTTCTCAAGAGACTGTCGCTTACCCTTAATCTAAGTGGAAGACCCCTTCATTTTAATGCCCCCTTACCAGAATCCTTTAGGTACCCATTTTAATCTTTAAAGCACTTTAACTTTTTCATACCTTACAGTTTCTTTAGGAACCACAGAAACCCCCGGAAAGGGTCGCTCAACGTCACCAGGGATATTAGTTCCTTCGACGGTCACCTTCCCAAAGACTTCAAGAATGCCAACAACTGCCTTAGTAACTGAAACCTCTAGTGAAACGCCAATTGCAACAACTCTAACATCTTCAACCTTAGAAACGTCAAAGAAAATCGAAACGACTGGTATGGGAAAAGTTTTTTCTACTTCAGAAATATCTACGGAATTCTCGACAAACCTAATTGCAACCTCTGCACTCCCTTCAACATCTTTAGTGGCACTACCGGATACAGCGGCTTCAGCAACTGAGATATCAACGTCTCCTCCGGGTAAGTCTGTGCCACTGTGACAGTATGTTGTTTCTTTATATACTTTCATTTCTGAAAGGGGGGTGATCCAAACCTGCCAAGAACTTCTGGAAGCCCGGATGACATTTTTACCGTTATTGAAAACCCCCGGTGTAAGGTTTGTTGTATGGATTATGCCAACGGCGAGCGATGAAGAAGGGGTGTATCACTTCAGTCCGTTCCGACTTATTCATACGGGAATTTTCTGTGGTCGTGGAAGTGATGGAATATATTTTTATTGACGAGTCGGGGAACACTGCCATTTGTAGTTTCAATGTTACAGTCTCGAGTAAGGAACTATATAGCTTAGACATAGCATTACAATTTAAGATTACACATAATGGTAAGGATACTTATAAACGACGCTGTTGATACTAACTTATAGGCAGTCACGCAATGCAGCTGAAAATACGTTAAAGTCGTCTCTATATAGACTCTGTTCATGAGAGATCATTTTAGCACGTACTCAATATTGTTGGAAATGTTTCATGAAGTTATTTTCTTCCCTCAATTCCCAAGCTGTTGTAACGAACCACAAACTGCTGCCATATAAAGTGAGAATGCTTTTTCTTTTTTATGGGGTTCAATGGTCATATGAGGTTAGCATAGGTCAAGTTGTGAAAACATCGTAAAAATGATATATTCAAGAAATATAAATTTGAGGAATGAACATAAGTGCAAAAAATCACCCCCTTTCAGCAAATAATCACTAAGCCTTTGGGCTGTCTAGCCAAAGGTCATGTGAAGTCACCAGTGGTCAAAAACGGAAAAGCTTTTAAACACAATATCTCTAGGTAGGAAGCATGGATGCTTTTCATACTTGGCATGTGGATGCCTTAAAGTCATAAACTAAACCCTATATAGATTTAGGTAAAGGTCAAAGGTTATCTAAGGTCACCGGAGGTGAAAATACGAAATTCCTAAAGGTCGTGTGACATGCCACCAAAAAGAGCTGTTTTACTTGTCATTTAAAAGAATTAAGTCCTCTAATCAAAGATCCGTTGAAATTATTTCAATACCTTTTACCATTCTCAAAATAGACGTCTTCAAAGTTTGATGTTTTCTGAAGAAACTAATTGCCTATGCAAAAAGAATGATGTGGAGTGTTGCACAGTGTGAAGATTTCTTTTGTTAACCCTATATAAATTATCTCTTAATTACTGATCATACAGGTTACTGTTTGGTGAGTGATATCAATATTTTTCAAGGAAAAATTGTAACTTTTATAATAAACCCCTCGGGGAATAACAATGCTGCCAGTGTCCTTGAAATTAAGGTTGAAAAAACGAAGGCTAACATGTGCCATATATGGTATGTCCCTCTTTCGATGTCACATATTTGCATATTTAGCTCATGTTTATTCATGATACAAGTGTGAAATAGAAATTTACCTGTAAAATGGTCAATATTTGATGGATTTTAATGAGAATTGTGGCTATTTTCTAGATGTTTAATGCTTTTTTTCATCAAATATCCAACTATGTTATTTTCATGTCACACGACCTTTAAAAACTGGTTGTTAAAATAATATCTCAAGATAGAAGAAATAATGGACAATCTTCATACTTGGTGTATAATTTTATCATATTAAGAGAAAGAACCCTATTGTTTCCAGTGGTGGTCAAAGGTCATTTGAGGTCATCAGAAGTCAAAACTGAAAACTTTGAAAAATTGCGATCGATATTTCACGAGAAGGATGGTGGCTCCTTTTCATACTTGGTATATAGATGTGTTACTAAGAGAAAGGGAATCCTATGAGTTTGCTGGAGGTCGAAGGTCACATGAGGTCATCAGAAGTGCACCTACGAAAACCTTGTAAACTAAATAGACAATAGGCGGTACCGCCAAATTATGCCCGGAGTTTTGTGACTAAAGAAAAGTTAGGGCTGAATTTTTCTCCTGTTCCAAAGATAAAGTTATAGAGAACAACATTTATTTTTTCACAAGCATAACTGTTACAATAATAATATTAATTTAAGTTATCTAATTATGAACACGTGAAAAGGATGCTATGGCTATAGCATGATAGAAATACCATACGCTGAAAGAGTTCTTTGATAGCCTAGTGGATTTGAGGTCGGTTTCTCTTACAGACGTTCCGGGTAGGAATCCCTCTTAAGACATTTGGGTTAATTTCTTTTTTCTTTTTTGTTATTCACGTTTTGGTGGGGTTCAAAGGTCATATGAGGTCAGCAGAGATCAAGTTGATAAAACATCGTAAAAATGATATGTTCCCTCGAAGTCTGTATTAAGAATAATAAATGTAATCAAACGTTTATTTATGGGAAAATCAGTTTAAATATGCTATGAAATGTGACATAAAATTACTCAGAACTGTCCGCACAGTGCCACAGTTCTGTCATTCCAACGCTGTGGGACAAACGGTATTCACATCTGTTTTCTCAGGTTACTCGTTGTTTTCCCTTACTATACTAGCAGAATTGTAAATTTTGTGTACGTTAATCCAATTACATGTGCCGGGTCCGACTGACCTTGAGAATTACAGACGGTGTAAATATTTTCTGTGTGGGAAAATTGGGCATGAAAATTAAAATTGAATATATAAAGTAAATCTCCAAATTTTGTTATTGTTGTAGAAAAATATAGGTTTACTTTGGATTTTAAATTACTATCATCCTAAACTGTCATTAGACACAGACATATCAGATTCGCCAACAATTATTAGGAATTTTTACCTTTATCACGTTTATTCATGATCATCATGTACATACATCTTTACAAAATAAAACACTCAGTACAACTTTTTTTGGTTTGTATCTATTCTGCTTCGATCAGACACACTTAAGACTGATCTGGTTTCTTCAACAATCAACAAAGTATCTACGAGGCTTATCCCCAATGGTGTAACCCCATCGACCATGAAGTCACCTCAAGCGAACCTGGCACAAGGTAACATCCTTGCATTGTATATTTATGATTCATTTCCTCACTATGCATGAAACCAATAAAAGGGAACAACATAGAGATTCTGGAAGGGATCGAGAAAAGAAAAAAAAAATTCTGTTTCACTGTCACAGTTAATTATGATGTGTTTTGCTATATGCAGGTCGCAGATCTTTACAAGAGTCATAAACTCATAACATAACTATTTGTTGCATGCAGCCAGACTGTTATAACGTTTAAAAGAGGACGTATAGCCATCTCCAGGTCAAATAATGCGACCGCTTAATTTTAAAAATGAACACTTCTTACAACCGGAAAACATTTTTGAAATTGTGCAGTTACACATCTTCACGTTTTTGTTTTCATATATAATTGTAATGTTCTGAAGCACCGAGGGGCATTTCAAGCTTTAGTAAAGTGTTTTTGCAGGCCGTTTCGGTAGACCTATTCGATTTAAACAAGCTTGGCGTCACAAGTAGGGCACCGGACTAGGTTTCCCACAAAAGTTGTAGGTTTATTTCGTGGCGTTTACTATGAAGAAATATCCTTGATGGTAGACTACACAATTTTATGTAAAGGTTGGAAACTTCTTCCGATATCGCTTTGCCTACTTGTTCTATTGTCTTTGTAGTACGGCAGGGTAGGCAACTCGCGAAGGATGATTTACGCTCCATCAGGTAGACGAGGTATACTATACAGTTTATTATATGTTATTTTCGATAGGGGTCAATCGACCCGACAGAGGTCAATCGCACGACTATTTTTGCTTTGAATGAGTGAAGGTTCTTTTATGTGTACCTAAAATGTTTCGCGCTTCTCGCGCTGTTCAACTCGAAAATTCAGATTTCCCTTCCCAGAAAAACACTAAATCAGCACCAACCCGGAGTTTCAAGTATATACAGATATCTTGCAACATGTCTTATAATGGACGACACAGTACGAAGAATCAGACGAGGAAGTAAGAAATTGCTTGTGAAACAGGATTGGTAGAATTTGACTGTGGAAGAGCTCGACCTAAATAGTGCAACAAATATTGAAACTCAAGGCACAGATAACCATCAAGAATATTCAAAAATTGGTTTTGTCATTTTCGTCATGAATATATCACTCAAAACTAGTGGCGGATTCAGAAGGAGGCCCACCAGGTCATGGCCTAGAGCATCTAGTTTACAGGGGCGCCGCCCTGCAAAAGGTATTACTTAACACAACAATATTAACAACGATCATAAGTAGTTTACTAACCCATCATGTTTTCAGGTATATTCATAATTGGAAAACGGCTTATGCCAAGTTCGAACACTGTTACATTACATGTCATGTATTCATATTGTAACACAAAAGTGGAGAACCTTTCAAATGCACTAGCAAATACCATCTAGTTAAAGTCCCTCATTCCTACCGACTCAGGTTATATCCGCACCCTAAATTCGTCCTGTTCAAAATGATAACCCGATCAGGACATCCAGTATTCTTTAAAACCACTCACGCACAGTAGCGTATTTAAAGGGGCGGCAGGGAAGGCAGGGGGCAGGCCCCAACCTCCCTGGCTAGTCGCGGCAAAGTCACTCAGCCTGGGATTTAAAGTACTGTGGAAGAGAGGATTGAAGAGACAGAGAGGGATCATGAAGAGGCAGAAGAAGCACACAAAACTTAGAATTATCAAACCGAGTCATGCTATGCTGCCGCAACTCTTAAATTTTCGGCACAGCACTGAGCAGGCAAAGTTCTTCGCTCCAGCCCCATCAGTCAGTATCGATATCCAGCCCGTAACCCAAGGGCTATTAATTTTCTTTCGTACTTCGCGCGGGTTTCGGTAGCCGGTAATAGCAGTCTATATATTATATTGTCAGGCTATAGGTATGATACAGGGTGAAACAAAGCACAACTGCAGAGAACATTTTGTCAAGATGGTGAAGGGTGCAAGTTCCTGTATTATGACATATAGTCTAGCGGCGAAGTCTGAAAATTTTCGACCCCCCCCCCCCGGTTCAACATTGTAAAAGTTGACACCTACCCTTAAAATGTTCCTTAGGATGTCAGCTTTCATTTTCTGTTGGTTGTCACCTTTTAAATTTACCCGAACATGGTAATTAGGAGGGTCAAAGGTCACGAGTCTATTTTCACCCAAACTTCAACAATCTTGGTACTCTACATGAGTACTTCACCTTCAGGGGATGCTTTACCTTGAGTCTAGTGTGGTAAATATTTTGAATAATTTACAAGAAACATCCCTGAACTCCAATCAATGCATAAAACCCTTAATTATCAATATTTACTATGGTTTCATTGAATATTTTCATTATTATTTTTTTTTTCTGTTTTCCCCATTACAAATTTACACGATATGATATTTCAATGCATCTTATGCATGTTTTACCACATGGAGCTAAAGCGTCTCTCAATAAAGACAAGGTAAGATCGTTAAATAGGCGTAGGAAGCGGGGGGACTGGGGGCCCCCAGTCAAAAATGTAAGACGGCTGAAGTATGCTCCCCCCCCCCAAGATCCAAGGGCAAAAACCCCTTATTAGTCTCTTCTGTAAGAAATGTCAAAAATTTGCAGTAAATTTCCTTTAAATTTTCTCCAAAATGTTGCACCAAATTGCATCTGAGGCTCCCTAAATACCCAAAAATGTTCGACAGGGGAGGGGGACCAAACCCCCTCCCCTTACACTACTCCCCAGACGGCGATCCGAAACAAGATTTAGCCCCTCCCCCCCCCCCCAGTCGCGAAAAGCTTCCTACGCCTATGTATCTTTATAAGTTCTACATTGCAATATAATGTTCTTCTTTGATAAAATTGATCTGTCGAATGTTTGCCTGCATAGCGGCTCTCCTTAACTTCTGACACACTGGGTAACCGTAGCGAAAGGCTAACAAAAACTTCGTCAGCTATGTGCAGACTAGTCAAATTTATAAACCATATCTGGAAAGTTTAACGAAAAAATGTGGCAATGTTGTTTCGCTTCAGTGTTTTCAAGTTATCATTTGTGGTAACAAATTAAGATTTTCTCATATAGACGAGGTTTCTGACCATACTTTTATTAAAACTCTTAGACTATATGGCACTGAAAAATATACATCTGGCAGTTTTCATGTCGTGCTTCTAAAG
Source organism: Holothuria leucospilota (assembly GCA_029531755.1). Taxonomy (NCBI): domain Eukaryota; kingdom Metazoa; phylum Echinodermata; class Holothuroidea; order Aspidochirotida; family Holothuriidae; genus Holothuria; species Holothuria leucospilota. The sequence goes on along the minus strand of CM055966.1, from coordinate 59,567,824 downwards.
GCGAAAAATCAGAATGGACATTACAAACGCCGGAATGTACTTTGTAAGTAGGAAAAGTAGTGATGAACAGCTGAATTTTTTCGTTATAAAAATTGCAAATCCCATATCAGATGTGAGAGTAATAAAATACAATGCTCCACCTTCAAAATGTGTCACTAAAATCTTGTCCTGTATGGGTCAAAGCGGTAAACAATTAACAAATTCTTTACTTTTCATAAAAAGAAGCATTTTGAGTATCCTGTCAATTGAAACTGCCTTCATTAATCTGCATATGAAAATTCAAATCACCAAACCCTCTTACAGCCAGTTTCATCCATACCCATAGCCAGACAACGTGATGAGGAGGGCGAGAAAGTTCCCAGACTGTAAGAGGGAAAATCATGTTCATGGCACGAAATGTGTTAACATAAAAGGCAAAGGTAATTTTTGTTCCTACAATTTCTCCCAGGCGTTAATGTTTGTGGGTCGATCCACTGCTTTTAAGTTATGGACCTGTATTTTCGAACAGAGTGTCCAACACATGGTTGCATTCAGGCTATATCTGAATCTGGTTGACCCGTGATTTAACCAACCAATTAATGTGCTTGTTGCAAGGCTAAAAGAATAATTGGTGGCAAAAACCCTCGAGTTTGCTGAATGCTTCTTACCTCCAATCATTTGTCGACAAAAACGTATATTGTGCTAGACAAAAAGCATGATCAGTCCTTAGAAAGGAACCTGTTTTCTAAATATCCGACTCACGATGCTAGATGTGGCTGGAATTAAACACGTAATCCCTTATTGTGATTACTAAACACTGTCTTTATAACTTTACCAAAATGAAAGCTAGATCATATGTGAATTTGTACCGTATTAACAGCCCCTCTACAAGCTTCATTGAATTCATCTCAACATAATCATTTTTGAGAACTACGATTTTATTTAAAGGATTTTCTTTTTGCAAGTAAAATCAAGTCTTGTTATGGATATGTGCCATTTCCATGTCCAGACTTGAAAACAACATAGATCGGTGCAAGAATCATTCACTGGTTTTCCAATACAGGGAAACAACTCATAATTATATTGCTCTGTAACCACAAATTATTAAAGGTTTATTTACCAGTAAACAAAATGAATTAAATTTATGTAACAATTACGATAGGTGTAAGGGACACTTTCTGGGGGAGGAGGAGGCTAAGTCGTTTGCCCGACAAACTGTAATAATCCGACCAATGGCCGGATTTTCACAACATGTGCCAGAGAAATAGGATTTTTTTTTCCAAACTCCGGCTGGCCAAGTTCCATTGCGACTATGTTCCAACTCCCTCTCATAAAAAGATAGCAGAACAATGTGTGTTGAAACAAAGGAAAAGCGTACTTTGTCAGTTTGTAGTGGTAAAATGTATTAGTTGTATGCCATCCCGAGCTAAGACGCTTTCTGCCTTACTAAAATTTACCATCAGGTCCGAAAACATTTAAACAAATATCTACTTTTTTTCAGTTTTTTGCATAGGATATTGCTACAACATACCCCTTTTCGCTGATCTGGTTCATGTTGGCAAATAATTATTGCAATGACAGAAACACCGTAATGTATTTAATAAATAATTAAGTCAATTGATTTAGTAAGGCTATGTGATTTCGCACTTTTAATCTAATCAATGCAATGGTTCTATACATCCTAACAACCGAAACAAAAATTCAAATTTCTCTGATACAGCTACGAAAATAACCTACATTTCATGGTAGGCCTATAAATATTTTCATTATATCCCACTTAATTTTATGGAATGCAAGTTTTCGACATTGGTAGGGGCGGAAGCCATGGTCCAAAACCAGGACAAAAGCGACGGATTACTGCATGGAAGGATGGTGAATAAACATTTCGGCGCTATTGGGGCGGCACAAATTTGGGGCTTTAGTGGAGAAATTTCAATAATTTGGTGTTTTTATTGAAGTAAATTAATTTAGTTTTTATTTTTTTAATTTTTTTAAATTTGGTTTTATATTGAAGTAAATGCAAAAGGTTAGGTTTGCAATTTATTTTGAAAAATAGCCCTCTTTGAGAGTACCGTGACTCAACTAAACTGTTGGGACGACCAGTCGCTGTCGGAGATTAGCAACTTCATCGCACACACTCATTCTCCCTAAAAAGATTAGAAAATTTTCCCGACGAGGGCCTCAACCTTTCTCGAAGGGGCCATTGCCTCCTCACCCCACCTGGCCTCACCCCTGACAAAGTTGCTTTAAAACATCTGAATAAATGTTGTTTGAATTCACATGATTTTGTGAAGGGTCCTTATGGGGAAAAACGTAAAATGCAGATCAAGTTTAAAAGGTGCGACCTTTAATAACCCTTGACCTTAAAACTATGTTCGAAAACTAAACAAACATTCAAAGGTTGTATTTAAACATCACTCGTCCACAGTTAACAGAACGCATGGGATTGTATCTGGACCAGGGGTGGCGCCAGAATTTGCCCGACAGGGGACCAAGCTCCCCGACGAGGGGCCAGCAACCCGAAGCCTCGATGAGGGCGATGTAGTGCCGAAATGATGTTTGAAGTAAAATTTTGGCGCGCGAAGAGCGCCGAAAATTTCAAACTCTTAATGAAAAAAATTGAAAACGTTGGGTTTTTACCACGGAAAATTTGAAAAAAAAATTGGGTTTTTACGAAGAAAATTGGAAAATCTGGGGATTTTATTGAAGAATTTGCCCAAATTTAGACCAAAATTAAGTAAATCGTTGGAGCGACTGCCCGTTGTCAGGGAATACATATTTTATCGTATACATAGTAGCTTCCCGAAACCGGCAAAATTTCCCCGACGGGGGGCAGCCTTCCCCTACGGGGGCCGTGGCCCCCTGCCCCCCCCCCCCCCCCACCTGGCGCCACCACTGTTCTGGACGTTATTCTTCTTACTCTTCACCAATGGTCCAGAACGGAAATTGAAAGGTGTTGAAAACAGACTGTTCAATGTGTCTAAATCCGTCATTCAAATTTCTTTGTTAAGGCTACGAAAACACTCTATAAACAATTTATAATTCTTTTATTTTCTTAACATTTTGAGCACTCCAGGACTGTAAAAAATGTTCATTCTGACTCACAGCATTTTATAAGCCTATTCATATTAAAGTGTGTTAAAAATACTAAAATTCTGAAAAATTGACCTTTTTGACCTTTGACCTTGAAAATTTGCATGTTCGGGAACTTTTAAAAAGTGACAACCAATCTAAAATTTAAAGTTACATTACAAACAATAGTTTTAGCATAGTCGCTATATTTTACAAATCGGTACCGTGTAAGTCAATTTTTATAGCTCTTTTTCAAATTCGCCGCTAGACTAATATTTTGGATGCCAAACATCTTCACAAACGAGCGTTCTGTGCATGAGAGTATTCCCGGCGAACTTTTTCCTCCTTTTTCATCCCTGACTACGCTGGAGGCCTCTAATTTGCGCCTAAATTTGAGTCTGTACGGCACTGATTCCAAGTCCACCCTCAGACTGAACAGTTGCATGAAACAGCAACAAGTAGAGATCTTATTACAGATCGAGTAAAATAAAATTCCCTGAACGCTTTGCAGAGTCTAGGTAGATGCACAATTGTAGTGGCAAGTTTGTGTTTTACAAATTCAAAATGGGGATGCCAGATTTACTCCCGGTGGTTGGTGATGACAGCCTTCCAGATTACACGGGTTAAAAAAATGTCCCTAGCAAGACTGCTGTGACAAATTCGTCCTAGTGGCTAAGATGCAGTATCCTGCAATCTTGGACGTTTAGGATGTCGAATTTTTAGAATTCCGTTCTAACCTCGGTCGTGCTGAAGTCGGCTTTGGTCTCGTACCGCCCCTCTCTTTGGGAATCACCCCTGTGAAACTTCTTGAAACCGCATCCATATAACGATAAAAGTCGGCCGTTCGCTGTTAGGAATACATAGAAAATTTGTCTCGGATGTGTACTGGACGACCGGGTCGATGAAGTGCAACAAAATTAATTTGAAGAGCACATGCTACAATGGCGGAAGCAATGCATGTTAACGGCTCTTACAGTCTTTGAACCCCAGCACCGCATTAATATAACCCCCAAACTATGGGTTTTCCTTGTTAAATTATATTATGTTAATGCTCCAGAAATACCGTAGCCCTTCTTATAAGGCGTGTAGCGTGTTGAAAGTAATAAACGTTTAAATAACCCTACCGATTGTATTAATTTATGACTAAAAAACTAACTCTTTATCGGACAAAATAGTATATGTCAAGAATTGTTCATTTCATGGACATGTTTCCCACTTCATTTACTGGCTTCTAATAAACTCGCATGATCAAGTGGTTAGAGCATCCGACTTGCAGCCGGAAGGCCTGGGTTTCGACTCCTGGCCGGGTCATACAAAAGACTTTAAAAATAGAACCTACTGCCATTGTGCTTGGTGCTCAGAGTAAGCAATGGAGTAGGGAAAACAAGCCAGTGAGCCACACCTGGAAAGAAGGCCTCGGCCGGCCCGACTCAAACCAATTGGTTAGAAACTGAGCCGTAAACCCTCATCTAACTCACTCTAACTCTAATAAACTCTCTTAGTCAATAACATTGAATTTCACAAAATCTGAAATGAAATAAAAAGCTGCCAAATAGAGCCTCTTGAGCCAATATTCGGCGGTCTTATTACCTTATATTGCAGGACCTTCCAGGGGCTTTCCACATGGACCCATCGGGTTCTGTCCCTGGACCCCACTAGGGGTCGAAGCGCGGACCCTTGGTCCTCACGGATGACGACTCGCGCTCGTGGTGCACCTTCGGTGCACAGGAAACGTCCTCTCCAGTTATATCAGTCTCCATATCAGTCGGGAGAAACAAGTTGTGGCCTCACTTTCGAAATCCTGCATACGCTACTTATCAGTCGCACCCCTTTAATTTAAATTTGCACACACCTAGTATTCAATACTTAACAATTTGATGTGTTTGCATATTGTAGATTGCAAAAAAAAAAAAAGATTTTATACAATTGAGTAGGTGCAAACATTAACCCTCCTACACGTTAGGCTAATTTTTCTATTTATGTTAGATACCGATAAAATCTGCTAATACCACTGACTTACAAACTGTTATCTGATGGCATGATGGTGCTGAAATTTTGGTGCAAAGTTTTAAAGTTAAAAACGTTCCTCCTATTGTTAACAGATTGACGGCGACAGAAGTTACAATTGCAGTTACCATTTTGTAGGCAGGTAGGTTGCTAGTTGTAACTTAACCAGTCATACTGGATGGGGAGGACTTGCTGTAAATTTGATTCATGAAATATTACAAACATAAGCAGATAATCTTCAAAAAAAATCGTTTTAGAACACAAGCCAACTCAGTTCTTAACCAGTTTTACGAGCTTCGTAGAGATAGGAGTAAAGTCATCGCCATAGCTCTGGGGTAGCACAGTGACAAAATAGTAAAAAGAAAAATTGCCTATAACAAAACTACACTAGACCATGCTTCCACAGCAGTCAGTTATTATTCTCTTTCTGACATAATTTACGGCGGAAAGGGATCATCTGATTTATGCTGTTTATTGAAAAGGTCGTTTACAAAGGCTGTCAATCCCGCTGCACCATTAAATTAACATTAATATGTAGACTATATATCCTCAACTTGGTCATTTTGCAGAATTATGTAGTTAATTTTGGAGGTTAATCAGCCTTAGGCGCATGTAAACATACAGTACAAAAATAACCCTCTTCTCAATACATAAACCGGTGAGAATACACTCTTTCCGAACACCAACAGATGACGAAATCAGTCTTAAACCACCAAATTTGGAAAATGATTTTCATTATCTTCTCCATATACGGAAATAGCACTATACTATTTTGTCTTTAGTTGTAATGATTACTCGTGGGGGGTTCGAGTTCATATAACAAGGTTACAAACAAAGGGTGAGTAGTGCTGTTTTAACCTGAGTTAAATAAAGCATAAAGTCCTTTATTTTGAATTGTGTGGCGTCAGTGATCCGTCAGATGGATTATAATTGCCGTACTAAGGTTACCTACTGCAAGCAACGACTGAAACACGAAGACCCAATGCACAAACCATGCATTAGGCAAAGTCAGTCTGGCATAATACACGAGGATTATGAATTTGCTGAATCAAGTTTTTTCTTAACTTGTGTTGACATGGGTAGAGAAACAGTGAAGTACTTCCGATAAGTGATCGTCGTTGCAATATTCTAAAAGGATGGCGAAATTGATGTCATTTATCCTCTTTACTTTGATGTACTTACAATCAGCCTACGCTCAAGGTAAGCCTATGTATTCCAAAGCGTGCTACTAAGCGTACTTCGATATCGGTTTACGAGTGTACAATGGAACGACTGCAAGCAGGCTTACCTCCTTCTAATCCTGATAGTGCAATGGCAGGGTCGTCGGAACTGGGTAGTGAGGGGGCGACTGGGGCTACAGCTGTTAATAATTTTCTGTTTGAAGTGCAGCTATTAGTCCTGAAATATTCACGATTTCCTTGGAAAATGCAGATATGCTGGTGTTGAATGGCTCGGCCCCACTCCACCACCCCCTCAATCTTAGAACCTTCCGACAGTATGAAACATGGTACTAATGATTAATATTTGTTAAATTTATCAGCCAAGTTTTCAGTCACCTTTTCTTCGTCTTCTCAGCTGTAATCGCTGCTCCGCACATAGGGTTAGGTAATCTGTCCATAATGCAACATTATATCAGAAATGTAATCTAAAGATAAAACAGAAAGACAAACAGACGCAATAGCTGTACATCTCTCGGCTTGTTATCGCAAAGTGCATGCGCACAAAACAGGATATTCCACGGGGAGGGGGGGGGGAGGAGGCTACGCAAAAGGCTGGATCAGGGAGCGACATTTAAACCTCTACAAATTTAATGTATTCATAAAGAAACGACGGAGGAAAGGTGACACTATAGGTTGGCAAACAATGGGCGGCAACCTGATGCCCTGGCACTGGCCAGGAGAACAAAGAAAGGAAAGACAATGAGAAGAGCAAAATGTTCAGACGGGAAGAAACTGGGGAGTTAATTGGAGAGTAGCTGGGGGATGGGAATTATTTTTCACACATTGCCATTCGGTATCTTAGTATTTTCTCCACCAATTAAGTACACAAATTTGAGACATCAACCTTTGTGATGGTTGGCTTTTTTTGGAAACTCTGATACACAGGTTACATCCATCGCGCACAGGGAGCAAAATGTTTTGGGCAAAGTTTCGAACTGATCATAATTTGAAAAATTCTCATAATTGAGTGGATTGTTCTTGTTATGGGTTGGATATAAAAGGTGGTCGGGGTGACAGCTCCTCCACCCCTTTTGAGAACTTTTTGTAATAGCATAAAATTCACCATCTTCCAAAAATGGGTGCCCGTGAGGCGCGCCGTAGAAATACCTTGAAAACACGTCTAACGACAAATACATACTTTAGTCTTTCACCTGTTCACATTATGCTACAAACCTGACAAGTGTTACCATTGGCTACTCATGATTTTAACTTGTTCTAAGATCCCCTCTTGATGTCCGGCCTCTACAGAATTTGGAGATGTAGCCTACCTCTAATTTTCGGAAATTTATTTTGGCCAGAAGAATATTCCGCTGTGTTAGTGTCCTAATTATGGTCATAATTTATAGAGCGTCAACCATAACGAGTGCGCGCGGAGTGTGCCAAAATTTTCGTTAAAACTAATTTCTATGACAAGTTAAATGCAGACTATGCCCGAGACACTGTCGATCCCTACCCCCAAACAAAATGTGTCTGCCTATTAGAATGTGAGTCTGCTACCTGGTAATTCGTTAAAAATTTCAATTTTCATGTCTTTTTAAGAGTAGAGGAAGGCAAAAAAGAATCCCTTGCTTCCAATTCTTCCAGTGCTGTGCTCCTCTGTATTCACGTCAATGTACACAGACAGCTGACCTGATTGTAAAACCCTCACCACTGAATAATGCGAATACGTTTGAGACCGTATTGATAGAAAGTGCAGCAATAAGGACACCAGCGCATGGGGCAAGCGGAAATTTTAATGGATCGCAGAGTATTTTCGAAAATTGTGAGTTTTCAGATAACTTTTATTAGAAACGGATCAGACTCAATCCACCATTCAGTCATAAACACACCTCTCCCTACCCTCTGCAGACCCGCTCTAACTTCTTTTGAATTCATTAAAAAACGTTCGGAAATTTTTGGAAATCGATTGGTTGGTGGGGGAGGAGGGGCGCCCCGGTGTCGGAGCCACCGAACACAATAGCACGTTCTCTTGGTAATTTTCACACTTTAACACAATTTCTTACTACAGTTCAATGCAGCCAGCCGTTCCGCTAGCGCATATGTCATTATGTCCACGTCTATAGATCTGTAGACGAGCATCATTGCTTATAGCCATTCGCCTGTTTTCAAACGTTAGCGCTCTTCTCGTCGTCAACCATGGTTTTTAAAAGAGATGATTTCAACAAGAAGTTTCATCCAAGCCCTGAAGAAAGATATTTTTTTAATACGTTCAAAGACAAGTTTGTTAACTTTTTTTTCCCTTTCTTTTCCCTTTTTTCTCTTCTTTAAGTTACCCCTTTCATTTTTTCCGCAGCACGCCTGATTGCATATGAAGTATCACATTATTAAACGTTATAGTGCCTGAAAATACTTTATCGATCAGTAAAAGCATACTTTTTTACAGCGCACTTCCTAGGGAAGGTGTTATTAAGCCCTAATGTAGAGGGACTATCATAGCAGTCTCTGTCGGCGTTTTGTGTGTAAGTTTGTGTCTGTACTGTCCATAACCATGTTGCAGATATGTGGGCATGGAAGACCCCTGCTCCGGGGAGGGGACATGCACGTGCCTTCCCCACAAAATTTTTTATCCAAGTTACACCAACACAAGATATCGAAATGCATGTTTCATTTTCTAGTAAATTCATTACATGCCGACTAAAGGTTGTGGGGGTCGGATCAGTATCGAGAACACATCTTATCCGTGATTCAACAGGTTTTGTTCAAAATAATGCTCAAAATTTTCGAGACGATTGGCGGCCTGTAGAGCGGGTCTGCCCGCTGTTCATAAGGATTTTTAGTCATAAGGGTCATTTTTTATAAGGGTCGTTATTCATAAAGTGCTTTTCTTCGTGAATAAGGTTCATTGTTCATAAGATTCGTTCTTCACAAAAAGAAAGATAAAAAGGGTTTATTAGTCTCTATTTCCATAGGTAACAGAAAGCCCTTTTTAGCCTGTCAAATGGAAGATAAAATTCGTTATTCTGGAATCTCCACCTCAAAAACCCTTGATCCTTCCCTGACCTTTGTGTGGTACGAATAATGAACTATATATTTTATTATGAAGCACAAACCAATTTTATTATAGGGAATGAACCTTGTATTGCCATTATGAATAACGAACCCTTCTTTTCTATTATGAATAACGAACCTTATGAATAGCGAACCCTTTCTTTTATTATGAATGCAAAATGACCCTTATGACTACAGAACCTTATGAACACTGACCCTTATGACTAAAAAACCTTACGAATATCGAGTTGTTCCCCTGTTCAGCTAGGGTGGTTTTCTGCTTAAGGGTAAACAGCTAGATAGTAAGCCCTTTACCAAGTATGTATAAACAGGGATGTGTTATTACCTGGAGATCCATCGAAAAATTTTACTTTGAACCCAACTAGTTGCCACCAATAATGTCTTTTGTGTGTTGTTCTTGATGATTCAATAGGCTTAAGAGCTGTCAGGAACTAAGTACAAGTGGGATACGTCGTCTGCTACATCTCGATGAACAGATCGGGAAATTTGCCCCTTGCCTTAACATTGCCGCCAGTCGCTTAAGGTGTAAATTAATTTGAGGGTTTCAACGCGTTTGGACGCTATTTACAACATACCTGTCTAGTTTTCTATAACTCTCAATAAGGGCGTGCCTTTTAAGTCATGGGAGGGAATGCGGAAATTAGTCAAAATCCGACAGCAAAGTTTAGTCTTATACTTTTTTTGTTCATTTGCAAAAATCATGAGCATTGGTTTATAATCAGCATCATTAGATTCCTTATAAACAGTCGTTTTGAATGTCAGAACAGTGTTTCGTACTTGACTGTCGGCAACTAGTTAGACATCAAAGCATTGTTCCATATAATCCTTTTTTTGGGGTCGCTGTAGGTATGAGTGAGGTTGCCTAGATATTAGACAAAGGAATTCAATGCCCTTTAGTTCAATAATCCGCAATTAAAGGATTTAGTCTCCACTATGAGGGCAATCTAATTGGATTAGCATAAATAAAAGTTTTCGATGGATCTCCAGCTAATAACACCTTCCTAGTATAAACATCCGCAACCCTCACGTTTTTTGTTCTTGTTGTTGTCGTTGCTGCTGCTGCTGCTGTTGTTGTTGTTGTTGTTGTCGTTGCTGTTGTTGTTGTTGTTGTTTTTGTTGTAAAGTCTGGAGTATTATCTTCAATCACATAGCCCAGTTATTTTAATATTTTCTGCCGGTATACCGTGTCTTGGAGATTTGATCAGGGAGCTGTAAGATAATTGATCATCTTGTCTTGCTGACGATGGATACGACACATTACATGTTAGCTCCGACAGGGGTCATTCACCCCGAGAGTTGATTTATTCACACAAAAGAACAAATTCTGCGCGTCCCTAAATTTTTGGGGCGCTATGTGTGCTCTGCAACATTCGTCAGACACTTCTAATTAATTAAGCAGCATCACACTCTATACATCAAGTATGTATAATGTGCCAAAAATGTTATGTCAATCAATAATAGAGCCTATTGTATAAAACGTTCTTCCCTTTTGCTCCTCGCGGTCGCCCTCCTTTCCCCTAACCATCTGATAAATTTGCAATAAAGGTCCATGCCCCTCGATTCACTACCCCATAAGCGTTCGAGGCAAGGGCAGGGGCAGGGGGCATATGACCTCCCAATTCGGGAAAAAATATTGAATCCATTTGGGCAAATGAGACAGCCAAGAAATAAATTATGCCCTTTTGCAACCGTCACAACGGTATCAAAATTAGGGCAACTTGGTCCAAAATTCTAAATTTGGGCAAAAATTATTCCTGATCCCTCAGAAATACTGACCCCCGTAAGTCTATGACTACCCTGTTGAAAAATCCTACCAATGGCAATGTTTATGGATTCGAACAAAAATCAGACAAAGGGAGCAACATTTTTGCAAAATGGCAGAGCTCTGTGGGTTCTTCCATGTCTTTTTTGCTGCGTTATTTGGGTACAATTCTCGTTTATAATCCATACAAAGATCTAGAGCAATCTTAGAAAAGACCTCACACGATGATACATCTAAAAACTTGCGTTTGCTTTGGGCGCAGAAGCTCTGTCAATATGTCTCGTCTTTCATAGGCGTTGTTACTTTGGTTGAAATTAGAACCGAAAGATAGGTATGTTATTTTACTGATACGGTGCAGTCTATTACATGCTTCCCGTCTTACCTGGCGGCATTTTTGTGCCAAATGGGTCGCTTGTAACTAAAACATGGGTACACTACACACAATTTCATTTTAGTCATTTCATTTTTACTTGAACGTCAGCGTTTTGGTTAGATTCTCTAGGCGCCAATAACTAAACCTCGTGTGAATCAAAGTTGTAGACACGCGCAGATGCATTCACAGATTCACCTGCCGTTTAAGAACGTACTATAAACCGAGCCTTAGTACGCCGTTAGTTGGCACAATCTTCGACCTTTGTAGTTGGCAATCTAGACCTCACACCTCCCTTAAAGATTTAGTCTAGCAACGCCCCTGTCTCCCTCGGATTATCAGAAGCATGGGAAGGTTGTAAACTTAGGTTGTTCAAATGATAAAGGTCAGATACCCCCCTCCCCCCCCCCATACCTACAGCAGATACCAGAGAAGGAATGAATTTACCGGTCTTGAAAGAAACCGTGTAACCGCTGTTTTCTAAATTATTTGATAATGGAAGGGTGAAATTGCTTTTCTTTCCTCTTTGATACCAACCAACTTATGAAAAGCCTTGAAATTCTGCTGCATGAAAAGCGCACAGGAACTTTGGGACTTTCTTGAGAGATCTGTTCCTTTGGAAAGCAACTCTTACTTCAGGCAAACATTTTAGGTGACTAACCACCGTCGTAGTTCTCACACACCTTGTCTTATCCACATCATCTCCGAGGAACTGAAAATAAAGACGAAAGGCCAGCACTCAGTGTCCCCTTTGCTCCCTTTAGGTGTCACCCTGTGATGGGGATTTGGAATGATTTCACTTAATCAGGAGAACATAGTGGCTTAGATTATGAACGATGGGTGCTCAGTCAGGGCAAGAAGTAATACGTACAAGCAACAACACATTTCAAATGTTTTACTGAGTTTTGCTACGCACCAGTTATTCATTATGTTAAAATTCTCTCCCCATTCCTTTCTCCATCCCTTTACTTTGCTTTCATTATAGCCAGGGAACTTGATCCGGTTTTTCCTGTCGAACATTATCACGGGAGAAGCAAATCTTTCCGCTCTTACTCCCTTAGCAGATATGCTAAAACAAAACACAACCTAATGTCTAAAATCATTAACAAGGTTGTCGATTGCACGATTAAACGTTGGATACCCGCCAAATTTGATGTACAATATACCATTGCAGAAAACTGCTTTGGGAAACCACTTTCATCAACTTTCGGCAAGGATAGTATGTATTTTCAAAAAAGTAAACTAAGGCGGATAGGCAGAGGGGTGGGGTGGGTGGGCTGGGGAGGGCCGCTGAAGTGACAAGGAGGTGCTGGAAAAGAGTAGTTCTCCCGAACCTTGGACTCACGCTCCGATACACGCATCTTTTGTAAGACTGGAAAGTGTGTACTCTCTTGATGAAGATTTGGATAAAGACCTGCCATCAAATAGTGCCGACTTTTTGGATTTTGGGGCAGGTTCTATTTGCTTATTGAGGATTTTTTTTTATTTTTGCTTTCTTTGGAAGTTTACATAGTACCACAGATTGGTCTATTACACGGGATGTTTATACGTAGATGCTATACCTAATTTATTGTTTTAACTTGAGGAAACTTCATGTAAACTTTTCTTCTGGTGAGAACCCACCCCTAGACCTTTCTGTGCCGATAGTGGTGGGTTTTTTTAAGGGAAAAGGGAGTTCGCTGGGAAGGGGTTTTCGCCCGAACCCCATCCCCTCTATTGACCTTATGACTTACAGCTATGCACAAATATTCGAAAGTAAACCGGAGGGGGGAGGGATAAGTTACTACATTTGTTTATATGTTTAAGTTGCATTGTGGTATACAAATGGCCTGGTTCATGGGAGTGTCATGCGTTTATGTAGTCTGGCTTGTTTGCTGGCTTTTTCTGACCAGTTTATGTACTTCTTTTTGCAAGTTAAAAGCCCCAGTCAATGTTAAGGATGGTTTGCAATCCCAGTAGAATAAGCTACGAAGGCGGATGGAGGGGTTCACTCAAGACATTGTGTGGTTGGCTAGGAAAGGGTGCTTGCCCGAACCTCTAAGTTGAACCCCTGGTTATGCGCATGGTGTGATACATCACAGGTTAAAGCATTGCTGGTGGTGCTTACAGTAATATACGAAAACTCGCTGCTACTGGCAGAAGTTAGTTGTACAATTTCTTCAAGTTGCGGGTACAGTACTCTTATTAAAAAAAATACGCGTGTGGAAAGAGAAAACCAACTTAATACGTATTTGTGCTTTTGCCATAGGTTAAATTGTTAAGTAACACTCTTTCATTTGCTGTTAACATATAAATTCTTTTGTTATGTTTACGCATGAAAAGGTTGCAATGTGCTCTTAGCCATAAATTTGATGATATCAGGCCCGCATCCAGAGGGGGATTCCTCGGCTGCACCCCACCTCTTTCGACAGCACTTTTTAAGACGATCCGAAAGCTGCTGTACAATATGTACGCTTATTTTTGATTACCATATGCCAGGAAATACCATTTTAGTGTCTAAACTTGAAGTTATTTCCCAGACTCACTTTATCGAGCTTTGGACATTGGAAGTTTGTATGTTCAAGCTCTGCCTGCACGGAGTAAGGTCCTTTTTGTGAAATCCAAGATCCACCCCTCCCCTTGAGATAAGGAATTTTCACGTCAGATGTTAACTGCATGATTGAAAAAAACACAAGTGACAGAAACATTCTCATAATTAAAAAAGAAAAATTTAAATCATGATAGTAATAGTAGCATTTAATTTTTGTGTAGAACTTCATACCAGCTTTACAATATTGCCACTGGTTAGCAATAAGATAACGTCTCAGAAACAGTCCCCAGTCTTAGGCAGCTTTCACCACGCACAGCGACACGTTATTACATGGGTAGACATGTAAGTACTGGATGCAGACTAGAGGCAATTGGTATAATGTATTTTACACAAGACATCACTTAATAAAGTACCGGTAAGAACGCAATGAGTTATAAACAATAGCGTAAACTGCTGTGAAGTAAGCAATTCATGCTACAAACAAGCCGATTAAATGATACCATTGTTAATTTTGTGAAATGATTACACATTACCCTGTTCAAGGTGCATGAATTAATCGTGGTTATTTACCTAATTACACCAAAGTGTAAACATCAACTGAAATGCCACCTCTAAGAAGCATTGAAACTTTCTTCGTATAAGATTTTTAATTTTGGAAAGTAAGAACAAACGGGATGAACTTTAATTTTTATACGTGATAGGAACAAACGGGGTGAAGTCTAATTAATTGAAGCCTACAGCTTCGATTACTCGAGGCTCAGTTTGGAGTCACGTGAATTTGTTCCTTCTTTTGTAGTTCCGTATATGAACTTTCTTCAGTATAATACTTCTCTATTTGAACACTGCCGCGCAGTTATTTTGGCTATTTCATGAAGTGGAAATTTTTGTCATTTTCCCGGTTTCACCAACTTAATCGTGCTCAATATGAATAATCGGCCCATTTGGGGGGAATAGGAAGTCTTCATCTTGAGGGACAAACTAAGCCGTTACGCATTTCTGTTGACTTTTTTATAGTTTGTCAAAGTGCGTGATCAGTCTCAAAAGAGTCCCAGACTTGAACGCCGCTTCGCAAGCTAAGTCATGTACTGACTCCACGAATACACTATCGAAAATCCCCAGTTGTTAACATGGTCATCTGTGGCTTAAATTCGTTCAAACGTCTCAGCTTTAGCTGCGCATTTGCAAATGCCCGAATGTGGGGTAGAAATGTCTTACAGCCGTATGTTGCCTGCTTGGAAGATACGTACCTTCCACGGGTGGGTAAAGTTGAGTTGGCAGCAGAACATTTGTGGTCTGAGAAGTGGGCATGGTAGTAGGCCGTTTTCCCCTGTCTTAATATTTATTCGATCTAGAAAATATTTGGGCTTTTCATCTTCGTGTCATACTATCTTCAATGGCTTTGATCTGTACTTTCCTGCAAGTACAAATCGTCTAGTTGTTATACGTGGTAGGAAACCATATCATTAGTTCTGCACATTCGTTGTACCTGATATAAAAAGCCCACATAAAAGCTTTGTTGGTACTTTTCTCATTTTTTTTTACTCTAGATGAGTGCGCTCTTGTGCCAGAAGACTGCAGAGACGTGTTACCGTATGATTATGCACAAAAGGACTTTCCACCGCTAGCTTTGTCATTCTTTCCGAGAACGTTATTACTTGATACAGCCTTTACTTGTCGGATGGATGTTGGAAATGCTGCTTGCCGCTACTTATACCCACCGTGCCCCAACATAACAACTGATGTATTCGTTTGTCCAGAAGTTTGTTCTGTAGAAGATTGCCGGTTTATAAACATCGTGTCAGATTTTATGTGCCAAGCTTTACCGGCTGATTTTATCTATCAAGAAATAGAACCAGGCCTTTGTACGAATGGTGAGTTAACTCATAAAAAATTAGGCTGAAACTGTGATCAAATAGAAGAGAACTTGAAACATTACTGCAAGTTAAGATGTAATCAAGAATTTTCTCTTTCATTACAATGAAAATGTTTTGATACTACAGTATTCGTAAAAATCATGTGGCAGATTGCCTATTAGTTCGAAGAAGTGTTAGTTTTTCGGAAAGTACAATGATGGAGTAAGACCTAGATAACTGACAATCATCTGATACCCTTATCCATCTGGTGTCGTACAATATACAATTCGACTGGCGTTGATTTTCAGTGATTCTCCTTATCATATACTAAATAAATTGTACAATGAATTTCAAAGGAAGGGAAGTGAACAATCTTAATCTAAATGCTCACTCAACTTTGAGATGTGTTGATACAGGTTTGATAATATTGGGTAAGCAGATATAAATTTCTTCACTGCCCAAGGCCAAGATTTTTTTAAACCTATTCAGTGTACAGTAACATTTTGAAATCCCTGTGCGGTTACATGTTCGTAGGGGTGGCGCCAGGATTTAACATAACATAACAGGTTAAAGGGCAAAGGAGGGCTAAGGCCCCATAAGATGCCCTGAAGTCCATACAACCTTAACTGAAAACAAACAACCAACCAACACCAAACGAGCCCCGCCCAATTAGATTCTACCACAGTTATGGAAGAACTTGTCAATGTTAACCTTAAAGCAGTGCACAGATGTGGAGTTAACTACCCACTCAGGCAGACTATTTCACTCCTTAACAACTCTATGAGAGAAGCTGAACTTCCTAATGTCGAGCCTTTCAAAACACTTAACTAGCTTCTTATAATGGCCTTGAACCCGAGAATTACATTGAACCTTTAAATACTTTCAAGATGACAAATGATTCCTTTCAGAGAGAAATTCGTACACCTGAAGCATGTCCCCCTTATCCAGGCTTCTCAACTCCAGGGTGGTAAGCCCAAGATGCTTAAGTCTAACATGATAAGGTAGGTGTTTCACCTCGGGTATAAGGCGAGTGGCTCTCCTCTGAACCTGCTCTAAAAGAAACTTGTCCTTTTCATAGAAGGGACTCCAAGCCAGGGCTGCATAGTCGAGGTGGGGTCTTACCAACTGCTTATACAGATTTAGTACAATTTCTTTACTAAACTTACTGAAATTCCTTTTGATCAATCCAAGCATCCTATTAGCCCTAGCAGGAGCAGCTGCACACTGTTTAGATGGCTTTAAATCGCCTGTAATAACTACACACAGATTCTTCTCAAAAGTCACATCACTACCATTCCTGTTATAATCATAGCTAAAATTTTTAGGACCAAAGTGAAGGACTTTGCACTTATCTGCATTAAAAGACATTTGTTAAGTCTGAGACCAAGAAGATAACCTATCCAAGTCTTTTTGCAGCAATGAGGCACCATCCTTATCACTTACCTTCCTATAGAGCTTCGTATCACCAGCGAACTTACTAATACTAGATGTGAGAGAGTTATAGGTATCATTGATGAAAATTAAGAAAAGGAGCGGGCCAAGAACAGAACCCTGTGATTCCAACAATGGGACCAGGCTCCCCGACGGGGCCAGCAACCCTAAGCCCCCACAGCCCCGATGTCGCCTGGGGAGGGGGTCGTAAGAAATGGATTTGAAGAAAACATTTTTACTCTCCATGCTTTGCATAATATCCGTATATACTTGAAGTGCAATGTTGCATGCTGATTTAGTGTTTTTCCTGGGATGTGAATTATGAAATTGCAAAGCGCGCTTAGCGCACAAAAATGTCTTGGTGGGCCTAAACAAAAAACAGTATGTATTCATTGAGAGTAAAAAATAAATTGAACTGTTGGGGCGGTTGTTATCTCTTTCTTGGCAGTCATGCAGGGAGTAAGGGCGAGTAGCCGCTGGTTCATAGGGTGGGGTGGGGGTGGGGCGTTCAAAAGCTTTGTGTGAAGAAGAGCTTGCATGGATGGGATAGACCATAACCTTCTTTCACTGTAATGATAGCCGTCGTTACATGTGAGACCTCAAAGAAAATTAATGTGGGGAGGGGAGGTTGGCCCAAAAATGTTTCAGTAACAGAGGGTTACCGTTGTTGAATCAATTGCTTTGGCAATTTCTCGAATCGTGACTGCATTTTCTTGAACTTGGAGTCAAAACTATTTAATATAATATACTATATATATACATACATACATACATACATACATACATACATACATACATACATACATACATACATACATACATACATACATACATACATACATACATACATACATACATACATACATACATACATACATACATACATACATACATACATACATACATACATACATACATACATACATACATACATACATACATACATACATACATACATACATACATACATACATACATACATACATACATACATACATACATACATACATACATACATACATACTTACATACATACATACATACACAGTAACAGGACTTATTGAAAGTGCATTTCCGGTTTCATTTTTCAAGTAGTTCCGTGTATTAAAGAATTTATCACTTTTCAAGTAGTTCCGTGTATTAAAGAATTTATCACTTTTTAAGTAGTTCTCTGAAAGAATCGATTATTTTGGCTAGCAATGAGATTTGTTCCGTGTATTTTGGCTATGTGGAGTTAGTACATTTGATAGTCGGTGTCGTTCTCTCCACGATGACCTTCAAATGCGAATCCCTGGTGTTAATCCCATTTTATGTACATATGAACTGTGTCCATAAACACAGTAAGCGGCAATCAACCTGTTGAAATTCCACTTGGAAGTATTATCTAATGCAGTTTGAAAAAAAACTCACAGAGGTCATATTATATGGGTTATGAGCCAACGGTATTTAACTCGATGGCAAAATATTCGAACAGAGTTTACAGTATTCATTACTCTCTTTTACTTTGGAAAGTGATAGAACGTGTGCGTGATACCTGTTACAAATAAACCATGCAGAACTGTATGGTAAAGTCACTCCAAGTGTAGGCCTACTCGTGAATTTGTAGCTTCATATATATTAATTTGTAAGCAATTGAGTAGCCTAAGTTATATGGACTCTTGGTCAAAGTATTTTATGATGATTTTTTGGTTACGCTTTTGATTTGATGACAACAAGCCTGAAAACTGGATTATTGGGGTCCTCAGTTAAGAAAGGAAAAAAATATAGGCGCAATCTATTTCTACCTGTTGTATGTTTCGTCTATTACACTAACCTGCAAATCAACCGTAGGGTACATACTGTCAGACATTATCCTTACCCAATAAGAATTTCTCCATAGACTACCGTTGATGAATGTATCATGAATCCAAAACAATACAGTACAGTTTCATATCATCTGGGTGCCAGCCAAGTAGCTTGCCCCTTTAGATATTTCGTCCCAAGATAAAATGATGTCAGCCTCCCAATTATCAATAAGTTGCCCTGGATAAACTTTGCAGTTTTCTGACGGCAAGAAGTTCCATGAATAACCCGAAATTGCTTGTGTCATGTATTTTTGATACTATGAAAATTGCTGCCTGTGAACAGCCGCTCACGGAACACTGCTCTATGCCACTGACCTGTAAATGTCCTTGAAAGATCAAAATAGCTGAGTCCATTTTGAAGGTATAATTTGAATCTTGCCCTTTTGAATCAATCGAATGAAGTTGACCAGCCATGATTTTAAGGACGTAATTACGACGGTGCTTTCGGGTTATAAATATGGCGATTTTTTATGTAGCCATATTTGACAATGAAAACAAGTGTTTACTTTTACATCTTGCCCTTTTTAAATTCAAAGATCTCTCTTACTCGATAACTAAAACTTTTGTTTCTTGATATGTATTGGAGACTAGAGATGCCTCGGCCATTGGATTCACAATCGACGTCAACGTGCTCTTTACGCCGGAATATAAATTCTTATCACAGTATCCCAATGCAAAAATTAATAGTGATAAGCGCTCACCATTGGCTACAAATTAGATTACCTCTTTAATATGAAGATATTGATCTTAGTAATTCCTTGTTTTATTCAGGCATTGAGTCAAGTCTTCTCCAATCAAATGTTAACATTTAATTGAAGCAAGCCATCGCAACTGGTGGATTGACGATCTGTTTTATGTTGGGTTCAGTTGACTTGAAAACGATCTTAATTTGATACTGTCGTCCTTCGTATGTGTGTACTGCAACTAAATTAGTACGGTACCCACAAAGATTAAAAAGGTAAAGTTTACACATTAAATAAGTTATAACGTCACAGAGACCGTTATGGTAGGTAACTGTACTCCACACGTGTGTTTTGCTTTTTCGCACTATATGTGCAAGTTAAATAACACACTTCATAGGCAAAACATTTCGTCCCCTACGGGGACACATTAAGTAGGTAATTGATCTCAGCAGATGCGTTAATGTACACAATTAATATGTTTCTTTATTACTCACTGGAGTTCACAGACTTAATAATGACAATTAAATACTTTTCAATGCATTCATGAAGGAAGGTATAAACAGTATTACCTTTACACAACTATAAAGGAAGAAAACAGAATTCACAGAAATGCATAAAAATTCATATCATGATAAAATGATAAAATGAATAAGGTTGGATATTAAGGTTGATCCCCTCCCTTAACTTTACTAGCTAGGCTTGGCATTTGCACATGCAAGCTATGTCACTAAAGATTGTGTAAGCCAGTTGTTCCCAACGGGGGCGTTATCTCCTTCTGGGGCGTTTTTGTAAGTCGGGGGCGATGAACACTAAGGGGCGGCAGGGGGCGTTTTGAAAAAAATGAGATGCTCATCTTAAACTGGGACTTAACAAGATTTCAAAAGTTTTTCTCTAGATGAGCTCTCAAATTGGTTCACATAATAAGGAGATATATGAAGTCAAGAAGTGGAATAGTTCTATATAGTATTCCCTTCCCAGATTGCACGAAATCGCATCTAACATTGATTACTTTCATTTTGTCCTGGCCCTCATATTCCCATCAGTGAGAGTGAAAGCTGTGACCAAAGAAGCTATGGCTAAAAATTTTCCTTCACTTTAACTTCGATTGTAGCTCTACCCTTGCAGTCCATAAACATGACATACTGACAAAAGCGACTACAATTGTAGGTAAATATAACATAATAGATTACTTAAATTTGAATGTATGAAGTAAAACGTTAAAATGTTTTCAAAATGCAATTTTTCGGTACGCCATTTTCGGCCTAAACTTACCTGTAACTTGGAAAGCTTGGTTGGCATAAGCCTTTCAACCCACCATGCTACCCCTAGCATCCTTCTTCCTCCCATCACAGGAAAGGCCCCTTGGGACATCAAACTTCCGTTATTTACTATTGAAATGGAAACTGGTATAAGGGTGATTTATGTATCGCTTTAGCGCGCATTTAAGGGTATTAAGTAATCGGAAGATAGTCAAAATTTGACTGACAGTGCCTCACTCTTGTGTCAATAATATCTTCATTACCCCGAGCTTCCGGAGGCTTCGCCCCCGGTCCCCTGCTGGGACGTTTCCCCTTGGCCCCATTAACCTAAGCCCCTTGAGGGAATGGCCCACAACTCGGTGGGGCCCGTGGCAACTGTAAATTCAAAAAAAGACATTTCACCGTTTCTGATCGCGATCAAGTCTTCAAGCTTTGGTAAATCGTGGGTTAAGCTTCCCCATCTCAAAAAAGTGTCTGTTTTTTAAGTCCCACGGGTCTATTTTGCCACCCTCGGACGGGCCCACACGTAAAAACGATGTATGTGTAGGTCCTCTCTTTATTACAACATGTAAACTTTTTATTATTGTCTTTTCATTTTCTTACCTATACTGTGCTTTGGACGGAGGGGGTAGGGCTGGGTGTTTGCCCATCCCCATTCGGTGAAAGGGGCGATGAGCTGAAAAAGGTTGGGAACCAGTGGTGTAAACGAATAATGACAACTTAGGGATGATGGTTATGCTTAGATTCGTCAAGGCAACTTTGGTGTATGCAGTACGATGTTATCGAGATATCTCTACGTTACAACTGACTGTACTTCCTGTGCCATATACTCATTCACACCGCAGCATTTGATTCCGAGTCTAACGGGCAATGATCGCTTCTCTACTGTCGTAGGTCTAAGACACATCGTGTTAATAGGCCGAAAGCACACTTCCACGCAGAGTACCTGACGGATCAAATATATCAATATTTACTTTTGTCGACTTGCATTTGTACTACCTTTGCGCTTTGTGTAACTTCAATTGTTCAAGTCACAAAAGGGAAATGCTAGGATTGTGCCATTTGTTCTCAATAACGTCAAAGTTTACAAGTTACTGATATCTTCATAAGCACCAAATTTCTTTGGTCGGGGTAATGAAGCAGAACATAGACTATGGCTAGTGCATACCAGACTCAACGTTAATTTACTGTGCCACCTGTTGAATAATGGTGCCTCTACTCGTTCCTTTAGGTCATTTATATTTTAAATGATTAAAATTTCAAGTTTTTAAGTTGTGTAAGGTACGTCCTCATGATATCTCTTTTTGAATTAACAAATGTAAAAAGAAAACTTCCTTGGTATTCCATAACTCTTTCAGATACAATACTGTAAAGCATGCTGTGTAATTGTATGGTGATTCTCAACACCTTGTCATTGTGATCCCCGTGAATGGATGGTAGTCATTGTATGCAGACTTAGTAGTTCAAGTTTCCCTCAGTAGTCTAGAGCTAACACTGTGGTGTGTAGATTTATTGAAGATTGAGTTCACGAAATAGAGGTCATTGCATGCGAACACTTTTAATAATGGAACTTCAAGCGAACCACAAACGAATACTGTGTGTTTATTGCTTGCGTTGTTTGATTTTTATTTTAATTGGCTGAAATTTAAGCTAAATTGACGTAATTCTCACGTGATTTCATGTATAACAAAAACAAATTATCATGAGGTGAAGAAACAGTTCTGGCATTTCTGAGTACATGTAACGGAGAATGAGTTTTCATTTCATTACAAGTCGTGCTAGCTTCACCAGCTGGCCAATTATTCATAATACAAACTTCAGAAATTAGTTCCCCCCCCCCTTACACACACCCTCTTTTTCCCTATTTCTCCTTGTTATCTTTCAAATAGCCTCTATTTTCAAAATGGCCACCACACCAATGATAGTCCTCACATTATACAGACTCCTCTGAACACCAATTATTGCAATGAACTTTTTTTTATGAATGCAGATACAAGTAATCGGTATGTTAACATCTCCCTTCCCAAGAGGTTTTGAAAGGCTTAAGGTTCCCTGAATACAAAATTAAGTGGTAACCGTAAATAAGTTGTGTCTCACGCATTCAAAATGACAACCAAAATTGGAATGGCGGTCAAAATAATGAATACTTATTTCAAGCTATAATAAAGAAAATAATACTTAAAAATATTTGGCACAGCGACTCTTAAAATTTGTACTTATTTTATAATGAATACTCAAACCTTATTTTTGGTACTTTCTGCCTGGATCCAGGTCAACAAAGATAGCCAAAAATTGAAATGGCACCCAGTAAAATAATTTTGATATATTATAGTAATAAAAAGCATTATCATTAAAAATATTTTTGACATAGTTGCCCCTAACATATATTCACATTTTTTGATAAATATTCACAGCTTATTTTTCTGAACTATTCTTTCAGAAACT
Organism: Holothuria leucospilota; assembly: GCA_029531755.1. Classification (NCBI taxonomy): domain Eukaryota; kingdom Metazoa; phylum Echinodermata; class Holothuroidea; order Aspidochirotida; family Holothuriidae; genus Holothuria; species Holothuria leucospilota. Next base: position 59,544,360 of record CM055966.1, on the reverse strand, counting down.
AGGTCAACCAAGTGGCTGAAAAAATGGGTATTAATGAAAGAAAAACAACCTTTTAATTAATTGTAAATTTCCTGTATTTTTGTTCTTACATCGTCTGTCTTCTTTGACCTAGATCCCGACAGAAAACTTAAAAAACAACTTTGAATATTTACCACAAAGTATAACTTGATATCAAGAGCAAACTTGTCAAAAATATGTTAAACGATTATTTTCCTTATTATTATAATTCTATTGTTATTATAATATTGGTGGCTATTTTGTTTTAGGCCATCTTGGTTGATCTAAATTTCAACGTGAATAGATCAGAAAAACAAGCTTCTAAATTATTTATCAAACAATATGGACAGACATTTCGAGCAACTGTGTCAAAACACGTTTACTGATTCACTTCCTTACTATTATAAAATATAATAATTATTACATCCGCGGTCATTTTGTTTTTCGGCCATCTTGGATATCCTGGATCCTGTGGTGGGAAGTAACGCGGTTGCTGTAACGAGTTACTTTTGTGTAACGAAGTTACGTAATGAGTTACATTTGAAATCATGTAACGGAGCAAGTAACTGTAACAATTCAGTACAAAAGAAACTGTAACGGCGTTACATTTTGGTCCCGTTACTTCATCGTTACGAATAGCCACAGCGCACACAAAGTACATTTATTTTGAGGATCGCTGGACTTCTGAGGCGTGGAAAGATGCTGAATTTGAGTTTTAGTCACTTGGGATAACATAGTTTATTTAGTGTTCTTATGAGATCGTAGTTTAGTATGTGTATATAGTTTCCAAAGTCGACGCTTGCAGGCTTATAATTTAGGTTCCGACGACTAATACTCCTCCATTTCCCTGCCAAGGAAACCTCCTGTATTTCCTATGCAGTGTGGTAAAGAAATTTACGAAATATCACTTCATTTTTTTTCACTGCAGTCATAACCCTCTTCCTTATAATCTACCAAGCTCTATCATGAAATAAGATCGTAACAATGTCCATATTCTGAACCTGTATCGACTCCTGCAGTTTTCAATACAACCAAAGCCAGAAAATTGCGTCTAACAATTTTTATTTCAAAATTTTCCATGGAGGAGGACCTTCAGGCCCCGTCCGCGATGCTTCACGACCACGAGTGTTTTTGTAACTCGCAGTATAGAATTGAGGGCCAACGCAATAATAAAATTGTCTGCTGCGAAGCACTCCGCTCCCCCACAGTGTGGTAACTATAGTGGGGGAGGAGACGGCCACTCGACTCCCTTCTTTTGTTCAGTTCCACTAATGAATTCTGGAATATCTTAGAAATTCCTTCTTCCGGGGCGCTCCGCACGCACTCACCACGGGTATATAAGAACTCCATACATATCACATGAAAAAGACTATAGGAAACCGGTGTAAGCTTGAGCACTAGTACTAATGTCTTCAGAGGCCATCATTATTCAACTGTGAAACGGGTCTAAATCCAGGCGCTCACATCGCAGATACATGTTCTTAAACTGGCCTTCTACCAATACGACAGTATATGTTGTTATGTGAAATTCTTATTCCAAAGCTCAATGAAACCCCAATCATCATTCATCCTAACCGCCCACAATCCCATGCATGCATCGAATTGTGCTGCCTCTAGTTCGAGTATAATATCACAAAAAATAGTCAACCTGTGACTTTTGTGGTCTTTATGCGCACATTAAACGTGATTTGAAGGTAGTTAGTCAAATGATTCATTCTAATGATGACACTTTTGAAAGTATTCCAGGAACTTCTTGGTTTCGCTCTCTAGACCCTACCAGGCAACGCCCCTTGACCCTACTTGGAGTCCAACGGCGGTCCCTTGAATCCCGTCCCTCAGGAGAGCGGAGCATTCTGCACAGTTGTTCGGTTATTTCACTTTTTGCACTACTTCATCATAGAAGAGTGTAGGCCCTCTTTTGGTCGCCTTCGCCCCCTCTGACCCACAAGGCTGGTTATGTCACTGTCCCCGATGGATACGTAGATGTATTCAAGTTGAGGTAACTAGTTACTGTTGAGTTGTAACTAGTTACTTGTCAGTCAAAAGTAACTGAAACGAGTTACAATTTAAGAGAAATAACTGTAACTATAACGAGTTACTTTCAAAGTGTAACGGGATTAACCCTGCCTCTATCCCTACAGAAATATTTTAAACAATGAGATTTTGGTTATAATAAAATATGGACTGATGTTACAAGCACCTGTGTCAAAAACATCTTTAATGATTATTTTCCTACTTTTGATGATAATATGTTGTAATTATTACAATGTCGCCCATTTTGCTTTTTCGGCCATCATGGTTAACCTCGACACCGATTTAAATGTTCATAAAAATGATTTTTGATATTTATCATATAATATGCACAGATAGTAATTACAACTGTGTCAAAAATATTTTAATTATTATTTTCCTTCCTATTAAAATATATTGTAATTAATACAACAGTGGCTGCCATTTTGCTCTTTCGGCTATCTTGGTTAGCCTGGATTCTATTAAAAATTCGTAAAAATAAGTTTTGATTATTTTCCTTAAAATATTCGCGAATTTAAATGCAGCTGTGTCAAAAAATTTTTAAAATGATGATTTTTCCTTACTAGTTTAATATGTTGTCATTATTACATTGCGACCATTTTCCTTTTCGGTGATCTTAGTTGGTTGACCTGAATTCCAAAAGAAAAGTTCATGAAGTAAGTTTTGATTATTTATCCTAAACTAGGAAAGTGATTGGGAGCAAGTGTATCAAAAATGTTTTTAGTGATTCTTTTCGGAAGGTTTTTCACACTCTGACACGCATACATGTACACAATGCATCAAGCCATTTTTCGATTCTGTTCAAACAATTTTGCACTTCATATTTTTGGCCTATCTGTTACCTAGACCATGTCATACCTAAAGTTACACCATTGGAGGGTAAAATTACTCGCCAATGATTATTTCCGTCTATCCGATGTATGTCTGGCATTATTTCTCCATTTTCGTAGCTCGAACATCGCATTTTGTTTTCCTCGTATGTCGTTTTTGCAACAGGTCGCAGCAGTGTAGTGTCGTTTTGTTATTTGATTAGAAGTGTATGAGGAAACCTTTACAACACACGTTTATTTGTTTATAATGCTCTTGATGGAAGCACTGAAGTCTATGCTTTGTGCAGGCACGTGCTGACTGTATACGTTAAAGTACAAAACGCCTCTTAAAAGAAGAAAACAGGGGGTTTTTCAATTCAGCAAATCTTCAATTTCGTAATTTATTTTGCTGTCATGCACTAATTTCAAAAACTAAAATTATTTTAGATGAAATGTTACATTAATATACCACATTAGAAACAGTATCGTCTGACCTTTGGCCAGAGACACCCCCCCCCCCCTTGGCTAATCAATTTTCTACGGTGGTCCATCATTGCTGCTTTATCATTTTAAAGAATAAACAGTAGAAAGACCTCAAGCACCTAATTATTCAGTTACAAGAACGCTACACAAAGACTTTCAGGCGCTTACTATGACAAACGCATAGAAAGTTTGGACAGTTCTATTGATTATTTATGTTCTGCCCCAGTGATTTCGGAGATCTTGTCTGATTTTGTCTACGTCCTTCAACCAGGGAGGTGTTACCTTGACAGGAGATTCAACTAAATAGTAATTTATTCTAATCCTGTTTGATCCAGTTAAGAGAGAGGAGATAATCATTTAATGACAGATCATAGGACTTCTGAACCTACAGTTCTTTTGTCTAATACCAACAATTAGTGCTACTTCCTGTCCCAGTCAACCTTTGTTAACGACTCTACTACGCTGACAATAAGATTATCAGGAACAATGGTGTGATGTTTAGCAAGTTACCGACAGCCCAGTGAGCACCAATGTTTTAAAATTCAAAACGACTGTTTGTCGCTACTAAGCCTAAAGATCCTTGTGGTGAAAACACTGCTTATGCTATTTGCAAATGCAAAAAAGAGGTATGAGGCTATAAGTTACTGTTAATATTTCATCAATTTGCGCTTTATTTCGCAAGTTGAAGGTGATGTATTCGTATTCAAAATGTAACACGGAATGACAATGGAGTACTTTTAAAAGTGGCACAACGCGCCATAAAGGCGCAAATTAATTTGCAACTTGAACGACTGGCAATGTAAAATAAATGGACAAATATTCATGTGCCGCTCTTCAAGATTTAGCAGACGACGTGAACCTTTGTGTTTAGTTTCTTAAGTACCTTTAAGCCTATTATATATGGAAGGTTACTACAAAGAAGGAATTACAGTCGGCAACTAGCACAGTTCAAAGAAAGGATTGAAGATGTGCCTCCTGTCAAGGTAACACCTCCCTGCTTCAACAAGCTTTCGGTTTCGTTTTGTGTTAATCTGTTATTTGTATACAAGAATATTTATTTCGTAGTATTGATCGCAGTGCATTTCACATGCACCAAAGAGGCGATTATATGTACCATCATCCTAGAACAATTTACTATGATCAAAATAGGCACGGAGTATACTACTTGCTTATTCATTTAATTCACAGAAAGCTTCGAAACAATACCTCTACATCGACACACGTATATACATTATGACTCGTATACTCCTCTACACATTTCCTCTTCATCACGCTCTATACGTTGTAGAAGGAGTGAAAACGATTACATTTGCGCGAGATAGGCTATGGACACTGAAGAATCAGAGAAGTATATGCATTAAAGTTGCATTAATATTGTATATTTGGTCAATGTTGATAGTCGGGTCTAAAATGGTCAGTGTTCTTTGTGACTATTACAGCCAAAACTCATAAGGATTTTGGCCTGTTTGCCTACAGTCCAAACCAGTGAATGCTAAACTACAGTGTGCAGTATGCATAAATATTTATTAATTATGTGTGTTAGGCTATATTTTTCCTGTCTTCGTGCCGAATTTATTTCTTGGTTGAGAGAGTGAACTTAATTAGACTACCATTACATTCGTTTAATGTGCAACATTCGAGAAAACATCCGGAGGATTCCGTAATCCGAAATTTTTAATAAGTAAAGCAGGTCATTCCTCATAACTGGAATCTTTTTACATACTAATCCCTAACAGTGCAGCAAGGATGATGATATTTAATTAAAGCCAACACGTTAACATGCACAGGTGTGTGTTTTAAGGATTTGAAAATGAGCATGCCAATAATATTTGACTGAAAGTATCATCAATCAGATACTACCAGATCTTAATAACTTATTTCTCAACGAGAAATACGTACATAATTATCACATACTACACCCAGATTACTGAAATTGTACGAGTTATGTTGGTATGAATGTTTAGAGGTCGAACATTTTTTTGTGTATTTTGGATAAATTTGGCAAACGATGTAGCACTTGTTCGAGAATTACCAGTTTTGCATAAAAGTCTACCAGGTAGGTCATAGCATGGAGCGGAAGAAAATTTCTTATATTAAGCAAGTTTGGCTTTTTCTTTGAGAACTTGTCTATAGTATAGTCAGATAATAGAACAGAAGATAATAGAACTGAGCTTTATATGCTCTTCTAACTACTCTGCAAAAAGTTTGCTTTACTGCTTCTTTTTGTGGAAGACGTAACGCCACGTAAACTTTCATCGTTTCCATCACTACATTGGACAACATCCGTTTGCTTTACATGTTGTGTGTACAACGCATTCATTATCGGGTTCGATTTGTGAATCTCCACTTTTGTTGTCACGTTGTGCTTTCTACCGTCCAGGGCAAAATTAAATCTGTTTATTGCGTAATCTACTTGCCCTCTCTTGTATGAAATATCATTTTGAGTTTATGATGGCATTTTTCTCCTCAGCAACATTACCCACGGCCAGCCCATTAGACCAACAAAAAACTACTATATTTACATCTGAAACTATAACAATGACAGGTGAGCCTTTCTAAACTTAAAAGTTTAACTTCATTATCAGTCGACTTCTTTCTTTGGGTACAGTGTTTTTAAAGGTTGATTTAGTAATATTTGGGGTACGTATGTAACTTTCAATCCCCCAAACATTAAAATGTAGGCCTCAACTGACGAGAGGCTTTTATAAGGCAAATCTTCCCATAGAAAGGAAAACGATCGTTTAGACAGTACGATAGGAAGCAACATTGCATCCCGCTGCATTACTTTGTCTATTGTGTAATTACTTCATATTAGAGTGCAAGACATTTTGTTTGTAAATTTACGTAAAGAGTTTAGAAGAAAATGCCTTAGAAGAAATTCTTAGTTTTCCTCTAACTGAAGTGTCTGCACATGGGTAAATACAATCTTATTTCAATTTTTAACGATCAAGATTATAGTTGAGTTCCATAAAGACTATACTTTTACGTAGCTAAAACTATTACAACAGTAAGGAATTATTACTGAGAACGCCCTCTCATAGATTTTGATGTCTTCATCTTAGCAACTGCTGCTACGGAAATAGTTACAGACCTGGAAACTGATAGAAACACTGCTATTTCGACTGATTCTATCACTAGGATCGATGGTGGTAAGTCGCACACTACTTCCTAACTAACATTACCAATCATTAAACAAACATATATTGCTTATAAAACCAGAAGGTACATAGGCTTAGTGATTCCTTGTTAAAAGGGAATGATTTGTTGCACTGACTTGGTTCATCCCACATATTTACACTTCTTGACCAAAAAATGAATAACAAAAAATTAAAAAAAGGACATGCCCTAGGAGGGAATCGCAACCAGGACTGTCTGCGTGAGAAACCGAGCTCGAAACAACTACGCCATCAAAGAACGCGGTTCAGCCTATAGTATTGCTAATCATCCTATAGTCACAGGATCCTTCTCACGTGTTCATAGTTACTAGTAATTCAAATAAGGATTATTACTGTAGTAGTTATGCTTGTGAAGAAAATAAATGTTTTTTCTATAATTTTATCTTTGGAATGGTACACAATTCAAACTTTTGTTTGTAAAAAAACGCCGGACAAAATTTGGATGAGCCGCCTACTGTCAATTTAGTTAACGAGGTTTTCGTAGGTTCACCTCTGATGACCTCAGATGACGTTTGACCTCCAACAAACCCAAAGGGTTCCTTTTCTCTTAAAGTAACACATTTATATACCAAATATGAAAAGGATCCATCGTCCCTGTCTTGAAATACCGTGCTTTTTCAAGGTCTTCGATTTTTGACCTCTGAAGACCTTAAATGACCTTTGACCTCCACTGAAAACAATAGGTTTCTCTCTTTTAATATGATAAAGTTATATAACAAATATGAAGATTTTCCATATCGTGTTTACAAGAAGTTTTAAAGAATTTCGTATTTTCACCTCCGGTGACCTCAGATAACCTTTGACCTTTACCAAAATCAAACGTATCCACATGCCAAGTATAAAAAGTATCCAGGCTTCTACCTAGAGATATTGTGTTTACAAGGTTTTCGGTTTTGACCTCTAGTGTGACCTCACATGACCTTTGATCTTTACCAAAACAACTTTCTCTTAATATAGTTATTCTATATACCAAATATGAAAATAATCCATCATTGCTATCTTGAGATATTGTGTTTACAGTCCAAGCGTCACAAACACACATACATACACACACACACCCAGACCCACAATTGCCCTCGTGATTGCATAGATTCCTTTTGCCGTTGGCAAGAATCAAAAGAAGTCGAAATATTGTATAATTTCCAATTAATGCGAATTTTGTTATTCGCATATAGAAAGTTACACAATTTAGAAACTTACATTATCAAGAATTATGAAACAAGTCAAACCTGTCTGATATCTTCATATTAGGTACTTCTGGCGCTACGGATACAGTTACAGACCTGGAAACTGATAGAAACACTGTCATTGCCACTGGTTCGATCACTAGGATTGATGGTGGTAAGTCGCACGCTGATTCGAAATTAACATAACCAATCGTTGATCAAATGTATGCATAGCTTGATTAAAAAGAAAACAAGTCGACCTTGTGTAATTTCCAGGTAATGCATTTTTTTATTCGGATATAGAAAGTTACGCAATTTAGGAACTTACATATCAAGAATTATGAAACAAGTCGAACCTGTCTGATATCTTCATATTAGGTAATGCTGGCATCATGGATACACTTACGGACCTGGAAACTAAAAGAAACACCGTCATTGCCACTGATTTTATCACTAGGATCGATGATGGTAAGCCGTACACAGATTCTGTACTAAAATTATCAATCAATGTTTTGAAATACGGAAGTCGAATTTATGTACAGTTAATGCAAAATTTGATGTTTGCATATGCAAAGTAACACAATTTAGAAAATTACATATCAACAATTATGAAACAAGTCGAAACTGTTTGATATCTTCATATTATGTACAGTTGACGCCACTGATACAGTTAAAGACCCGGAAACTGATAGAAACACTGTGATTGCCACTGATTCGATCAGTAGGATCGATGGTGGTATGTCGCACACTGATTCGAAACTAACATTCCAGTCATTGAACAAATATATGCATAGCTTGATTAAAAGGAAAAAAGTCGACCTTGCGTAATTTCCAGGTAATGCAAATTTTGCTATTTCGCATATCGAAGATATGCAATTTAAAAACTTTCATATCAAGAAATGAAATCAAGTCTAACCTGTTGAATATCTTCATATTACGTACTGTTGACGCTACTGATATAGTTACAAACCTAAAAACAGATAGAAACACTGTCATATCCACTGATTCTGTCACTAGGACCAATGGTGGTACGTTGCACACTGATTCTAAACTTAACTTTAGTTAATTAGAAGTTTTGGATTGAATATAATTAACATATTACGTCTAAATTAGTCGAAGTTTTCCATACTCAGCTTTACATTGTAATGTAACCTACATAGCAAGATTAAATGCATTCGATTGATGGTTAACAGTGATTTGATCCAAAACGTCGGTTCTGTCGAAAATTCCCATTTTTGTTACTTTTACTTGTGGAGGCACAAACTTTTCGTCCAAATATCTTGTTACCAGAGAGCCACTTAACCTATCAAACAACCAAGTTGAAAATCTCTATGGTATCTGGATTAGCCATACAAAATAATGATGCGGATTGTTACACTGAGTATGTTTTAGCCTACATAAAATACTGTTAAATTGTTGAATAGATATCACCTTAAGAAAATAAAATGCACTACTACTTTTAGTGATACCCAGTAATTACCAGCATAAAACACTCAAAAAAGACAGCAGCTTCCAAAAGTCAACTTTCTCCATCAGATGACAACTAGTAATGATAGACTGATATTGGTGAGAGTCGACACACGACTGATAACAAAGGAGGATGGAATAAGTTTTATTGAAATGAACAAAGGACGTCCTAGTCGCTTGTTCATATTAGGCTTTCCCCTGTTGGTGCGACGGTTTTTCTAATCCTTAAGACCAAGTCTAGATCATTAGATCTCGACAGTATGTATATTGGTAGTGTATATGTAAACGTAACCAGAGAGCGCGTGTATTCTATCCAAATCTGAAAACATTTTCAAAACCATCGTTAAGGTTTAGAAGAACTCAGTATAAATATTCTTCAGAACTTCTTTATTCAGTTCTTTCGTGAGGTTTAGTGGTAATCAATGTGAAGCTACTGTAGCAATTTTGCTTGCTTGAAGTTTCGATAAAAATGTGATGGCTGTACCTGCAAATATCTTAATATCGCATAAAGCCAAATAACTCCTTTCATACATTTGAAATAAACACGAATGAAATGTATGAAGTTGTTTTCAATCTGTCTTTGAAGAGAAAGTGTCACCTGAGGCGCCTCCAAAGTGATAAACTGTTTTGAGAATCTCTGCAATGGCGATGATTTTTAAATGTAACATTATATATTGATTTTGACAACATTTTGTTTTTGGACAGGAATATAGAGCCAAACAAAAAACCAAATGTGAGGGTTATTCTCCCTTAGCTACCTTTTATGTCATTTATTTAATTTGGTCGCAATAACGTTGTTGTTAAAGTCAAAATCCATTCAACTTAATTCTGCACAAAACTAACTCTAACTTACATGAGTTGATTCATGCCTGTTAGTTACGCAACCGTAATATTTATATTTTGGAAGTTTCTTGCAACGATATTTTGTATTCTGTGATAATTGATATTGTTTGCAGAGAATCAATCAATCAAACCCTTCTAATCCATTCTGTTATTCTCCAAAAAGAATAAATTTGTGAATCTCCTTAATAGTTGTGTTGTTTCAAGTGCACTTTTATTACCAACAGGTTCCTCCGTGATGATCACTGAGGAAGACGTAACCGTGACCGATAAATCAACTTTGTCCACCTTGAATATCGGTATGGAATCAGAAGTTGTTACGGAAATAAGAACAAACACATTGTCTCAAGGTAAGCCATATGATTAAACATGAATATCGTTTCCTTTAAAAACACCTACTTTTCATGCAGCTTCTTTCCCAGGTCGTTTCAGACGGTTTAAACAAGCGCTTAATGGGAAGTGCATGTTCTTTACAGTAAAATCGGAAACGGGTAAAGAGGGGGTGCGGACATATTTGCAAACTATAACTTTTCCTCCTAGTTTGCTGGGAAATTTTTTCGGGCAATGTAGGATTTGATTGCTGTTTTGAAATAACGCTTTATTCATATCGTCTGACAGGTTTTTCGGTAAGACTCATCGTAACTTTCGCTGCTGGTGTTGCCTCAGTCCTGCGTACTTTGGGTCACCCCCTCAGCAAGGTGACACTTATTGAAAATTGTGAACAGTCAGGCAAAGTGTTCCTTGCATGGGCATGATCCTATATTCGTATTGCAATCTGAACGTGTCCAAAATCAACGCAATTGTCTCCCTGCGGTGCATTAACTGTCAATTTTCCTTTCCATGATCAAGTATGAACAAAGTCTTTGTATCAGTCAAGTGACATTCTTAGTTCATGAAAACTCTGAGTCTACTAAATCATTTTCACGACTTCTTCAGAGAATAATTCAAAGAGCTAGAAATATTCGAATAAGCAGTAGATATCCTAGGCAGAATGTTTAGACTTACAACTTTTTCACATAAAATACGACAATCTCATTTACCGGAACTAGTTAGTAAACTCCAGGGTCTTTTTTGGAACTTGGCAAACGCAGAAAAAATAATTTTAAAGTTTTATAGGTAATAAATATTTTTGATTCCGTCATTTTTATCGTCAAGTGTTTGACCAACAGATAATTTACACCTTTTTAATCAGTTGGTTTATGATAATATCCTGTCACATCACTTGTAATGTAACAGTTCACAAGAAACCTCAAAGTGGATGGCACTCACATTCCGTCTGTCACTTTAGGCATAGACGTAGGAAGCTATTTTTGATGGGAGGATGATCGTTGTTTTGGACGTCGTCCTGGTAGATGAGTCCCCATTTGTAAATTTTGGAATATATAAGGGCCTTTCGATGCAATTTGGTGCAACAATTTGGGCGAATTGAAAGAAATTAACAAAGACGTTTTCATCCTTGAATTGAGAGAGGGGACGGAAGTATTCCCCCACCACTTTTTGATGGCGGTTCTTTAGCCCCCAGCCCCCAGCATCATACGCCCATGACATTTGGTCTTGGAGATTATTGATGACTGTCAAGCATTACCCGAACAAGTTGTTATTTTGTTACTTTTTAAGGTCCGTCCTCAACCGATGATAGGAGCTCAGTTACAATCACAGATATTGGAGGAACTTCAAAAAGGGTACCACCAGTTTCCGCGATCACAGGGCTGGAGACCGAGTCATTCACTGAAACAGTGACGAAACTTCCTACTGGTAATTGACGTTTAGTGATTCTTTCCTACTATAATTTTATAATTAAGCAACCGTGTTATGTTTATGAGGTAAACCTGTGGGAAATGAGACTGTTCACAAGTCTTTCTCAAGAAATAAGATATATGATCCGGCTTCAGATTGAGGTAAGTGTCAAGTGGAATGGTCATTAATGCCACCATGTTTTTTGTCGATTCCCTAACATGTCTAAGAACAGTTATGATTCAGGTATATGGGTAGCTTCGGGTGTGTTGGGGAAAAATAGCGGGGTATCTGCCAAGAAAAATGCTGAAAAATAAATGTTGGGGTAGGTGTAAGTAAATGGATATTATTTTTCATAAAGAAACTCGAGAGTAAAAGACAACCTCTCAAATTATTGGCCGAGACATTGTCGTCTGGTTGATATACAAATTTTGTGAATCACTTGACTGATGAGATCATCTAAGGTCAAAAAGTTACCAAATTTGACCTTTGACCTAAACCTTGACTATGTCATTTTAGAATGCAATTGTGTTCAGTAAACTGGTTCATTTGTGCTATTTTGACCCGAATGATTTCATTACATGGCTGTATAGAATTTTCGGCAACTAATGTTCCAAGGTTTTTACTTATGATCGAATCACCAGTATCAAGCGAAAAGCAAACTAATGAAACATTTGTTAGAAAAACTTACTTTACAGTCCGGAAATGACAATCTATCCATGGTTAATAATTATGAAACGCTGAACATCATCTTGAGTTCGTTTTCATATTTTCATTAACAAAAACACTTACAGTAAAGTAATTAATTGCTTATCTGCATGCACATATCGATATCCTCGGTTCAACTAAAAAGGCGCAAGACAATACAATAAAATATCCGTATTCATAGCTTCTAACTAGGCATGAGATTGAGGTGAGTGCATGGGAACTGGAATGGTCATTAACGATACTATATTTGTCGACTCCCTCACATGTATGCAAACAGAAAGAATCAGGTAAAAACAAATCTTAGGGTGGATTAGGAAAAGGGCATTTGCTAATGGTATCTAGTGTTGAAAAATCAAAGATTGAGGGGGTAGCGGAAAGTTAAAGACCTCATTGATTAGTTTACAGATTGTATTGCTGAGTGTCAGTTTTTGTGTTGCGTTTATTTTGCTGTTCCACGTGTTGAAACCTTCACATGGACTTCCTGAAAAAAGAAGCAGGGAGTCTGTATGCACTTTATGAGAAAAACGCACTCGTTTCATATGGCCCCCTGTCCTCCATCCCTTTGCTACGCTATTACAATTCTGTTATTAGTGGTGTGTGACACTTTCGTAACCAAAGGGTGGTGATATCAGTCGGTCTGAGAAAACTTCGTTTGGGCCATCACATAATAATAATAATAATAATAATAATAATAATAATAATAATAATAATAATAATAATAATAATAATAATAATAATAATAATAATAATAATAATAATAATAATAATAATAATAATAATAATAATAATAATAATAATAATAATAATAATAATAATAATAATAATAATAATAATAATAATAATAATAATAATAATAATAATAATAATAATAATAATGATAATGATAATGATAATGATAATGATAATGATAATGATAATGATAATGATAATGATAATGATAATGATAATGATAATGATAATGATAATGATAATGATAATGATAATGATAATGATAATGATAATGATAATGATAATGATAATGATAATGATAATGATAATGATAATGATAATGATAATGATAATGATAATGATAATGATAATGATAATGATAATGATAATGATAATGATAATGATAATGATAATGATAATGATAATGATAATGATAATGATAATGATAATGATAATGATAATGATAATGATAATGATAATGATAATGGTAGTGACAGTGACAGTGACAGTGACCGTGACCGTAACCGTGGCAAAAACAATAACAATAGTAATAATAATAGTAATAATATCGATAACGATAACAATAACGATAACGATAACGATAACAATAAGAATAGCGATGGCGATGGTGACAGTGACAGTAATAGTAATAATAGCTAGTCATATGACTGGGATCAAGCAGGGTCTGGTGATACAGTGCCTTTTTACTCAGATTGGACCTGGTGTGGACAGGCAAATATTGTCCCTTACATAATCACTTAGCGGGAAATCTGGTTTCATATCACTGTTTTAGTAGGTTTTTAAATATGACGCCTTTTATATTCATTTTGCATAGCTTCTTTTATGTTGCAAGCATTGCATCTTCTAGCGATGGATCAATGAAGTGATAATTTATTAGTCTATTCTATTCTGGAATGCAACCTATTTGTGACGTAATCTACCCGTCATCTATAATGTGCAAATATAATTCTTTTACATCCTTGGTGGTACTTTCTTTCTCAGCAACATTTCCTATGGCCAACCTAGTAGAACAACAAAGAAACACAGGTCTTACGTTGGAAACTATGAAAATGACAGGTGAGACTTACACTTAAAAGAATAACTCATTCGCAATCGACATACGCATCAGATGTTTCACGTAACGTAAGTGCCCTCCGATTCACATTCTGTCTTTCACAGCTCACGTGCAGAAAATGGGTTAACAGTAAACACGCACTACAGACCATGCACCAGGTACAAGTGTAATTTTGTGATACAAGTATGTCAAAATTTTCATTGAACTGGTAGATGCGCGAAATAGTGGTTTAAGTGAAACATCTTAATACTTAATTTAAAATACCCGTCAATATTATTTTCAATATTAATTCATGTGATCCGTGCCCAGTGGCACCACAGGGTCTGGTGACTGGGGGGAGGCACCAAACATGAAGTCGTAATGCCACCTCAGTTAACCCCTAAGTCTGCCTATTTTGTACCTATTTATGGTCCCTGCAATTGTATACAGCAATGGGGGATCCTTCCTTTGTCACTACATAAAGGTACCTTCCTGGGGGAGGGATGGAAGAGACCCCTTCCCTTGAGAAATTTTTGTTAATTTAAGCTTGCTTAGATGCAAAATGGTGCTATCTTTGGGATATTTTTAGGAACTGATCATATATGGCTGAAAAATGTCCATAACTTAGTGAGTTTATAATTTTTGGTTAGGTGAAAGAGAAGAATATGCTGTCTAAGAGAAGGGTATGTTGTCAAAAAACCGTAAAACCCCTTTCCGCTAATTTACTGCCTTCTATGGGGGAAAGATGACGGACCCAAAAATATGTGCTCGGAGTCCCTAGAAGCATTCTTGGACTGTTCCGAACAATTTCCCTTTTTTACGCAAATATAAGTAGGTGAAGCCTACAGAAACATTCTTGAACTATTTCGAAAATTAACCTTTGCTTCATTGTGCATTAAAAAAGGGTATCTAAGGCTGGTGGAGACGCCTCCTGGAAGCTCTGGATTAATTACATAAAATGTGGCACGAATATGATGCTTATTAGCTGACATACAAATGATACAATAGAGTATGGCGCCGAGCACTTTACAACTATCGTGTTTTTACTAGTTTTGAACGAGAATCGAGACGAACAGCTTCCAACTTTAGAGAATGGGAGGGAAGGAGGGAGAGTTTAAGTGCAGGGAGGTGATGTTAAACCTACCTGATAGGTATAACAAAAGGTGTGAAGGACTAACAAGCGCGTTTCAGAATGTTGTCTCGTCGTCTGTGTGTTAACAATCACCATCTATACCGAAAATGGTTGCGCCCGAAATATGTACTTTCAACCTTCCACATCATGCCACAAATTAGATCGAAAGATCCCATATTGATGCGAGACAACTTCAGAAGTTAGAAAAAAGTATTGTGATCAGAATAGTTCCATGTATTATTACTGAAAATGGTCATGAGATGGAGTGCAGACCGTGGCGAATGCGCGCGAAGTGCGCCAAAATATGTCATTAAATACGATTTCCATGACAAGACCTGCATTGGCTCTGCATCGAGACACTTTCAATTCCCCAACACACCTATATGCCAATCACAAAGCCAGGGTTTTACCTGGAAATACGTAGACAGCTTTCAACTTTTGTTGCTGCGCTTCCCCGGAAGTTACTATCGGAAGATATTCATAATGAGGACAATATTGAGGTAAGGTTTTCAGCGCGCCGAACGCGTGAAATTTGATATTTTGAAAAAGATTTGCGAAATTCTGATAGTCTGAGAACCATTTGTGAAAGAAAATGATTACAATAGATCCATCACTTGGTCGAAACACACCTCACTCTAACTCAAACAAAAATCTATAGCTTAAACACCTTATGGGATCATTTTAAAATCTGCAGAATTTTTTTCAGAAATGTATTGGGAGGCAGGCAACCCCCTTGCCCTCCCTGCTGGCGCCAATGTTCGTGCCCTAATGCGAAGGGTTTGAAATCCAGTCGGGTCGCAGTGGGGTCAGTAGAGTGTATGGCGAATTTTTTTTTTTTTTTTTTTTTTTTTTTTTGTGACCCTACTGAGGTCTGACATTCGGTCATTAAAGTGACCTTATGGGACATATCAAACAAGTTTGATCAAGTAGTCGTGGAGTCGGGACGAGTCGCTTCGCAGTTGAGCCTTGTCATGGCAGGGTACAGCTGTAACCTACTTGATAACCTCAATATGGACGCGGTAACCAAAGTGAGTGAATCGTGTCGCAGTTGGGTCTGCTCAGTTTGCAACAAACCTACGATCCGACTGCGACCAAACTATCCCACAGCTAGCTCCACTTCAGTCACGAGATGTAGTCGGGGTAATATAAGCTCATATATAAGTTTCAGTTGTCTTCATTAGCTGGGTTTAAATTATTATGTGATAAAGACCACAGTGCTGCAATTTTTACCCAGAAAGCTTTTAGTGAATGTTTCGAAAATTATTTTCTGTAACTGGAAATAATTTTAACGCGGCAAGGTAGCTTATAAAATGATAATACTTTGAAGCTAAAGGACGCACAACAAAGTAACTTCGCCTTTTAACTTCAGGAAGTATGGTATTGTCTCCCTTTGCCAAGAATGCCATGAATCTCACCTTTGATAATAAAAGTTATATTCTTTACCCCTAAACAGAAACTTGAAAAATATACAGCTTAGCTATTCTGTTCTCAAATGCGCCCTTACATTAATCAATTTTTCTACGTTTTCATTCATGATGGTGAAGAAGGCTCATTTTCCTGAAATGTTCTACTCCGTATATTGAAATTATGCCAAGATCACGTAAATATGACTGAGAAAACTTCTGAGTAAAATAAACAATTTTAAATATCTTCAAATCAGCTATAACTGGAGCTACGGAAATTATAACAAATTTGGAGACTGGCAGAGGAACTGAAATTGCCACTGGTTCTCTTACTCAAGTTGAGGGAGGTAAGTCGGTCTCTGATTTGAAACCTCAGAAAAATACTATACTAGGACGATATATACACACACCCATTAAAGTTAAAAAGTCGAATTTTCTTAACTGATAGTATTCTTATCCAGAAGAGAAGTCGGCTCTTTGAAGAATAACCATCTTGAAAAACCTTTAACGCCATCTAAATATATTGTGTTTATGACGGCGCAAAAGCTCTATCTCGATGCCTCTGAAAAGGAAGTTTATAAAGATTTCACTGAATTAATTGTTCTTTTACATCCTGTTTGGGATACTATTCGGTTGAGAACTGCCAATTCACTGTCCTGTGCACACACACACGCACACACACCCATACGCACACTCAATACCTTACGGGGTACTGGGAAAGGACCTCGCAAGGAATGCAAGGGAATTTCCCAGCAGCGAAGCTGCCCGCGAAGTGAGTAGACGGACATGTTGAGGGCGGGCTGCGCTCCAAGGCAGACACGTGCAGCCGCGCGTGACTTCTCTTTGCAGTGACAGTATTTTCGGGCAGCTACGCCAGTTTCGAGCCGGGCGTGAGCTAGGAAAGACGTGCGAGAGCGGAGCCCCCGCCGGCTGAGCCGGCACCCGATAATTCCACGTTGGTGAGTGCAGCCACACCCACACACACACAATCAAGTGTCAGTGCCCAGAGACCATTATAGGATTGAAAATCAAAACATTGCCCTTACATATACGCGAAAAGGGAGGGGGTACTTTCCTTAAGTTAAAACAAAAAGATTCTTAAAAGAGGAATCTTTTCCCCTGAGAAATCCGTTAATGTCGACGATATCTTAATGTAATACTGTGGAGTGAGTTTTGCATTATTTCACACTTTATCCAAAATATTGAGGACAAGTTTAAAATTGTTAGAGTAGGTAACTTCTAATTGAGTTATAATTGTCAGAATTGGAAGGGGGTGCTAGCCCCCAGGGCGTACACCTATGGGTAAAGGAGTATAGTAAGCATAAATGTGATGCATGCGATAAATGTGCATTTGGAAACTTTTCAGCCTTTTGAAACGCGGTTGCGAAAGCGTTGCATTAGAGATTTATTCAAATTTATTAGTAACAATACTAGACCTTGTTCTTTGAATTAATTTATTCCGATTTTTCTTTCATTTTATCGTAGTATTAGCACTTTGTATGTTTAAATACAATGGTATTTTTGTGATTCATGGATATCAGTTATATTAGCAGAATATCTAGCTAAGTCCTAATTATTTTCATAAAAAGATTGATATTATTGTAAAGATTTATTTATCATTTTTGAAAAATTGTGTGTTTTATAAGCAGCGTGCCCTTTAACGATCATTGAGCAAAACGTTTTTGTGACCAGTAAATCAAATTTGTCCTCCCTGGATAGCGATATGGAATCAGAAGAAACAAAAGTAATAACGAACACGTTTCCTCGAGATAAAACAAATAAATGTGGTTTGAATGTCGCATTCTTGTACACGTGATTTTCTTGGAGCTTGTATTTTTGTGGTTTTTGCAAAATAATGTAAACGAGCATTCATCGAAAAGTGTTTATTGGAGTCGTAAAGGGACTGAATGGGTTCCATGATTACTTCATGCCAAGAGTTTTCTCTCCCACTTTTTCGTTGCAAACGTTTATCCTGGCAGATACACTCTAACAGTTGTTTCATAAAACAAGTCATTCGTCTCTCTTTTCGACCTCTCATTTTTCAAAGAGGTCGTGGCAACTGTGTCACTGCTAAATTTGCCCAAATCTAGGATGGTCCTAGCAAAGAAAGCCATTATTCATTAAACGAACTGTTGGCCAGGCATGTAAGTAGGTAATACTAATACAATAAGATGCATGGAACTGTCATGAAAATTTGCTGTTACAAATGTGTTACAGGTTCTAAAAGGAAGGTATTCTCATTCATTTTATCAAATGACTAACTGAGGGTAATTCAAGAAAGGATTGTCACATTAAATTCTTGTTACGTTATTTAACTTAGGCCCGTCATCAACTGATGATATGGGTACATTCACAGATACAGATATTGGAGGAACTCCTTCAAGGAATATCCCAACTGAAGTCATCTTGATCACAGAACTGGAGACGGAGTCTGTAACTGAAACAGTAACAAAGCTACAAACTAGTAAGTCACGTTTTGTAATTCTTCTCTCCCAAAGTTCGTCAATCAATGAACCAAATCGTACATCAAAAGTCTAGCCCGGAAGGCTTCAACACTTTTCATCAAATGGTCACCGTACAACAGTTACAACATGGTCTAAATTAATTGTTTTCTTAGGCATTTTTAAGACTACACAGCTAGAAATTCCCTTTCAAACGCACTGAGGATAAAAATGAAACTACTATTTTGTTTTCCTTTGATTAAAACATTTGGTTCAAATGGCATTACAAACGTGCTGTATTAATTCCGGATAAGAGCTGCTTGTCAAAACTCAGCTTTCCTTCTTAGCATTATAATTTCACGAACAGTCACCATATTGCTTAAGACCATTTAACGTTAAGGTTGCTTTTCTACATACGTTGCAAACAATAACAACATAGTACCAAATTGCCCTTTAGTTTTTAGTTGTAACTTAATCAAAGGATACATTAAAATGAAGAATGTTTCCAAAAATTTTCTGTTTGTATTTCTGTGTGCCACGGTAAGATGTAGAAACCTAAAGGTATATTCCTAGAAGTAGTTGGTGTCAAATTTAATGTTCTTATACACTTGTGCTGTATTCCTTATCACGGCTTAATTTACAACTGACTAGCCCTACTCAGGGAGTTGTTAAGTTGTTAGCAAGGAGATACAGCGACTTAATCTGCCAGACAATAAGTACTTGAAAATGATGTAATTCTTTTCAGGCACTGCCATTTGATTGACAGGTCTCTTGGTTCCTATTGTTAAGTCTCTGTTGACCTCACCCTTCTAATGATGACCTCCTGCTTCTTTTCCAAGTAATCCCGAGGCAAAGATCACTGCCCATACATGCTTTAAAGTTAGGTTGTTTGAACAAACTTTAATCAGAATTTTCAGTAAAAGGACTGAGAAAAAACGTTTAAATAAATTACTGTACTTTGACTTTAATACGTCACCTGCTGTAAACATTTTAAAGCCTATACATTTTTTTAGTTTTTAGCAAAGTTTCTCATCATTAAAAAACATATTCAAAAAGTAAGTCGTCAAAAAGTCTTAGCTGACTTTAAATAAAATGATATTTAGTGTGACGAATAACGACAAAAGGATAAAATTACACATTTGTGCATGACGGCTTCAACGTAAGAGGTGTGTCTTCTCATTGCCATTTGGACAATGCATCAGTGATCCTACAGTCCTAGTTGATGTGGGTATTGAGATGGAAATTTTGAGAAAAAAGGCAAGATAACTGTCGGAAACGAACATTGCTTCAAAAAGTCAGGAAGAGCAGGAAAGTAACACATTCCTGCCCTAATCGTTCACCATAACGAGAATGGAAAGTAGAAGAGCTCATTTTAGCCACACCATTTTGTCATAACTACCTTATGAACCAGTGGCGTGTCCAGGGGGTCCATCGGGCCATGGCCCCCCACTGAAAAATGAGGAAAAATTAAAAATGCGAAAAAGGGGAGAAAAAATGAAAAGAGAAAAGTAAAAGAAGAGCGAGAAATGAGGAGTAAAGGGGGGTCGAGAGAAAAAGGAAAAATAAGAAACTGTTCTTTATGTATAGACACTTTTCTATGGATGCATTATATCCTGTTCCTATACACTTCGTATATGTATATGCATGTATATATATATATATATATACATATATATATATATATATATAGGTAGAGTGACGTAGCGACTTTATATGAATGAGTCAAATCAACGCTGTATTAAATAGTCGCATAGAGACCTTAGGCCTAAGGTCTCTATGCGACTATTTAATAGAGCGTTGATTTGACTCATTCATATATATATATATATATATATATATATATATATATATATATATATATATATATATATATATATATATTTCAAAAAGGTAATAAGCGATGATGTCTTTTTCAACCAATAAACTTTATTTTTCCTCAAATATTTCGGAGATTGAAATCTATCTCCTTCCTCAGTGAGTATTAGACGCTTAATGAAGAAGTTTACATGTAGTACATAAACACACTGAAATTCAAAAGGCAACAGTTACGTAACAAAGCGATTACGTATGGGCACGCGCGCTGAGTAATTACGCTGTACATAGATGCGCGTGAAACGTTGCGGGATTATGACTTAAAAAATGAAATACCGCTTACGAAGCCGAGATCCTTATTAGGGCCAAAGACGTGCGTTTTAAAGTGGAGGATATTTTCGACTTCTTTGCATTTTCTATCCGAATCGCTTTTGAAATTACCATTGATTATGAAGAATTTTACATTGTCACTCGAATGATTGGCGCTGTTAAAATAATTGGCGACAGGCAAGCCAGTGAAGTTAGGACGGATGCTGGATAGGTGATTGTTAAATCTTAACCTAAATTTAGATTTAGCCTCCCCAATGTACACAGCATTGGGGCACCTGTAGCAGTATATAGCGTAAATTACATTAGAAGACTCGCACGAGAAATTCTGAAGGCAAAGTTTGAGTCCATTGATAGTAACATATTCACTAGTGTCAATGTGATCACATAACTTTGACAAAGACGGTTGCCCGTCGGGCTTGGGATGGCGAAAATGCAGCTTTTAACCAACAGGTTGCGTAGATTTGATGGCTGTCTAAAGGCTTGAACAGGGGGTGACGCAAAACATTCTGAAATTTGTTAATCTGTTTTGTCCCTATATACCAACATACCCCACGTAGACGGTATTCGGACTTGTAAGATTTTGCTAGAGAGGTACTCGTCAGTAAGCAGCACCGATATTTGCTCATTAATTAATTTTGTTCTAACATCCATGCAACCACTTCACCTTAAATGGTAACTTCTTTCTACAAATTAATGGTACTGCAATTGGTACTAAGATGGCCCCTTCGTATGCTAATATTTTCATGAATGTCCTAGAGGATGATTTTCTCAGTCAATCCTAGAAGGCATCTTTTGTGTATTATCGCTACATCGATGATATTTTTATGATTTGGTCGCATTCAGTCAATGAACTGAATGACTTTCTATCTGCCTTTAACGCCTGCCACGAGTCTATGAAGTTCACTATGGATACGTCGTACCAATTATTACCTTACGTAGACGTTCATGTGAGTATCGTGGATGGACATCTTAAAACTAGGGTGTATTCTAAACCCACTGATATGCATGCTTATCTATCCTTCGGTAGCTTCCATTCGTTTCACATCAAGAAATCTATTGCACGTAGTCAGTTTTTTCGATTCAATCGAATTTGCTCGTCTAAGGATCTTTTCCTTGAGGACTCAATTAATCTCTTTGTAAACCTTCTACGTCGGGGCTTCCCCTACAAACTGCTAAAATGGTGCTTTGGCAATGTTAACAAGATTAGTAGTGAAAGCTTGCTACAGTACAAAGAAAGGAGAACCAATAATAGAATTCCTTTACTCACTGTCTACGGTCCTAAACTGACCCCCTTTGTGAACAGCATCAAACGAGCCTGTATGGCACTCAAAACAGATTCACAAATTTCAGAATGATTTTCGTCACCCCCAGTTCAAGCCTTTAGACAGCCATCAAATCTACGTAACCTGTTGGTTAGTGGATCTAAGTTTTTTCCCGATGTATCTCCAGTTAATACCAACTCCCTTTGTGACTTTGTGTCAAATAGCAACTTTCTGATTTCACCTTGCCCAGTTACCTTTTACTGTTTTTACCAGTGTCGTCGGCACGGGGGGGGGGGGGCGCACATGGAAGACGTGCACCTCTAATTGATTTCCAAAAATTTCCCCGAAAGGTTTAAAGTGAGCCACAAAGACGTTTAAGTTATAGATTTCTGTAGGGGGTAGGGTGAGGTTTGTTTGTGACTCACTGATGAATCTACTTTAATCATTTTTTATCCACAAGTCGTTCTCAAACTATCACAATTCTCGCAAATCCTTCTCAGACTACCACAATTTTTGCACGCTCCGCGCCTTTACAGCCTCACCACATGGCTGCATTACCATCAGTACGGTCTCAAACATATTCGTATTGTTCAATGGTGGGGTTCTACAATTACATAGATTGTTCTTGTGCATAGAGGTCATTATGGAGGAACACAGCATTGCAAGAATGCAAAGTAGTAGAATTCAGGGGGAGACACATTTTATGAAATCGAAAGCTTACTTACTAGGCAGAAGTCTCGCGGCCCTCTAACTGGCGGATGCATTTTGCTAGGAATTTAGGCGTCTTAGTGCAAAGTCTGCACGCACATTTTGTTATAGAAATGATTTCTAATGCCAAACTTCGGCCCACTTCGCGCGGACTTCACGGCACACACTTCATATCCTGAAACCATTACTGGGCAATAACCATACTTTGACCGAAACAATTGTTCGAAAAAAGTATATCTCCGACCTCTGCGGGATCCTTCATCAATAGAGTATCTTAGAGTAATTTAATATCATGATTAGCATATTCGGTGGCATTCTTAGCATGTATTTGTCATTGCACTTTTTGTAACAAGTGCAATGACAAAGCCAAAATGCCACCAAAGAATGAGAAATTATCCTTCATAATGTCTATGCACATAATTAATTTAAAGATTTGCCAAAGATACCACCATTTTGCATCAAAGCCACCTTATCTAAATAAGACTTATTTAAGGGGAGGAGATGTTAGCCCTCCGCTAAGACAACACACCTTTCCTTTGCAGTCAACCAAAAATAAGACTTTAGTGAATGTTGAGTTTTCCAATACATAATCAATACAATTTTTCCACAAATAACATTATTTTGCATCTAAGCTATCGTAAATGAACAAAAATTTCGCAAAGGGAAGGGGCTTGCCTCTCCTTTCACCTCCCCCAGGACATCACCTGCGCAAGGTGACAAAGGAAGGATTTGCCCCGAATGGAAACTGATATCGATGCTAATATGCACAAAGTACACCGTCTTGGGTTTATCTGGGGTGGGCTTAAGGCACCATCTTCTGTAGTACCCCCATCACCAACCTCTGCCGGCGCCACTGTCTTTTACGGTGTAATATTGACAATCCCGCGAGGCTAGGTTGCATCTTCTTGCTTGCATATTCAAGTGTACTAAGTCTTTATTTTTGAAACACAATTGTTTCCTTCTTTAATGTGTTTTTTTTCAGTCCATTATCATATGTTCTAGGCATTGTTAGTGACAACGATACATCGCTGTACATTTCCTTTTAACAACTGGCAATTGATAGTTGTATAGCTTACAAGTGTTTGACTTCTTTAATTTATGCGACAAATGCGTAACTATTCATTCATTAATTTGTGCATTCTCTCTAAGTTGATTAAAATGATGAAACGAGATGGAAAAAGTAAGTCATCTTGTCCGACTACATAGCAGGAGGGATCATAGCAAAAATGAAAAGAAAAAAAACATAGATCCTTAAAACTTGCAAACTATTACACAAAATTTAGTCTACAGACAATCAAATATTCAAAAATTTCCAAATTTTCCCTTAGACCCCTCCCACAGGACGGCGGACTGAAATAACGTTCAACCCCCACGCAGTCGGGAAACAGCTTCCTACGCCTTTCAAACAAATACAAAAAAGAGCTCATTAAAAGCAATTTGAAATCCAAATTATTCTCTCGAAAATGTAACTTATAGTATAAAATTTTCCCACTTGTAAATTTCTAAAACATGAGATATCAAAATTTGGAATGTTTAAATGTAACTTAAAATGCCCAGAAAGTGCCATTTCCTGTAATCTGTGAGGCATTTTTTGTCAAAATTTTCTCGGTACGCTCCGCACTAACTTATGGTGGCGCTCCGCTTAGGTGTTGGGGCATATTTTACCTCCCCCCTCCCCATAAATACAATTCTGTACGCGCCATTGCTATGAACAATTAATTGAAAATAGTTTTATCTAATTGAAAATCGTTCGAAACACATTGGAAACTGTCTGGTTAATTAAAGTGAGGCAACAGGTCTCAACTTTCTGCAGGGTATGATGTTGCGGTTTCTTAATATCTGTTCAAGTCGAATCGTATGTTATTATACCTTACGTTATGTTTTCCACATAAAAGGTTCTTTACAATAGAAGTGAGCCACTACTAGATATGATGTAATCTGCCTCCTTACTTTGTGGCTTGAATGATATGCTACGTAAAGTTTGTCATCTATTTTGACGTTTAAACCAAGGTACGGGAGTAAATGGTGACGTCGACACATTCAGAACTGCTGTTACTAGCGGGTCCCCTCCCACAAGTATGGTTAACGGAAGCACTTTGGCGACGGAGGTCGAGACAGAATTATTTAATGAAGCAATGACAGAATTTCAAACAGGTTATTGAAATTTCTCAACTTACTAATGCTAGGTTTGAATAGATTAAAGGAACAATGCTCTTTATATGCAAAGTTTTCATTTTCCACATACTTTTTATTGGTAATTGCGTACAGATGGCAGCTCACAGAAAAATTGGAAAAATTGACTAAGATAGTAATTTTAAAAGTTTAACATTCATTGAACGATCATCTCCAGCTGTATCAAACCATGTCGACGCAACAGTCTACTACTTAAGAAATTTGCGATAGATCTAATCAGAATACAGGTGCAAATCTACAACCGTTCAGTCTTCGAACCGCACTGGTTATCTTGCATATAAACGCCTATTTGGTCTTACAACAATCTATAGCACCGAAAGAGAGATTTTGCTACAAGAGTTTCTCCTTAACTTATCTTATGACTGAATACCTTCCCTCATGCTTGTACTGAAGCAGCTTATTCTTTTTTAGCTCAATGTAAAATGTTGCAGTAAATTTCCAGGATGTAAGTGTGGATCCTTCAATTTTCATTGACGCAACTGAACCACTTGTTCAAATGTGCCATGAAGTGATCCTGCTCGGAATTTCACAATACTATGAAAAGTTGACACAAAGCAGATATAACCTGCAGAAATTGTTTGAAGAGAAATCAGTGTTAATTGTTGATCACCTTCATAGAGATACTGACAACAGAGGCGACTGATCGGACAACAACCCCAGCATTAACAGGTAAACAAATACATCAAGTGTTTAATAGTAAAGTGCTGAATATATACACCCCCCTAAAATAAATATAGTTGGCATGATCTGGTACAACCACATCAGTCTCTCAGGCAAACATCCTGTGTCTCTTGTTTCTCCTCTGGACTCTCTTTCCTTATTCCCCTTCTATTCTACTGTAGACAACCATGGTCTCATTGTCACATTCTTGACGGCACGCGTCGAGGCTGTGCATCCTTTAAGTACGGCTTTAACCCTTTCAATCCTCTCCATCTTCCCCTTTCTTTTTCAATGTAGACAACCATGGTCTCGCTGTCCCATTAGCAAGGTCAACGCTTAGGGGGCCATAATATGTGGTTGTGTTTACAATGCTAATTGCCCCTCTCTGATTTGGATAAGAATCAGCGAGTTTGTATGTGCTCGTAGTGGCATTGATGTGAGGCTAATGAACACTTGTGATAAACACGTCTCAATATTTGTATTCTTACAGTTGTTACTGACATTATGTAATTTTTGCCTATATTGTATCCTGAAATCAATGGGCTTAGTAGAAAACTTTCCTCTTAGACCTCTCTCTCAGGACGCCGGTCCGAAATAACGTTCAACATCCACCCAGTCGAGAAAACAGCTTCCAACGCCTTTGAAACAAATTCAAAAAACAGCTGGTAAAAAGCAATTTGAAATCCAAATTATTCTCTCAAAAATGTAACTTATAGTATAGAATTTTCCCACTTGTAAATTTCTAAAACATGAGATATCAAAATTTGAAATGTTTAAATGCAACTTAAAGTACCCAGAAAGTGCCATTTCTTGCAATCTGGGAGGCATTTTTGTCAAAATTTTCTCGGTACGCTCCGCGCCAACTCATTGTCGCGCTTCGCTTAGATAGTGTCGGGGCATATATCTCCCCCCCCCCCACACACACACACAAATACAATCGTGGACACACCATTGTTATGGACAATTTCTTGAAAATAGTTTTATCTAATTGAAAATCGTTCGAAACACTTTGGAAACTGTCTGGTTAATTGAATTTGGACAACGGGTCTCAACTTTCTGCATATTATGTTGCTGTGTTTTCGTAATATCTCTTGAAGTGGAAACGTATGCGTTTCCTCATTAAATATTACACCTTATGATGTTTTTCACTTAAAAGGTTCTTCACAATAGAAGTGAACCGCTTCCAGATATGATGTAATCTGCCTCCTTACTTTTTTGCTTGAATGATATGCTACGTAAAGTTTGTCACCTATTTTGACGTTTAAACCAAGGTACGGGAGTAACTGATGACGTCGACACATTCAGAACTGCTGTTACTAGCGGGTCTCGTCCAACAAGTATGGTTGACGGAAGCACTTTGGCGACGGAAGTCGAGACAGAATTATCTAACGAAACAATTACAGAACCCCAAACAGGTTATTGAATTTTCTCAACTTACTTACACAAGGGTTGAATAGATTAAAGGAACAATGCTCTTTATATGTAGAGTTTTTCATTTTCCACATACTTTTTATTGGTAATGCGTACAAACGGAAGTTCACAGAAGAATTGGAAAATTGGCAAAGATAGTAATTTTAGAAGTTTAACATTCATGGAACCATCATCTCCAGCTGTATCAAACCCTGTCGAAGCAACAGCCTTCTGCTTAAAAAATTTGTGCATAGATCTAAGTAGAAAACAGGTGCAAGTGATCTACAACCGTTCCATCTTCGAACCGCACTGGTTATCATGCATTTAAACGCCTATTTGGTCTTACAACAATCTATAGCACCAAAAGAAAGATTTTGCTACAAGAGTTTCTGCTTAACTTATCTTATGACTGAATACCTTCCCTCATGCTTGTACTGAAGCAGCTCATTTTTTATTAGGAACTTAATGCCAGCTCAATGTAAAATGTTGCAGTAAATTTCCAGGATGTAAGTATGGACCCTTCAAATTTCATTGACGCAACTGAACCACTTGTTCAAATGTGCCATGAAGTGATCCTGCTCGGAACTTCACAATACGATCAAAAATGACACAAAGCAGCTATAACCTACAGGAATTGTTTAAAGAGAAATCAGTGTTCATTGTTGATTACCTTTATAGAAATATTGACAACAGAGGCGGCTGATCGGACAACAACCCCAGCATTAACAGGTAAACAAATACATCAAGTGTTTAATAGTAAAGTGCTGCATATACACCCCCCCCCCCTAAAATAAATATAGTTGGCATGATATAGTACAACCACATCAGTATCACGGCAAACATCCTGTGTCTCTTGTTTCCCCTCTGGACTCCCTTTCCTTATTCCCTTTTTTTCCCTCCTGTAGACAACCATGGTCTCATTGTCACATTCTAGACGGCACGCGTCGAGGCTGTGCATCCTTTAAGTACGGCTTTAAACCTCTCAGTCCTCTCCATCTTCCCCTTTCTTTCTGAATGTAGACAACCATGGTCTCGCTGTCCCATTAGCAAGGTCAACTTTCGAGGCTGTCCATCCCTTAATATGTAGTTGTGTTTACAATGTTTATTGCCCCTCTCTGATTTGGATAAGAATCAGCGAGTTTGTATGTGCTCATAGTGGCATTGATGCGAGGCTAATGAACACTTGTGAAATTACGTCTCAATATTTGTATTCGTACAGTTGTTACTGAGATTATGTAATTTTTGCCTACCTTGTATCCTGAAATCAATGGGCTTAGTAGAAAACTTTCCTCTTAGACATCTCTCTCAGGACGCCGGTCCGAAATAACGTTCAATATCCACCCAGTCGAGAAAACAGCTTCCTACGCCTCTGAAACAAATTGAAAAAAAAAAACAGCTGGTGAAAAGTAATTTGAAATCGATATTATTCTCTCAAAATTGTAATTTATTGTAAAGAATGTTCTCACTTATGAATTTCTGAAATATGAGATGTCAAAATCTGGAATGTTTAAATGCAACTTAAAGATAGTATCAAGGCATATCGCCCCCCCCCCTTCCACATACACAAATACAATCGTGGACACGCCATTGTTATGGACAATTTCTTGAAAATAGTTTTATCTAATTGAAAATCGTTCGAAACACATTGGAAACTGTCTGGTAAATTGAAGTTGGACAACGGGTTTCAACTTTTTCCATATTATGTTGTTGTCGTTTCGTAATATCTCTTGAAGTAGCAACGTATGCGTTTTCTCATTAAATATTACACCTCACGTTATGTTTTCCACTTAAAAATTTTTTCCAAAGTAGTGAGCCACTACTAGATATGATGTAATCTGCCTCCTTTTTTGTTCTTGAGTGATATGCTACGTAAAGTTTGTCTTCTATTTTGACGTTTAAACCAAGGTACGGGAGTAACTGATGACGTCGACACATTCAGAACTGCTGTTACTAGCGGGTCTCGTCCAACAAGTATGGTTGACGGAAGCACTTTGGCGACGGAAGTCGAGACAGAATTATCTAACGAAACAATGACAGAATTTCAAACAGGTTTTAGACTTTTCTCAGTTTACTTATACTAGGTTTGAATAGATTAAAGGAACAATGCTCTTTATATGTAGAGTTTTTCATTTTCCACATACTTTTTATTGGTAATTGCGTACAAATGGCAGCTCACAGAAGAATTGGAAAAATTGACTAAGATAGTAATTTTAAAAGTTTAACATTCATAGAACAAACATCTCCAGCTGTATCAAACCATGCCGACGCAACAGTCTACTACTTAAAAAAATTGCGATAGATCTAATCAGAATACAGGTGCAAATCTACAACCGTTCAGTCTTCGAACCGCACTGGTTATTATACACATAAAAGCCTATTTGGTCTTACAACAATCTGTAGCACCGAAAGAAAGATTTTGCTACAAGAGTTTCTGCTTAACTTATCTTATGACTGAATACCTTCCCTCATGCTTGTACTGAAGCAGCTCATTATTATTAGGAACTTAATGCCAGCTCAATGTAAAATGTTGCAGTAAATGTACAGGATGTAAGTGTGAATCCTTCAAATTTCATTGACGCAACTGAACCACTTGTTCAAATGTGCCATGAAGTGATCCTGCTCGGAATTTCACAATACGATCAAAAGTTGACACAAAGAAGCTATAACCTGCAGAAATTGTTTAAAGAGAAATCAGTGTTCATTGTTGATTACCTTTATAGAAATATTGACAACAGAGGCGGCTGATGGGACAACAACCCCAGCATTAACAGGTAAACAAATACATCAAGTGTTTAATAGTAAAGTGCTGCATATACACCCCCCCCCCTAAAATAAATATAGTTGGCATGATATAGTACAACCACATCAGTATCACGGCAAACATCCTGTGTCTCTTGTTTCTCCTCTGGACTCCCTTTCCTTATTCCCTTTTTTTCCTCCTGTAGACAACCATGGTCTCATTGTCACATTCTAGACGGCACGCGTCGAGGCTGTGCATCCTTTAAGTACGGCTTTAAACCTCTCAGTCCTCTCCATCTTCCCCTTTCTTTCTGAATGTAGACAACCATGGTCTCGCTGTCCCATTAGCAAGGTCAACTTTCGAGGCTGTCCATCCCTTAATATGTAGTTGTGTTTACAATGTTTATTGCCCCTCTCTGCTTTGGATAAGAATCAGTGAGTTTGTATGTGCTCATAGTGGCATTGATGCGAGGCTAATGAACACTTGTGAAATTACGTCTCAATATTTGTATTCGTACAGTTGTTACTGAGATTATGTAATTTTTGCCTACCTTGTATCCTGAAATCAATGGGCTTAGTAGAAAACTTTCCTCTTAGACCTCTCTCTCAGGACGCCGGTCCGAAATAACGTTCAATATCCACCCAGTCGAGAAAACAGCTTCCTACGCCTCTGAAACAAATTGAAAAAAAAAACAGCTGGTGAAAAGTAATTTGAAATCGATATTATTCTCTCAAAATTGTAATTTATTGTAAAGAATGTTCTCACTTATGAATTTCTAAAATATGAGATGTCAAAACCTGGAATGTTTAAATGCAACTTAAAGACAGTGTCAAGGCATATCGCCCCCCCCCCTTCCACATACACAAATACAATCGTGGACACGCCATTGTTATGGACAATTTCTTGAAAATAGTTTTATCTAATTGAAAATCGTTCGAAACACATTGGAAACTGTCTGGTAAATTGAAGTTGGACAACGGGTTTCAACTTTTTCCATATTATGTTGTTGTCGTTTCGTAATATCTCTTGAAGTGGAAACGTATGCGTCTTCTCATTAAATATTACACCTCACGTTATGTTTTCCACTTAAAAAGTTCTTTCCAAAGTAGTGAACCGCTACTAGATATGATGTAATCTGCCTCCTTTTTTGTTCCTTGAGTGATATGCTACGTAAAGTTTGTCACCTATTTTGACGTTTAAACCAAGGTACGGGAGTAACTGATGACGTCGACACATTCAGAACTGCTGTTACTAGCGGGTCTCGTCCAACAAGTATGGTTGACGGAAGCACTTTGGCAACGGAAGTCGAGACAGAATTATCTAACGAAACAATGACAGAATTTCAAACAGGTTTTAGACTTTTCTCAATTTACTTATACTAGGTTTGAATAGAATAAAGGAACAATGCTCTTTATATGTAGAGTTTTTCATTTTCCACATACTTTTTATTGGTAATTGCGTACAAATGGCAGCTCACAGAAGAATTGGAAAAATTGACTAAGATAGTAATTTTAAAAGTGTAACATTCATAGAACAAACATCTCCAGCTGTATCAAACCATGCCGACGCAACAGTCTACTACTTAAGAAATTTGCGATAGATCTAATCAGAATACAGGTGCAAATCTACAACCGTTCAGTCTTCGAACCGCACTGGTTATCATACACATAAAAGCCTATTTGGTCTTACAACAATCTATAGCACCAAAAGAAAGATTTTGCTACAAGAGTTTCTGCTTAACTTATCTAATGACTGAATACCTTCCCTCATGCTTGTACTGAAGCAGCTCATTTTTTATTAGGAACTTAATGCCAGCTCAATGTAAAATGTTGCAGTAAATTTCCAGGATGTAAGTATGGACCCTTCAAATTTCATTGACGCAACTGAACCACTTGTTCAAATGTGCCATGAAGTGATCCTGCTCGGAACTTCACAATACGATCAAAAATGACACAAAGCAGCTATAACCTACAGGAATTGTTTAAAGAGAAATCAGTGTTCATTGTTGATTACCTTTATAGAAATATTGACAACAGAGGCGGCTGATCGGACAACAACCCCAGCATTAACAGGTAAACAAATACATCAAGTGTTTAATAGTAAAGTGCTGCATATACACCCCCCCCCCTTAAATAAATATAGTTGGCATGATATAGTACAACCACATCAGTATCACGGCAAACATCCTGTGTCTCTTGTTTCCCCTCTGGACTCCCTTTCCTTATTCCCTTTTTTTCCTCCTGTAGACAACCATGGTCTCATTGTCACATTCTAGACGGCACGCGTCGAGGCTGTGCATCCTTTAAGTACGGCTTTAAACCTCTCAGTCCTCTCCATCTTCCCCTTTCTTTCTGAATGTAGACAACCATGGTCTCGCTGTCCCATTAGCAAGGTCAACTTTCGAGGCTGTTCATCGCATAATATGTGGTTGTGTATACAATGTTAATTGCCCCTCTCTGATTTGGATAAGAATCAGCGAGTTTGTATGTGCTCGTAGTGGCATTGATGCGAGGCTAATGAACCCTTGTGATAAGTACGTCTCAATATCTATATTTTTATAGGTGTTACTGACATTATGTAATTTTTGCGTAACTTGTATCCTGCAATCAATGGGCTTTGTAGAACCATTTCATTTTATATGGTGTTACCCATTTATGGGGGTTAGTAGATGTGTTGTTAAAATGAATGTTTTTAAATGCAGTAACTTTTCTTATTTTGACTCTCTTTACTCTCACAGGTCCAGAGTGTTACACCTGCAGGGGCAATGAAAACTGCTCAATGCCGTTGGAAAACCTAGAATCTATATCTTGTCCCTATCGTAGTGTCTGCACCTTCATCAATGTTACAGCGGCCTTTACCGGTAAATTGTACATCAGCCTTCGTGTAATATCTTGGAAATGATGCACGAGCTGATGATATAGTATTTATGTTTGTTTCTTTCCCTTTCTGAAACTCACAACTTATATGATTTAGTTGGTCTACTAATATTCATACAGTGTTCCACTCTTACTCACTACTTGTCATTGGAAGCCATTTAGACCTTCCTCACCCGTAGATACAAACTGAAACCCACCTTTGTGATTGATTGCGCTGAGTATTGTTCATCATTACTTTACTTCCATTACATTTTACCTTGATCATTCTGTTAAAAACTACAATTCAATGTTATGGTGTGTAACTGAACAGTACTATTTATCCCTGCTTTAAGTATTGTTTTGAACTCCTTTTCTGATCTCTGCAGTCCTAGGATCATCGTCAGACATAACCCGAGACTGTTTCCCAGACACTTTAGGTGGGGACTTCTGTATCTCATCTGCCGAGTACATCGAGGACATTTTAGTACCAAGGTTTCCAGAGATTAGAGATACAATTCTCAGTAACAGCGGCGCTGCTTGCTTTTGCTCAGAGGACTTTTGCAACTCTGAAATACCTGAAGGTAACCCTTGTGCCACTGATTTTCGAAAGAATGATATTTCGTTCTTATTTTAGAAAATGGTAGCTTTCTCTTAAATAATCAATTGCCATACAAAAATTATGTCTTCACTTCACAGTATGTTCGGTGCAAATATGAATTGTTTTAAAGCATTATTAAATGTTTGTTTTCATCAAATGGGGTGTAAAATAATCTTTTGCTTACTCTTGTAATGTTCTATTCATGTGATATAGGAACATTGTGTTATACTTGCGAGGGAGAAGATGAGTGTTCGCAACCGCTTGAATCCTTTTCAGTAGAGATGTGCCCGCTGAATTCCGTCTGTGGTGTTGTGAACATTACAGCTGACCTGGGTGGTAAGAAATGTGTTCATTTCTGTTTCTAAGGATATAGTCCGGATTCCGGGATACCTTGCGATTTAGGCCTGACTAGTTTTTTTTTTTTTTTTTTTATTTTCTTAATGTTACTGTTATACCAAATCCAAAAATGCAGAATGCCGTTTCTTCCGACATTTATCATGGTGGCCATTTTGAATTTCGAAATGGCCGCCATTTGTAACGGAAAAATGACCGTAACTTCCTTATTCTAGAAGCTATAAGAGTGATTGTCATGACTAACCCTGTTTTCTATACCAACAAATCCATTGATGATATTGCCACCAAGCAAAAAATGACTGCCATGTTGAATTTCAAGATGGCCATCATTTTTCATTAAAAGCGCTCAGAAAATTGCTATTAACGTCTCTCCATTGCGGCCTAGGACTATCTATTTAGTCCATTTTTTTTTAATCTGTAACAACTAATTCCTGATTGAATAATTTTCATGAGCCAGTTGTGACAGGCAAACTAAATTTCAAGACGGCGCTCATTTTATTATTATATCCTGGGATAACTGCCGCAATTGACGTGCTATTTTGTTGTCCCTTCTTTAACCCCTAGACGTCAGGGAACATATCATATCTTTCACGATAAAGGTGGTTGGGATTTTAATAGTAAATATAAATATTTATTATTACTGCTAGGGTATTGGGCACATGTATACAGCTATACCAATTGTAGCATCGTAGTGTATATGTGCATAATGAATACAGGCATCAGACTCTGCCCTGATCGTACACTTGTGGATAATCTTCGCAGTAGGCCTATTTACCTTCAATGATATAAAATATAAGACGTAGGGAGCCATTCCTCCTGACCAAATGAGGGGTAATAGAGGAAACCAAGAGAAATATTTTCCACAAAGTTCTTATTTTTGAGTTCTCCTTGGTTTTAAACTGATAATGATTCTCGATTTCGATCACCGAAAAGAGAGGCCTCGATTAGACAGTGGCGAATTTGCTTGGGGACCTTAGGGATGATATCATACTACCCCTCAGAGGGCGATTTGGTCCATGTCCATGAACCTGACGGATAATCACCTTCAACCAAACCGTGAGGGAAAGGGAAGAAGGAAGACCGGATGCAGCAATTAGAATGAATAGGGCATAATGGTACGAGCTCAGAGTATATTGAACTATTCTGTACATATAATGCAAAGCCTACGAGAGATATGTAGAGTGAATGTACAAGGTTAAGAGGGACCTGGTCTCCCCTTCGTAAGGGAAGGTAAAGGGGCTATACCAGGGGGTGAGCATAGCATCTCATAAATGTCTACACTTGTATGACTGGGTTGTGAGATTCACTAATGATAGTTCAAGATCTAAAGTCACAGAACAGTGGCGGATCGGGGGGGGGGGGAAGGGGGTCGTCAACGTCCGGACCCTAACCCTAACCCTCAAATTCTAATTTGCCCTTTTTCAAATTGGGTTTTTCACACTAGCAAAAAAAAAAACACAAGATAGTTTCACAGGTAATGACAGTTGTCCAATTTCGAGGAGATTTTGGTTACCCCCATCCAGGATCGATCAATCCACCCGTAAAACTGGCCATGTATTGCAGAATCTTTAGGATATATATTTGACTACGGTAGCCTATATTGTCCGCCCCGAAACACGAACAGTGCAATCGTTTTACAGAGAATGTGACTATAGAGTATTGTCTTACTGAATGCTTGACAGTCAGGCATTCTAATCACTTTTCTCTTGGAACTACGTGTGGCGTGCTTGGGCATTCAAAGTAATATAAAGCACGCAGATATTACGTCATACTCACTAGCTAGCGCTTTATGCAACATATTACTGTTGGGTTTCAATGTTGATTCCAAAAGGTCACTACTAGTCTTTTGGTTTTACAAAATAATGGATCTGTTCACACTCCCTGAAGGCCTTTCCTCCACCCGCTAGTATCCCTCCTCTCATGTACAAGATAGAGTAGGTTAACACGTTTCGCTATGATATTCATGGCTTGTAATAACTCCCTTCTTTAATAGTGTTGCCCTAGTGATGGAAATAAAAGCCAAATTTTAATTTAATGTCCACAGCTAAGAGTTGGCCAGAAGTCACAATAGACGAATCGGTGTTTGTTTCATTTTAAAATTACTATATAAAATCACCACCAGGTCAAATAAGCAATGTCTGTCGGTTCAATTTTTTGACGTCTTTAGACTGATGACCGACCTGCTGTCCCAAATAAAAAGCAAACATTCGACTTCAGTCGTCTGTTCTGACAGAGTATTTTTGACAGTCGCGCCACGTTATACTTATAGCAAATATAGTACAAACCCTTTCTACCTTTTCAAGTAACTTAATAAGTAGAATACATGGATTTATGTAACTTTCGGGAATTTTATCTCATTTCGCTAAGCCTGGTTATCGTTCTCTTGTGTATGTGGTGTGGAAGGGCAAGTGACTCGAGGAGGAAAGTACAATGTAACTTTTTCCCGATAGGGCCCAACTGCCCTCACAATTGATCTATATAACCTTTAAATAAGTACAAATCCTTAAAAGTGTAGGCTTACCCAAAACATTTTCTTGCACTTCGCGCGCTTTGCAATTTCACCGTTTAGATTCAAGTTTTTGATTCCAGTTGTGCATGTTTCTTGATTTATCCTTTCTTTGTCAATATGGGCTAAACTGTATAATCACTGACGTTTATGGGAACCAATATTTAAAAAAAATGAATGTGCCCTTTTTATGTTGGACCCCCCCCCCCCCCGAAAAAGACTCTAGATCCGTCACTGCAGAACCAACCCAAGGACACAAAATCCCGTTAGCTAAGTATGTAAATGTCTGTGCTTATCCTTCCTTCCTTTCCTTCTGAAGGGGAGTTTGGTGGCATTTAAGGACCCGAAGGATGTGTGGTTTCATGGTGACATACCCATAGCCACATCATCTCAGAGCTTCGCCTACGAGAACGGATGGAACACATACCAGTTCATAGCTCTCTCCATTGAACCCTTGAGTCCATGACTGAACCCCCATCTTTCTCCTAAGCGCTTCCAGTCCTCCAGGGTGAAGATGTCACCTGCCAGGAGGGTCAGGATGCAAAGTCTGTGAATAACGTGTGGGCAGGGCACTGGCTTCTAACCTGATATAACCTTAACATTCAAGAAAACGCCTAAGGAGTGAGAAGAGAGCAGTAAGTAAGCTTCTGGCTGTAATAGATTACTTTAATTCCTTCATGGAGCACAATGACATGAGGGAACACCACAGGGCTTTGCAATCCCCAGTGGTGCTGGAAAGGGTCTGGCTTGAACCAGAGAGTAGTAGTAGCCAAGTGATGTCATCATATTAACCCGTCTGCGTTTTTGGAGAAGCGTATTCTTCACTCGGCAGTCTACATTGGCTCAGTCTGGAATCACAAGGGCAGGGTGGAAAGTCTCCTCACTGAATCTACCATGGCGACAATGTCGTTACGAACTCCACGCAAGTCCTGTAAACAACCTCCACATAGTAAACAGGTAAGTTAAGTACATGTTTTGGACCCATGGAGTCTAAAACACTGTTCTCATCTGTCCTCATCCTGCGAACCGGATCTCTGTGGGATGGCAGCACGGTCAGAATACCCACCAGCAAGCTGTGGAGCTATCGGAACCATGCCTTTTGCAGCCGTAAGGATGTCAACCACAATACTCAGATCCTGAATGGTGAGAACGAAACTGTGGGATAAGGTGATTGAAATTTATAAGCGTACATTCTGTCTGAATAGAGGTAGAACATTCGATGCCCTGGTCCCTGGATGGAAGAACCTGTTGCAAAAACAGTCCAAAATTTTCTGTCATTGCAAAAAGGCTACTTTGACACCAATCTTGGCTATCAAAAGGCCAGTTCTCAGTTTTAGAACACGACGTTCTCCTCCATACTACCACCATACATGTTACTCTAAGAGAGATTTAGTGATGGTTGCCCTCAGGGAGGAGGGACCTCACCTTCAGGCAGATCTGGCACTGGAAAAAGTGATCGACCAGACTGGTAAGTAAGTTTAAGATTGGGGGCCAAGCTCTGGTCAGCGACCACAAACCCAGAGATGATCCCTCTGAGGGTGGTGAGCCTTTTCATGAATGAAACTCCTCGCCCTCTCTTTTGGTCTCGCACGGTAAGGGTGAGGTGCAACGTTATTCCATTGATCACTCATACAACCTGTTAGTAGAGATCAAAGTGATAAGATTTCTCTGAAAGACACTAAACCTCAACGTCCTTTCAAGTAAAGGTAGGGAGAGATTAGCTTGGTCTCTTCAGTCCCAGAGGACAGAAAGCGAAGACCTCTCAGAGTGCTCAAGTGATACCGTATCTCATGCAGTATCCCTAGAGGATTTTGGACAGGCGGGACATGGGGGTCCGAACGAGAGAGCTATTAACTTAAAAATGTCTCCACACGCTCTGAGATGCCGTGATTATGGGTATGTCACGTAATGGCATGCATGTTTTATGTCCAAAAACACGACTCAGATCCCTTCCAGAGGCTAGGAAGGATGAGTGCTAAGGGCTTCATGCTTAATATTGTGTTTTGATATTGGCAGGTTTGTTTAGTGGCTTGGAAGTTTTCAACAGTCATCGGTGAATTCTCACAAATTATATATACTTGTGTAGATATTCATGAACGACTATACTTACCTCCTTGATACAACCCTTCCCTACTTAGGAGATGTGAGATTCCTCTTTTCCTTGTACCACGTATGTGTCGTGTAGAAAACGTCTTGTAAGTACAGAACGTACACAGTTTAGCGTACATAGAGCTCATATCATTAAGTTCTATTTAATCTACATGCTACATGAGGTGGTCCTTCTTTGCTTTCTCTCCAAAGGTGGTGTGAAGGTACGCATCCTTCAGGTCCAAGAACATTGAACAAATTAAATTGCCCTTTGAAGGGTAGGGTTGGATCATCGCCACTGTTTCCACACGAATTTACCACGTTCTAATGTAGACACGCTTTGTTCAGTGTACTAAGGTTTAGGAATTGTCAGCATTTTCATAACAAAGTGCTTTCAAATGAGAACGTTGTGCAAGCTGTTGTATAAGTCAGGACAACCTTGCCCGAAGACCCTACTATCTCCTCACGAACCCCTCAACGCGGTCAAGGGTGATACTTTACTAAAGCTTAGTCTACATCATTGAGCCTAAATACTGTGAAAATAATTTACATTTGTACGATTGGTAACGACCGTGATGCCACCGGTCAATATGCTTGCATACAATGATGTCAATGCTCTTGGGTAAAGCTCTGAATGTTTCGAGTATACTAGCAGTACTAATAAATATTTTTAAGTTGACTATTGAAGCCCATTAGCTCATAAAATTATTCATTCATGAATTAGTTGTCGTATATTAAATAAAATTTTGGGCTAAATAGATGGTCATATCTGCAAAGGCAAGAAATTTAAAGCGAATTTTACAGCGATTTTAATCAAAAATAGGGACCATCTTGAAATTCAACATGGCCGTCATTTATGCTTAGTTACGATATCATCAATAGATTCGATGGTATTAAAAACATGGAGTTAGTTATCAAAATCAAACTTAGAGCTTCTAGAATAAGGAAGTAATGGTCATGTTATTGTGACAAATGACAGCCATTTTCAAATTCGAAATGGTTGCCATGATAATATCGGAAAATGGAACCCAACATTTTTGGATTCAACATACACGAATTATTTAGAATATGCAATAAAATCAAACTAGGCTGGTCTTTCTCACAAACCATGATTTTTGGACGCAAGATTCCTCACTAATATATGAGTGAATAAAATCTTGGGACTTATAGTCTTCTTCATGTGAATTAACAGCTTAAGTGTGACCACGTATCACTCAGATCCCAACCACCTTTGTTGTTACCTTGTTATCACTTCTGAAATTTTTAAATGTTCTGAAATAAGTTTGCCCTAGCCACGTTCCTGTAGTTAAGTACATTAACTACTTACACGTGCCATTAGCATGTTCTTGTAGTGAAGTACATATCGGTCTCTTGACTTAATAAGCATTTTCGTACTCGTATACTCCCTAGAGCAAAGTTTTCATACATCAGTATTACAATATAAAGTAATTCGTATTCATTTCCTTTTCACTAACCCCGTCTTTTATTTACAGTTCCTGAACCTGTTCAGGACGTTACAAGAGGATGTTTCAGCAACTTTGCTGCTACAGGTTGCATAAGCTCAGACGAGTACATAAAAGTTGCAACTGCTGATGATGCTAACATTACGGACGTCATTATCAGCACAAAAGGAAGAGCCTGTTTCTGTAATGAAGACCTCTGCAATACTTATATAGAAGGTAAGAACTTTCAATTCTGTCATATACCATCAAAAATGTTACCTTGACAAACCTTGTGTCTAACACGATTGGGTAACCCTGCACGCTTGACTCCACTTAGGAGTATTGAGCAGTATTTTTCCAGATCCAGACCTTAAGGAACCCTTGAAAGTCTTTGAATCTCCGGAGGACACTTTGCTTTCAACCTGTTGGATACCTGAAAACCGTGCCTTTCCTTAAATTAAGTTGTTTACAACTGTATTTGGCTCCCCTTGGCATCCATTGAATATGCACTTAACTCATTTGCAAGGGGGTTATCATGTGACAGTATATAATGGTGGATTGAAATCATATGAGTAGACAAGAGATTTTTCTGGTCGTGCCACCATAGCTTTCAGTTACCGTCTTTGGGGACACTGAATTCCGTAAAGCGTCAGAGTGATGTTTATCTCCAAAATGAGCCTATCAAATCCATTTTGACGTGATGAAAGAACTTGTTAAAGTCAATGGCCCAGTATGGTCTTAGTTACACGTTTGTTTGGAAGTTTAAAGACATTCGAGATGTGTTTTGTCTGTTATGAAAAAGTACAGCTATAACAGGAACCTTGAATAACATACTACGTAATTATTCATGAAAAGCACATCAACTGTGATGGTATAGGAGTCTAAAATTTATTTTAAATGTGATATAAGTGTGATCGTGGACAAAGTTGTTGCTTTGTGGATAAATTGCAATAAGTTGCTACTTAATCTAATTTTACATACAGATCTTGTTGAAACTACTAGCATTCCTTCAGCTGTAACTCGTGACACTACTTTCTTCGGTATGTTGAGAATTTTACCACTTTTGATCATCTTTGGCAATGTTTTCCCTCTATTGCATTTAAATACACATGAACAAAACATTAACTTCAGATGTTAAGTACAAGTATTGTACAAAATAAACTTTCAAAGTGCAAAGGAAAATAACGGAATTCTGGCTCCAGTTTTATGATCTCCCTTTTCTCAGTCAAAACATATTAAGAATTACACAACATTTCAATTTTACCAATAGTCATGTTAACCAGTATCATAGTGGAAAGGTGATGTAAAGTGCAAATAATTTTCATAGACTTCGATTTTGTTTAATGTTTTTCTTCCATAGACGGCCGTACGTCTGCTACTGTTAGTAGTCCAAGTTTAAACCGAAGCAGTATTACAGTGACTTCCAGGCCAACCACCGATACATCTATAGGAGGTAAATTCGAAGTAACGTACGGTCTAGAGATAATTCGACTTTAAAGTACTTGGTATTGACGTAAAGGATTCAGCAGGAATGTCACGTGGTCGCATCCACGGTACTGTTTAGGGCCAAATATCATTTATTACCTTCTTCATGTTTGGGTTTGCCCAGGGTCCGGTAAAGCCACGACTATCGTCTTTGTAGCTAAAAGGACATTTGCAGACGCCTAAGTGTTTTTTGACGTACCAACAGGACCTGTTGAAATTTCTTTCCCCAACGGCACAGATTTCTTAATATTAAAACAACACCAACTTGTCATTGAACATTTTTATTCAACTAACGGTGAAAGCGTTCTCATTTACGAATTGAGATGATTAGGTTATCAACTCTCAATTTCGAAACCATTACTGATATGCAGACAAAATTGACTTCAGGTTGTTCTTAGCAATCACAGTTAGGAAAGTTAAACTCAACTAGGTGCAATGACTCTTCTTTAAGCCCTTGTTGTGTTTAACTGTTTGCTGTCTAAAGCTTTTAAGTTGTCGTGGTGGTACGGATTGTTTCTAATTTATTCTGTCTGTTTTAATTTCTTGAAATGCTTATTGCTGTTTCTGTTAAATTTCATTGCTGTAAGTTTTATTGTGATTGAAATTTGTTTTACTTGTATGCGGTTTAAACTAACCTTTAGAATACTTACCAAAGAAATGAAATTTATTTTCCGACTGAATATGTTGCTATCCAATTATTGCCCCACAGCTTATGATTGTTACCGTTGTCGAAGTGAGAACTGCTTCATTCCTCTTCAAGAATTACAGACAGTAAGTTGCGGTCCTGGATTGACATGTATCTCGGTCAGAATTACAGCTGATCTTGGTCCATGTAAGTTTCATCAACATTTATTTAGCCAACTCTCAGAGCTTTATGTACAGAAGTAGAAAAATTTACTTAAGTAGACATAAGCAGCCAAGGGGAAACTACGACATGTTCAAGAAAACTTATTAATGTGAGATCCCTTTACAAATGAAAAGATACACACATAAGTAAGAAAACTTAAACATAACATACAATGACAAAACGTAGAACTTGCAAGGATCAAAGGCAGGGAAGCACGCAAATGAAAGTTTCATGTACTTAATAGATAAAAATTTTAGTGTTATCTTAAAGTTAGAAATTGGTTCGATTATGTGAGAAACGGCCGGGAAATACTATCAAATTTGAGGACTTTATCAACTGGCATGCTGGAATGCTAAAAGCAAAAAGATTTGAACAAGAAGAGGAAATTTGTTGTATGAAAAGTTGTTACATTTGGAGAAAAATATTGGCAAGGAAAGGATTATTCCAATGATAAATAAATATTGCAATCTGAAATTTATGTACATCAAAAATATTTGTGACATTAACCTTTACATAACGGGATGGTGCGTTATGCCAATCGT
This sequence comes from Holothuria leucospilota, assembly GCA_029531755.1. Taxonomy (NCBI): domain Eukaryota; kingdom Metazoa; phylum Echinodermata; class Holothuroidea; order Aspidochirotida; family Holothuriidae; genus Holothuria; species Holothuria leucospilota. The sequence continues at coordinate 59,501,379 of CM055966.1, read as the reverse complement.
CGTTTTTTCAAATAATGCAAATAGCTTTATAGTGAAGAACAAGTATACGCCTGAGTCTACTCAATTATATTCCTCTCCTTATAATATTACAATAAGAAAGATAAGAACAGAAAATTATTGTAGATGTTCTTGAGATTGAGACAGGGTTGAACATCTTTAAAGTCTGTTTTGAGCCACCAACCCTTTTGAAGTTTTGTCACAAACAACTGAATGTGGTCATGTGAGGATCCGTGTTTGAACCTAGTAGTCTTAGAAAAACGGATTTCTGTGTTACAAAGACGAATAGAATCTTTTTATGGAAGCAAGTTTGCTTATGGTCCTTAACAAGACACAAGTTATTTTCTTTACCTTCATTGAAATTTCGTTGACCTAGAACCAAGTTTAAGCTTTGATAACCTCTGTTTCGACAGTATTAAGGAGATGTTGCAAATCATGATGAGATAAAATCGGTTCGTGTTATTTGCAACACATTTACATGTGATTTTCTACTTAACCTCTGTAGATCAGTAACATTTAGCATAAAAAACAGGGAACCAAGAACGGAACTTTCATGAACTCCACAGGAAATAGAACGATGAGAAGATTTGGTGTAATTCACACATACCAAATGTGGTCTATTGAATAGTAACGTTAACAAATTAGGACATTTACCACGGTTACCATAATTTGCAAGTTTAGTTAATAAGATCATGCGCTCTCGAAAAACCAGGCAACGACCCGAGTTAGTACCTTTATAAAATATCATATTTTACAAAGAAATTTTAAAGCCTATTAAAATTTGTTCTTTTAATGATTTTTGAATGCACAAGTAACACTAAAACTAGTCGATAGCTACTAACTAAGTAGATTTCAAATTTTTATAAATTGGGACAATTCTAGCAATTTTAATTTCGGGGAAATAATCTTTACCTTTATAAATAGAGGTATTAAAAGTATACAGGAAATGTACAAATAATAGGCGCTCTGGCCTTAAACACCTTAGCTGAGATCTCATCACAACTAGGAGTTGCTTTCTTTAAATTTGAAACGATTGTAGGGATTTCACCTCAGTAACATTAAAGTAAAATAAAATGAATAAGGGTAAAATGGTGGTAAAAAATCCCTTAAAGTTTTGGAAAAAAGAACTTGCTATTACGTTTTTCAAACCAGGCCCGATGTTTTTAAAATAGTCATTAAATGCATTACAAATTAAGGACGGATTAGAGCAAAATTTCACAAAATTTTATTTATGGTGCTATTTGTAGTTTCTGGGCAGTTAAGAACAAAGTTATTACCATTCCTGGTAGTGTTAACTTTTTTCTGCCATGAAAAACAGAGAATAGCCGTTTAGCACATCGGTTTGCTGATGTAAGGAGATTACGATAAACTTTAGAGTCATGTAGTTTTCATAAGCACTATTCCTATTAAAGAAACACTACTTCTTGTATAGCTTGCCTGTAGTGTTACAAGACCTTTTATTTGCAGGATTTATCTAGCTCTTATTGTCTGTCTTCAATATACGTGACTTAAAATGGAAGCAGGTATCATAATTACGTACAAAACACTTAAGAAAAGGAGTCGTGAAACTGGTGTTAGAACAACTGTCACGAGGCACAAACAGCGTTCCAAGAATTCCAACTCCGATCCTGCTACGAATGGCAAATACGAAAACTTCTCAGCACTTCTATTGCTTTCTTCAGACGTCTACTGATGACTATACAGCCTTCGTTAGACCCCTAGAAATTTGCAAACATATCGAAAATGATTGCAAATGGAACTGATTAAGTCATTGTTCTATTTTGGAAATACCCTTGCCCAGGATCTTACAGAGCTAGGTTCGCGGCTTTCTAACACTAACATAACATCAACCAGACCTCTGACTACGAGAAGCCCACGCTACAACAGTGAGACTAAGGCTGCTATAGCCCAGTCAAGACTACAGATAAGTATAGCGGGCCGTCGCGACTGAGGTATGGGGTGTCTCACAACCAAAGTTCGTTAGAGCGACGATATTCGGAAAATCTTAAATACTAGTTGGAATTTCCGATATCTCAGTCTAACACATTTTTCCGACTGAGCCTTTGTCAACTTTTTATATATTTTCCAACTAGATCAACTGAGAATAGAACCAAACGTAATTGCCACGGAATACCAATGTATGTATGTGATAAATCTATTGTAATCATTTTCTATTACAAAGGTTTCTCAAACTATCAGAATTTTCCCAAATCCTTCGCGCTTCAAACCTTACCACAATGTTGTTCTTATTATCAATATCTTCTGATTGCAACTCTCGAAAAAAGCGCAGCAGCAAAAGTTGAAAGTTGTGTACGAATTCTCAGGTAAAACGACTCGCTTTGTGATTGGCATATAGGTTTGTTGGGGAACTGGAAATAAAAATTTCTTGATACAGAGCCTGAAGGCAGGTTTTGTAATAGAAATCTTTTTTATGAACAATTTCGGCTCGCCTAGGGCGCATTCGCCACGGTTTGCACTCCATCACAAGACCATTTTTAAGGTTATAATAGATGCAACTATTCTGATCACAACACTTCCGAAAAACAGAAGTACATATCCAACCTCCGCAGGGGTTTCGCATCAATATGGGCTCTTTCTTGTGGCATGATGTGGAAGGTTGACAGTACGTATTTGTCCCTATACATTTTTCAAAAATTTGTACCTCTCTCTTTGCGAACAACCATTATCGGTATGAATGGTGATTGTTAATACACTTACAGAGAAAAAGCATTTTGAAACCCGCTTGTCAGTCCTTTACCTTTTTTTCTTCAACTACCATGTCGGACTAATATCACCTTCCTGTACCTGGAGTTTCGTTAAAAAATAGTAACCAGAAAGCCTAAAGGATCTTGGATCTTAAAAATTCTTGAGAAATTTTGCTTTTTGACCTCTGATAATCCCAGACAACGATCTTGGGAACTTTTGGGAAATTCAGCGTTCTGACCTCTGGTGATCCAAGATGACGATCTTGGGAATACTTGGGATATTTTGCTTTTTGACCTCTGGAAACCTTATGTCAGAATCTTTAAAATTGTTGGGAAATGTTGCTTTTGACCCCGGTGACTCCAGATGACAATCTTGATAATTCTTGGGAATCTTTTTGACCTCTGGTAACCCCAGATGACCTTGACCTCCACCAAAATTGATAGATTACTTCCTCTCAAAATGGCACATTTATATAACCAATATGAAAAGTGTCTATCATTGCTATCCTGAGATATTGTGATTACAAGACATTTTACAAGGTTTTTGCAGTTTAACCTCTGGTGACCGCAGATGACCTTTGACCTCTACAAAAAACAATAGCATTCTTCCTCTTGACATGACAAATCTATATCTGCCATTCCTATCTTGACATATCGCAATTTCAAGGTTTTCAGTCGTTGACCTCAGGTGACCTCAAAAGACCTTTGACCTCCACCACAAACAATAGGCTCCTTCCTCTTAACGTGATAAATCTATATACAACATATGAAAAGTGTCGGTCATTCCTATCTTGAGATATTGTGATTACAAGCCTTTTCGGCCTTTTACCTCCGGTGACCTCAAATGACCTTTGACCTTCTCCAAAAACAATAGGGGTCTTTTCTTAACATGATCAATCTACATACCAAATATGAAAAGTGTCGGTCATTGCTATCTGGAGATATCGTGTTTACAAGCCGTTTACGAGGTTTTCGTAGCTTAATCTTCGGTGACCTCTGATGACCTTTGACTTCTACCAATTTTTTTGTTTTTGATTTTTTCTCTTTACATGACCAACCTATATACTAAATATGTAAAGTGTTGGTCATTGCTACCTTGAGATATCATGTTTACAAGGTTTTTGGTGTTTGACCTCTGGTGACCTTATATGATCTTTGACCTGTACCAAAAACAATAGGGTCCTTTCTCTTGACATGACAAATCTATATACCAAATATGAAGTTTCGGTCATTGCTAACTTGAGATATCGTGTTTTCAAGTTTACGGTTTTGACCTCTGGTGACCTGAAATGACCTTTGACCTCCACCAAAACAACAGGGTTCTTTTTCTTAACATGATAAATCTATATACCAAATATGAAAATGTCGGTCATTGCTATCTTGAGGTATCTTGTCTACAAGCTCGGTGTCGCATACACACCCATACACACCCACCCACACCCACACCCACACCCACACGACATCACCATCGCATAGATTCCTTGCCTGCCTACAGCAAGGAATCAAAAATAAGATATTTGTAAAGTGCTTGGCGTCATACTCTACAATATCATTTGGATGTCAGGTAATAAGGATCATGTCAGTGCCCAACTTTAATATAATTAATCCAGAGCTTCCAGGAGGCTCTATACCGGTGTCTGCCAGCCTTAGATACCCTTTTGTAATGAACAATGAAGCAAAGGTTAATTTTCGTAATAGTCCAAGAATGTTTCTGTGAGCTCCACCAACTTATTTTGGGGTAAAAACTTTCCCCGAATAGAAGGCAGTAAAATAGCCAAAGGGGGATCCAGGAGGTTTGCTAACAACATACCCTTTTCTTAGACAGCATACTCTCCTCTTTCACTTAACCAAAAATTAGAATTTACTAAATTATGGACATTTTCCATCCATATATGATCAGTTCAAAAATATCCCAAAGATAGCACCGTTTTGCATCTAAGTAACATTAAATTAAAAATTTCTGAAAGGGGAGGGGGACACCCTCCCCTAGACCACTCCCCCGAAGTCACCTTTATGTAATGACAAAAGAAGGATCTCCACTGCTGTATACAAAAAACCAAGGGCGCATGAAAAGGTGCAATTTACGTGCCGACACTCAGTTGGAAAAACATCCAACCAGTCAAAATTTTGTATCTTCACACCCCCAAACATATGACCCTAGCTACGGCCCTGTAAGTATACATAGTAAATATTGTAAGTACAGGCTAAGTTTAATATTAGTTGGATTTTGTAAGAATTAAGGGAAGGTGGATACATACAGTGGCGCCGGCACGGGGGCATGGGGAGTGGACGCGTGCCCCCAATGAAAATTTTCTGAAAATTTTAAAATGATCCCAAAAGGCAAATAAGCTATAGATTTCTGCAGGGGGTTGGGTGAGGTGTGCTTTAACCGAGTGATAGATCTATTTAATCATTTTCTATCACAAAATTTTCGCAAATCCTTCGCAAACTATCAAAAATTTCGCACGCTCCGCGCGCCTCAGCCCTTCCCACAATGTTCAGTATTATCAATATCTTCTGATAGCTACTCCCGGAGAAGCACAGCAGCAAAAGTTGAAAGCTGTTCACGAATTACCAAGTAAAAGACTGGCTTTCTGAGTGGCATGTAGCTTTGTTGGGCAATTGAAAGTATCTCGATGCAGATTCTGAATGCAGGTTTTGTCATGGAAATCTTATTTAATAAAAAATTTCGCGCGCTTTGCTCGCATGCTATACGGTTTGCACCCCATATCATGAAACTCATAAATGGAACTATAATAACAACATCTGGAGGGAGCTAGCATCAATATGGGATATTTCAATCTAAGTTGATGTAGCATGATTTGGAAAGTTGAAATTACGTATTTGCCGTTATACATTTTAATAAAACTTACCGAGCGCTCTGCGTGCGGCCATTATCGGTATAGATTACAGGCGCGTAGCCAAGGGTGGGGGGGGGGGGCGAAGTGGGCAGACCCCATGAACATATTTGCGGTATTTTAATGTTTACTTTTACAATATTGGTAGTGTTTCCCCTATATATATATATATATATATATATATATATATGCGGTAAATAGGCCTGGGAAGTGCCGTTTCCAGCGATCTGGGAGGCATTTGGGGCCAAAATTTTCTTGCACTTTGTGCCAACCCATGTTGGCACCAAGCGCTGAGAGTCTGTCTATGGGCTTCGCCCCCCCCCCCCTTGACAAATTCCTGGCCACGCACCTGATAGACGGTGATTTTTAATACACTTACGACAAAAAAAAAGCATTCTCAAAACGCGCTTGTTAGTCCTTCACCCTTTTTGCTATACCTATCAGGGAGGTCTAATATCACCTTCCTGTACCTCTCCCTCCCACCCGTTCCCTATTACTGGAAGCTGTTCATTTGGATTTAGTTCAAAATTAGTAGTGTTAAAGTGCCCATACTCTTATAATTATCATTTGGATGTCAGGTAATAAGCATTATGTCATTGCTCCATATTAGGTACTTGATACAGAGCTTCCAGGAAGCCGATGCAGGTATCTGCCAGCCTTAGATACCTTTTATAATGCACAATGAAGGGGAGGAAGAAAGTCGTTCTGTCCAACAATGTTTCTGTGGACTCCACGCGCGTATTTTTGGGTAAAAACTTTGCCTGAATAGAAAGCGGTAAAGTAGCCAAAAGGAGTCTTCAGGAGGTTTGTTGACAAAGTATTCTTCTGTTGGATGACATACTCTCCTCTTTTACCTAACCAAAACTTAGAAGTCACTAAATTATGAACATTTTCCAGCAATATATGATAGGCTCCAAAAATATTCCAAAGATAGCACCATTTTGCATGTAAGAAACCTTACATTAGCAAAAATTTCTCAAAGGGGAGGGGGACACTCCCTCCCCTTACAGACCCCTCCCTCAGGACGGCACCTTAGTGCAGTGACACCTGACAATGGAAGGATCCGCACTGTGTGTGCGAACCCAGGGAGCACACAAAAAAAAAACGCATTTACGCAGACTTGGGAGGCTAACTGAAGTGCCTTTACGACATCATCTGTTGTGCCCCCCAATCACCACTGGTTACATATTCAGACTTTCCATCTCATTCTTCCGTACTTTTTCGCTGTTGATAGTTTGTGTATTACACTGAGCCGTAACACAAGTCGCAGTTGAAAGGTTTTCTTCGAACTTCATATTTTCGATAGTTATAATTATAACGCGACTGAAAACAGGTTCAAAATGATCATTTCAAATTTAGGCCTTATCAAAGGGAGCAAATATAATATAAAAAAAAGAATGATCGGAATGTTAGTAATTAATCTAGAAGTACATGCAAGTCTGGTAACAGGAGTAAACAACTTCTAGAAGATACGCAGAAGCACTAGTTACTCTTTTTGGCAGAGTGCTCAAAGAAACAAAGGAAGTTTAAATTGGTAACTGCGATAAATTTTGCACTACGGAGCTCAACGATGGAAGTAAGTTACAGTTAAAGTCGCCCATAACATAGCATGCTATACCATCAGCTACTTAGTTCTTGAATAGTTGTTGAGCCCCTCGACTGCAATGACCTTAGGACAGTAAATTACACCAGGGGCGTAGCCAGGAATTTGTCAAGGGGGAGGGCGAAGCCCGTAGAAAAGTTTGGCCCAAAATGTCTCCCAGATCGCTGGAAATGCCACTTTCCAGGCCTATTTACCTCAGATAAATAAGGGAAACACCTGCAATATTGTGAATATAACATTAAGAATACCAAAAATATGCTCAAGGGGACGGGTGCCCCTTCGTCCCCCCCCCCCTTGGCTATGCGCAAGAATTACACCAACAATGGATTTACTTTCACTAGAGTTAACCTCGATGAACAAAAATTAAAGTAAACCTAAGTGAAAAACGCTCAAGTCATGCCTTACTTTGTAAGCAATTGTTTCTTTTATGTATGCCTCCTCTTAATTCTCTGGAGTAATATTCAAAATTATACCCAGGGAGAGAACAAAATAGTAGATGTGTGGAATTTTTATTAAGCCATTTATCAGTAATTCGAATGACTAAAAATCCTTGCAACAAATGGTAAGGGAGAGTTGCATGGTTTCGAAGTTTGAATTTAGGGATCTTGCTTTCACATGGTAGATGGCCAGGTTCTCCTTTCGGAGTGCCCTTGGTATATCCTGAGGAAAGTCGTTGGAGTTTTATTGGCACTTTGAAATACTCGTCTAGCCTACGTAACTTGTGTCAGTATCAACATCCGGTGCTGTGGCCAAAGTTCTGTGGCCGTGTAGATATAGGCGGTTGCATTTAAAGCAACCGAGAGGTTCGGGGTTTGATTCCCGGCTGAGTCAACATAAGGCGGGCTTTTCATCCAACTTGAACAGCAATCAACGGTTTTCCCATCTGATCTGGCTTTTCAAAAGTAACCAAATTTGATCTAAATTTTAGAATTGGTTATCCACCAGACACAAACTTGTAATTCTTAAGCCATATAGGCTTTTCCCACATTTGTGGTCGTTTAGCTTCGTCAAACAGCTGCCCTTCAAGGCCGTAATTACAACATCATCAAGAGGGACGCGACTATCATCAGACATGGCACTATTTGAAGAGAATTCATCGTTTTATAAGATACACGTGATAGGATAGGTCATTACTATTTGTAGTGTGACCGTCAGTGAAGCAGTTTTTATAATAATGACATTGTCACATAAAGAGAAATTTCCAATAGAAACCAAAGATTGTGAAACATTTCATACATAAAAACATAGATGGTCCAGAACAGACAAAGGAATAGTCTACATGCAGAAAAATGAAAAACGAAGAAAAAGACTTAAGTAAGGCAGAAAAAAGAAACAGGCAAACAAAGCACGCACTATAGTCACAAATCGTCCTAATCGTCTAAAACAAAAGTATAAAACAAGGCTGGTACACCTTATAACCTTTCGCATACATACATGACAATACCTTTGCACGATGTCAATGCAATCCATTAATCAGGATTCCCGAAGAAATTGTGATCGCATTTAGTTTGTGGTTGAGCTCATATGCTCAACAGGAGGCACGGGTAAACAAGAACATGGGGGCTCTGCAATTTTTATAACCTAAGGTTAAGGTTGAAAAACTTGATATAGAGCACATTACTATGTATCACATCCTTTGGCGCTTAACAAGGAACAAAAAAACTCAAGAGGTAAAACGATCTCAAAGATAATTTGAATTCAAGCAACACAGATAAATAAGTTAGAACTAAATTGTGAAGACATTAAAACACAACAAGGAGGATCTTATACTCAATAATAGCTTTGATAGGCAGAATATGTAGCTCCGTCAAAGCCAAAGATGCACTGTTAAATTTGGAACGACCGAGAATTAATTTAGCAGTAAAGTTCTGAATTCTTTGGAGAGAATGTAACGTAGAGTCTGGAAGATTAAAAGACAGGCTACTACAATAGTCCATAGCGATCGATTGTAGCTTTAGCAAGTTTGAGACAACTTGATCTGTCAAGATATTGACGTACTTTCTTTAAGTTAGACATAACAAATGTGGCCGCCCGTGCTTTCATGAATATGTGCCCCTGTAAAGAATACTCATACATTTCTCATGAGTTCTCATGAAAATTTTATAAGATCTCATGAGAATTGTATGAGATCTCGTGAGAATCGTGAGAGATCTCATGAGAATCGTATGAGATCTTGCGAGAATCATGTAAGATCTCATGAGAATCGTATGTGAGATCTTGGGAGAATTGTGTGACATCTCATGAGAATCGTGTGAGATCTCGTGAGAATTGTATGAGATCACATTTATTATCTCATGAGAGTCAGATGGGATGTCATGAGAATTGTAAGAGAAATTATGAGAATGCATGAGAACTTTTTAGATTTGTGTGAGATCAAGTTTAAGTGTCTGTGAGATCTTATCAGAATAGTGTAGGCAATAGGGGTCCCAGGAGAACTGATTGCCATGTTATATGCCAAAACTGCTGCCCAAAATGGATAATGCCAAAAGGTATAACTCATATGAGAAGCTCGTGTAATATAGCAAGAAATTTTCTACCTTGATTTGCATGTGGGTGTTATGATATTTCATATCGAAAGGGGAAACAGAGGAGAAAAAGGGAACTCCGTCATATTTGATACAGGTCTGATTAAGTAGTTACCGAATAAACGAGTGTCTAATAGCCGACGGTGTCTTTCATTTATTCCGAATCAAGGAGAAACGTAACGTGATGACCCAAGACGTAATAAACTATCATTCTTTGTAAACAAGAATCGTCTGAAAGGCGACATTAACTGAAATTTTGTGATCAATAGTCTGCAACATTCTGCAACCTGCAACATAAGCCTGTAGCAACGTAAACAAGTTCTACAGCACACAGGTAGTGTACAATGCAGATAGCAACGAAGACAACGGTAACATACAGAACATATTAGGCCTAACTATTTTTAGCCTGATCAGTAGGTATCATACTTACCTTCATAATAATGGCGTATGCAATTCCGGTGCCGTCACCGATGTTGTGTAAGGGTAACATTGAAACAAAATGGCAAATATTTAAAGAAGCTTGACTAGACTATCGTATCGCGGTAGGCCTAGACAAGAAAGACCAAGCTATTCAGGTGTCTACCCTGAAAACAATCATGGGCATTGACTGTAGAAAAAGGCTCAAGTCTACACCGTTGACAGAAGCCGAGAGCAAAGATCACGACTCCATCATAACAAAGCTTGATAAACACTTTAAGCCGCCAAGGAATGTGTTGTATGAGAGGCACAAGCACAATTTCTTTAGTTCAGAACAAACTGAAGCAAGGTGAATCTGTATTTTGTGCGCCTAAAACACCTGGCCGAGTAGTGTAAATTTGGGGACATGAAAGACGAAATGTTGAGACATAAGTTAGTCATTGGATGTTCTGATTCAGCTGCTAAAGCTCGTATTTTTTGACTCAAAGAAACGATGCGACATTACGTTAAACGTTAGAAAACCTTCGGATTAGCGAAGTGACGACGAAGCAGCTAAAATCAATGAGCTCCCCACAAGGTAGCTCAGCTTTCCACATCGACACTGTTGAGGACAACCGCGTAGTAAGCAAAAGCACAATTATCAGGGTAGGCCTAAACATAGGAGACATATGTCGGAATTGTGGAAAGAGTAACCATTGGGCAAAAATGTGCAGGTTGAAGCCCAGGGACAAACATGTTTCAAAACAAGCACATGAGATTCAGGCAGATGCCCAAGAAATTTCAGATGATCCTAAAAATTACGGTTTTGACCTAGATGTAATTAAAATCTACACACCGGCATAAAAATGGTGTCAAATTTGCGGTTCCCAGAGTGTGCACACATTAACACAAAGGAATCAAACTCAAAGCAAAAGTTGATACAGGGGCACGAGCAAACATATTAAACTTTAATACGTGGGCCAAACCACAACCCCAAACCATCGACAGTACGCCTAACCGGGTATGGTAACAGAGGGATCAGAAACATGGGCAGTGTTACAGCGCCCAGCATTGAGCAAGGAAACGTGAAAGTGCAAGATCTTAAATTCTTTGTTACAGAGTCGGGTAACAATCTCTTTGGGCTTGACTTGTGTACCAAGCTTGGGATTGTTCACTTTTCATGCGACGAGGATCACGAATATTGCGCCACGTATGATATTGAAGAAACAAACCTATCCAGTCCTAACACTAAAACTCAAATTATCAAGAACAATGAGGATGTTTTCACAGGGATCGGCAAAATCGCTCATGAATACCACATAGAGCTTACAAGAGACGCAGAGCCAGTAATCAAGCCAGCACGACGAATCGCAGATTCTCTCAAACAGCCGCTGCGTCAAGAGCTAAACCATTTACTCAAGTTAGGTATAATTCGCGAAGTTATCGAACCAACTGAGTGGGTTAATGACTTTGTCGTAATAACTAAAACAGATAGGACACTAAGACTGTGTCTTGACCCTCTAGAATTGAACAAATATATCAAACGCCCTCATTATTACGCTAAAACACTTGAGGATATCTTACCAGAGATAAGAAATGCTAATTTCTTTCTCTCACCGTTTGATTTGCGTAGCGGATATTGGAACATTCTATTGGACAAAGAGTCCAAACCACTCACCGCGTTTAACACAATCTACGGTCGTTTTTAGCTCAGCTGAAAGCTTTCAGCTGAGCTTTTGCTGTCGTGCACGGCAAAACTTTTCTGTCTGTCACCATAACATTTGCGTTTAAGTGCCTGACATTTCGCTGTTTTTTCGTTAGATTTGGCTGAAATTCAGTAGAGATGTTAGCAAAAGTGGTATCTGTATGCTGCGACTCTTTTCGATTTGGCCGCTGTTTGACCTCGGGAGGAGGCTTTGTTTGAAAACGTAAAATTCCCTACTTGTCTTTCAGTTTTGCACCAATCTTGATAATATGTTTCATATAGATAGTTCAATTTGTGCTGAACAAAAGTTAAATTTTTTTTCGTTTCTGCAATCATTAAAGGCATGAAAACATCACTTTTTGAAACAAATTCTGGCGAAGTCCCCATGTTCGGGAATACGTCGAGAATCCCAGTTGTTATCATTTGAGAGACTGTGCAACGAAACGAAGTACAAACGTATACTGAACATATATAAATGTACAGGACGTCTCGTGCTTAATCGTGTGGAAGTGTTTACGCAAAGTGCAGTGTATCGACTTTTGAATACCGTACGTGGGCTACCCCACTATGTCAGACTATGTTTGCTCAGCTCTTTGCTTTCCAAACCAGGGATATGACATGAATAAGGAATATACCGTACAGCCTAACAGCCTAAGTACAGTATAACAGTGAGTGACCACACACTGCACACAACTAACAACAGCTCACACTACGGGCCTTCTGCCATGTTCCCTTGTGTCTCCTTCTGGGAGATGCTTTTTGCCTGCACTAGGATATGTACTCAGCCGACAGGACTTTCCTTAAAAACCACAACTAACAGTATGGCAACACCCAATTCTCTATACAGGCTGTTTGCTAGAGCAATGAAAGAACGCTATTTTGATAAATGGTTTTCCTCAGATGTTAGCTATTCAGTGTGGCATATTTGTTCCTACATTTCTGCCTGCTGATTTGAAGACTTATTAGAGTTTCAGTAACCTGTTCAATTTAATCTTTCAAATGGACTCCTCTGATTGTGATTTCATGTTTCAAACTTCTACAACCCAGGCAACGAAACTGCCAAGAAACATTTAAGTATTTAACTGATGGCGGGGCAGTTTACAGAACTCTTTTTCATGCTTGTAAAACATTTCTGTACAGGATATTTACAAGGACTAATTCAAACAGAACAAACCTTAGACAGGGTAGACAAAGCATATGGTCATAATAATTAATTCGCAAACAAATGCAGCAGTTTTCTTCCATTAACATATGGAAACATGGCTTCATGTGTGAGTCTTCCACACTTTTATAAATTGAAGAAGAGTTTCTTACCAATGGCATATGCTGCTATCATGGCAGCAAAAATGTCTCATGAAATGAATGATCATGAGAAATTCTCATATGAAAAGCTTATGAGAAACTTCTCATAAGATTCCTCGTGAGAATTTCATATGTTTCTCACGAGATTTCATGAGAAATTTCTTATGAGGACTTCTCATAAGAACCACTGTCCCAATTTCTCATGAGAATCTTATGAGAAATTTTTATAAGGTTATACTTTAGATTAAGGGACTCATCCAGAAACACACCAAGTAGTTTAATTTTCTCAGACCTATGAACGGGAAAGTCACCAATAGTAAGAACGTTAGATATGCATTTTGGTAATTGGGTCTTGCTATCAAAAAAGAAATAAATTCAGATTTTTCGTCATCATTTTCAGACGATTGCACTGCATCCAGTCTTTAAAATTCCCTAACGTTGAAGAGGGATTGCTCATAACCTCTGCTTCAAAAGAAACGTCACCTGCTCTGAAAGCAGTATAAATGCTGTGGTCATCGGTATAACCGATGAGGGACTGGTCATAACTGACACAACTAATTCTTGTACCAGAGTAACAAGTAAAATACACTGGCTCGTTAAGCTATCCAAATCTAAAAGGGTTTTAATGTGGTCTTTGTGGCTATGATTGCCGATGATGTAGATTTTCCCATCCAGCGTTCAAGATCGTTGAACCAAGGGATGCTTCCTCACTAGTAAGAATAACTTCTGTTTGCTACGGAGTTAGGTCCTCGTTTCAGCTTAGCTCTTGCCCTGTGGTAATAAGTTTTAACTTCTCAGTCATTGCTCTCGGCTTGTATCAATCAGACTTGTTGTACTCGAGTAGTTACATGTACGTGTTACCGAGTACATTTTTGTACTCGTATTCGTATCCATGACTTTGTACACGTACTCATATTTGTCCTCAGAGAATTGAAACATCAAGTACTCGTACTCGTAATTGTACTCAGTCCCTTGTACTTGTACTCAGGCCCATGTACTCGTACTCATGATTTTGTACTCATGATTACAGACATGTCAGTCCAGGATGTAAATATTTGCGTTTTATTGAGCTTTTTCTAATTTAATAGAACTTGTAAGAATTTAAAAACTTCATGTGCTAATCAGCACAGAGTCTCTCTCAAAACATGAAAAATAAATTGTGCGAAGGATGCTAAGGATCAGCAACAAAGGATTAAAAGGAACCTGTCCTTGTACAAACTGAAGAAATTATTAGTTTCCTCCCCTAAGGGGTGCTAAATAATCGTAAGGGTATCTCATCTCCTTATGCGTATAAGTACTTTGGCCCCCTACTTTAAAAAGAAAACATTTTACCTTGGTGAACTCTATAACTACAGTTTTTTTTTTAAAATACCTTGCATCCAGTAACTTAATCTGAGTCTGTTTCCCAAAACTTAATGACTGCCCTGTCATTAGTTTTAGTTGTTAGCAAATGTGCACTTTCAATAATCAAGTTTTAAAACTGACTTTGAGAGAACCTGCTTTGAGACAGAATGCTTTCTACCCAAACTAATTTTTTCACAGAGAAGATAATTTGAAATAAACACTTTGACAGGGGGTTTCCTTTTAGAACAGGGTGATAATGAAACAACTGAAATGTTTCTTCCGGAGTACCACTGGACAGTATACCATGGCTTCCAGAGTGACATCGCTAGTTGTCACAATAAAGCTTCTGCAAATTGTGACGATCTATGCAGTAGAAAATGTCCAGTCTTGCAAGTTGGTCATTCGGCTTCAAACCCTATGTAAATACTCCTGCAAATTGAGAAGAGAAAGCGTTTTTAAGCACTGGAAATAATCGTTATTATATCACATGTATTATTTCATTTACCTCTAGAGTCAGTCATTATTTTACTTTTTACAAGATGTAATATTGATAGTGGTATGTAGCAATCACATGCATCATTTATTTGTGATAGGTTTACAAGCAGGGAAACAGTAACCTTAAAGACAACTGTATGTACTGTTATTTTATTGCTCCCCCCCCCCCTAAATTTTATATATTTACCCATTTTTCTCTACTCGTACTCGTACTATGGATTTGGACTGGTACTCGTAAGAAGATATTTCGAAAAGCAAGTACTCTTTAATACTCGTACTCGTACTCATGTCTTTGTACTCGGGAGTCAATACTCTCACAACAAGTCCGTTATCAATTAATGTGAGTGACAGGTTAATATGCAGTTTTTCTTCAGCAATTTTTAGGACCCCGTCGTCTGTGGATGCTGTATACGACTCCGATAGCCAATAGATGTGTAAGCAACTTTGCTTTGAATATTGCTCTTTGTCTTCGAGGGTCGCACGAATACTGCCGTCTTCAAGAGAGTGAATATGTTTACTACTGCTTTCAGTTTCAGCCTGTTTGTTGCGAGTTGCATCTGAAGAGCATCAAGCAAATATTGACAAATTATTTCCTTTATGGCATTGGCAGTTGCTAGTACTAATAACTTAACGGAGCTATCCCTAAGATTCGGTCATTTGAAGGTATTTGCCACTTCGGTTTGAATCAAGCTTGACAGATTCTTTGCAACTATGGGCTATAATGAAGGCGTAATATTAATGTTAATTTATCCGTATTGTACCGTTAGGCTCAAAGATAGGTGACTTGTTTCTCGTCCAGATTTCTATGCTTTCCTCCAGATATGCACCTTTAGAGCATTTCGCCATATTTAAACATTTAATTTGTTGGAGAACCATTCAAAACCGCTATTCGTAAAATCTAGGATACATTATAACAAGTTGATAGTGATTGAAAAAGAGAAATTCGAGTCCATTGACAAGAACTTTTATAAATTACATGGGTTTTACATTGTAGAGAGTGCATTTTGCTGAAGTACAAATATAGGTTGGTCTGTTGCTTTGATCATGGATAGAAAACAGAGGAAAAGTGGACTGATTACTCTAATACACTTGTTTTACCTCTCTTTACAATTTTAAAGTTTCTGCTTATTCCCCTCTCTTTTCTACTATGCTTCTAAAATGCTCTACATCTGACCATTTATAAAACTGTCCACACTAACATCAAGAGAATAAATATAGTTTTGCTTTCTTTCTGTTGTAGGTTACATGCATGCGAGATACATCGCTGTTAAAGTTGCACATTCGAGTCAAAGTGAAGGTCTTAAAATGTACAATATTAAGTACTTTTTGAGATGTTTTTTGTTAACTTGGAAATGATTCAAACCAAAAGAGCATGCAAAAGACATATGTTTTCAATTCATTTGAAATCATGACAGTGACGTGACAGGCAATTCACGATAATTTGGGAAGAATCCGACAGATTACTGAACAGGTTTAATTGTGACACAAAGAGAAGGAAGGGATCATACTCTTTCTGATCGTGTTTTATTTTCATTTGGTTTTCTTTATTACAGTTTTAGGGATACTTAATATCTTCTCCAGAGATTGTCTTCCTGCCGTTGAAGGACTTGAGGGCTGTGTTGATGCAGACATTTACATAGATGAATATCTAAGTTCAGTAGATCCAGCGGCAAGCGAGTTTATACAGAGTGGAGAGGGAACAGCTTGCTTTTGCTCTGAAAACCTTTGTAATGCAGAATCATTTACTTCAGTGGACCTTAGTAAGTGATATTGTATTTTTTAACCGTATAAGGAAGAAAAGGACTAACCATTGGTTAGAATGCAAACCAAGGTACATAATAATGATGCATTCCTGGACGGTTGTTGTTTAAAATATGATTTCTTGTTGCAAATTGTTTCCATTTTACTCGGTAATATTTTGGTACTAGAATGAAGGCAAGTGAAGTCTAAAACTTCATTTATCTCAAACGTGGCGACCAAGGTTCCTCCTCATTTCAGTTGCGTTCTTTTAAATGTGTATCTAATTAGTTGATTCAACAAATTAGTATGTAACTTAATATTTACAATTTATACCTTGGTGTGTCGTTGCTACAAAGAGGAGAAAACAGTCAAGAGATTTTCGCAGAGTATTCGGTTAAATAAAACTTGTTTAATGAATGTTCGGACAGGTACTGTTGCACCTTCAAGTGTTACTTCTACTGAGACCGGGGAAGCTTCTTTGACAGGTAGGCGGTCATTTCCATCAAATGAATTCCTGCTACTTTTGTTCATTTTTGGAAAGAGAAATCCGTTTTCATATTCTTAATTTCTTGAAGTTTAGTAGTTAGGTGCGATACTTTTGTTTATGATTGAGTAAAGCAAAATTAATACTCAGAGTCTGTGCTAGTTACTTCATAGGATCAGCATATTTTTTCAAAGGCGTTGAAAAATGTTGTGCAAGTCGGATGACGGGCTTTTCAAAATGTTTTAAAGATACATAAACCATCACATATACGCATCAAACGTATGCACGCAAAATGATGTTTTGTATCTGTTGGTTGTCAAAACGAGGGACGAGAAAGACCTTCCTACAATCAACATGTCATCGGAAGGTCGCCCCATACTCACTGGTATCGTACATATTAGCGAATATTACAGTCATTGATCAAATATCTGTGGGCTAATAGTTATTACTTCTACTTTACATGTGGTCCTAAATAACCTTACCCATGTCAAATTATAAATCAATTATGTTCAATCTTTACGCGAAATAATTTTAATCATGAAAATATATACCTAGGTCTTCAGGTTAAACAGACTTTACATGATAAAACATCTAAAATTGTACAAAGAGATATTGTTATTTACTTATGATCCAACAGTAGAGTGGACCTAACGTTATTTGGCATAGCAGAAATTCTATTGAAACTTGGGGGGGGGGGGGGCATAGAGCTACACTCACCTATGAAGTTTTCTTATTTCACAGCTATCTTTGATTCTACAAGTGAATCTGCCATTGAGACCGTGGTAGCTACATCCTCAGGTAGGCAGCATTGCCAAATAAATCGTAGTTATTTGATATTCTCTTTCCTCAAAATAAGCAAAAGAAATGTCATAAACTTAACATATAGAAAAAATGAGTTCATCTTTTTATTAATACATTGTGATATCATTTTATAGAACACGTGCATTTTGCTTCAGTTATCAATTCCTTCCTGTACATGTTCTTACACTTTCTAAGCTTCCTAACGTTGTAATAGTTTGCTTGTGTGCTTGGTTTGTGCTACCTTAACGTTATTTTACACAGTGTTCTTGGAGGTCTGCTGTAGATTTAAACCCCCGATCATTTCGTTCGCTTTAAAAACGACCCCTTTTACACAAAACTCTTAGAAGGTTTTAAGCAAAATTTGTTTTGCAAATATTAATGAGGAACTAATTCTTGACATTTTGGTAAAATATTTATTCAGTTCGGATGTGTGGTTCTCGAGATTGTTACGGCTTGTGGTCGCGAGTCAAACCAATAACAGCGAAAGATCACAGAAGAACGAGATTAAAATTCAACAACTTAATGATTATTTACAATCTCCTTATCTCACTTAAATTTACAATAATTAATTAGACTTACTCACAATCCTTTAATTAATATTTGCCTGGTCTGGTCCAAGGGCTGGTAGTGCATGCACGTTGACGATGGTACAGTAGTAGACCTGCAGCGTGCTGTAGCGTAGGAACTGGTTCCACGAGCGAATAACGACAAGGCTAGCGATGATGGACGATAACAATCTCAATACACAGCGTAGAAACGGCGTAAGGCAATTTATCAGAAGTGTTCAGTGTCAGTGGCTGGCTTATGATATCTCAGTAGTGTGACAGTCTGGTCTCGTTGAAATCTCTCCCAGAATAGTTGTTGAACTGCCCTTTATATGCTAGGCTTTTATTCGAGAACTCTCCAGAATTTAACAGAAACTTCTAGTGTACACAGTCCAGCAATTACAAGAACGTTCCTTAATAGAAACTTCTAGAACACACAGTAGTTGCTATTGGGACACAACGTAAACAGTTCTCACTTCTAGACAGTTCTAGAAAGGCTGCGTTGAAGTTGGACGTCTCTGGAACTTTCCACTTGCTCGTCGATGGATTCAATCCGGTGTTCCTGACGGGTCGTCTTGTAACACCCCCCCCCCCTTGAAAAAGTTTTGGACGTCTCGGACAAAACTTAAGTTACAAATTTACAATGTATAACTTTACAGTAATAACTACAGTATGTATATTATGTAGTCCAATATTCAATGGAAGGTACAATTATAACATATAATTTGTCTTGCAAGGTGATGATACATGAATACAGTAACATCATCAATACACAGTGTGCCATAGTTAACACAAAATTTCAAAACTTACAGTGAGATTTTCAACATACTGCATCAGATCAAATTCTTGACAAAGAGTCTGGTACAACATTGTCTTTCCCTTTAATGTGCTTAATATCTACATTATACGATTGCAGAAATAAACTCCACCTCATCAATCTTTGATTCTTATTCTTCATCTTAGATAAAAATGTCAAAGGGTTATGATCAGTGTATACAGTGATAGGGAAACTAGTAGTTCCCAAATAAACATCAAAGTGTTGAAGACCCAGTATCAAAGCTAATGTCTCTTTTTCAATTGTTGAATAATTTTTCTGGTGTTTGTCAAATTTCTTAGAATAATAACAAACAGGGTGATCAACACCATGCTCATCAGCTTGAAGCAAAACTGCTCCTATGCCATTGTCACTGGCATCTACTGCCAACTTAAATTGCTTCTCAAAATCTGGAGCAATCAACACTGGTGAACTCATTAGTGCCTTTTTCAATAATTCAAATGCTGCTTGGCAATTATCTGTCCAATCAAACTTTTCATTCTTCTTTAATAATTTTGTCAATGGTGCAGCAATGTCAGAGAAATTCGGACAAAAACGTCTGTAGTAACCAGCCATGCCTAGGAAGCGCATGAGCTGCCTTTTATCAGTTGGGGCAGGGAATTTGTCAATGCCCTCAACTTTAGCCTTAATTGGTCCAACTTTACCCTGACCAACCACATGCCCTAAGTACACCACATGGGCACAAGCAATCTCACTTTTGACCAAATTGACAGTCAAATTAGCTTTGGCAAGCTTGTCAAATAATGCCTTAACATGTTGTACATGTTCATCCCACGAGTTGCTGTACACAATAAGGTCATCAACATATACTTCACAATTTTCTAAATTTGACGTAAGATTATTTACTAAGCGCTGAAACGTCATCGGTGAGTTTTTCATACCAAACGGCATGACCTTATACTGAAATAACCCATCTGGCGTCACGAATGCCGAGATTTTCCGAGCCCTCTCAGTGAGTGGTATCTCCCAGTACCCCTTTAGTAAGTCAAACTTTGACACATACGTAGCTTTCCCAATCCTATCAATGCAATCATCGATACGGGGTATCGGATAGGAATCAGTTCTTGTGACTGCATTCACCTTTCGGTAATCAGTACAAAATCTGTACCCACCGTCTGGCTTGGGGACCAATATACAAGGGGAAGACCATTCACTATTACTAGGTTCTATAATGTCATGGTCCAACATGTACCGAACCTCATCCCTGAGATGTTGTCGTTTTCGAGGGTTAACTCGGTAAGGATGCTGCTTGATTGGTGTGGCATCTCCCACATCAACATCATGTTCAATCAAATTTGTCCTAGTAGGATCATCTGAGAACAAGCATGCATATTCATAGATTAATGATTTCATTTCTGACTTTTCTTTGTGATCCAGATGACTTAATTTCTGGTCAAGATTTTTCAACACATCAGAATTTTGTAACTTAATACACATGTCAGGAACATTATTAGCCTTGATCTCATCATTACTGAGTTCATGATCAGCATTGATAATACACACTTGATCACCCGTATCATTAGTGTTGCTATTTACATCATGTACACTTTCATCCTTAGAAATGTCACAATCTTCTCTTTCATAATATCTCTTCATCATATTAATATGACATACTCTTTTAGATTTACGCTTGTCAGGTGTCAAAATGACGTAATCTGTGTCACTAACTTTTCTCTCAATGACATAAGGTCCTTGAAAGCGAGCTTGAAGTGGCTGACCAGAAACAGGTAAAAACACTAGCACCTTATCACCAGGCTTAAACTCTCTTTTCACAGTAGTCTTGTCATACCACGCTTTCATTTCTTCTGAGAGTGTCTCAGATTTTCCTGAGCAAGTTCACATGCTCCATGAAGACGATCTTTAAAGCGGGATACATAATCAAGTAGATGTATGTCTTCACCTGGATCTGATAACCACTTCTCCTTTAACAATTTCAATGGTCCACGAACTGTGTGTCCAAAGACAAGTTCAAATGGACTGAACCCAAGTGACTCTTGTATAGATTCCCTGGCAGCAAACATTACAAATGGAATGCCTTCATCCCAATCTCTCTCATTATCATGACAATATGTCTTTAACATATTCTTCAATGTTTGGTGAAACCTTTCTAAAGCCCCTTGGCTTTCAGGATGATAAGCCGAAGACTTAATTTGGTCTATGCCTAACTCATATAACATCTGTTGGAATACAGTTGACATGAAATTAGACCCTTGATCTGATTGGATCTCTTTCGGCAACCCAAACAATGTGAAAAATTTAAGTAAAGCTTGTAAGACTGTCCGAGCCTTAATATTCCTCAGAGGTATTGCCTCTGGAAACCTCGTAGAAGCGCACATAATGGTTAATATATACTGATGTCCTGCCCTACTCTTAGGTAGGGGACCTACACAATCAATGATGACTCTACTAAACGGCTCTTCAAAAGCAGGAATTGGCTTTAAGGGTGCAGCCGGAATATTCTGATTCGGCTTCCCAACCATTTGACATGAGTGACAGGTCTTACAAAATTTGGCCACATCACTTTTAAGTTTTGGCCAATAAAAGTGATTTAGAATTCTGTGGTAAGTCTTATTGACTCCTAGGTGCCCTGCAAATGGCATTTCATGAGCAATACTCAGTATTTCCCTTCTATAGGTCCTAGGTACCACAATTTGATGGTAAATTCTCCACTCTTCATCTAATAGTGCATCAGGTGGTCGCCATTTACGCATCAAAATATTGTTTTTCAAATAAAAGCAGACTGGGACGTCTTTCGATTCATCCTCAGTGAGTGCACCAGCTATTAATGGCTGAAGCTCTTCATCATGTTGTTGTTGCACTGACAACTGGTCTCTGTGGAGTGTGTCAGACATTTTTGATCTTTCCTGTTCTACCCCCTCACTATGTGTGGGGCCAGGAGACTCACAATCCTGACTATCATTAAGATTAGTCATAAAAGATTGGCTGAGATCATACCAAGAATCTTCACTTTCATGAATATTTTCACTAGAATCTTTTCCAGACTCTGAATCCTCTTTTGGGAGTGTTGTTCCATTTTTAGGAACTAATTCCTCAATTTTTGAGGGTGGATGATTAAGTTTATCATCCTTATTTTCAGAAATCATACCCTCATTTTTAGAGAGTGGATGTTCAAGATTATCATCCTTACATGATTCCCTACTTGTTCCACTTTTGGGAACTGTATCCTCACTTTTGGAGGGTGGATGTTTAAGATTATCATCCACGGCGAGCTTTTGTGACATAGCTCTAGTGACAGCACAGGCAGGGAATAAATTTGGAAATTCCTTTTCTAATTGCTCTGTGTTGTTATAATCACATGGTTTATCTGTCAAAATTGCATTGGCTACTACCTTTCCACCAGCTAGGTCGTTGCCTAGCAACAGAGATACCCCCTTTACAGGTAGAGTAGGTCTGACCCCCACTATGACCGACCCAGAAACTAAATCTGACTTCAAATTAATTTTGTGGAGAGGGACAGAAATAAATCCACACTCAACCCCCTGAATTAGTACATTTGCCCCTGTGGAAGTAGAGTCCGATAATGGCAAAACTCCATCAAGAAGCAACGACTGAGTTGCGCCTGTATCACGCAAAATTTTAATTTTGACGGGTGGATGAGCTGAATTCCCATCTAGGGAAATAAACCCCTCAGACACGAATGGAAGGTATTCTTCCTTAATTTTGTCGTTAGAATTAGGCCGTAAAGTCACGACTACCTCAGAAGAATTCTCTGCAATGGCTAAGGCATTGGAGGCTGTTTCAGTCTCCTTTAATTTTGCCAATGTGAAGCAATTTGCCATTGTGTGGCCCTTTTTGTGACAGAAACCACAAGTTATGTCTTTAAAGGCAGCTTTGTTTGAGCTGGCCTGGTCGTTCTTTTGACGACTTGAATCTGGTTGTTTCTTACCAGAATTTGTTGGAGAGATAGATCCAGACTGAGATCCACTGTTACCTGTTGTGCCACTACTATTGCCATATTTCTTATTTGGCCTACTAAACTGACCCTTGTTTTGAGTCTGACCCACTTTACTGAATTTATGGGTAAGTGCATACTGATCAGCCAAATTTGCCACTTCCTTTAATTTGTCAGCCTTATTTTCCTCAAGGTGAGTCTTAATGTCATCATTCACACACCGTTTGAATTCCTCGACCAGCATCAGTTGTCTTAAAGTGTCAAATGTGGAGACCTTTTTGGAAGCACACCATCTGTCGAAATGCCTTTCTTTTTGATAAGCAAACTCTACGTATGTTTGTGTATCCGCCTTACGATACTTTCTAAATTTTTGGCGATAAGCTTCAGGCACCAATTCATAGGCTTGTAATATGGCCCTTTTAACCTTATCATAATCCATGCTGTCCTCTATTGACAGAGCGGAATACACTTCTTGAGCCTTGCCTGTGAAATTACTCTGGATGAGTATGGACCATTTATCTCTTGGCCACTTTAGTTGCTCACCCAGCTTTTCGAAATGGTTAAAGAATTTCTCCACATTATCCTCCTGAAATTTGGGACAAATTTTACGTGCTTAGAAACATCAAATACCCCAGTATCCAAGCCTGTCTTAGGGTCTGAGCCTTTTATGACCCCTAACTCTAGTTGCTTCAACCTAAATTCATGTTCTCTTGCTTTTTCCTCCCTTTGCATTTGCATTTCTCTTTCCTCTTTTTCCTTTTGCATTTGCATTTCTCTTTCCTCTTTTTCCTTTTGCATTTGCATTTCTCTTTCCTTTCTTTCCCTTTCTCTTTCCTCTCTTTCCCTTTCTCTTTCCTCTCTTTCCCTTTCTCTTTCCTCTCTTTCCCTTTCCTCTCTTTCCCTTTCTCTTTCCATTTCTTTTAATCTAATCTCCTTATTCATTTCCATTTCAAGCCTTTTCAGTTCAAATGTGTTGTCAGTTGGCACAGTGATAGCTGTTTCCAATACTGTACTAGGCAGGACACTTTCATCCACAAGATATTCTAGAACATATCTTTTAATCTCGTCTTTCCGCATTAAAGGCTGAAATTCAATGCCATAATGTTTTGCGACCTTTACAATCTCAGACTTCTTTAATGAATCTAGTTCCTCGACTGAGGGACTAGCCACGAATTTATCTAAGTTGAATGGCATTTTGAAATTGTATCAAACCTTCAACAAACAAATAAGTAGTCTGAGCAAACACAGTTGCTTACGATTCACAACAGAATTTCTCGAATTTTCTAGTATTTTTGTTCCCGGATGTTAGGCCACCAATTCTGTTACGGCTTGTGGTCGCGAGTCAAACCAATAACAGCGAAAGATCACAGAAGAACGAGATTAAAATTCAACAACTTAATGATTATTTACAATCTCCTTATCTCACTTAAATTTACAATAATTAATTAGACTTACTCACAATCCTTTAATTAATATTTGCCTGGTCTGGTCCAAGGGCTGGTAGTGCATGCACGTTGACGATGGTACAGTAGTAGACCTGCAGCGTGCTGTAGCGTAGGAACTGGTTCCACGAGCGAATAACGACAAGGCTAGCGATGATGGACGATAACAATCTCAATACACAGCGTAGAAACGGCGTAAGGCAATTTATCAGAAGTGTTCAGTGTCAGTGGCTGGCTTATGATATCTCAGTAGTGTGACAGTCTGGTCTCGTTGAAATCTCTCCCAGAATAGTTGTTGAACTGCCTTTTATATGCTAGGCTTTTATTCGAGAACTCTCCAGAATTTAACAGAAACTTCTAGTGTACACAGTCCAGCAATTACAAGAACGTTCCTTAATAGAAACTTCTAGAACACACAGTAGTTGCTATTGGGACACAACGTAAACAGTTCTCACTTCTAGACAGTTCTAGAAAGGCTGCGTTGAAGTTGGACGTCTCTGGAACTTTCCACTTGCTCGTCGATGGATTCAATCCGGTGTTCCTGACGGGTCGTCTTGTAACAAGATAATATTAGATAAAGGCACTACATTTTTAACTTAATGTGAACTTGAGGCAGGTTGGAATGATGTTTTTCCTTGTTTTTAATTTATTGATTGTACCCTGAAATATATAGAGGTATAAGTTTCCTATGGGGAATGCAAAGTTTGAAGAATTTTGAAGTCTCATGCAGCATTAAAATTATGGAAATATGTAATGATGGAGGAGAAAATTGGCTGTAAAGTTTAAAGAAGAACAAAACAATGTTATTTTATGTGAAATTACTATGTCACGTGTGCTTGCTTCAGGTTCACCTCAGGTTAAAAATGTGATAACTACATATGCTTATGTATTGGGAACAAAAGTAGGAGTTCCATACACATATGACAAAAAGAGTTCGATTAAATACCCCTATTACATATTTAAAAATTTATGGTTTCCTTCAGTTGCAAATTCTAATTAAAGGCCAATGACTAGGCTATGATAGTCTGATTATAATGGGAAATTAGTGTGGCATGGTGCTCCGTGCCAGTGCTCAACCCTCAGGTCATTATCGGAATAATATAATAAAATAAAGTTTTACAGGGAAGGTTGAGCTAACACGTGAGCCTTCGATTCAAACTGTAGAGGGAACTCCTGTTGGTGAGCAGATAATTCAATTGCAAAACATTTAAATATGCTTTTCTTCCCACGTTTGTTGTATGTTTTCGAGGACTACCCTTAAATAACAGGACTAGATAGGGACACGACGAAAAAATTGCTTGAAAGGATTTCTAAGGTATCATGCATTTACCTGTATATGAATCAGCATTTGAGGAATGCAAGTAATTTAAGTGGTTATTTCTATATTCGTGTCTATAGTTTAGTTTATGATTACTTTCGTACGAGTAGTGGTAGAAGAAAATGTGCATGATTTTCTATCCGTGTTACAATTACAGAATCTTAGATAACGTGTTACATTTGTAATACCTTAGCCGCCAATTTTTGATCTTTTGATTACCTAATAAGAAAAGTAAGTGACATATTCTCTAATATGAAAAGGGAGGAAAGACCACAGGGTCTTTGAGAGTACTACATCTTTTGCAACAAAAGAAGTCTGACTTTATTTTTTATTACCAACGTCTTCCTTTGACTAACACCAAGGCTATTCTGTTGCAAATAATTTTAGTTTTCCGTATTCTTTTATCCTTAAGTGTAAGTGTTGAAATGTGCGCAAATTCTAAATGAGATTTGCTTCTGTTTATCATCAAATTTGAGGGTAGACAACATCTAATGTTAAAGGTGCCATTTCCAGTGTTTTATGTGCTGCGTAATAGTTTGAAATACTTGAGTTGGTCAACTGAAACATTAATAACTGTCAGAAGGTTCAATTGAAATTGTTGAAGATTTTGTTTGAGAACTATCTTAACAGAGGCAGTTGAACAAACACTTGAGTCTTTAAGTCAAACAGTAGGGACTGCTGTGTTAAGTAAGTTGATGTTTCCTCTGTATCAGATTCAGCTAATGATCATGATGTATTTTCAATAAAAGCAAGTTATTAAGACTTATCAGACACTGTTGATGTGATAGAGATAGAAAAGTTTTAAAACTGAGCTCAGATAAATTATCTTTATTCTTTATGATAAGGAGTTATTGGTTATCGTGTTGGAAGCAACTAGTCCCCATGCTTCATTTGTACAATTATTTCAAACTTCATTGTGAGGTTAACTGAAATCTCACCTTATATGAAGCTTATTTTATGGGCCAGTTAACTACCATCAAAATGGACATCTTATATTCATCACAAATAACCAGTGTCTTCGAGGTAAGAAATCTTCGTCACTAAAGGTGGATTCTATGAATCTGTAGTTTTACCAATTATCCAACGGCTGAGGGAGGGGATTGTTTCATATCCTAGTTGCCGAGTTACCTATGCAGTCTACACTTCAGTTTCATGAGCTTTCTTATATTTATATAATCAACTTTTCGTTGCTGCTTTTTGCTGTAAATAACTCCCTAAGAGACCAAGTGGAACCCTCACGTAAAGCTACAGTGCAAACTGTTATAGTCACTTCATTAAACTATAGTTGAATAACACCCATGATTAAATATCTTAACACTTAACGCTGTGTTTTTCATGTGAATTTTCATTTGTTACAAATGCATCTGTAAGTAAGCAAATCGAACACATAAGAAGACTTTCCACAAACCCATCTTGCATTTTTGCAATCTTATCTTTCACCTGATTTTGAGAATTCATTTTAGCGGTAACTTAAATGCTCTCACAATAGTTTGAAAATACTACAATATTTTTTTTTTTTTTTTTTTGGGGGGGGGGGGAAACATTAAAGGGATAAGGGAAAATGTTATGCAGTAAAGTCATTTTAAGCTAATTACTAAAAGAAAAAAATGCGACATCGGTCGTTTTGGTGAAAATTCTGAGAAGCAATAAATATTTCAAAGTGAATAATGCTTTTCACTTTCACAGACACTTTTGGACCTACAAGTGAGCTCTGTTGAGACAATGGTAGCTACAACTTCTCTAGGTAGTCAAGCACACTTGGGATAATAATATAATTTTGTTAATAACGAATGCAGAATTATGGCGCCTGTCACGGCAATCCTAAAATTCTTTCAATAGTCCCATATTTTGTGGTAATATTAATATTTATTCCCATACCAATAGCCGCTTACGTTTAGACACTGCAACAATTTTCTTGCAAAGTTTAATGTATTACTTCAACAGTCCCGGAGACTCTCTCGTTGGTGGGAAACCCAAGAAGAATAAAGACCGTTCACGAACTTGCGTTTTCTCAGAAACGGAATGGTCAATCACCATATACACTTTGCTTTTCCGGTAGCTGTGACAATACGCCTACCTATCATATTTAATTTCGTTACATCTGCAATTTAGTAGGCGGGTTCCAAAACCAATTCGGCACTGATAATGTACACAGAGTACGCGTGGAATTGTGGGAAAAGTAGACAATATGACTGCGCCCATGACCAACTACTTCCGATAAGGGGAAACTAGATTCTCCCAAAAAAGGGAATCTCCCGTACTGTAAAACTAAAATACAATACCAAATGATGCAATTTGACCAAAACGCACTCTTTTGTTAGAAAACGTAAAATCTAGGGACAAAATCTGGTAATTTGGTGAGACAAGTTTCGACGATAAAGGTCTCGTCTAACGATTGAAGGAGAAGCTGCCTTGCAAACTGAACATTTCTTCAGAAATGGACATTAATGACACTACACCTTCTAACACCTTTTATTCGATATACGTGGTAACATTCCACATCCACGGGGCACTCGTTGTAAGTACGGCAGCAATTGAAACGAAATAAGGACACTGTATACTCACTTGCTAACTTTCCTAGTTCCTGTTTAATTTTAT
Organism: Holothuria leucospilota; assembly: GCA_029531755.1. NCBI lineage: Eukaryota > Metazoa > Echinodermata > Holothuroidea > Aspidochirotida > Holothuriidae > Holothuria > Holothuria leucospilota. The sequence goes on along the minus strand of CM055966.1, from coordinate 59,472,773 downwards.
CGGATAACTGGTTTAACAAGCGACAAAAGTTTCATGTACCATGTATGTACCAACTTACTATCTGTATGTGTTATCCACAGCTGTATTACTGTGTCACTCCGCTATATTATCTATACCAACAGATACTATTGAACCTGCAAGTGAAACTTCGACTGACCTAGTGGTAACAACTTCATTAGGTAAGCGAGCAACCCTATGATACTTTTACTTATTCTTACTTTAAAATGTAGGGTTACCATATTTTGTTTGTGTAAAAGGAAGCCATCACCAATTGCCCACCTTGGTGGGGTCTACAAGGGGATGAAACCCTCACCTGATTGGAAGAAAATGCCCACAACTTGAAGAGACAAATAAACCGGACGTGTGATACTTTTTTGCTTTACGGGGAGCGCTCTCAGCAGGCGTGAGATCCAATGACCCTGTGCCGGGCTCTTCAGAAGTAACATTCCGGTGGAGAACTATCGGGCAAAGACCCGGAAGGTCTGTGGATTTGAATTCAGACAATCAGTGTGTAAGACCTCACAGAGAGTGAGCGAGAAGGGAGTAGGAATAATCAGGAAGGTGTTACTTCTCCTTGGAATTACCAAAGGGTCATGGAATTACCAACATATCTGAGAATGCCTTTCCTGAGGTGTAATTAACATTCGCCACCTACCGATAAAGGATGCGCAATAAAAGAAGTGAGCCTTAAAGACGTTTTGAAAAATGTATAATGAAAAATGAATACGTCCAACCTATCACAAAGTGCTACTTCAGTTTAACCGATATGTCTGCCAAAACTAGGGGAAGCCGAAAGGAATTCCCCTGCATTCTTGAAATGCTGTGCTCCTCCATAATCACACCTAAGTACACGAACAACCGGCCGCATTATTAAACCTTCACAGAAGAATAGTGCGAATATGTTTGAAACTGTTTCGGAAATAAGCATAGCTCCCCGCGTGTGAAAATTTTGATAGTTTGCGAATGATTTGTGATAGATAAGATTATTAAGATACTGAAAAGACAACTTACCCAAACCCCTTGAGAAATCTATAGCTTAAAAACCCTTTGGGTTCATTTTAAAAACATTCGGAAATCGATTCGGGGTACGCCCCCCTCCCATGAACCTTCGTGCTGTACCGTACTAGTTGAAATATTTTGCACAAACTTCTGCAGCAACACGTAGCTTACATAGGCCTATTATACTGTCAACAATGCTAATTATAATATTTAGCCTCCATGCTGATACTCACGTTTACAGGTATATTATACAAGCCTATTTAATGGAGCCCTTGAACCTAGTGTTTTACTTTCCTATTTACTCCATTCGTATTAAAGAGTAACTAACTTAATTAGTAAGAAAAGGATTATATTATGGTCATGTACAGTGACTAATTTTATAGCCATTGATGTTTCGACCAAAAGTTTTCTTAAATAGCAATTTTTAACTGTAAGTTGGTCACATCCGAGTGATCCGATCAGTTTTGTAACGAAAATTATAACTCCGGACATTTATGGCAATTTTAAAAATCCGCCCTGACGCCTAGGAAAGCCTTCAAAATGAGGACATTTCAGCGTAAATACAGACGTCTGGTAACCCTATTTAAATGGAATAACCGAGGAGGGTTAATAATTATTTTACAGATGATAAATGGTAGCCGTAAAACGCTGTGATGTATTTTATTTCGACTAGTGAGTCAAAATTAAAAACCAGATTAATTTAATTTTCTACAGAACCCCAAAATATTTTGCTGAATTTTGATATTATGCACAATTACACCTTCTACTTTAACCAATTTTATAATTAGTACCTGAAGGTTAAATAATCATCCGGTATCACCTAATGCTAATCTAATTTCTATCTTAATGAGTATATGAGTTTTTTTTATCAGGATGTACTGTGGTGGGAAGAAAAAATAAGACAAGTCAACGATTAATTATGTGAATCAATTGTTGTACACATTGGTCATAGCTAATGTTCAATTTACAAGTTGCAACGTGAGTTTTATAAACCACTCTGCTGTTTCTATACGACGTTTATTTTGGTGACAAAAGAGGCAACCCAGTTTTCGGGATATTTTAAAATATCCACACATACACATACATGTGTTTGTTGTCCAAAGTTATTATAATTCTTTTACAGAAACACAGGACCTTACTCGAGAAGTTTCAGATCAAACTGTAGTAACTACTTTATTCGGTGAGTTAATTACTGTGTGCCTGTAACCTAAAAGGAACAGCTTTATTGTCCATATGCTGATATATTAAGCATGTATGTGTAAATAAGCATACCTAGGCTGGTACACATGATTAGCCTCTTTAAAGTCCCGTTTTGCTCCTACGTGACAAATTGTCTAACATGTTTTTATTTGTTTTTTAAGGAAACAATCCAGTCCAAAAAGAAAATGTTTTCGGTTATTAATGTTTCTTATAGAAATATTGGAAGATACTTAGTGATGACCCGACGTATGATGGTAAACGACTCTAATCAAATGAATCATGTTTGAGCTAATATTTAATCAAAATGAAATGTGACACGTATCTTCGTTACGTTTCAAAGTACCCAGAGACCTTAGATATTCCAAGATGTATATAATATTCACACACTGACACACACCTTTAGACCTTTATGTTAGCCCTCTATTGAGACATTGGTATCTACTGCTGTAGGTAGGCAAACACTGTAACTATGCAAGTGCAATTATAAAAACCTTTCCCAGTGACGAATAGGATACTAAGAAACTATATTTCTATATTACGCTTTTACTTGTACTATTACTATTTCTTACTCTTAATAACTGCGACTTGTGCTTAAGTAATGACACAGTTTACTGAAAAGATGGACATGTCCATAAATAAAAAATAAAGATAAATAAAGATAAATAAAAAATCTCGGGGTAAATTGAAAAAATTTTTTACTTTCTTTTCGATGAGCCTTAACTGATAATAGTTTTAATTGAATTAAAGTTATAACATACATAGCAAATAATGTCCATTGTTACTATTCAAAAAACAAAACATTTACTTTTCCCTCCTTTAACAGAGACGGTGGAACCAACTGCTGATCCGCTATCTCAAGCTCTTGTATCAAATTTAAATCTAGACATAAAATTTTCACTGCAAATAGAATATAATTGTAAAGGATTTGATTAGAAATGGCGAAATGAAATGATGTAGAGAACTGAAAAATTAACAGTAGTAAGTTTTAACTCTCTTTACTGGAAGGTATAAAAGTTTCCCTTTTTTAAAAAAAACCATAGCAAAGTAGTATCTTATCGACGTTTAGATACACCCTAGGCTTTCTGCTCATAATAATCTTGTTTGCTTTTACTAACGCTACAATTGCACTCTTAACCCAGTCGAAAGAGGCAACCTCGTTGCATGTGTATGTTACGAATTTAGTCCTGGATTTTTAAAGCTATGTAAAAAGAAAAGTTCACATCCCTATTTGTGGCTGTCAGATGTTTAGCCTATTCGAAGTCATGCTATTTGTCCCAATCTATTTCTTTCTGTTCACGGAATTTGAAGGAATTTGCACGTCACTTGAAATAGTTTTTACCTTTTTAGCAGACCATTCACAGTTTCCTTATGTAACTGACGACCATCTTCTTTTTAAACTGTTTTACTAGGAGAATACTAAATAAAATGACATAATCAAAAACTGAATATTAGGGCAATAATAATCATCCGAGATGACAACTTGGTAATATTTTTTTCAAGGATGAACTCATATCAACATTTGTCAGAATTCAAACTCGTAGAAGTCAAACGGGTGGAAACTCAACACTGGAATAATGTTTCATACACCATCTGCAAGAAAATATTGAGGGAAATATTTGCTTAGTGATTGCACTGTCTCAGCCTGTCACATAAGACTTGAAGTCTTCATATTTTGAGCAAAAGCACATCTCAAGGCTTTTTCCAATATTTTTCCAATACGGGATGATGTTGTTTTTAATCAAGTAATCATAGTTAAAGAAAGAACTTAACTAGTATTGTGACGTGTTGTGATTTAGTTTTACTCTTTGTATTATTGGAAAACTCCGATGGCAAAGATTAATTACATCAAAAGTTTTAAAAAAGGGGTACAAACGATAACTTGTGTTGGTAGCTACTTTTAGGACCAGCTTCTTAAAGTGGTATTTAGTGCCGCATAAAAGGGTTTTATTTCATCTTCTTAATTTGCCTCGATAAAAAACTTTATTGCATTTATTAAAGGCAACAAAGTGTAAATTTCTTACTTATCTGATATAATACGGTGGTTAATTTAACAACAAAAGGTTATTGCAGTCACAATGTACACGAACCATTAATGCGAAAATTTCCACTTTTGATCCGTGTTATATTTTTTTAATGCTTAAAGCTGCTTGTTTATCTTTACTGACAGGTACTTTTGAACCTTCAAGTGAGCGGGCCACCGGTATCGTGAAAAGTACTTCATTGGGTAGGCAACATCAACATGTTTTGACTTATTTATTGCAGTCTTTCATTACAAACTTGTTAGTTTCATTTTTAGGTTTTTGAACAATAAGCAGAAAACTTTGTTTTTTCTATTCGTTGGACAGATCCTGCTACGAAATACATATCAGTAATTTTTGCTTGTTCTGGAGGAACAACTATACTTTCTGTTCAATGATTACAGACTTTCTTTGAACGATGAAGAGAATTACGTGATACATGTGCTAATCTGATTAAACAGTTTAATCCTAGACCAGATAAATTATGTCTACCTTAATCTTGCAATGTTATTGGAAAGAGATACGGTTAGTAGCCAAAGCTTGATTATGTGAATTCAATTCGAGACAATTATAGAACGAATTGTCAAATATGCAAGGTTCCAAGTAGGTTTATTAAACTACGTGACTAATTTATTAGCTTTATTTCGATGACAACATCCAGAAGGCATTACAAGAGACATTATTTTATTGCTAAAAGTGTTCATAAATATTTCGCAGAGACAGTGGGAGTTACACGTGAAGTTTCAGTTCAAACTGTAGTTACAACTTTATTAGGTAAGTTCTTTGTACCTATATAACCTTAAAGGTGCGTTCTCCATTTTCAATTGAATGTTGACTATTAAGGCATTTCCATGTATTGTAAAGCATAACAAACAAAGTCTGTATGATTAGCTCTTTTGAACCAATTTCGTGTTTTTGCTACGCTGCCATCCTTACCTATTTTTAAGAAAACATTCCAGCTGAAAAACAATTATTTGACATTATAGGTGCCTTTACAGAATACTGAGAAGACATTGTTATTTGAGTTGAGGTAAAATGATAAACGGTTTATAGGTCAAGTCATTCAGTTAAATCATGTTTGTGTCAGGTTTAACAGAACTGAAAGTTGAAGCCAGCTTTTGGTTTGAACAATTCTGAGAAGGTTTAAATCATTTCCTTCCTTTTTTCACCGACAACTTTGGACCTACCATTGAGCCATCTGTTGAGACAATTCTAGCTACTTCTGTGGGTAGGGAAGAATTATAACTATATAAATGCGACTTAAATAAACTTTAACTTCTAATTCAGAAATTGCTTTACAAATTCACTCAAACAAACACGCATAAGTCTAACATTTGATAGTAAATCCTTTATTCTGATAATTTCAGTTTTGCTACATTCAAGACATGAAATAATACAGCATGTTACTTTGTTACTTTGTTACTTGCCCCATCCCAACTTGCTATCATTTCTAAGCTTTTCTATCGCAAAAATTGCTTATCAACGAGCAGAATATTTACATCTATGAACGGTTTCTTACTAAAATTTTTCAGTACTTCCCTTTTGGTTGAAGCATTACAGTATATTTCTCCTAGGATCAGTGGTTTTATGGAAATACTAAAAAAATTAAAAAGAGCTTAGAATGTGCTCGTTTATGTAACTTAAACGATGAGACCTACATAAATTTGGTGTAGGCGTCCGTAAAAGGGCTACATGGCATTATATGATGATGAGCAAAAATTGTAGTAGATATACCTTTTAAAAGTGTCCTATGGATTCATCTACAATGTAAACCATTAGGCAACTTAACTATTTTAACAGAGACGGTGGAACCAACGGATGATGTTTTCCTTCAAACACTAGCGACTACTTCAATAAGTAAGTTTATGACCTAATCTTGCCTACATGCAGTTCCATTGCCACAAGATTCACTAAAGGGGGTAGGATACCCTCCAGGGTGCAAGATAGTTATTAAAGAGGTGATAGTGTTGAGATGTATTTAAAACAATGACAATTTTATTCCTTTAAACTTTTTAATAATGGGAATATTTTACATAAGAAACCAGGGAGCACCACCCCTGACATCCCTGTTATTGGTCTGGTCAGACCTACTTTTACCTTTTCAGTATCCTACTAATTTACTATTTGCAACAAAAAGTTTGTGGTTTACCCTGTTACGGCTCGATATAACTCTCAAGGCAGTAACGGCGAAAGATAACAGAAGAACGAGATTAAAATTCTGTTTCTTATTATGTAATCCCTCTTCTCAGTTCTTACAAATATTAAATCTTAGCATAGGCCTGTTTACAGTTCTTTACTTAATATACGCATCTTTAGTTTTGGCTGGTGTTGTGTGGACTTCGTAGTATCGTCTATAGTAGTGGATTAGGTTCTGCGATAGGCGGATAAGACGTCCTTGTAACGCTAAACGGTGTTGGAATTCGTTTGCAAATCATTCTCTCTCTCTCTCTCTCTCTCTCTCTCTCTCTCTCTCTCTCTCTCTCTCTCTCTCTCTCTCTTGAGTAGTTCAAGACTGGTGTGTGTAGTTAAGGCTATTCTCGAATGAAAGGCAGTTCATCAATGATGGCATAATGAATGTAGTAATAACAGGGGCGTAGCGAAGGTGTTATTGGGGGGTGGGGGTGTAGAGACTATTTTGCTGACAGATCTGGTAATACGTAGCACGAAAGCGAGCTTGAGAGGGTGGGGTCCAGGGGCCGGCATTTGGGCTCCCAGTGGGGTCCAGGGACCAAGTCCCGCTGGAGGCCCAGGATGGATATATTTTTGTTCATAATGCAGCATCAAATGCAAAGATTTCCAAGAATTTTAATGTATCAGGCTATTCCTTTCGTCATGTCTTCACATTTACTGATCTGTGTCCTGGGGGAGGGGTCTAAGGGGTGTCCTCCTTCCCTTTGGAAATTTTTGGAATTTGAAAGGTGCCTAGATCGAAAATGGTGTATTATTTGAGTGGATTACTACCCTATTGAGGAACCTCAAAATTACACTCGGAAGAATTTGCTTGTTAGATTTTTTTATGCCGCGACAATGTCACACAAAAAAGGGCTGGCTAAAACACTGGGCCCGCCTTAGGGCCCCTGGTGGGGGTCCAGGGAGCTTCGCCCTTAGAAACTCTGAGGTTTTAGCATTATCTCTGGTTAAAAAAGTCTCATGTAGGATTGGTTATATTTTGGTCCATAATACATTATCCAATTCAAAGATTCCGGATAGTCTTAATGTTAGGCTATGCCTCCCCTCATGCCACTATACTTCAGGAACTTAAAGTCCCAGTACGAATTTGTATAAAGAAATACTTAAACCGCCAAAAATCGTCATAGCACGAGAGCCAGATAAATGAAGTTGGTAACAGTTTAAGAGGGGCCAACATACCTAGAAGAACAGTCTTAGCTTCTTTCGGGAGTAATCTTTGTCCGAAATGCAGATTCTGAATTCGGCTTGCCAACTGAAATTCGAGTTCTCTCCTCGTAATGAGCTTATCAGTCAGGAGTATGAACCAATGAAAGTCTGTCTGTTTATGATTATTCATGAATAAACAACTATAGGTGCCTTGTCTTCATGCTCAACTGTAGTGAAATGTACGCACGTAAACAGTGCAAAGCATTTGCTTGTATATTCGAACGGATGGACTACACAAACAGCCTTGGACTATACTCAGGTTAGTGTAGGCTTAGAATTGAATTGTAGTTAGATATAATTACCCACGCCAACAAAATTGTTGCATAACTAACAAGAAAAAGGAGGAAAATCTCACCTGAAATCCTAAGCAAGATAACGTTGCCTGGCATAGCCACAGGTGTTCGAAACATTACGTACATATACACACTATATATATATATATATATATATATATATATATAATAATAATAAGACAAGGTACGGTAAGACGTTCCGATCTGAGAAGTAAGCCCGCACTGCCACCCAGTGCTTCCACACTCTAAATCATTTTTCCTGAAATGGGATCTAAACTTACCTGCAATCGGCCATTTCAGGAAAAATGAATTTAGAGTGTGGAACCACTGGCATTGAAGTGCGACTTGGCCTACTTCTTCTCAGTACATATTGTGAGAAATGACTAACCTTGTCTCATTATAGTGTATATAATGTGTGTAGTATATGTACGTTATGTTTCGAACGGCTGTGGCTGCATCGTGCAGCACAGTCGTCGACATGATGTGATCTCGAAGCAGCTGAGTAATAAATATTCATAATGATCTAGAACTTCCCACCGTGATGAACCTTGTGCATATTGAAACAGCCGTTACATTTACAACCACGATTTGTTTAAAACAACCTTTCACTTTCGTAAATGTCTTCTTTTTTTTCAAAAAATCATCTCTCTGGTTATGTTTGGGTTTAAGTAACCTTAAGCACCACTCATTCCTCTTATCCAAATTCGTATACAAAGTCGTACTGGGACTTCAACCTGTCGTTCAGCATTTGAACACTAGACGCGTCAGGCGTTTATATACGGTAAGTGTTCAAATAGGCGTCCGGCCTTCAGAAAGGGAGAATCTTAACACAAGCGTTCAAAATATGCTTTGAACGACAGGATGGGTTCTTCATCAGTTTCATTTTGGTGTTCAAAAGTAAAAAAAACTGAGACTTCAGTGAAGGGAAGACACGTGTGGCACGCATTATCTTTTTCCCCAGGATGTTTGTGGGTAAACCGGATCCTCAGGAGTTTGTGTTTGAAGTCAAGGATGGGGTTTAGAACACGGGCTTAGGATACCCTCTCTATGGGTAATCGTGTGCTGCTCCTCATGGTGATGATAAAAGTGAGGAATAATGTGCAAACAGTAGTTTTTCAAGAATGACATATGAACCGAAATAGTGTGCCCTATACGGAAGCCTTTAATTCCCTTTCTTTCCCCGAGTTGCTGACGGACTCAGTCACTCATTCAGTTACACCGACGGCCGTTCATACGGCCGTATACGGCCGTCAAATGCATAATCAATTTGCCTTTTACTTGATTGGGCCAATTAGATGAAGAGCCGAAAATCGAAATAGCCGATAAGAGACTGGCCACGGGCTCCCGTTCTCTCTTTCTCTTTTTTCTTTCATTCTCCATCTTCCCTTTAGCTTTCACTCACTTACTTTCCCTTTCCTTTCCCTTTCCTTTCCCTTCTTCTCTCTTCTTTTCCTCTTCTACTCTTTTCCTCTTCTTTTCCATTCGCTATCCCTTTTTGTCGACAGACCGAAAATTTGCCGACGGCGACCAAATGTTAAGGGGGGGGGGGGCACCCCACACACACACCCGCTCGTTACGGACCTGAGTAATAACGATGAATGAAAGCTAGTGCAATCTCTCTCGGTATGTACAGAATAACTGTGGTTAAGTCTAGTATAACATATGGACTTCCACAACGAGTACGTATTCGTTGTTAATTGGAAAGTTATCTCTCAGTCCTACATTGTGAGAGTGCCCTCTTATACAAATGACCAGTAACTCTAGAATTTTCAGACTTCATGGAAAAGAAACTTCTAGAGGAAATCATTGCTGAATTCAGGATTTCCAGGCAATGACACAGTTCTTTCTGGAAGGAATTTGAAGTAGAAGCACTGATCTAGAACAGTCTCGAACGTAGGAGCACAGTAGTCAAAAAAAATCCCCGAACTTTCTCGAAGGTTAACGACCTTTCTTGGAGCCTAATTGGCAAATCGCGAATTGTAGACTGCGTAGTAGGATCCGAGTTTCTGCTTGGACTGGGTAGCTCCTCGTAACAACTCCAACTTGATTGTTTAACCTTCACTTCGTTACTTTTATTTACAGAGTTTGTAACGATACTCCAGCCGACAGTATTCATTGTACTAATTTATTTTACAATAAACATTTAAAATATTTTGCTTACATGAGGTTGTAATTGTGCCCTACTTAATTCCATAAATTTTACAAAAATTTGCCAATGACAAAGATGTTTTGTGAAGGTAATGATTTTGTAAGAAATGATGATATTAGGCACTTTTTATCCGCAGATGAACTTACATCTTCACTCGTTGATACCCAAAGAAGTCCAGTCAACGGTACAGTTACCTCTGAAATTACAGCCAGTGCATCTCCTGTAGGTAAACAGCTAAAGATCGCACTTCATCAGGTTGTCATATTTGACTTTCAGGATTAAGTTGCTGAACGAGACCCCAGATCAACTTATGTCGATACATTAAGGCATCCAAGTAATCACAATGTTTTCTTTAAACTTGGAAAATGACTTATTACAGTATTCTACAAATCTCTGGTATGACAATATTACAAGACCTCGCATTGTTGAATTTTTGTTAACAAAAATACACACAATATTAAAATTAAGCTGATATTATTTCTTGTGGGCAAATATTGCTTCGGAACGGGCACCAACATGAAGTGTTTTTGAAACCTTCACTACCGATCTACTTTTTCTGTACAAAAGCCTTTTGTCCTAATGATTCAGGTGGTAGAGGTGATTGTCGTCCTGGAGCAAATGTCACTAATTTATTCTAAGAATTCATTGAATGACCAATTTAGTTTCCTACCAGGAAAAAAATTGATCTGCACTGTGCATATTCCTTTTTTTTTCTTATTTCTTTTCAGTTATTGAGTGCTATCGTTGTCGAGATGAGGAGTGTCTTAGGCCAGTTGAGCAGCTAGAGAGAGTAACCTGTGTATTACCGGAATCTACATGCGTCTTCATAAATATTACAGCGATGTTTGGCTCAGGCAAGATTCTTTTTACTTAAGTTTAATGATTAAATGAATTTGCCAGTCAAGGAGTATTGTATGAAAAGGGATAACAATATTAACTTAGTTTAGTCTTACTACAAATTTTTTACTTTTTAGGTATTTCTAGTTAAATAGGTCTTGTGTCATGGTTTCGATACCTCCGTAGGTACGTATCCCAACAACATCATGACTCAACCGATGGGCACATTTTCAACACAAGAGATGATCATTTATTATCGTTAATCGTTTCACGTTGGTCCATAGAAGTCTCGGTATATAAACATCTAACTTTAACCCGAAAGAACACTGAAACAAGAGGAAAACATTCCCTTTTCATTCTATCCTAACTAAACTTTTATCATCTTCTTATTTTAAGGTGTAGGTAGACAGAATATCATTTCAAGAGACTGCGTCGATGCTGTTGAAGGAATTGAAGATTGTGTTGGAGGAGACATCTACTTGAATGATTACCTGGCTGCAATAAATCCTCTCATCCTTAGACTTATCGAGGGTGCAGAAGGAACTGCTTGCTTTTGTTCTATGAATCTTTGTAATGCAGAATTAATCTTAGTAACAGAAAGTAGTAAGTATAATGACTATGCGTATATCTCGAAAAAGCGATTTAATAGAACTCACACACTTGCTGGGTAAAGGGAAGGCTGGGGCAGAATTTGATAACCCCGGAACACTTAAAGAGAACCATTCAATTATTACAATTTTAGTCTTTAGTGAACTGTAATTTTGTCATGATTCATTATAGCATGTTTGTTGCTAAGTTGAAAGAAGGGTCTAGCCTCGAATCAAGTTTTGATATATTTGAGGGGTACTTATTCCAAGCATTCTGGTAAAATTTACATTGAAAACCATTTCCAAATGTTCTTAAGATATTAACAGTTAAAGTTGACACATATTCAACCAAAAGTGAACTTGAAGCAAGCACATTTGACATCATAACTTCGCATTAATGAACACTCTTTTGTTTCTCTTTACACTTTACAACCAGTTTTCTCTTCCATAATCTCATGTTATCGGAATGTGAAAGCACGAGAGGCATAGAAATTTTACAAACTTTGAAATTCCCATGGAGAGCTTCTATCCTTATTAACATCAAGGTCAACACAACAGACTGACAAAAAAAAAAAAACAAAGAAAGCAAAACAATATGAGGAAGCTATATAACCACTGCTTGCCTCAAGCTCATTTTTGGTTACAAAATTTAGTTACTTCGTTTGCTCGAGAACCTCATGTACGAATTGAGTAAAAGTTTCACCAAATTACCTAGACTTAGTTCCTTGTTAACATACGAAAAATATTTTTTTTTCTGAAACCTATTTTTTAATAAAAACTTTTTAGGGCGTTATTTCCAATTCCTGGGACACTTTATGTAAACCTGTAGTACACAGATGCATACTGTATTAACTCCAATAACATAAAAGCTTTTCAAATCTCATCTCTCCATTTTGCTCTTCTTGGAGCCACTCTGTAACTATCTCCATGACCTAAGCCAGATTTTTCACTATACGGTCAAGCCTGTAGCCAAGGGGGGAGGTTTCGCCCCCCCCCCGGAAAAATACGTGCTTTATGTTCCACACGTTTCCAGCAATAACACAATGAATTAGACGGGATATCAGTAGTGATCACTGTGTACCGTGTACCTATTTCTTATAGTGGAGGGAGCAAAGTAAAAGTTGCAGTTGCAAGATAGAGGAAAAAAGTTTTTCTCTCAAGTCTGACGCTGTCAATTTCTTATCTACTTCCAAGTAAAGTTTACTCTATGTCATTGTGTGATTGATTACTATCTTTCGAAGGGCGTTTTGTTAGAAGTATTACAAATGTACAGCCTAGGCTACATTTGATAGTT